>JAYKKI010000093.1:5045000-5715000 GCA_039881145.1 Druceiella hillmani
CCTCATCCATAATACATAGGCCTCAAAATATACGTCATTGTATGGTTTCATAAAAACCCTCTCGAAACGCTATAATTTGTGAGTCTTGTAAGGTAGAGTGCTTGACATGTGCACGCGCTTTTCTTTCGAGTAACTTATAATAGCAAGATCTTCATGACTGCAATGGCCATATGAGATCAAAAGTACTGGTTTTTATTTAGTAGGCTTTGAAAACATTATAAAGTCTTGAAGCCTCTTTAAGAGGTTTTTAGCGTTCATCAGTCCGTTCGGCTGTGCTGCGGCTACACTTTCAGGTCGTGTACTAATCATAAACCTTTGATTCACTCTTTGCCTCGGAAAAATAAATAGTGGAGGAATAAAATATCCAGCAGCACTTATACAGAATATAACTGTGTCATTTTTACCTCTCTCTGCAGAGGTCAACTGGTCAACTTGGCGATTACTTTTTAGTATCATTACTTTAGCTTGCTTCTGGCCATATCTGACCCCTTTGTCATTGCAGTCATAGATGTCTGATGGGCCAAAATTATATTTTCACAAATCTCTTTCTAATTGTTAAAGAAGCGATCCACTTGTGGTCTATTAAAACCAACTGCTCTCATCAGACTCGTTGGCTCTGGTCTTCTTAAGCTGAGTTCAGGATGGAGTATGATAAAATAATAGTAAAAATGCTTACCAGATGATTTGTTTGCTTTCAATTGCACCTGTGAAATTGATGGTTCAGTTTTAATCGAAAAGCTTCCTCGTACTTCTCGTTATAGGTTAGGTCAAATGGTGTTTTTATTCTTTCCCTTCGTTTTAAATGTTTAATGTAGTCAATCAGGGTATTTTTTGGCACATTATAGATTTCAGATGATTTCCTCATAGAACAATTTTTTGATATCACCTTATCGATGGCTTTTTAAAATTTTTCGCATTTGCAAATATTCTTATAGCTTGGTTTGGATTTAGCCATATTGAACCTAAGAAATAAAATACGAAATTAATTACTACGATAAGATAAACCTTATTGTGAAACCTATCCATCATTAGGGTACTTCTAAAGTATTCGGTCTTAGGGACCCTTAGGTACACAGAACAAAATCCTAACTCACATTGTGTTCTATGAATCATTAAAATCTTGTGATTTATAATATATTAGTAATAAAGAAATAATAATTAAGAATAATCACTATCGTCAGTTACTTTAATCACTGTTCACAAAAAATTATTGCGAACAAAATTTTTACTAACCTCTAAATTTGTACTAATCTCCACGAACGAAACGGCACTGACTCGCGAGTGTCAACTCCCGTACTTCACTTTGGAGGAAGTTTTTAACCGTGATACAAGTAATAAAATGGAACCCTTTTTTGCACCAATTTAAACCCTATCCATCTTTAGGAGGCGTCCGGGTTTATGGGACTTCCCCTGAAAAGAAAATGGAAGGTTAAAATAAAAAAAAATTAAATCGTCATATTTATGAGTATATTTAGAACAATTTACCGAGTTAAAATATATAAAATATGAAGAACATATTTGTATTACAATTATGTATGAATATATTTAAAATTCGATTAATGTCCAGTTAAAATAGAGTTTTAACATGTCAAAATTCTTACGAAGATGAAATTTGATACCGAATTTTAACGTAACATTTTATATTACACCTCAAAATTTTCCTTTGATTAGGATGAAACTAATTTTGCTTTTAAAATATCTTTTGAACTGTAAGTTTTATTGTAAAAATGGTTTTCATCATAATTTCAAATCATACGATTTTCCATAATAAAGGTTTGTTTTTTCTACGAATATCCGTTCGTGAGATATCATGATTTTAAAAATTATACAATC
Source organism: Druceiella hillmani (assembly GCA_039881145.1). Lineage (NCBI taxonomy): Eukaryota > Metazoa > Arthropoda > Insecta > Lepidoptera > Hepialidae > Druceiella > Druceiella hillmani. Next base: position 5,046,834 of record JAYKKI010000093.1, read on the forward strand.
CTTATTTTTTAATATGCCCTCCTCTTCATATTCGAGGTACTCGGCGCATTATTTAATTATCTTCATTTTTATGTGATTGTTTTATAAATAATGTAATTTCTGATTAATATGCTGTTATTATTAATTATGATTAAAGAACCAAAATGACATGTACCAATTTCCTTTTGCAAGGTGGTTCAACATTTTCAACGATATTTTCTTGCTCGCATGCCTTAAACAAAAAAAAAATAAATTTAATTATTTATTTAGAAAACCCAAAAATTCAGAAGAATTAATTTCAGAGTCAGCTCCAAAATTGCATATGATCTTTGGTGCTAATTCTGATCTATATCGCTTATTTATATGATAGGTGCTGTTCTATATATGCCTCTTAAAGAAAAATTGAGAGACTATAACTATAAAATTATGAAAAAACTTGTTACGCTATTATAAACAGCCTCGCAAAAAGCTTTTTTTAAAGTAAGAACAGTGTCCGCTTGTAGTTTTTTTTCCTGGTAAAAAATATCGTCCTCAAAGTGCATCGAATAAATGGTGTTATGTTTTTGAGGAAACGAATCATATTTTCCAGTAGCCCGTCTCCATTGCTCTTTATATTCTAGTTGGGCAGGATATCTAAATAACCCTATTGATATAAGTATATAATAACGTATCATTAGTAATACACAGTATTGTATAGAAAAATATTGTATAGTAAAAAATATTGTATAGAAAAATATCTACAAGCATTTTATTAGGTTTTACAAGTATTAAACTATCGCCTGGGCTACATCATTACATAAGCCACCAGTTTGACGATGTATCACATGATAGATTGAATTGTAAAACGAAAACAAAATATCTTTAAATAATTCTCACTTATGGCAGGAGACACCTGCATTTTGCAGAGTGATGTAAAATCGCATTAATTTTCACAAGTTATTACGTAACAAAACAGTATGTTTTCGCGTTAAGATCAATGACGATTGATAACATAGAGTGAGGTTGGGACTGCACCATAGGCTAATGCACAATGCACATCTGTGCAATTCCGTGACACGATGTTTGAATAAACAGGGATATAACAGGTATAGAGAGTATAGAGAGTCGCACGTGTCTTCCAAGATCTTCTGTTCAAAGGACTGCGGCGGGAGCCGAATTTTATGGCTTTTTACTTAAATCTTCCTTTAAGATATTTTGACGACATAAAGTTGCTCGAATATTGATAATTGTTTCAAAATGAAGCTCGGTAAATCAAATGCTTAAAGATAATACTCGACGAAAAAATACAAATTTTTATATAAAAGTCCTAAATTGAATTCCGCTTTTTTCACAACGAAATATTTAATTTTATATTAAATTTAGTATTTAAAAGAGATCAGCAAATCCGTATTGTGCTAAGAACGTATATTTCAAAAAAATAAAAAGAACAGTCTTAACTAAATTTAAAAAAAATTATTCCTTAAAAGTTTTATTTAAATCGTCAGACAAATGAAAAATTATATATTTTAAATGTATTTTTAATAGTTTCTACATGCGATTTTCACGGAACTATGAACCATCAAGATGAAACTATGTGCAGATTGTATGATTCTCCGTACACAGATGTAACATACAATATATGAAACTAAGAGTACCTGGAGAGTCGTTAAATAAAGCCGCGGAAAACTATAAATTGATAGTAAATTTTTAATAAATTTGCGCATTTATTTAAATTGTCGATTAATTTACTCATTAAAAAAGTAGTCGGTATTGATTATTTTAAGTAATCACTTCTGAAAAATTATCCCTTATGAAAGATTATTGAGCTGTTAAGGATACAATATGTGCTCGTCGGGGAAGATAATTTTTGTTTTATATTATGGTTAAAATTTGCATTTGGTTTTATATCCTTTATTAATCGTCAATGGCTGAATTGCTTGCTATTTTATATTCCAGAAAATACCAGTTGCTTTTCTTTAAATTATATTCTACATCCGTTAACGCCAGTTCTATTTTCACCGGTCTCCTTTCGTCCTATTATTAATGCTGTAAAATATAATGTTGATATTGGTAAATATAATAATGTTCTTAATAACAATTAATTGATATGGTTTCGAATTCCCTATTTGCAGTAAACCAACTAATATTTCTTCTTATTTATATAATATCATGAAAGTACACATATTCATACACGCGTTTTTATTATTTCACTATAATTCACACTTTCTTTTGCAGGTTCATTGAATTCGATGAAAACGCGTGTTGACTCAAAATATTTCTGAAACGATAAAAAATCACTTCCTCTTTTTAAAATTCATGTTTTTATGCCATTATGAAGTCCATACAAAACGAAATACGGGCTGAACGTATCCAAAAGACGACGAAGAAATATTAAAGATATAATATATGTGAGACTATATGGTAACTTCTTTTTTCATTTCCAGTTGGTTTTTCCATTGCCTTGCTATGTTACCATATTTTTGCAGCCCAGTATCTTTTATATTTCGCTTAAGGAATTTATTTTTTAATTGGTTAATGAAAACATTTTGTGCTCTCTTCTATTACAAAGACTTTCCTTCATTGAAGCTTCATTTAAGACATACGTTTTTAACATTTTCTTTCTGGTGAAACTATTCTGATTACATTTCGTAATTATCATTTTTTATATAAATTAGTGGCGCGCCCGTCTTGGATACCAGCGAGTATTATATGTATTGACATATTGTGCTTGTAATAGGCGTTAAAATATTGTTATATTATTGCTTCACAATCAGCAATAAATAATTAACCAGAACAGGCACAGATGAGTAAGCTTGCCATATTGTCTCAGTGTGTAAGAGTTATTGAATATTGAGATATTTCATACAAACAAACAGAAAAAAATGCAAAGCTGGGTCATAATTCTTTCACTGCATTTCATAATAGAATGAATGTGATAAATTAAAAGTAAAATACCTTTCAAGTACGAGTAGAATTTGCACTGCTAAGATTCCGTACACATGTAGGCATTAATAAATATTTAATGTTATCTAAAATTCCTATAAAATTATTCAGCAATGTTAGTTTTTAAAGAAGTAAATTTATTATATACTTTCACAGGCATAGAAAGAGTGATATTATTTCTCATCATAATAACATAAAAATATATTGCCTTAAACAACTCTCACAAACATAACAAATATTAATTTTAAAATTTTAAATAATTTTTGCACTTAATTTAAATCACCTGTTTAGACTTTTAAAAGGTCATGTTACAAATGTTGTATGCATTGGTCAATTATTACTCGTAAACTAACAAAACCCTTAGTTTTGGAAATGATTATGAAATGATTTTATATGAGTAGTGTGATGTGTGTGATGACATGATTTTATATGAGAAGTGATCACAATATCTATTGTGATCACTTCTCACATATTCAAAAATATCAGTTTAGCTGATATAAATAAGGTAGGTAACTCTAATAAAAGTGACCATTTTAAAGTTTAACATTTCGTTAACGAATCCCTGTCCCGTAAAAATGGTCATAGCATACCCACAATATTTTTGAAAGAACTATTCAACAACGCTACGTAATGGCGTATGTTAAAAAAGTTCGTCCTCCGTTCACATGTGTGGGAGGTACCCTAAGAAATGTTTTTAAAGATTTTTATGACTTTGTAGGCGTTATCAATATTTACAACCATGTTGAATTTTACCTTTAAAACAAATGTTATGTTAATGTTATTAATAATTTGCATGTAAAACTGCTATGAAATACAGAGGGACAAAAAAGAGACGGACATGGTGAAACTCAGGGTTCATAGTCTGGTTCTATATTTAATTTAAATTTCCATTACATATTTATTATATTTAATTTAAATTTCCTTACGCAAAAAGAGATAAACATTATTTCTGTGAACTCAAGCAAAATTATTGACACTAATGGTATCTATATGGATATTTTGAATTATTTATGTTATAGAAATAGTTAATTAGTTACACTATGTGTAAATATTATAAAAATGTGATCGACAGTGCGAACGGAAACCTGAATTGTGTTTATGGCCACGTTGAATATCACAGATATTATGAAACAATTACTAAAAAAGCTTTTGGAATTTAACGAAGGGTAATTTAATTAAAACACCATGATATTATGCAACTATACTGTGATATTATGCCCTTACTTGAGGTTAAAAGTGCCATATTTTAAAATATTGAAATAATTTTTAGCGTTCCGTTCCGTAAGTCAATTAGAAATAACAAAAGCCATAAAATTTACTTATAGTTAAATTATCACCGTCTCTCCATTCCCACGTTAAAGCTTATTGGTTTTTTTATGCTTATTGTTTTATTTTAACAGCAATCGTAATATTCCACAGAAAAGTGAATTTAAATTTTATGAACATAAAGCAATATAGAAAAAGATATTTAATTTTTCGTTTCGTACGGCCCCATCCTACACTTGGACCTGAATTTTTATGACCAAATTTTAAGATCGTAATTACAACTGAAATATTTCAATATATTTAAAGCATTTTTTCTTCTTCAGTTTAAAAATTAATTATCATTACCGAACCTCTTTACGGATAATACTAGTAAAAATATTTATACAGATGTCAGTAATTGATTTCAAGTAATCATAAATCTTCTACTATAATTCCTCATTTATTTACTTAATGCGTATCACTTAACTAAGCTTTTCCGAATCTTAGTTGTCTGTAATATTCTAAAATATTAGCCAGTCTATACCAGCCCCGAAGTGACTCTGAGTGATATTATTACTTAAATTGTATAAATCTTGGCTCATTTATTCAGACCATTTTTCTAACATTACTAAAGAACAATAATAATATATTAAAAATATTTATTCAATTACGTCTTCGTTTAATGGAAACGTTCACTATACCAAAGAACTTGCCTTATTTGTAATATTATAAATGGAAATTTTTTGCCACTCGACCAAATAATGAACAACTCTACAAAGTTATGATAAAAATAATATTGAAAAGTTTTATTATTGAGATATTGTTTTTTAATGGTTATTCAGGGTTCAAGTCACTTAAGTTGTTAAATTTGTCTGAATTAAACCAAAATTGAGATATATCTTGTACTTTTCAATGAGCGAGATTATTTGAGTTATGTTATATATGTTATATATATATATATATATATATATTATGTTATATAATTAAATTCGATAAACTAATTAAAAATATTTCATTTTGAAGAGTAATTTGTCTTTTTCGAATAGCTAGATAGATTTAAATTCTTCCCCGAAACGGCGAAGATAAATGGAGATCATATTTACAATATATCCGTATGTAATGGCGTTCTACACTCCATTACACAGCTGAAACATATACTTATTCTGTGAAACGAAAAATCGCTTAATTTGTTAAGGGACTCATATTTATGAAGATTTTAAGCGTTTTTGCCTTTCAATCCAGAATAGATGGTTATCAATAAAGATTCCTAAAAAAATATATGTTATGTCAGAGTCAAGAGTAGGATAATACTTTTTATAAATCTATATCCACACATTGTGTTTCATGACTTATTTTTTATTTTTCTTGGCAATACGTGTGATTTCGGATAACAACGAAAAGTACAGTATGTCAGCTGATATAATGGAGACTCAGGAAATTATCGTCACTCTTCAGCTATATGAATAAGAGTAGTGTATATCTAAAATGGATGTTATAATTCAACAATTGTGGCAAAAGAATTACAACAATTGTTGAATTATAACATTAAAACTCAGTGTCGAATTATTTTTGAAATTCTTTGTTACCGCAATCTGATATTTACACTCTGAGAAACATAGTGCATTTTTTTATATAAATAAGTTAAAAATATAAAATAAAAAAAGTAAAAAAATATAAAATGTAAAAAAAAATTAAAACTGCTTACTGGCGAAGTTAAAATTACTATTTTTACAAAATTTTTATATAAAACTTTTTATTTGTCGGTAAATATTCTTTTAAATTTTCAATAAATATATGTGATTATCACGCGAGTGAAAAAGGTATTTTTTGTATTCATTCTAAGGCTGATAGAATATTGGCAATATAAATATTTATTTCCTCAATTCGGTAAACATAAAATACAATTTTTGTAGTCAGACCATGACCTAAAAATTTAGAGAATGTCACCAGCTGAGAATCCTTTGAATTTATTGCTTGATTTCCATCAAAATTCCTATAAAATTTACCCATCGTTTCTGACGGATCCACTCCACGATAATTTTTGCACAATAATATGAAGTGAAAATGAAATAAATTATGTTCCCTGTTGTTTTGAAATTTTATATTCTGAAAAGTGTCCCTGTATTAAATTAAATTATTAATGAAAATATTTTGAAAACGAGAAATTAACAAGTAATATTTTTTCCTCCGGTATGTATTTGCATTCCTATACCTGGAAATATTTTAAAACCATAGATACGAGATACATAGAATATTGCTTTCTTCACCTCCTTGTATAATAAATAGATACGACGCTTTTTCTTACCTTGTTAATACTTATATTCTTAAGTTAATTAAATTATTAGTATTTAAGACATTCACCATTCATTCAGGTTTATATATTCGTACTTCAATATGTGATCGATTTATTATCATATTTTATAAATTTTTTTTATTTAACGCATGTCTTTTTTATTCAAACTAAAATTATATTCATTATTTTGTCGGTATAGTTATAATCGGATATTACATTCAGTAACTTAATACCTATTAATTTATCGTGCTTATTAAATATATAATGAAATGTGATTTGCTCTCAAGTTTTGTGAAATATTGTTCTTAACAATTTTTGTACATATAAAAATTAGCCTCATTATTGGCTCACAACATACCCTCATGGAATAATTTTTTTTATTATGATTCGTTTCATTTTTAATATAGTTATGGAAGATTATGCATATGTATGGTAATGACTTCATATCCGTGATTTTCCGTTACTAGTTCTTATAACTTTATTTAAATCGAATATCTAATATTTTTAATTTAATGGTACAAATCCTTAAAATATATTTGTTGTCATTATTATATATTTATCTAAAAAGGTACAAAGGAATTATAAATTTAGAAGTATTATATTACTGACGTAAAAACTAGCAACAGCAAGCTTAAGACATAAATTATTTTACCATGCACATACGTGGCGAATATGAAAACTGGGAAGTGGGCTAATTTCGAAAGGGACGACTGTAAATTTAAATAAGAGAATTTCTATAAAAATGGAATTAAAAAATTAAACATTAAATGATTATAAAATGATAGTGGTCACACGAATTGCAATTTGTACCACAAAGTAGGTAAATACAAAATAAGGTCTGAAACTCAATATGATACTTATAGCATTCAAGCATCAAAATGCAAAATCAATATGATACTTATAGTACTCAAGCATCTTCACTTATGCTTCAATAGATAATGAAATGATTATTCGTTTATATAAAACAGCCATGGCGAGAAAACATAATAATTGAATTAAGAACATAGAAACATATCTTGCATACATCTTTCCATAGAAATATAGGATGAGCAACACTAAAGTTATCATTGTGTTAACTTTGCTTTGAGCATATTAAACTATTATAACAAAAAACAGAAAGATTTATCACATCAAAAGTTTTATGTGAAAGTAAGAAAATGTTTGATTTAGAACTGAAAATATGTGACTTTCACCGTAGGAATCATCGCAAATTTGAAAGATATGATTACTTAACCCATAGTTAAATTAAAATTAGTAATTGGAATAAGGTAAATTTAAATATTTCTTTTAACTGATTAGTATTTTTAATAAAGTTTATAATATGAGGTTGAAAAAAAAGATTTTATGGAAGCTATAACAAAATTAACGTGACCAAAATATTATGTATTCTATTAAAATTTGTAAAATATCCATAGAATGTAGAGCTAACTTTATACAAATATATCTTTGCTAAAAAATAATAAAGCTTGTAATTATTTTAAGATCAAAATATTCTAAAATGTTTCGAAAAGTTGACGTGTCTAAATTTGACAATCCTTTTTGCACTTAAGACTGCTTTCAAAATTGGTCTTCAAGAATGATATTACCAATACATCTTAGAATATATGGTTCTTACACAAACGCATCTTTCAGATAATTGGACATTTTATAGACAAAAAGAAACTGAAGTTTCATGTACAACCATTACGTTTCGTGCGTAATCATAATGGTTTAATTAGTTGTCCTCGAAGAAATAACTCTAAAAGGCCATCGAGGAGTACTTAAAACAAATATAACCTTTACCCACTCGTCCGCATATAATTATTACATGATACTCGGTAATCGAACTGAAATATTCCTTCGAAAAATAAACGATAATTGAAACAGAGTTTAGTAGAAATTATGACATTACATGCAAATTATTTCACAGAGGCTTATGCAGAAGAAAGCCAATATTCTTTCAGGTACAATTTACTTACCATCTTGTTTTTAATTTTAACCCTGGCCCTCGGGAAGTATAAAATGAATGCGAATTTAATAAATAAACATTTGTTTTGCTGATTGATTTATTTCGTAAAAATATTTCAGTACTTTAACTGGTTATTTAATAGTAGCATGCTGAATGCTATGTTCATGCATATTTATGTTATTTTCCACTAAAATCGTAGGGTAACGTTGATTTTGAATAACATGAAGTAATAACCAGTCACTCACGTGTTATCTTAGCGACTCTTGTACTCTGTAACATAATTATTTATTAAGTTATTTAATTAATATTATTATTACCTTAGGAAAATAAATAATTACATAGTAATTTATTGCTAAACTAAATCTTAAATATATAAAGATACTAATGTTTAATAAACCTATATTAAACAGCTTCTAACAAGCGAGAGAAATTATAACATTGAGAGTATAAAATTTAATTTAAAATATTTTAGGTAAAAATTATAAATATGAATCAGTCAATCGTTAAACACATGAACTAATAAATTATGCATATAATACTTCCATTAACACACTGTGTTTTAAGCATATATGTAGTCTGTGTAATTTGTTTCTAAATTTGTTTCTTGGAACTGCATTAAACTGAAAAGAAAGCATCCGATTAAAGGAAAATTGTGAACACAAAAAACACATATAAAAATCAGTAGCTCATTTACGTATGTGTGAATAACGTGTGACTGAATTAAAGACGAATTTTTACTTTTCCTCCTTTTTAATAATCGTTCTCAAAGACATTCAGTTTCTAATAATAATATATATAAAATGAAAAAAATCTGTCTGTTACCTATTTACATACTGTTACGTTAATAAATAATATGAGTCATTTCATGTAACAATTATAACAACGTGCTGTAAAATAAATTAATCAAAGAGGCCTCTAAACCGCTAACATAAACGGTTTGTTTACAATTCAAGGCAGAGCCGTAAAGAGCATTGCCTAATGTAATCATTCCTTTCTGTATTGTGTAGTACTTATTTCCACTTAAAACGCAAAAGCGCTTATGAGATGGTATACACTTTTAACTTGATGGAAGTGTTATTTTTATTAACACCATCAGAGGTTTAAGAAGTTTACTATTTCTTTTCATTTTAGAGAGTTTGCAATAGTTACCGTATATAAATATATAAATGGTATACGAAAAACCCATTATAATACGTGAAAATATAATATGTACGATTAATAAATTGTTTTACTTGCATCTATTACACATAGAACTTCTGAGCAGATTCCTCAATGCTATTAAGATATGGATAAGCATATCTTTTCCGTAAGTTTATTCACAATCATTCTTTTTTAAGCGTTCCATCAAACCGGTGTATTTCTGTTTATCTGTATGTTTATGTACCATATGCATCTTCCGTTACTACTTTTTGGCATAGAAATTTAACACAGTTAAAGAAAATAAAAAAAATAAGTTAAAAGTTAAGTTAAGGATAGTTAAAGTTCCACTTTAGAGAAGAGTTCTAAAGGGCCAACGAATATGCATTTTTTTACGTATTGAATGAATACTTATTAAAATAGGAATTCTCTTTGAAAATGATTTTTTTTAATAAGTCGAAGAAATTATCTTCGATAAGGGAAGCGCTCTTAAAACTGATGACTAGAAAAATTTTGAAAAAAAATATTGCATAATCATATTAAGATTTATATTTACTTAAATTATACAAAATATTTATTTTATCATTTAAAACAGTATTCTCTTAACTGAATAATTATTTCAATTCTAAATTCAATGAAACATTTTCGATAATAAATACCAACAAAAAAAGATTATTTTTAGTAACTAAATTATCTACCAAATTATTATAACGTTAACACAAAAATGGTTTATACGAGTACTATAAATTTGTTGCGAAACGAGAGTTGTCCGTTGTCATGTACTTAACTTAAAAGTTTTTGATAAAAATTTTTTTAAATTCAAGATGTGCTTTATTTTATTAGTTTATTAATCATTATTACATTTTAAATATGAAATTTGTCCAAAAAATTAACGACAAAACAAAAACAATGAATATATATATATATATATATATATATATATATATAATATATATCAATATTGTACCGTTATCAGATTCGTATATCATTGCATGTAAGTATCATTTTCAGTGCACTGAAACTAATTTGAGTGTTTTGAAATTTTAGGCAAAGACGAGTTAATAAGCAAGACGGTTAAAAGAATTGTCTTTTAAAGTATATAATTTCTCACGAGGGAAAACGGATGTAGCATATTAAAGAGATCTCCTTGACGAGATAACTTTTTAACTAGATGTATAAAAAAATGGAAAATTGTGGAAAAGAACATTTAGGAAACACTCCAGTAGAAATCTTCAATGTTGGTTTTCGAATAATAAATTTCCGTTTAATTTTCAAATTTTATTAAAAAGAACACGAATATATCGTATTTTTATTTCTTACTCAATGAAGTGTTTCCAGTCATATTTAATTACTTTTATATTACCATATCCGTTTTAACTATAACGCTTTTATTACAATACTTTATCACCTACTGTCATTACAAATAATACTCGAAAGACAGCGATGACCTTTACAAATATCGTCAATGAAAATGTGTATCTTTTTCATATATGATTAAGTTCTCCATATTAAAGTAAATTAATATAATAAAACCTGTGTAAAAAATATGAATTTCTAGCAATATCCTAAAATTAAAGTCATCGATTAACGCGGCAAACCAATTTCCTCTAAGGTCGTGATATTACCTTAGTAAGCAAGTGGGAATTTTTAATAAAATACCAAAAGAATGTAACTACAGTGTTGAATGGTCTTGTATTCCCCACACGTCCCGGACATGCAAACGAACGCGTCCTACAAGAATGTCATTGATTAGAATTATCCGACATTCATTTTCAATGGGGTGGTTTATATTACGTGCGATCGATATGGTTTTGTGTGAATAGATATTCTTCTGTAAGATGGACGATTTCTATATCGATATGGCAATATACTTTTTAAAATATTGTGTTAGTTTAACAAAGGGATTAGTTTAAAGATTACACTAATGATAATATTTAGAAAAGAATTTTAATGTAATTCTTATTTTGGTATGAAAATATTTAAGAAAATAGGTTTTAAAGATTTGGGTACTAAGTGGGATAAGAAATTATATAGCATGTTTAATTAATAGGTTATAAGAAAATGAAATGTTGAATATTTCACTGTAATCACTTTTAGTAGATAAAATAACATTTAAGGAATAAAACGGTGTGTATTTTGTTTTAATATTTAAAAAAAAATTAAGACGAAAACTTTCGACAATGTACTATTAAAAATTTACAAATAACCTGATTTATCAATTTATTTTAAAACGTATTATTAGCCTGTTTTATATTTCGTTAAATATATAAGATACATACTAAAATATGTATTAATTCAAAGATTCCAAATACTACTGTTTCGAAATATTTAAACTCTAGATGTTTTGAATAAGTTTTTGAAGACAGAGGTAATTTTGAATAATGCAAATTTATTACTCTTGATATACAAAATAATATTCAGTATATATGAAGTATAACAAAATATATTCAGGCACATATCAAAGCAGTTACATTTATTGCTTGATTTACAATTATGTTTCTTGTTGACGACTTTTTATTGATTAGTTATTCAAACTTAATTATAAATAGAGTTACTTCCATTACTTCCGGTAGATATATTAAATGCATTTAGAATGTCGGTACATAGTCGACGAATCTCATACAGATTCAGAAGCAACATTTGTTATCCAACTAAAATCTGTCCAGAGCATAAATAAATATATTTTGTTTCCTGGGATTTATATTGAAGTTCAAATTGTTTTCACATGGCGCATAACAGTAAAAATTATAAATTGTATGATAAACAATTATATTCGATGAAATTAAAAGAAAAGTATCATTCTCAAAATCATCTGCACTCAGTATAATTTTATAGCTAGATGTTTCATGTTGGCATCTCAAATACTCCGGAGGAAAATAATAAAGAGTGTACAGCTAAATCTCCCCGGCTCTCCCCATCAACGGGCTTAGTACCATTTGATAGGATGAAAAATAAAATTGTGATCATGTAATCGTTTTTGAAAGTTTTGAACTGCCTTAGGAGTTATTAAGTTTTAAACGATATGTGATATAGTTAACATCTCTTGGAGTTTTATAAATTTACTACAAGTGGCAATTTAATTCGATTCTTTTGAATCAAAAATTTTAAGAGATGTATAAAACTTAGATACAGTATCGTACTTTATATGTATTCCGATGCATACTTAGTCGGTTTTTTCTTTATTTTTCATATTCTAAGTTTATAACAGCGCCGAATGTGATTTAGTTTGGAATTTTTTGAGCTTTTTTAATCTTTGAAAATACATTTTCTCTGTGGAACCTTTGTCATTTTTATTACAGCTACAGTATTCAATCGCATTTAAATTTTCCTCCTTTTATCATTTTTTTTTATTTCCTTTTTTAAATAAAACAATAATACAACATTTTAAAATTTTGTTATTGTGATATCTATTAACATGTAGATCAATACTTCATGCATTATTTTTATTGTTGAAGATTTCATTTAAGTTTTTAGTAGGTTTTACATGGTATTTTTAAATTAAAGAACTTCATTTTTTGCGTAATATTTGATTATGAATAGATGCTAAATATTCATAATATTCGTGGATTTTCGTTATTATTATTAATAATCAATGAACACTTGGATTGCTTGCTGCCCTTTTTGCGAGTAAAAATTGTGTAATTTATAAGAATATTAAAAATATATTTATTTTTATATATTTTGAAAATAGCTTGCACGAAACTATTGCACTAAATTTACCAATTTTACTATTAACCACTTTAGGTACTCTAAATCATAAATGGCTTACTTTAGAAATTTTATACTTGAAATCATGTAAACCTAATTAAAATTTCCAAAAAAATTCAATTTACATTTAAAAATTTTTATTATAAAATTTAAAAATTATCATCATACCTACTGTAAATATTACATTTGTCAAGCATGTAGAACGTTTGAAAGAGGGTTAAAGAAAATGTTAAATATACTAAGCTATATGTGTATAACCAATCCCTCTAATATCAAAAGATAACACAATGAACAAAAGCGGCTACACGCAACATGTACATATAATAGATGTGAAATACTTCATAAATATAAAGTGAAGTAACTAACGATCGATAATTATTCCAAAAATGTGCACTACAAAAATTTCATGAATTACTCGTAAAACCGGAAAACGACGACCAGAAGACGAAAAGTAGCTTTATGCGATGTCCAATTTCAATTCGTAATTGTGGAGAGAATTACATTTCTATTTAAAATCAGAAATAATATTAATATTTAAAATATTTCTTTACCGGATTTGCTGTATTCATTTACTAGTTACAGATTTATGTAAATTGTCGGAAATTCAAAGTTCACTCATATTACAAGTCTGAAAATACTGGTAGAAAAAGAAATAGAAATTTCATGAACATTAGAGTAATTACAAGCTCGACGGTCCTCCAGATAGTTAAATACTTATAGCCAGGTGGTTCTATAAGCGTGTACCATGAATCAATTAACCAGATCTTTATTAATTTATGGGCGTAATTACAATGTAAATTGTAGACTGTAAACTGAGTCACAGTATATATAGAGTAAATAAAATAATTTTTTTTAGAAATTTTCTCACATATTCATATATTTTTCTCAGGTCGTTGAGCTGTAAAATAAGGAGATTGATATATATCCCTAAAATATTTATTTATCACTAACATAGTAAAATCATTACCCAAAAACCGTTAGACTAATCGGCTGATATGTAAATATTAACATGCCAAAGCCTATTGTTAATAATGCAGCTAGCATTAACCGTGGGGATTGTTTATTTTTCTTAATCAATAACGCGAACCCATTAATAAAATCTATGTTATTTTATTACTTTTTTCTACATCTTTTTAGTAAACCAATCTGTGTGAATATTACAATACGAGTTACATTATTAATAACATGAAAAAACAAAGTATTAAGTAAGAATGGAACGTGCACTATCAGAGTTAATGATACTAGGTATCATATATTTACAAATATTGGTATTCATATATTTACAAATAATAAAATAACTTTTCGACAAATGAATGTGACTAGCCTATAATTTGCAGACTTAGTTTTTGATAGATTTGAAATCTATCAGAAACTAAGACCTGGATGAACCATTATAATTTCGGGTAAATTTTATGTCAATTTCTAGCAAGTTTTCTTTTTATTTCACCTTATATGGTTCCAAAAATGCAAGAAAATATGTTTTGTCATTTTCAACAATAACATTTTCATATAAATATTAATAATAACATTTTCATCATTAGAATCACTGAACATAGAAGTGCAAAAAGAAAATTTATGAAATTCTCGTAATTCCCCATTTTCAATGATATTCTAACAATTATTTTTTTTGTGTTTTACGTGGTCTTAATCTTTATCTCTATTAAAACTAGTTTAGGTTTTTCTACACCCTTATTTAATAAGATCAAGCGTTCCCTCTGTAGAAATGATTTCAGTTTTATTCACCTTATTTAAAAATTTGTTTCAACCATTTCATAATTTAGTCAACCATAGTTTGTGGTACCAAAATTATAATATATAAACAGAACTACTACAATAGTATAGTTTTCTTCTTTATCTATATCTAACAATATTGATTTTTTTGCTTTTCAGTATATGAATGTGATTTCCTTTTTCTTTATTATTTGAAACTGACCAACTTTTTTAAAGAAACAGTTTAAAATTATTATATTAATACAAATATCCACACTATTATAAAAATGTTTTTCTTATTTTATAACTAATAAATAAATTTTAAATAAAATACATATTTCAAAATTTATCGCCTTGAAAGCCTTCCTTTGGAAATACTATACAATTACAAATAGCAATTTCCGTGATATGAAGTAAGTAGACCTAGAAAGACCTAGTAAGTAGACTTATCGCTGTTAGATGGAAAACAATTACGACAAATTTAAAAAAAGATTAAATTTACTCATAAATGTTTTGTTCCCCTTACACTCTTGCTGAGAAATAAAAATTACTTCTCCTCTATTCGCATTGCAATTCTAAAGATCCTAGACAACGCATGGAATCTATTTATTATATTTAACCTATCACCCCTTATTACCTATCATGCTCTTACCTTTACATATCGAATGGCAATTTTATTTATACTAATATTACAAAGAGCTAAAATTTGTTTCTTTATTTTTTCGAAGGTAATCTTCAGAACTGCTGAACCGATTCTCAAAATTCTTTCATTAATGGAGAGCTGGATTGTCCCTCTCTAACCTACACTGTATTTTATTTTGATAAAAATAAGTTCTTAATATAAAATCTAAACACTGTAAATCAAGTCGGAGGAAAAAACGCCGCTTAGCTGTTTTATTGACGTGCGGTAGCCAAATGATTGAACATATATAAAAAAATGTTTTAAGGAGTTGAAAAAAGTCAGCGACACTAATTTTAATACTTATGCCACAATAGAGTTTTTGATGTTAAAAATAAATTGAAAACTACAAAGCTATCTTTATTTGTACTTTTTACGTTTAATTGTAATAATATTTAGAAATAAGAATCATTTCTCTTTCTGAAAAATTTATCCAAAATAAAGTTTTTAAAAAATGTTATCTGCATTAAATTTTCCCTTTACAGTATAATATTTGGTACCTCATAGTTTTGGATATATAATTACAATAATTTATTTCGTTCATTTAACGACCAAGCAAGTTGGCTCTAGGCGCCTAGGTATCATTTAGGTGAGAAGTGGGTTTATCTCAAGTAGGGTCTCCCGAATTTCAATATACTACGTTATCGCAAAGTAATAAGAAGTTATATGATGTAATTACTAGCCTCCTAACTAAATTGGTCAAATACATCTATACCTATAAAAAAGTACCGTGATTGACTGATAAACAGAGAACAGCTTTGAAACAAATTCGTACAATTAAACATAATGAGGGTAATGTGTCTACTACATTTTGATTGTAGTTGTTTTTGATGTTCACAAAAATGATTTAATAAATCATATTTGGGGACATACAGAAGTTTTTCATAAAATTTAAATACTGGCAACAAAGATAAACTCACTGTGCCTACGATTGGACTACATAAAGTTATAGTATGTATTTTAAAGAGCAAAGTATATGCATCTGTAACAAAATATCAAGTGACTTGCAAGAATTATCAGTAAACAGATTCAAAAGCATAATCAAACGTAATCTTTCCCGAGAAGTTCATAAAAAAATTTCAGATTACTTGGAAGATAAAAACATTTCCACGGAATCCTCTATCAAATGTAAATTCGACGCAGGCGAAGTCGCTAGTAGTCTATAGTTTAAAATAATCGCGTTCTTCAGAAAATATTTTCTTATTTTTTTCACTACCAAAAAACTCTCAAAAATAAGGAAGATTACAAATTTAGCCCAAAAATCTGCAAAATCTTTCAAATAATATAAACCAAATATAAATTTATGAAAAAATATACTAATTCATTCATTCTGTCAAAGAATAGATATAAGTAATAAATGGAGATAATTAAAATTAATAATATATACCAAATAATATATACCAAACATAAATTTATAAAAAAATATACTAATTCATTCATTCTGCCAAAGAATAGATATAAGTAATAAATGGAGATAATTAAAATTAATAATATATACCAAATAATATATACCAAACATAAATTTATAAAAAAATATACTAATTCATTCATTCTGTCAAAGAATAGACATAAGTAATAAATGGAGATAATTAAAATTAATAATATATACCAAATAATATATACCAAACATAAATTTATAAAAAAATATACTAATTCATTCATTCTGTCAAAGAATAGATATAAGTAATAAATGGAGATAATTACAATTAATAATATATATCAAATAATATATACCAAACAAAAATTTATAAAAAAATATACTAATTCCTTAATTCTGTCAAAGAATAGATATAAGTAATAAATGGAGATGATTAAAATTTCATTACGTATTTTTATCTTATCTTAGTGAGATGGCTCCACTGAAGTTGTATGCATAAAAAACTATTGAAGAAAAACATTTTTGATTAAAAGTTTGAGACAGCCAACACCTGAAGTCGAGTTTGAGCAGAAGTTGGCGGAAAACTGTGCTGATAAGTGAACGAGTTCCGCTGATTTATCGTTGAAAACTGAGATATTCTTTCATGGTAAGCTTAAGGAGGTGCGGACAACGAACTTGATTGTGAGCTCTATTTAAGTTTAAAAGTTCTTGCCGGCTTGTGGCAGGGGTATTATCTTTAAGTATACTATTATAGAAGAAATATGTATATGTTTATGTAGATATCTTCATTTAATAAGTATTTTCTTTGTACATAAAACAGTTTAGTGACAATTTTTACACTATTTAAATTACAAACATTTTCTCTTTTACTCTGTATTGTCTTTTATTTATCAAAACGCTTAATAAAAATTAAAAGAAAAAGTAAGATTATTTCTATAAAACTGACCGTATTCTATAATATAATTTCATATTTATTTGTTGAATATTGTCTTTTAATATTTTTCTGAATTGAGGAAGTGCCTCATGCACTGAAATATGATTTTTTTACTTATTTACGTTATCGGTATAATGCAATATATTAAAGGCTAATATAAGATAATACTAAAATAATGTAAATATATAATATAAATGTATTTATATTTACTATATTCCGACTTCTAGTTTAATATCATTGTATTTATTTTATTTCTATTTTAATTTTCCTTAATTTAATATGAGAAATATTTCTGCAGATCATTTAAAAAATAAACTATCTGCTTGTCTTAATCTAATTAAACAGAATTCATGTAAAAGAAATTATTTTGCAAGTTTCAATGTTTTAATTTATGATTAATGGATTATTCTCTGTTTTCCTCCGTCTCAAAGATTTTAACCATTTATTTTAGAAGATTTTACAAGTTTATCTGGTTTCATGATAAATATTCTGTCAAAAATTATTAACAATTAAATTGGTTTAATTTATTGTAATATTCGATATTTAATTTTGAAAATAAAAATATTTCTCTTATTGTAACGTAGATGAAATAGTAGCAAAGTAGAGAATTGTACTTTGACATAACATACGGGCTTAAAACCGCCTCATACTTGCATACTGACCGCACCACGCACGCCGATCTACATATAATAACGATGTCTAAATAATAAGTAATATTTTCTCAAAGGGGTTTAAATATCAACGTCATAATAAATTTGTTAAATATGGTAAAATGCAAAATTGAAACATTGTACGACTTTTATGTGAAAATATATTCTTATGTATGAAGCGTGAACAAAAAGATTCAAATAGAGAATTAATTAAAAATATTTCAACGTAACAAATGTGTGCCATTTTTTTACCAACGACGAGACGAAGATTGTATATGCCATTAACCCTATTAGGTTATTCATTTATTTATATATTTCACACAGTAAAAAACAGTCGTAATCTAATAATAACTTGTAAGTTTTATACTAGGCAGACTTTCTTACATTCCAACATACAAATATAAACTACACTGATTACTGGTACATAAAAAGATTAATTAAAACAATGGAAATAATAATGCTGTTCAAAATATTAATGATATTTTAACAACAAGAATAGAAGCAGATTTAAAGTATAATTTTAAATGGTTACACTTATTGAATTGCACAAATTATAATTTACGTTTTAATGACTACAAAATATAAGAGAACTAAATTAAAAAATATTTTTAATTACTTTTAAATTTTTGAATTAAAATAACAATTACAAAAGATTTAAAATTTACTATTAATTAATTATTTTTGTTAAGAGATGGATAAGTAATGTTCTATGAATAGATATTTGTATAGAGATTATGAGCTAGTAAACATGTCGACAGAATGGAACAGTTTTTGGCAATCGTCACAAAATCTGCTTAAGTGGCGCGTGGATACAAGCTTTAATACAAGCTGTGTAAAAGTGAAAGAACACAGAATTGCGGATCTATCTACCGGGTACGAGAAATTGCAATTAGCTCCCAATGTCTGAACAATTAAATCGATTATGACAGATATTATTTAGCGCTATTACTCCCAATTTGATACGTTTGCTGGGTAGTTTACTGTTATTAAACGCCAAAATCGTCTTAGCCTAGTCAATTTTTAGCGTGTTAAAACGATATTACAATGTACGTATATTTACAATGTACGTATAAACCGCTCAGTCATATCAGATTAGGTAATATAGTAATAATTCCAGATTACAATACCAAATCCAAGTTGAGGTTGAAAAAAGACTATTCCCGATCCATCCACCCGGGTTGTCTCGGGGCCCCTACTGGGACCCGTAACAACCGTCCTTATACAAAAAATGGGACCTTCGAAAGTCCCCTAATAATGTCCCATATGTAAAGTCTCAACGCTTCCATCAAACACTGTTAAAGTCTGCTCTTACTCAATGAGTTATTTAGGATCTCCATTTTTTCAAGGACGCACTTCGCGAACGCTCTAAATGACTGTCTCCGCGTGAATCTGCATATACTGTTTAAGGACTGTGCAAAGGATGCGATACGTTCTCGTCTCCCTGAAGTTTTTCGAAAGGTAACCCATCAGTGCCTAGGTCTGCATAATAATTTCCGCCACCTGAGTGTCAAAGCATAATTTGGTACAAAAAATAACCCCAAGATCACGTATCTCATGAACATATTCCAATAAAATATCACCAATATTGAAGAGATGGGAATGTTGAATATCATTATTGGAGAAAGTAAATATGTACTTCAGCTAACGCAGATATACACGTAGGTAGAGCACAACGGTGAAAACATTATCGATATTATTTTGGTTAATAATGATTAATATAAGTACAATTTTGTATTAATTTCAAAACTATGTCAGTTTTCGGTTTTAATGAGATTAATAAATTAAGAGAAGTATGAAACGTAGTTAAAATTTGAAATAATTAAATAAGTTGATACGACTATAATTCCTGTTTTTATATTTTGTTATAGAAAATATATATAAATACATTACAATTATAGTATAATAAGTATTTTTCTCAAATTTTAAATTTCAGTAAACAATAAATGTAAATAAAATTCATACAAATAAATAACAGAACTTGTCTATTTCTGATACTAATGGATTAATTTAGAGTTGCGGATTTGTGGTACCTATTTGTAAGATATTCTATTCTTTTTTTATTAGAAATGTTCTTTAAATTTAAGATAAGAAAATGATTTATAAATTTCGATATTTAAAAAAAATTACAGAGTGATGTTTCCATAGCTTGCCGGTATCAAGGTATTTAGTGATTTATTTTATGTGTTTAGTTTCGTTTCAATTCTTGTCAAATAAATGCAAGTGCACTTCAAAAAACACTTTAGGTTTTTTTTATTACCGTCCTATATATTTACATTCATAAAATCTCACAAAATTTTGCAACTAAAGTTACCCGAAAGTTTCGCCCTTACACTTTGGCCAAATCGATTGGCAAACTTACAATATACGACGAACTTCATTCCGCCTGTTTGAGTTACGCGGAAATAAACGCATCGGACAAGTAAAGAATAATGGTAATATATTCCGTGATTTGCAAATATTCTATATAACAAAGGACAAGGAAATAGGAAATATTTTATGAGCTGTTTTATTTTATACAATAAAACAAATTCTAAACAAATTTTAACTTTAGGCATTAATTTTTAAGCAAATAATACAACAAACTAATAGAAGAGATTTCACGATTAATTTTTAAATTTTCTCCAATATATTCGTAAGAATGAAACACATATTTTTATGAGAAAATTAATAAATTGATAGAAGTTGCCAATTTCTACTCAATATAAAACTTTATCATTTTTAAGAAATTCGGATATAATTTAAAGGAAAGTTCTACTCGCCCTTTTGCATAATATTGGCCGCCAAAATCTACTAAATCGACTAAATCCAAATCGATGTAAACGCATTGAAGGTTAGTAAAAGTTCAATGCATTTTGTATGTCGATGGCCGAAATTATGCAATATTCATCAAAATAATTGTTCACTTAAAATTTTGTATTCCACATACACTATAAAAATGGCTTCACACAAAATGGTTTTACATATCTCGTTTGTAAATAGCTTAAATTTGTATACTCCCTTATAAATATTTCTTACACGCGAATTAGGTATCAGGTTATGGTATTTATATTGAAGTTATTATATTCCAAGTGATTTAGAATAGTATTATTCTGAAAGCGATCAATCAAAAAATTAGGCTTGAGTTGAAAGTAAAATCTATTTTTAAAAAACTATAATAAAAACGATTGAAAATGAATCTAAAAATCGGGTTTATTTTAACAAAATAATTTGAAATAACAAATATCATATAATAGATTGTACACCTAAATTACTTTTTGAATCCAAATTAATCCAGCGTTCTTCTCACATTATTCTCCTTAACGTTATAAAGTAAAAGTGAATAGCATAGCTAAGCATACTCAGTTAAAACGAATGATAACAATTACTAAAACTGCCAATTCCTGAGAAAATCTGTAAGTTATGTGTTGATGGAATAAATCAAAATATTTCGATTTTTAAGGTTCCGTAACATAAAAAGAAAAATTAAACCCTTATAAGATCACTTATTAGTGTATCTGCACATATACAGCCGTTTTCTCAGAAACCGTTTGACGTAAAAAATTGTAGTATCGACCAATAATATACACATATTGTAATAATTAAAATCTAAAAATATTCATTTGGAAATGTTAAACAGGGCAAATTATAAATACTCGTAATCTTTTCTTTTAATTTCATGTTTAGTGCGAGATGTAGTTTGAAAGAACTTGTTACACAAGCCTCAAAAAGGTTTTTTTTCATAATTTAAGTGTTATATTTTCAGTTATACTCTGAATAATACGTAAAAATACCTATGACTCCTCCCGCCTTATTTTTCAAACTACTCAACCTAAAATTATGAAAAAATCTATGTGTTTTTGAAGCCCACGAAAAGTTGAGGAAAACTACAACAATGGTTCTAGATGACATAATTTTTTAAATGTTATCCTTGCTTTTATACCTACGGACGATACAGTAGGCAATACATTTACACGTTTCTATTTTCAAAGCCATCTTCTCAAAAAGCATGCGACGTAGAAATTCAACATTTGGCGTAGGAATACATAATATAAACTCACATATGTTACACATATTTTACACCACCCACAGTTTTTATTTTTTCAACAATTCAAGAGGAAATAAATATTGGTCTTGAAACGTTTTTTATCTCATTTTATATATCACGTGTATATCATTTGAAAATGCTTGTTATAAGGAGTACAAAAATATTTTTACGTAATGTTAAATTGCATATTTAAAAATAATTTCCAAAAACATGCAAACTATAGCGTACAGCCCTCTGCTTCCGAAACTACTGAGCCAAAAATCGTGGAAAAAAACATGGTCGGTGAAATCTAATTAGAACATTACAGGAAAACTAAAGCGATTACCTTAGATTTTATAATTTTGTAAAATATGCACCATGGTTTTATGCCTATGAAAAATATAATATATAATATGTTTCAATATATTTACGTTACGAAAAATTAATATTCGTACATAGTTCAATATAAATACTATGTACGCTTAAATGTCGAAATGTGTAAAAGATCCTCTTGGTGCGAATTCGCGCCACGCTTCCACAATTGACAGGTTTTTTAGTCGAATTTCCTTTATTTATTTTTTTCTATTGCAATTTGCGTTTGTTTCTATTTATTTCTTAGTGTATACTACGGATCCACACTATGGTTTTGCCTTGATGTAGCATATGAAATCATTTAGTAATAGTGAGTTTCTCAAAGTTGTGGAACAAAATAATACCTTATTGACAGTATCTAAATAATGACAGTACTTTAAGCTTTATTACAAATTATATTAAAGAGCAATCCTTTCGTTTTTATTGAAATGGCTATGATAGATATTTATGAGTCGTCCCCGTGGTGTGTTGGGTTGATCACAAGGCATAATAGATTGCTCTCGTACCAATAAGTCCGCCATATGTTTCAATAAGATAAATTAAAGTAAAACTTTTGTAGGATAAGTAATCAATTTTTTTCAATTAATTTCTTTATTTACACATTTATATTGTGTACTAACTAAACTAACTTCAGTTTACGTGAAATTTTCATTACTCTCGTTTGTAACGATACCGGTTTTAAATTTTTCTGCCCTATTGCGATATGCCCTTTGCGAAAAAAAATTATCTCATGTTTACATACTATTTATAAAATCAAAGTAAATATCTCGTAATAAAAACTAGTAAAACAGTTCGTATAAAGCATGCGTTAAAAATTATGGATATATTGTAAACATGGAATTAGGAATCACGCGCGTAACGGGAGAAGTAGTTAACAATAAAATGCATGTAACCGTGTGGGCAGAGAAAAGAGAAAGTGACGTGCACGGGGGAAGGAATAATTATTGCCTATTCCGCTCTCACCGGCGCTACTTAGTCAAAAAGTTAACAAAAAGTTACCTTTTTGAATTACAAAAATTTGCTTTTGTTGTTAAAATAAATGAGTCTTACGTCAATATATTTTTGCATAATGGATTTTGTTATGTCTATTATATGACTGCTTTCAGTAAAATGTTGGTCATATTGATGACTTCTTAAACTGTCAAATAGATTACGGCCTATGAAGGTGGGAAGAATTTTTGAAATCATATAAGCAGTTGTAAACTTTGGATGTATATGTTTACCACTACTCTCGATCAGGCATTTTTTTACGCATCTTTGACATTTGTTGCAAATATATTAATGCATCTTGTGATGGCGTTATTAAACCCCCATTATCTTTAATTGCAATAAAAGCGAGATGAATATTACATTTATTATTTAAAAGATCACTTAAACCCACCTCGCATTTTGCTTTTGCAATAAGAAACTACCGAGGCATATAACCGATTATGTTTTCTGTGAATTCATTAAACTCCATGATATCTAAATGAAACCCAGGTTCAAGGGAATTATTTTTTATTATTCTAATTCAATTTAAGGTATTATTTATTCTGTCAGCGTTAGATGTGCAGTTTAATATGTTAACTTCTTCTAAAGCAACACAATTTGCCTCCCGTGTTTCCCTCACAATTCGAAGTGTGTTAATATAATTTTTATATAATGATAAAACGAACTTCAACTGCCGGGCCGTCAGATTATTACTTGATCCACTATGAGGTCTAATATTTGAAAACAGAAGTTCTATATTAACATGAAACCTGTTTTTTCAATTAGTTTGTGTAATAAATTTGTTATCTTCCAACCGTTAGTTTTCCAAATATTTTGCGATGTAATCCAAGGTAGATAATATTTTTGATTTATTTAAAATATCAAATACATTTTTAACGATGTTCAAGAAGTGGACTGTTCCAGAAGCATTCCTATAGTCACGGTATTGTAAGCTCTCGTCTAGAAATGTATGTGTATCACTACCACTGTTATTAAAGACCTGTGAGGCCAATGTTACATTCATTTTTTTATTGCGACAGGCCCAACTTTGTATCTTTATCAACAAATATTTTTTTTCCCTCAAAAGTATACCTTATTACTTTTTACATAATTCTTTGATCGAAAAAAAAAACAATTGTATTGCTTGATGTAATTGGATGTGGGAAGGCAGACTTTAAATTATTATTCTGTAAAGAATATTCAAGTTTTTCATTGCAGACATATTTAAAGGGCACCTATCAAAAGCGTGTGACACCATGTCAACTCCGGCCCTATGATAATCTAAGTCATTGTTTAATTAAGCTACTTCTTTATTCTGCAGAAAACCCGTCTACGAGGAAATATCCGACTGGCATCTTCCAAAGTGCATTTATAGCCACAACAAGAAATACTAATATGTCTTTTGCTTCTGGTATACAATCCACATCTAAGACCTCACTTCCCATGTCTGCATAAACATGATATTTCTTGCCGCCCGACTCCACACGTCCCAGTATAATAATCTCATCCAGGATGAGACTAAAAACTAATTTGTTATTTATATTTTGGGACATTACCTTAAGGGCTCTGAATGCCTCTTTGGTGAAGCCGGGATTACCATCAATACTTTGATACTATTAATTAATAATCCGAGGATAAGGTAAACAAGTATCAAACGCTCCTCTTACATAATTGTATGCTCTGAGTGAGTAATAATGTAAAGTTAAAGCAAATGTATGTAATTCTGGACCATAAATTTATCTGGTAAGTTTATCGCTGGGCAAATTTTGTATTTATCTCGAATTAATTAACCGTATGAATTGATTTGGTTGGAGGTCAATACTAAAATGTGGTTGGAAGTCAAAGTATTAAGAACTTTTTCTAAAATGACAATATTTTTCTTGCAATTACGGTTATCATAATTAAGTTTTTTTATTTTGTTTTTCTGATTATGTATGTGGGTCATTCTGTGAATTTGGAGTTTCAGGTAACGTTTACGTGGTATGTCGGAAACATCGACCAGCGTGTTAAATGTAGATACATTCGTAGATAGACGTAGCTCCCTTTTAGAAATTTAGAAATAAAGAATATTTAAAAATATATTATACCCAATACTTTCAAATAAATACGCTTATTAGCATGAGACATAATACCACACAAATGCATATTTCAATATTTTCTCAGCCATAAATTTAACAAAATCATAAACACCCACACACGAACGAATATTTTGGAAATGTTAAATACCAGGTACATAAAATGGTTATTATATAATTAAAATCATTTACAAATAATATTAGTCAAGCGATTATCCTCAGCAAGAAATTATATGGAACACGGTAGTTTTTACTAAGCAACATGTTCCCAAACGCCGTTAAATAAGCGACGAGATTATTTCTTACGCAATTTTAGGGTTTTACTTATTGAAAATTTAAATATTTAAAACAATACTCTGTCGGTAATGATCAAAGAGTCATTGCTTAATATCCTTACTTTTTAATACCCCCCCCCCCGTTTGGATAGAAAAACATGACATGACGTCTAAGTTTTCATTTAATATTGTAAATATTCGCTGATATTCACAAAATATTGATAAATCTTAAAATAATATTGATTAATCTTTTAAAATGCGTTTCAGTTGGTTTTGTGATGTGCATTAATCTTATTCAGTCTTATTAGTCAAAACATTAATCTTATTCATCAGCAGTTAGGTTAGGTTAAGGTTAGGTTAGGCCAATAAATACATTTTATGCACGTTCTACAAAAAGTTATTCAGAAATTTATTGAAATTGATTGCATAAGTCAAATTAGTAATTTAATATTACAATATTACCTACCTCATACAAAAGAAGAGATGGCAATGCATCATCGTGTAGTCGTTTTCGTCCCGTCTTTGATGTAGAATAACTAGATACCGGAAAGTGCTCACAACAAACTCGACTTAAAGAAGTAGGAATCCAAGAACAATCCTTGTTGATGGCATCTACCCACTTGCAATTTAATGTAAAATTTTTAGTTAACCTAAAATAAATTTACTTAATGTACATGTTTATTGTTAAAAACATTACTTTTTATTAATATATATATTCATTAATTATAACCCTATCTATAATCTAATAATATATAGTTTGTAACATAAATTTAATATATTGTAAAAATATCGATAAGCTTAATATCAGTGAAGGCTGGTGGGGATGTCCCAACAAGTGAAGCGAAGCTTCAGCATAGTATATTTTCATATGAAATTAAAAGTCGTTATTTTTAATAATTTACATACTTACTGAAGTAAAGTAACTCCAACTTTCTTTCCTTTTTTCTATTTACTGTAGTTTGCACATAATGTATTTACTGAACAGAATACCATGATGTCGCATTTGTGTCATAATTTCGTGCTTCACCGTACTACTGCGCGGTCAAATTGCAACTGAGCGTCCAAAACAATGAAGCGATCTCTTTATCGCTTTTGCTATGCCGGTTGGATTGACTTTGTTTGCTCCAATAGTCCGAAGATGATGTAGGAAAATTAGTTTGATCAAAAATTTATTTCGCGAGTTTTTAATGAAACAAAATATGAAATTTTTTATTACAACTAAAAATAATGAAATAAAATTCTCAATGACCGACAAAGTATCTATAATATAAAGTTTTTGGTCTTCTTTTGGGACATACATTAGGCTCCTTAAACGGAAAATAAAGACAAATGAATAAAAGAAACGTGCGACTTTTGACGTTTATTTTGAATGTTGTTTAAAATTGTTACACAATCCACTTCACGATAAGTTAACGTTCACAATACGTATATATATATATATATATATATATATATATATATATGTATTTGTGTGTGTACATACTTTAGTTCTATATATTATTTAGATTAGTACGCACGCTACCAAAATGTCAAGCTACTTCATATCTGAATTTGTCCTTGACAATTTTATCTGCTCTGTAGATACTGGCGCTATAAATTCAAATATGTTATTAAATTTTTCAATGTATTTTCGGGTTTTTGACAGCTACAGAGTCTCTCTCAAAGTCCCTAAAATTCTTAAATGAGATTGAAATGCACAGTTGCATCTGATTGCAACAATTTAAAATTTACGAAACTGTTTTCAAATAATTTGATACGAGTCAAATTAAATACATATTTCTAACTAGGATATATGCTACTTCATTCTTACTAGCATAACTTAATTTTTGGATAAGTACTTAGGTACGTATACGTACAGGTAAGTTTTGCAAGTTTTTTTTCCAAGCGATTTAAAATGTGTGAATGAAAGTTAATATTTTATTTTGAGATGTGCTGCAGACCTTCATTAACTTTGGCATTCTATTCATTGATGGACCTCTCAAAAATATTATTTTCCAAGAATTTAAATTAATAATATCAGATTTCATATTTTTAATACTTGCAGTCATTATTTTAAGCAATTTTCTTAAAAGGTTATGACTGATAAAATACAATTGTAAATTAAATTTATTTAGCTAGAATAATCTAAGAGTCCAATAAATTCAAGAACAAACATTAACAGTAAAACGTATAATGTTCTTTTATTTCAAAAAAATTGATGTTCTCTTAAAATCACAATAAAATCCGTATTCAATCACAATAAAATCGAATATATTTAGGTCTTATTGAATTCAATTCTTTTATGTTAAATTTTTTTTTTGTAGTATTTTTTTCCTAGTTTTCATTTATTTCTAATTTCTTTATTACACGTACCAATGACACACCCCGTCTGCCTTAATGGCAATAAGCTTAAATAAGGGTGCTTGAGATTTTCAGCTGTGAGTTTTTTGTTTTAGAAAGACAGTAAAATAAGAAACAAAAAACGTAAATATTTTGTCTCAAGTTACTCAGTCTGTAAATTTTATTTTCGCTTTTAAATTTGTGGTTACAGCTAGTTATTCTGTATTTTAAGTAATTTCGTGAAAGAAGAGACTTTTCAAGAAGGAAAATTTATTCCTTTAACTTTCTTTATCTTATGTATCCTTGATAGGGTAGGCAGGATCTACGGTGCTCCGTCTCTTTGATCAATCTTAGCCATTGCGTATTACTTGACTCTACGTCCGAGAGCCGCTACCGTAATCAGTCATAGTGTCTGCATAGGAAGACTTCCTTTCCTCATACAAATTCATTCTAAAGCCAGTATTGAGACATAGAGGAACACTTCTAGCGTATGGTTAATGCATTACTTTTATTTTGGTCTTGGTAGGAACAATGTGCTTGGTGAGTTTAGAATTACTACATTTTAATTTAACAGATTTTCTTTAACATGCATTTAAAGATAAGTAGGCAACACAGTCAACAAGTGAATCAACGGTTAATAAAACTAATTAAATAAATTAAAAGCTACTTAAATTAAGTCTCCAAAATAAAAATCAACAATTCATTATGTTCTTAAATTGTTTAAAGTTTAAACACGTTAAAGTAATGTAAAAAATTAAAAATTAACATATTTTATGCAACTTTCACCAATTAAATTTCAAAATGAATTATGTAAATGATTTACTAATTTTTTATTAATGTCTGTAATTTTAATTATGCAATAAACATAAAGTGATATCTGTTAAATTTATTTGGTATAAAATATTTATTCTAAATAATTAAATTGATACCACTATCGTCACACTCTCATGTGTATACGTACATAAATTCGTTTTAAATTAAGTAATCACAATAAAAAAAAATTTCCTGTATTAAAAGAAATAATTGTATATATAAGATTAGTTTTCGACATGTATTAATTATATTTTTTGTATATTAAATTTTTGGTACTTTAAATAAGACCGTTTCTCATCGTTAGTACAAAGCTTGATTGGGAAGTGTTGGTATTAGCAGAATAGGAGAGATCGATGTAAAATAATAATGATACTAATAAAAATATGTTGTAATAGAATTTGATAAATCATTAAATATAATGAGAATGCTTAAGTCAGAATAAAGGGAGATCCATTAGTACCGGTTTTTTTTAATCTGACAACAAATTTTGAGATCGATTCTCTACATGAAAATCTCAAAAATGCCCGGGATAGTCATAAGCATATATTAGATGTTTACAATATAAATAGCAAAGAAATGAAATAAATTTAACGAAATTAGTAAACTGTGTAACATTATTAAAATGTAAATGGTGGATGTAATAAAATAAGAACAGTTCCCATATTTAATTTTGATTCTTCTAAAAGTTTTCAAGGCTAAAACAACGTTTAAAGACAGAAGGCAGTAAAATATATTTGAAAGAATTTTTTATTTTACTATACACGATTAGCTTCAAAATATTTTTGTGGGATATTTAACCCCTCGATTATTTCTACGGCAAAATGTCAGTACCGTTTAGCAAATTAATTGCATGGAAAGGTGAGATTTGAACAAAATAATACGTGACGTCACTTATACATTAATAATCCATAAATTTACGTTTAATTACAGAAATATGATAGTTGGAGGTCAACATACTTTAACAGTAAATATATAAAGTTTTATAAATATCACAAATAACATTAATCTGTTTCAAAATCTACTTATAAAAATTAACAATGAACACGTATAATGGCTAGCTATTTAGGATTATTTAAAAGGTCAAGGTTTTTCGAAGGTGAATGACACAATTAATATAGGTTTTATTCAAATGCACATGGAAATAAAATAATACTGGTTTAATTTGAAGAGGGAATTATTCATACATATTCTTGGATGGTCTATGTTCAACACTAATTACCACAATTAATTGTATTTTACCGCAATAAAGACATTAATTTAGGCCTACTTATTTTAAATAAAATTTACTTTTTTAAAATAAAATTAAAATTATTGATAGGTAATATTTAGATTGAAGTATTAAATTTGCTTACCTTTCTTACAATATTTTATCTTAGAGTCTTTTCGTGAAATACTGAATAAGTAAGAACAAACTGAATATCACTCCATGAATATTTATCCCAAATTTATTTTGTGTTTTTCTCTAGCTGAGATTATAGGTTATGTAAACATTCTTCATCCGTGGTATCGCTTGTTTCATATTAAACTAATAGACGTTATGAAATAAATAAATTTGAGCTTTTAATTCTAACTTGTACATAATAATTAGACATAAAGTTCGTGTTTATTAAAAAAATATGTCATATTTATTTGTTTAACTTTAATGTGATAATACAATTTTACTTACGCTTATATCATGAAATAAAATATTAAAAACGTTTCTAAATGAGTTTTTACTTATTTGCAGTTTTAAGTGAATATTTAATTTTTAGTGAAATCATGTACTAAGAGTTATTTCAATTGAAAATTATTTTACGAAATATTATATTCCCTACTGAAATAATTATCGGTGCATTATCTTTACCCGAGTGTGTAATACGTGTTAAAATATTTTTGTTGTGTTACGCGTTAACATATTCTTAATATATTACTGCTTCACTCAATTCATTGTATACAATTAACTTGAATTTGCATAGATACTAAACTATTTTCGTTTCACACCACATTTTCTTCACTTATAACTTTGTTATGATAAGTGTATAGTCTCAATGTGCACGAATTTTTAAATAGAGGTATATTTTAGATAAAAAAACAGAAGTTGCAATGCCGAATCAAAATTTTTTTTACCACGTTTCATAACATGTAACACATCAAATTAACAAGTAGCGAATTTATAATGCATCTAAAAAGATACTCATAGATAAAAATGAATTCTTAAATATTTCTATATTTTTGCTTCCTCTGTCATAGTAGAGGCCTAAAAATATTTCCATAGACTTTGTTAAAAGGTTAGAAAACTGTTTAAATTAACACATGGACTATTGTTTTTAAAATTCAATGTGTCAATAGATGGCATGACGTGTACATTAAATATATTTCTCATATGTATCAATAAACATAACAAATATATAAACCCCAGGGCCATAATAGGAAACACACGCAGGCAAAATCTTTTATTACAAACAACAAATATGTCACAATCAACAGCATCTGACACCCTCTAGCAACAAGTTGAAAATCTTCTCATGAAAACGACCGTAAAAACAAATATAGCATTGTGAATTCTTACAGACATTATAAAAAAGGAATAATCCCGACAAAGTGTCCAATTACAAAGGCTCGTTGTGCTACATGGCAGAAAGGAATCCTTGAATAAATTACAGGTGCTGTGTACAAATCGTTCCAAAGCGGATTGTCCAAAAGAAAATAGAACCCTTCCACGTACCATTTGTTAGCATCTGACTTTTTATTTCAATTTAAATCTTTAAGAATTTTAAAAAGTAAATTATTTGACTAAATTATTTACCATTTTTTGTGATAAAACATTTGTCTTTGTTATGTTTCAAAGATTATATTACGACTTGTTATTTTTGTGCTCAAACGTAGTAAGCGTTTGAATAAAATTTTCGTATTTCAAATATTGTAAGGTTTTTAAACAAAAGAATACTAAATGTTACTTCTTTGGTCTTTGCGATAATTATTGAAAATAATTTATATGATCAGTCTGAACCTAAAAAATAATTGCACGGTGTTTTAATATATCATAAAATACATGTTGAAAGTCACGTGTATTTGGAAGCAATTCTTTAAAAAGCAATTTTAATTTAACAATGGATAATAAAGCTACAGTACTGTAGTACTTTACAAATAATATGATTGTTATTTAGGTTAAAAGATATTTTGTACTTACTTGTAACTTACTTTCCCACTTTGCTTATTTTTCTATGAAATAAAAAATGCACGAGTAATCAAATTAATTTACTTACACTGAGAAATATTTACTAGGCACTTCACTAATATCGCGTAAAATAATATCAATATTTAGAAATAGGTAATGGAAACACTTGTAGTCATAAGTGTTTAAACTTTGAACCGAAATATTATGAAATTCAAGTTTTTAATTTCATTTGAATTCTTCAATAAGTTTCATTAATATTTTAAACCTTTCTGTGAAATCAATAAGACTACGATTATTATCAAACATATTTCATAATGTCAACCTTGAAACCTTAAAAATTGTGAATTTTACATTTAGTTAGATACTGATTAAATAATTATGAATAATAAATATTCGTTATATCATGTGTAGAAACAAAATAATAAATTAGGGTCGTCTTTAAATGTTATACGTTAAAACTGTAATTGTAAAAACGTAATTGAACTAATATTACATAAATTTTTATTACATAAATTTCGAGCTAACAAACAAAACGGTATCTATATAAGACAGTATATTAGATTTTATTTTGAAATGCCTGTACCTTAATTTGTTAAGAGGCAATTGTAATACGATTTCGAAATTTATTTGTTGCATTGAAATTTTAAGTTCGTTTACTGGACAAGCGTGAAGGTAAAATAAAGTTAATGTACAAAATTGAAGGCGTCTTATGATATTAAATCAAATGGTCATCTTCCATGAAAATTATATAGGTACGACATTCCAAGTAGCCAAATTTCAGTAAAAGTGTAATGTAGTTTTTATGATATATCTTTTTACCTTAGTTTGTGGGGGAGGGAATCCTTATTAGGATGCTAAAATGATTAAATCAGCCATATTACAATATGATCCACATAGAATAACTGAATATAGATGTGTAATGTGCCATCGTTCCTATTTAATCTACACTGATGAAAATTAATATAAAAATTAATTTTAAAATATCATACGTCAAGTTTCATATGTGTACACAAACAAGAACATCTATTTTTTTAAAAGCATTTTGGAAGGGTGAAAATTAATAACATACGTAAACCTCACTTAGTAAATTCAGTATTAATTAACAATTAACATTAATTTTGAGATTCGTTGAATATTCAATCATCGTGTAATATCGAATATTCGATATCATAAGGTATGCATATTGTGTAAACAAGATGTATTTCATTACCACATGTATTACAGACTTCCTGTTTGGGTAATTTATAATTAACAAGTCATGATGTATTGTTATTTACAATCTATTGAACGTGAGAGTTAATACTGACGTGAAATTACCTTGAAATTTTAGGCTAAATATTTCGATTAAGTTTTCCAAAATGATATCAATATAAAGTAGTGATATATTGCTTTAAATAATAAAAAATTGGGCATATTTGTTTTGCAATGAATATTCTTCAACAAAATTACTAGACTTGTTAAAATTCAATGGAAAAAGTGAACAATGAGGATATGAGTATTTTACTCTCACACATTTAATGACATTCATACGTGGGAGTAAATCTGATACTCATCTAAATCATATTACATCAATATTAACAAAAACATATCTTCTAAAATGGTAAAAAGCAAAGTCGAAATAAATAAATTTATTCACAGGCATCTATCAATTTATACTTATTTATAAAAAAACACGCTTAAATCTGAGACAATTTACCACAGTGAAAGTTGACTAAAAAAGTTTTCTTTTTCTAAATATATTTATGTTAGTCTCCGGTGCAGAATGAAAAACCCAATTTTTTTAATAACTAACATTTTTCTTTTGTCCTCAAAAGAGTATGTCGCATAACGTACCTTCATTGTACCCAAAAACTGGCATTTACCATTAGAGTAGAATTCAAATTGCCATGAAACAGAGCAGAAGAGTGTGATAAGGAACGTAATTATAAAACTTGCTGTTAAATAAAAACAAATTTTAAAATAATACCAAATAATTATGTAATATCTTGTATTATATAATATTGCAACATCATTGATACAATACAATTCTATATATAAGTATATATGAAACATTTTCAACGGAGAACATACATATCCTTCATAAAATATTTGAATGTTTTTTTTAATTACAATCTTTCAAATACACACATTACGCAAGCTACGAGGTAATAGTCAATTTCCTTCAAAACAAAACATTCTGAATACCAAAACATCTCCCATAGATATATAATAAAATTTGGATAAGATTACACCAGACACTTTTTCAGTTTTGCGGCACAACGCCTTAATTATGAGGCGCTCCGGCAAATCGATGCTTCCCAAGATGCAAATTATGGCCTTCGATGCTCAATATCGAATATTCAGGTCTTTTTGGGTGTCCCCGCAATAAAGACATTAACATTGGGCGTTTTTATAAATTCATTAGAGCGCAGAGACAAAACAAATGACATCTCAAAAATATCACTTCCTTAACGAAATCAAGAGCTAGAAAAAATTATATGATGTACGTCCACTTCGGGTTTCGATTGTATTAATCAATAATTAGAGTAGAAAACTCATAAAGAGATTCAACAATTGAGGATATATGAATATACTTGACAGAGGCGAGAAAAAATTATTTAAATACAGTCCATATGTTTATTAAAAGAAATTAACCAAAATTATCTTTTACGTTACATTTACTAATGCTGCTCTCATTATTTTTTTTGTTTCAAGCTTAGAGGAAAATGTTAACGTTCATATCTTGCGAAAAAGACATCATAACAAGAAAATCCACATATTCAATTACATTTTTTTAACGTTTCAATTTATGGAGGTAGTGGAAAAATCTATTTCCATCCCCAATTTCTATGTAAGGAGAAGGCCATAAAACATTTATATTTTTGTTTTTATTTATATTTACTAGGACAAATAATCTATCTTCTCCTTTAAAATATAATTACTATCAAAATTGAAAAAGTTCTAGTGATGTGGACGGGCATACAGACAAAATTAGGATTCTACATTTCGCCGTTTGGCCATGGAACACTAAAATAAAAGAAAACATACCAACAAAATGATCAAGTTGATCACTACAAAATTACGGTTGCTAGGTCAAAAACGTATCATTTCTGATAACTTGACGTAATTTTTCTTCACTTCTGAAAATTTTCCTATTTTTCCTACAAGCGAGTTGAAAAATTTAAGTTTTATAAATTATATTTGTAAAATTAAACCGAATAAAGTAAGGAAGGTCAAAGTAAGAGGTTTGTTGTTTTGACCCATATTTGTTTGTTTTTATATTTGGCTATTCTTCTGTAGCGTTTTATGTAACAAGTTTCCCTTTAATGTTTGCTATGTCGAATTAATTATTTAAAAGATTGTCTTACTTCATTTTAAATTAATTATTTGATCAACAGATATCAGACTCACAATTAATTTGTGCATAACACATAAAATTGACGATTATTACAGAAATTGACACTGACTACCATATACGAGGTCATATCGGGCTTGGCTTTTAATTCTAATTAACAATACATATTGTCACTTGAAACCTATGGATTATGGTCACAATTTCTAATGAATTACTTTCAATACGTTATTTTTCAATACATGGAAATAACACAATGCTTGAAGCTTTTGATCTTATGAATAAATCCCACATTTGTTCTATATTTAAATATAATAAAGCTGCAAAACAGTACTATAAGGAAGTTAATGAAGGGAACATTAATGTAACAAAAGTTCATTTATAATAGAGTAAGATAAAAGACTCAAATATTTTTTTTTCTCTTTAAAACGTTAAATTTAATACAAAACAAATGTGTCTATTTGTTTACATAATCTTAACCCTTAAATAATTTTAAATATTACGTAGTATCTCAATAACTTAACTTTCCATAAATATTTTTTATCTTTAATTATACATACTGTAGTATTCCGTTATAGATATTTTCATCCCGTCTAATTTCCTTATCAGCTTAGACTTTTCTATATCTTCCTTTTTAGAGGAGAAAGTGAAGGAAATTAGTTAAAAGATAAAGCAGTCTTTTTCAAAATGTTACATATATATATATATATATATATATATATATATATATATATATATATATATATATATATGTCCCGCTCTTTCTTATTAAAATTATGCCCAACTGAAAAGCCTTGATGACGTCTTCGGTGACTTGTTTTTACACAGTTTTAACTCTAGAATGTCTTAGAACGGTAATAACAGAGAGATCAGTGGGCAACTTGATTTGGTCAGGCCAGCGATTAAGAGTATGACAGTGAAGTTTTTCTGGATATCTGACTAAAATAGCTAAACATTTTTTTGTGCCAGATTACTGGCACCCGCATTTCGATACCAAATTAAACAAGAATGGACAAAGAAATAAAGGACATTCCATTATTTACATTTTTTTTTATGTTACGTAAACTATCATATAATTATTTTTTTTATTTATTTGGTATTTCATATACAAAATATGGTACAGATTTCTATTACATATTTATCAAAATTTATAGCGTTTCTCACGATTAAAAGATATTAATTTTGTAGCAATAAGTTTGTAAGATAAATTTATATATTGGATATACATTATATTAAATTAAACTTACTTTCTCTCAAAATTATCCAAATTTAGAAACTAATTTGTGTGTTAGCCGAAGGACATTGACGAAATCTTTTTATTAGGTATGTTATTCATTTCTTATTATTGACAACATAAAAATTAAATGCTTTTTTCAATTAAAAAACATGAAAACTGGTTTTTGAACAATGCTTGTGTAAAAAAATATACAGCAACCTTGTGAAACTTTAATTCAAAAACATTTACAATTCACGCAGTTTCCAAAAAAGTAACATTGTTACAATTCATTCTGTAGTCATTCGAAAAATACTTACTTTATTGAAATAAATTCGCATTCACAGAAATG
Source organism: Druceiella hillmani (assembly GCA_039881145.1). Taxonomy (NCBI): domain Eukaryota; kingdom Metazoa; phylum Arthropoda; class Insecta; order Lepidoptera; family Hepialidae; genus Druceiella; species Druceiella hillmani. The sequence continues at coordinate 5,084,296 of JAYKKI010000093.1, forward strand.
CTTACGACCAATACAACCGATTGTCTGAATTGTTTCGCTATTTTTTTCCACTCGTATGGTATTTTTATTATTCTTGACCCTCAAGCAACTTCCTTTATTCCTTCTCTCAATACCTTCACTTCTTTAGTGACTTGCTTGTCGCTCGGAGCTAACAACGTTTTGTTTGCTGTTTTTTCCCTACCACTATATTTATTTATTGACTTACGCGTGAATTTAATTTGGTTTATGCTTTTGATTTGGATATTGTTTAACCGACTACATTGCAAAACGCCTCAGACCTACACTACTCGTGAATATGCCGAAATGTATTTCATTTATAGGCTATGTAATGGAAGTACTCGGCAAGTTGCACGTACTTATCGCGAGAGCTACCCTAATCACGAACCCTATCCCGATCACAAAGTTTTTCTTCATGTAAATAACGCATATTTAAAGGGTCGAATTTGTGGAAATGTAGTTCCTGACGGAAGACGTAGAAATGTTTATGAGCGTCAAGTGCTGGCCGAAGTGGAAGAAGGTCCTTCTAGTAGTGTTCGAAATTCTCAATGTACTGGTGTCGCAAGACCGCATTTTAAGAAGAAATAATTTGTACCCGTACCATTTAAAAAAAGTGCCAGCACTGCTATCTGCTGATTATTAGTGACGAATAGATGCTGCGTCGATGTAGAGAAGATGCGTTTTTTTAAATTCAAAGTTATGGAACGATGGACCATGTTTTAAAAGAATGGAGATATTTGATATGCACAATTCACAGCGATGAGCCGTCGAAAATCTCCGAACAATATCAATTCAGAGTCAATTTGTGTGCTGTAGTCCTGGATGGCGAAATTATCGGTCCGTTTGAACTCCTACCGAGGCTTAACGTAGTTCGTTATTTACGGTTTTTAATAGACGAACTTGGAAACCCGTTGAATGAAATACCACAAGATGTATGTGACAAGATGTGGCTATAGCACGATGATGCACCGGCCCACTTTTCGCGACAAGTAACTGAATACTTAAATGCAACTTACCAAAACATTACATTTTTAGTACAAAACTCACATTTCATGTTTTCTAATTAAAAAATGCATATGTTTCAGCGTTTAATGTTTATGTTGCCAATTACAACGAATGAATAACAATATAATTAGGAAGACGAATGTTCTCTTAAAGATCTTTTGCAATAAAAAAGCGTAATAACACGTAATAAAAATGTTTTTTTTCATAGGAAAAACAAACATTTTAAAAATGATGGCTCTAAAACTATTAGGCGTAGGATAATAAAAATTATTGCTTCATATGAGTAATTTATTATCCCCCGTTATCACCGACATTTCATTGGTCCACTCTTTACGGGACAAGCTGTATGTATATATATATATATATATATATACATATATATATATATATATATATATATATATATATATATATATATATACGTTATATTATTATTTTTGATATAATTTAAAAACGTCGTTGATAACAGTTTAAAAAAAATAACTACATGAAATTTGATTTAAAATAAAGAAGAACACACTTCATTTCTTATCCTTTGTACAAAGTTCTTTTAAACATTTATTTGTTAAAATTACTACAATACATTTCGTCCATAAATAGTTTCGCGTGTGACATACAATTAAATTTCAATAGCGCAATTTGACATATATTGGGCCATCTATTGGTGCCCATAAATAGCGACATTTTAACATTAACGAAATGCCATTTTTTAACAATTCTTCATGCCACTTAGTGACATAAACATAGGTTTATGGGGTTCTGCCCCACAAAAGTGTGGGTCACAGCCATTTTTTTGAGGAACCGCTTGACGTAGGAACTTTAAATTTAGGATAGCATAAAGCATATTAAGCAGCGCATATCTCAATAAGTAGCACTCAAAAATATTTATACAATTGAATACACGAATTTTTTTTTTAATTTCATACACAATGTATACCACGTTTTTGGAAGGACTAATTGTATAGGTATCATAATTTTTTTCAAATTTTAAAGTGGTACGTTTTTGGAGAAATACAGAATAATTTGTTAAAAGTATTCTCCACTCCCACTTTTAAAAAAACTATTGAACATATAATTATGAAATAATAAATATTTTTACAAGCGTAAACCAAGGCTGTACGAAAACTATAATTATACTTCGAAATGCCATAATTTTTCAGATATTCATATACCATAACATATATGTCCTCTTTATTTAATTATATTAGGTATTATTAAATGTCTATTCGCTAAGAATTCTACATTAGTGATGACTTAATAATGATAAAACTAATTTCACTTAAAACAGGATACGGAATCTTCTATGCGTAAGTCAAGTTCGTATTTGATAATTTTTTTAAGTATTTGAAGCCAGTACTAAATTTTAGATACGTCAAAATTTACCACACATTTGTTTAAGAATTTTTGTAATACTCATAAAATCAGTAACTCAGAGACAAAATTAAATTATATAATTTTCTACTTAGAACGAAGATAAATTAAAATCAGTGTATTTACGAGTTGAATGTCGTTCAGCTCACAAATTTGATCTTCACTCAGAACTGACTTATGGCCAAATAGTAAATAAACTTTAACCGAGCTTTCATCAAATTAGTTGGCTGCTATTTTATTTCAAATATTTGTTGATCTTCCAGCAATTAACGCCGATACTATAAAGATTCAATAAATGGTCAAAGTTTTTATCTGTCATAAGCTACAAAAACGGTTCATTTTATCTTATTATTAGTAGATGTTTCATTCCTATTTTATTTGTCTAGAAATATTGAAATTTTTCTTAGAAATAAGTTACTTATTTGTTCAATTAAAATTGAGATATTAACTTAGAATTATTAAATTTAAATGGTTTCATTTAACTTTTCATTTCTACGTCAAGACATTATTGCAGCTCTTTTTATCGATTGAAATACTAATAATATTTAATATTGACTTTATTATGACTATTAATTATAATATTTTTAAAAGTTAATATTTTAGATGAATAAATATGAAGCAATCTATTATGATAATTACGAAAGTAAACTTTTTTAGCTAAATGCCTTTCTTACCGGAATTTCGATATACATTCTTTTAAAATTGTTGCTCGATTGCAATATATATGCGTATGTTATTCTTAACAGAATCCGTAAGTGAAAACTTCGTCGAGATCCCGTTATCCATTCGTTGAACAAATAAAAAATTTCACTGAAAAACGGACTTGGAAGCAAATATTTTTTGTCGTAATATTTTTTTTATCTATATATAATTTTTTTTCTTAAATACATTCTCTGTACAGAAAGGCCAATTGTACAGTTTTATTATATGTATGGTTAGATATGGACAATATTTTTTTTGTTGAATTTTTTTCACCATTTTTACTTTAAATTTATAATTAGATACTACATATTTAACAGACAAAAATATGAATGGTGATAAGGAAGAAAAAGTTAAATAGGAGATTAATAAAAATTTCAAAAGATCTATCTCGTTAATATTAACAAAAATATTCAATTCTACCAATATTGAAAATTAATTATAAAATTTTTAGTTTCTGATTCTTTTTCGAAATGTGATACGATAGTTTTTGTGTATTAAATTGTAAAAATATTTTAAGAAATAACAAATTCTAATTTTACGGATTAACAATATTGAAAAGGAAATTAGCTGCTATAAATTGCATTCCTTCGGATATTGTTTGTAGTTGAAATGTTATAATGTGAGCTGAAAACAAAAGGATATTAAATATTCTGGGTACGGACTACTAAAATCATGTTATTATTTGTTAATAGAAGCATTTATTTACATATTTTCCTCTACATTTTAATAAATAAGAAGACAAATGATGTAATCTAACATGATTTTATGGAAACCAAGGGAATTAATTACTATTCTTCGAAAAAAATAAAAAAGGAGCCACTTATACGTAGTTAGGATTACAACATAAAAAATGGATGTAATATCAATTACAGTTGATGTATTTCGTCATTTTTATAATATTCACGTAACATTTACCAGAGCCCTTAATTCGAAGCATACAAATAAAATTGATGGGCCCGTAAAGCTGCGGACACTACGCGACGTTGATGTCATGCACCCAGTCAATATTTTATAATTTGTTTTGTTTTGGTTATAAAATAATGAAATAATAAAATTTTACTTTCAATAAAAGAGACAGTTGAAGTTATCAATGATAGACCTTTTATTCCCTCGAATAAAATATTTTTTTAGCGCCACGAACGCAGTGATAAAACGCTCCTCATTGGATGGACAATGCGATTGAGATGGAGTGAGAGCGAGGCTAAATGTAATAGGCAGCGCATAATGTTTCCTATGTCCCACGATCGTTCTCTTTATATATATATATATATATATATATATATATTTAGTATATTTCTCGTTTATTTATTTTGGTTTTTTTGAGCAATGCTTTTTATTGGTAATTAGAAAATTATCTATAACATTTTTTATTATTTATTTCTCCATGAAACTGTCTGGAGATGATTGGCTTAAAATAGAAACCCAATAGAAAAAAATGCTTTGATATTTGACTTTAATGTGATCTGTATTTCACATTAGAGACCAACTCATTGCGAGATTATTTTTATTAGGCATATTCACTGTTGTTAACATCAATATAAATAAGTTTTAATATTATTTACTCTTGTTTAGGATTGAGGTTATACAACTCACCGCCCCCAAATGCTTACTGCTCGAATGAATACTCGTAACTGATACTTGCACGAACACACATACATAAAACCGTAAATAATAGAAAGAGACAGAGATAAAGAGGGAAAGGTCGCCTGGAGGGGGCACAAAGCTTTTTCCTTACGTGACGATCTGCTAATTCGCTGTACTGTAAGCCGTGTAAAAAAGAACTTCTTTCCAAAAATTTTCTGAAAGTAATGTTTCTGTAAATTTAATCATAATGTTCTCGCGCCATATCAGGCAAGTCGTTCTAAATTTCAAGGAAATAATTCAAGTTCGAATTTAGGGATTTAATATAGCATCACACATGTAATTACACGTGTGTAATTATTAAATCACATGTTTCTTTTTTCACATTAGAATGTTTTAATTGCCTCATGTATACTTTAGTTTTGTTTTACGGAGTCACGACAAGGCAGATTTCAGTGGCTTTTTGTTTCCTTAGGAGTCATGACATGAAACATTTAAATAAGTCTAAAAGTTCCCCTGCAATTATTTGTTTATGTTGTTGGTTGTTAAAGTTGATCATCGTCGTCATTAACTACTGTTGTCGTGATAAAACCTTATGTGTAAGATAAAATCATTATTCACAGCTATTATAGTTAGCTGGCCTGGTAATGGATGAAAACCGAATTAAAACTGACATAAAATATTTGTTAGAGTTGTTCGATGTTATTTTAATAATACAAAATAAATTAAACGTGTTATCAAAAAAATGTAACACATATTCACTTTAATTATAATGTCGTTTATATCAAAATAATGAGCATAGCCTTTAAATTTGTTGCACGCCAAAAAGCGGCATCTCTACGCGTATATTCGTGATTTTATGGCTGGTAAATAAGCTTTCATGAGCGGCGCCATTATTTAAATATATCCTTAAAGACTTTATCAATTTAAAATCCTAGGACTACATTGTGGTAGCCATAACCCGAAATGCCATAGAGCCGCATACAGGGCTCGTAACGACACGCTTCTTCCCATAGAAATGTGTATAAACAAAATATTCGAAGAGTTTTCTAATATAGTTTTGCGAATATTGATGAGTGAGAAGAGTATTTAGAACGTTCACAATATATGAAGATTACCTATTTTCAACCAAATTTCGATGATAAATGTAAAAAACCTGTGAAGATTCCCAAATTTTATTACTCCGGAAGTTACAGATATTTAATATCATCGCTGTAAAGAACTGCTAGTGATTAAAATTTATTCAGGATTAAACGTAAAATTAACAAAATCCCTAGCTTTCGATCGACAATTCATTTGATATAAAAGAACCAACGAATATCAGAATTTTAAATATATAAGGTATATATTGGTTAGACTATTGAAATAACAATAAAAAAAATTACTTCCATGGATTACGGAAGTGTCTATTTTTGACGCTGAATTTGTCATTGCTAGTGTAATCTAATTCTTTGTGTTTAAATAAACTAACTAGTAAATATTTGTAATCTAGTCAGTTTTTTTTATTCCTAGATTTACTCGCGTATTAAAATTCTTACTGTTTAATTCTTTCCCAATTTCTGGCTCTTTCTACATTTAATCATTTGAACTTTATTCTAGATATATTATTGAGAAAATATAATTCACAAAACTCGTGGTTTATTTTAATATATTTTAAAAGTCGAAATTTAAACATTTATTTTAAAAAAAGACGTGAGGTGTACGCGACACCACTTCGACGACGACGATTCCGACGACAGCCAACAGAAGTAATTTGCTTACGTATCGCGTATACAATTAAATTTTTAATTATAAATTGAAATTTAAATAACATAATATCAATAGAGAAATAAATAATAAAAAATTTTACGGATAATTTCCGAATTACCCATCACACAATGAAAAACATTGGTCAAAAAATATATAAACGAGAAATATACTATATATATATATATATATATATATATATATATATATATATATATATATATATATATATATATATATAAAGAGAACGATCGCGCCTCATAGGAAACATTATGCGCTGCTTATTACATTTAGCCTCTCTTTCACTCCATCTCAATCGCATTGTCCATCCAATGAGGAGCGTTTTATCACTGCGTTCGTGGCGCTTCACTTTTGCACAGTTTGATTCTCATACCAAACGTCCGTTAACAAGTTTTGCTTCAAAAATAATAACATGTCAGTAGACAGTAAGAAAAAATAATTTCAATAGAAATAGACAGAGAATATTAATACGCAACGCTTTTTCCTTACGTGACGATCGGCTAATTCGCTCTACTGTAAGTAGCAGTTGTTTGTCATGTTTGTACCGCGAATGCATGTAGTAATGAGATTTTGTTACTAAGTTTATAGTTAGTGATGTTTTCCAAAAAACCTTTGATATCATCATAATACATTACCATCACATTTTTAAAATTTAGTACACAATCAATGAATAACTTAGTAAAAAATTTAACTCGCCCATTGCTAAATATGTGAAAGTATAGTGAGTTAACTTTTTTCTCAGAGATTTTTATAAAAGACTATATGCAGCTGCATTAGTGTGTTTTAATAAGAGTTGTTTACGATGTTATCAATGTACAAATTTAGTTTCAAAATAGACCATAGTTTTGAAATGAGAAAACTAGGGACATTACCTAAAAGTTCTAATGATGGTGAAAATTCCAAAAGATTAAAAAAATAACGAATCCCGTATGAAAAGACTCTTACTATGGTGAGAGATATTGGAGAGTTAATGTGGGAATAATTTAAAACTAAGTAAAATATGAAAGAAACAATAAATATACTGCAATCAGAGAATTGGCCACACTTTTATATATCAACATCGAGGAGAGCGGTTTATTTATCGATATTGGGTTTTGTTTTCTACGGATAACACCGTAGAGCTAATACACATACGGTAGTATAGAAATTAAATACTAATCATTTGATTTCAGTTTGCATCCAGGTGAAATAATCAAACAAAAAAAATTAATTTTGGAAATACGATTGTGGTAAAATTAATATCAATAATAATTATCCATGGCTTTATCAAGATTCGGGTCAGCTTGGTATAACTGACCACAACGTCTGCTTATTTGCAGTCAGGACTGGTACTGGTAATAATCAATTATAATATGAATTACATTTAATAAAATTTTATGAAATCTTCCAGAACTGGTGAACAATCGACAATAGAGATCAATGAAATTAAGTGATTTTTCACAATATTACATTCGTCCTAAGGTTTTGAGAGCCAGAAAATAAAATTGAACATAATGAAAGTTTCTCATGTCAGGTCCCTGACACTTAAAGTTTTTAGCCATTCCTTCTTAAAATTTATATTTAAAAAATAAAAAAAGACCGCTAATGATAATTTAAATAATAAAGTAAAGTACTAGATCAGAAGTTTTTATTGAAAGATACAAACCCAAATATAAAAAAGTTAACGAGAGGTGTCGTGGGACCCCGGTTGGAACAAAGTTCCTTTCGTTATATAATATGTATTAAATTTATATTATATACAAGAATCGCATACCATTTACTAAATATTAAAAATTTATAAATTAAAAAAATTTTCGGCAAATTAATTTATTGTCATTATTACTTTATTACTTAGTAAATAATTATAATTCATAAATTACAATAAATCGTCAGCATACTTACTTATTTTTATTAATTAATTAAACTTAATTTAGATTGTTTGATGAAATTAAAAATTAATTTTTAGAATAAATACATACCGAATTGGAAACTATCTGGAGATGATTGGCTTAAAACAACAATTTTTTTGGAGAACAGACAGTTTTTCCAAATAATATCATGAGAAACAGAATGATTGTCAAATATGTGATAGCACTCATTAATAATATCTCTTGTTAAGTTATTAAGCTTTTAAAAAAACCGCATGTCCTGTTCTGATGTTTTGAGAATTATCCTTGATAAGCTCCCGTGCCCTCAGTGAAGTAGTATTGTTTCATGCAATTGCTGACAAGAATTTACAATAAGGAAAAAAGGCATGGTTTTCAAATTTAATTATATCTACAGTGATATTTTCATACGGTCGGTAATTTCTTACAGTGGAATATGTATTTGAGTCTTGGTTGGCAATCAATTGTTAATAAATTATATCACATTTTGGAAAATATATTTTTAAATTCATTCAAAATAATGACAGCCTCCATTTTAATTGAAGAATCTGTATAATATTTAAAACATATATGTGATGGAGACTCAATGCCTTCGTTGGACGACCGTGAACAAGGGGACAGTCCTTATTTGTTTCTCTTAAATAAATAGATTTTTTACTGTATGAACTTTCGATTGTTGCAGTACCCGCAAACATGTTATAATTAGTGCCATATGGCCATTTAAATAAAAAAATCGATTGTAGCAATCGTCAGTACATCGTTTTCATCTACAATGCCAATGAATTTTGCATATTCTGCTTCTTCTCGTGCCATATCAGGGATGCAATGTTCTCCTGCTGGTTCTCAATTTTCGCAAATAGTATCATGACAACAGATGCACAATTTTAGAGACATACGTAGAATTACCAATAGATACTAAATCATCAAGCTTCTTGATTTGGGTCTGACATTTCCGTATCGATATGACATTTTCGTGACGCTTCTCATAAATCAAAGCCCTCTTCACGCACATCGCAAAGAAGGGTAAAAAATTTAATGTAAGCTTTTCTCTTTTCTTTTGTAATATATAAGTGATATATTCTAAAATCGAAAACAGAACTATGTCTACTAATAATTAAACTCTGTTTTAATGCTTAATTAACATCCACTATTTTTTTACTGGGACTTTATCTCATTGCATTCTCCGCGTAAATTGATAACACGATTAATAAATATGAAACAACTAAAATGGGAATGAGAATATAATATATACCACAAAGTGATTTTCTAATACTTTCTACAGCCGCTAAAATGTGTATTATGGAAATAAACAATTTTGGACATATTTAATATTAATGATTGAATTAAATAACAATAGCAAATATCACAATTAATGTTCGAAATATTTCATCGCTGAACTTTTGTATATTAATACGCACTAGAGTACAGATTTGTCCTAACACATACAAATATATTCTTCTAATAAATCGTAACCAAGTATCTCAATAAGCTGGAAATATAGGGGTGACAAATACGATATTAGTTTATGGATAATGCCATACAATTTCCATGAGTCCGGTTGAAATAGATGCGCCTCTTTAAACGTGATGATCTGCAAATAAATCGAAGGATTTACGAGGATCCCGTATATATTTAGGTAGTTATAAACATTTAACTGTACGGGGTATTTCTGTTAAAATATTTACAAATATTATTTTTTCATTAGGTAGATATATTGCCTAATGTATCTTTCACAGGCGCCACAAAATTACACATATTTAAAAAAGTTTATGTTCAGGGGAAATTGTTATAGTTTTTCTTTAATCTTCCAATTATAACCTTTTTTATCAACCTTTTTTTTGGTTTAGTACTATCGGAAATAAGAGAGGGTTGTATTAAATTTTCATATATTCTTTAGAATATATACTTAAATATGCTAAATAAAATTATAAAAAAAAGCATTATTGTACTCTTTGTAATCAAATGATAACAATATGATATGTGAAATAAAAAGAATTTAGGGTAAAAGATTTATTAAAATTTGTAAGTCTCATCGTTTAAAAGATCTGCTGGGAATATAAAAAAATACCAAATATTGCCTACTGTGTCTATACATAGGCGTGAAAACTCGGAATATACCACGTTCATGTCGATTTAAAAAATTATCACAACTAGAATTATTGCCACAATTTTCCTACGACCCTTTCTTGAGCTTCTAAAAACTCTGTTTGTTTATAAATTTAGGTTCGGAGTTATGAAGGTGACACATTTTTTGTGCATATTTTAGTGCCTCTGAAGATCTTTCAAACAATTTAAAATAAATATATTCCTTAATTTGCCCCTCCCCCTTGTAAATATCTACACGAATATTTTTAAACGCAAAACCATTGAAATATTTGTCGGCTAACAAGTTTCATTAGTAACTACTACGCCAAACTTGAAGTTTTTTTGTAAAGGCTTTGTCAAGTTGAATCTACATTAGTTTAATAATTACGGTTATTTTAGCAATAATAATCTACTATATATTAAAGTATTTAAACTAGTTTTAATAATAATTGAAATATATAATTTAGTACTCTATCCGATGATATTCTTGATTATTCATAAAAGCATTGTTCTTTAATATTTTTTTTTTCATTTTCCTGTGTTTTTTTCAGCAAACTGCATTGCTCCCTTTTTTTTATGAACAATTAACAAACTCTTACCGCTCATATTATAACTAAACTCGAACATTTTAACCGATAGGCAGTTGCGTCCGTCTGCCCATAATTCCCTATAAAAATCTCGCTACACAAAGGCATTGCTAATAGGGATACAGAATATTTTCGCAACTAATTTTAAAAATCAGTAAAGCTAGAAGTTTATAGAAATTCAACCGTAATAAATTAGACGAAAATGGTGAAAAATCTGACCTTATAATCTTCAATTTATTAAATTCATCGTAAAGCTCATCTTCGTTGATGTTTTCCTGTCTATGCAGTTCGACCGCTCTAGTAGCATCTTTGTATATGATTGTACATTTTAGGTCAAATTTTGAAGGACACTTTGAAGATGAAATTATTAAATTCATAGTTTTTATTCAAAACGTCAAAAGTTTTTTATACACTACGCAGTGCATAAAAATTTTTTCAAGCTGCTTTCTTAAACAATATTTGCTGAAAATATTGCAAAATTGTTATATTTTTGATTATTTTAGCGCCATAAAATGCATCATTCCATCGGCTGTTAATTCTCTATTCCACCCCTTTCATTATTTAATGCAAATGAACATATTTGAAAGTTTCTTTTTCAGGCAATAATATCCTCTGAGTTAAAATCCTTGTGTAATGGTGAATAAAATAAAATAACATTTTTAAAATGTTAATTTCGAAAATTAATCCTCTGTACAATCCATTACGAATTCGTATACAAATTTTTAACAGGCCACGAGTCTTAAAACCGATGACATAACAGGCCAAAATTATATTAATCCATCATGAGCTTTGAAAAATCTTAACCATGGAGTTTTTCTATGGCGTAAAACTTTTTGTATTCAATAGAAAATTCATCAAATAAATTTAGCATAAACTTATAAATTTAAGTTTTCTTCTTCATACGTTAAAATTTTCGTTGTATTTCTAGCAGTGTTATGAAGAACATGGCAATAGAATTTTACTTTCATTGATTTGTTTTCGGATATTTTTAAATAATTTTCCGGTACATATAATTACGTGCCTCTACGGGGCACTGATGCACCATCAGTTAAGAAACCTGATAAGAATGTTAGGTCTAAAATATGTCAATGTTCTCAAAATTTATCTGTAATATGTCAATGTATTCAAAAATTGTTTTAAGGCTTTTCCGAATGTTTTAAAAAAATAATTCATTTATTGTGGATGCTTTTTTCACGATCAAAATATATTATAACAATAGAATACATTTTTGAGCCCTTATTAGAGGCGTTAATACCAATAAAAATGTGTATGCCATTGTGAGGTGCCTTTAAAATGTTGAGCTCTTTCAAAATCAGTTCAATTGAATTTGGGGTAAGAACATTTAACACAATTTATTCTGCTTTGGTTCGATAACAATGAATTTATTTGGATGATGCCGTATCTATTTATAATAAGACATTGAATTTAATGCCACAATCCGTACTTAAAAAACTATAATGATGATTAATTTCCTGATGAATTGATACCGTTCAAAAAATCACAACGGTTTGTCCTTCAGTTGTGTTTCATTTTGGAATAAATACTGCCATTAATGAATTGGATGATGAGTTTCTCACAATTTCCTTACAAGTTTCAGAACTGATATAACTTGTTAAACCTTTTCGCTGTTCCACTTGACTGTGAAAATCACATAACGAAATATATATTTCATGCGATTCTCTTCAACTTTTTTAATCCATTTCATAAATTTCTCATTTGCTGACCACACCTTCTGAAAACTAAATTCGTATTTAATTTTTCCGTTTCTGTTTTGGGTGTGACGATCAATAAAACTAATAAATAATTTCCAAAGCCACCAAATAACACATAATGACTATTAAGAAAAAATAAAAGTCAACGCAAATTACACAAGGTAATGATAATTGAACTAACGGCTGAGAACATCCGCAGATGTTCTCTCTGCATCCAGCTCGCTCCGCGTTATCTTCTCGCGTCCTTACCAGCGCTATCTTACCCACACCGACCATGCATTAACTTAGTCGGCCGGGAATGGTCAATGCAGAAGGTTGTTTAATAAATTTAGAGACGTTTTCGTTGGAACCGGATAATTATGATACTAACCCGGGGACCGGAGATGATGCATTAAAACCGGAGACTCCAGGGTGGCAGCCCTAAGTCTAATATACAAAAAAGTGAGTTATCTTAAAAGAGTCACCTTTTTCCTTACAATCTCATAAATTTTGAGTTTTTTCCGAGTTTTTTTCCGAAACACTTTCGGCAATATTCAACTTGACGGGCGGTTTAAAATAAATAGGAAGAATTTATTTTAATTAATAGCTCTCAACATTATTATTTACATCCGATAATGTAATTAAATAAAATGCACACATATATGCACATGTATATAGGTATATGTATATACATGTACTTAAACGTTATTGCGTAAACATCATTCAACCACAAAATCTAAAGTAATACACATTAAATTAAAAATTAAACATTTTAAATACATATTTTTTAATATATATATTTTTCCATCATATTAAAAAATAGTGAATGAGCATTTTAATTTCCCATTGAATTATACTGATTTCGATTGAGTCCTATAAATTTGTACTCTTTAGCGATCTTGTCTGTTTTTAATATAAAAACCATTGTACTACATATCGCAATTTTTATAATAAACTCGGCAAAAGAGGACTTTTTCGTAAATAATGTAAATAATCTCCTTAACACTTGATACAAGTATCTGATTTCCTTAATGCTGCATTGATTTCCACATAATACAAGAAAAAATATAAATTACCATGATGTAAAATTCTATCAATTATTTCAAAAAGCAATTACACAGTAAGATATAATATTTTGAAAAACAACATAATATTTGTATTTTCAATATTTAACAAATTGAAAACCAGTAAATTGACAAACTTTATCGCGGGTTGACATATATTATTGCTAAACAAATTACAAAGAATTCCCCAAAACGACAAAATGAAGGAAAACAAAGAAGCGTTAATATATTCAAATGTAATTGTTTTGAAACCTTGCAGAGGCTTGAATTTATATCAAACGCAAGATGCTAAGCAAATTGTTCCTCAAAGGGTTTTCATTCCCTTTTAAATATTCCTCTTTGTATTGTTTTGTGCTGAATGTTGCACTGCATTGTAAAATTTGTTTCCATTATTATTTAATTTAAGCAGAGCGAAGCATGTTGGCTTGGCTATTGAATGAAATTTCGTAACGCAATATGAACAATCGACATTCGAGGGCGCATTGTTCTGATTTTTTTAAATTTTTTCGATTCAAATTTTGCCTTGGACTGACAGTAATTATTAGGAACATAAATTCTGTTTAAAATTAAAAAGCATTTTTTTTATCGTTTCCTTAGAAGCAATAATAAAATATAGAATATACAACTTAATGACACCTATTAACTCACATCACATCACATCACATTATCAGCAATAATATTAAACCTATTTTACCTTCCACGAGATAAGTTAATTGTTTAGTGGAATACTTAGGTATATATCTAATTTATCAGACTTATTATTGTTATTTGTTAACTTATCTATTTGTGTGTTGAAACTTACACTTAATTTAAACTTTACGTAATAAATCATACCATCCTTGACAGTATGTTGATGTAACGCTTTTTTTGAAGCCATACTATAGTATCTCCTCTAACTCAGGTTGAAAATGCATACTAAGCTTCATACTTCTATGTTTTTTTAGATACTTTACAACAGTATTTAATGATAAAGTAGGTTGGTGGGGATCTTTGTTTGTTAATGAATTTGATTGCAAATACCTGGAGAGGGAAATATTAAAATGATTTGGTTCCAAGTAGAGATGGGTCGAACATATGAACTGCCGAAAACGAATATTTAACCGAAGATATGGTTTAAGTTATACTATACCGAATATTCAGACGAATTTATTTTTTGGCGCGCTTAAACAACAGTCCCACAAGGTGCTCGACGAGTAGCGGCATTTGCCTACACCATACCAAAAAAATAAAAATATGGGATAGTTTACACATACCTCCATACGACAAAATTGGTGATATTTTCTAAAGAGCCCATACAATGCAAACTCTAGGTTATAGATGGCGCTATATAGGGGCATCATGATGCATTGATATAATTATAATCGTACTTTTAATTAATATTTATTAAATTAAAAACTGCATGAAAAAATACTTTCATTTTCATAAATTTTGTTAAAAGTATTAAATGAAAATAACATTTTGAAAATCATAAGCTATATTCTAAAATTTTAGTTTTATTCTAAAAGGTAATCATTTCCAAAATATATTTAAAATACTTATTCAGAACGATTATTTCTCGGATGGCGGACAGGGCGGACGGTTGCAATATTGGCTGTGATAAATCATTTAAAACATACCAATTTCAATAAAGTGATTGTAGAAATAAAACCTCACCATCCCATTCTCTAAGTCTACAACAAAAACCAATATCAAGTTTACAGTAAATCCTAAAGAATGTATGTATCAAGGAATAGGAGACCAATGACTCAAGATCATTCGAAATTCACTGTACTGATTTACTGTGACCGAAACACCAGGTATCCGGAAAAAAATATATGAATGAAATCATTTTGCTTCAACTTTATGAAAAAGTAATGAAGATTATTAAATCAAACTTATTAAGGTTAAATCAATATCAATAACCACATACATTTGGAGTTTTGTAACAATTTAATTAGCTTTTCGAACTTCACAGCTCATCGGCTTCAACACAGTTTCCTTTAAATGAAACATTTTACTGGATAGAACACAGTAGTCAACATCCAAATTCACCACGAAGATTTGATAAATATATTGCAAATTAAGTCACAGTAATTCGTGGAATAATTACAGATAATGAATATAATATAGTTTAAGCAGTTAACAAGAGCGCATAGCTTGGAAAAGGGTGTTTTATCCATACATTACAACTGGCCATAAATAATTCATCAAAAATCTATGAAAACTTCAATGAAGTTTAACATTGGCAAAAAGGGTTGGTACTTATTTTAGCCACTCACCTCAGGCACAAGAAAAGTTGATTCGAATTCAGAGTAAGCTCCATGCGTTAAAACATAAACTTAAACAAGATGTGAGTACTAGATGGTATAATATGTTTAACATTTTGGAAAGCCTTCAAGAACAAAAAAGAGCCCTGTCCTTATTATTATATATATTTCCCAAAAATGTGGGACAACGTTTACCTATATCATTTCGTGGACCACCAACTTTCTTTATGCGGTAAGTTAGGTCGATTTGTTGTTCCTTTGCGACGTGAAATAAGGACAAAGAAACACACTTTGGAATTTGTAATATTAGTTGGGATTTTTATATCAGTTACGATAAAATTTGCTGGGTTGAAAAGTAGCTTTTGTTATTATGAGGTTCGCTTACCATTCCTGTATAGAAATTCACTTCAATCTATTGCTTTATTTTGACTTGAAAAAAGACAAACCAATAGTAGTTAGGATTGTTATATTAGGTATGAATAAATTTCTCAGATTAGAAAATAGCCCATGTTATTTCCTGACCAACCAGCTATCTCTGTGCAGGTAATCACGTCGAGCTGTTGTTCTATTGCGACATGAAAGAACAACAAACAAAGATACTTTCGAATTTTTAATATTATTTAGGATTTTCCTATCAAGTAGGAGGAAATTTCCCGAGTTGGCAATTAACTTATTTCATTTCCTAGTCCGCCAACTAATTTTGTGCAGAAAATTACATTGATCTGTTTCTTCATTGCAACCCGAAAGAAGAACAAACGATGGCACTTTCAAATTTTTAATATTATTTGGGATTGAAATACTAGATAGGATAAGATTTCCCTGGTTGGAAAGTATCCTGTGTCATTTCCCGATCCGCCACCTAATTATGTGCAGGAAATTATGTTAATATATTGCTCCATTGTGACGTAAAATAAGAGCAAACAAATATACTTCCTAATTTTTAAATTTTGGGATTGCTATATTAGTAACGATAAGAATGTATAGAAAGTAATCTATAAAATTTACTGTACCACCAGCTATCTCTGTGCAGAAAGCCAGGTTGACCAGATACTCTATTGCGACGTGAAGGAAGAACAAAGATACTTTTGAATTTTCAACATTAATTGGGATTTTGTTTCAGTTAGAAAAATATTTTTCAAAATGAAAAGTAGCCTATATTATTTCTTGATCCACTAATCATTTATGTGCATAAAATAATGTTGATATGTTGCTCCATTTCGAGATGAAAGAAGGACAAAAACACAATTTGGTTAGGATTGTAAAATTAGTTAGACACAGATTTCTTGGGTTTATAATTAATCTATGTCATTTTCTGGTCCGCCAGCTACTTCTATGCAAACAATCAAATAGATTTGTTGGTTCGTTGTGGCATGAAAAAAGTCAAACATACTTTTGGATTTTGAATGTTATTTTGAGTGTTATTTTAATATTAGGTAGGATAGAATTTTTCGGTTTGGCAATTATTTATTTATTTATCAACTTTCATTCATAGTACATGTGGCGGACTTACTTCTACATGAGCAATCTCTTCCAGTCAGCCCTAACAATGGATATTGTAATTTAGTTGGTAGACTGTAAAATATTTTACAATGAAAATTATATATAGTACATTAGACAAATAAAATGAAAAAATACAAAAATATAATTCATATAAACCATTGACATGATTTGGGATGCAAAAGACAGGAAAGGAAAACGGCACAAAGGAAAAGGATTAGGAGAGGCAGGATTTTTTCACTCGTTCTTTGAAAATATTTAGGGACGTGATATTTCTGGTCTCAGGCGATTCTAAAGTTTTCACTTCTTGAACAGTGAAGGATTTTTTGTAAGAGATAGAGTAAAATTTGAACTTTCATATCGTGACTCAAGGCGTGAGCAGACAAATCTTTAAAGTTGCCACTAAGATAATTTGGGCTATGAGGATATTTTAATATATTAAAAAGAAGTGTAAATTGTGAAGTTGGCGTCGATCACAGATCTTCGGCCATTTGAAAAGTGATCTGTATTCAGAAATATGCTCATGTTTTGTGAGCCCGAAGATGTAGGGGATGCATACATTTTGAAGACGTTCCAACTTGTATAAAAGTTGTTCATAAAGATCAGGATAACACACATATCCATAATCAATTAATGGTAACAAGAGAGTTTGACAAAGGTAGATTTTCGGTTGAAAATTTTGAAGACGTTTCGAAGAGTGTAGTTAAAAACACGACCTGTTGAAAGCACGACGACTAACATCATTTACTTGAGGGCGCCAACTAAGATTTCGATCGATCAGTTGACTCAGATTTTTAACAATTGACGTATATGGTATTATTGTACTGTTTAGCAATAATTTTGGTAAACTTGGTAGGTTTCCTTTAGAAATCATTCTTTGACTACCAATGATGATAGCTTGAGACTTGTTTGGGTTAACCAATGTTTCACGAGCCCAGTGACCAACTGACCCGAGATCTCGATTAAGGACATTCTTCCAATAGTTTTTCATAAGGAATAAAGGTCCGAATGCGAATTAGCCGTTTACATTTTCTCATCGACTATCTAATTCTGTTTAGAAAGCCACATTGATCTATTATTATATTGCAACGTGAAAGAAAGACAAACAAACAGAATTTTGAGTTTTTAAAATTATTTGGGATTATCATATTAGCAAAAATGAGATTTCCCGAGTTGCTATTTTACCTATCTTATTTCCTGTTCTCCCAACTATCTCTGTGTAGTAAGTCAAGTCGATCATTTGCTTCCTTGCGACGTGAAAGAAGGACAAAAACCCTTTCGAATTTTTAATACTGGTTGCGATATTTTTTCAGATAGGAAAAGATTTTTCAAATTACAAAATAATCTCTGCTATTTCTTGTCCCGTCAACCATCTCTGTGCAAAAAGTTACATTATTCTGTTCTTCAGTTACGACGTAAAAGAAGGACAAACAAACACACTGCCAAACTGTTTTAACATAGATTGGGATTGTAATATTAGTTAAAAAGAGATTTCTCGGGTTGGCAATTGGTCTGTGTCATTTACTGGTCCGCCAACTGTTTTGGTACAGAAAGTAACGTCGATCGTTTGCTCCATTGCGTTGGGATAGAAAGATACACAGACTTTCGCATTTTCAATATTAAGTAGTATTGCTGTTTATTAAAAATTAAATTTCCCATGTTGAAAAGTATCTTATATAATATCTTTACCCGCCAATTATCTCTATGCAGAAAGCGACGTCAATATTTTGCTCCATTGCTACGTAAAAGAAGAATAAACAAACGCACTTTTAAATATTTAATATTGGTCGGATTTATTGGCGTAGTAAGGACGAAATTTTCCTAATTAAAAAGAAACGTATTTTAATTCCTGGCCCGCTATTTATCTCTGTTTCGAAAGTCACGTTGATCTATAGCTCCATTATGACGTGAAAGAAGGACAAACGAATACATATTTGAATTTTTAAAGAAAGTTTATACATAAAAACACTAATGGATTATAAAAAAAAACAAAATAAAGATATTAAAAATTTAGCAACTAAAAAAAAATTATGTGAAAAAAAACCAAAAGGCGAATTGATAATTAAAAAAAAAACAAACCAAAAATTTCCAAAATGTAGTAAGCAAAAAGGATTACGTAAAAAATATAATTGCAAATACGAATTTTGAAATATGAACTAAAAAGAATATTGAACTTAAAAAAAACAAATTACGTTTTATAATATTATTCCCCTAACGGTGTTAATGAACATGAAAGTTCCATTATGTTAAAAGCGTAAGCCACTTTACTTTTTAAATGGAAAAAATATTAAACAGTACATAATGAGACTATAACATTATGAAAAGTTCTTTACTGCTATGGGTAGAATTATTCACTCCTTCCGTTTGTATGCAGTTCACTGGTTTAGCGGTATCTTTTATCTATTTAGTATACATCACGTCATGCAAATTTTGATGGTGAAACGAATCACATAATTTATAAAAAGTACTGACTTCTACTCTTACGTTCGTCGTTACTTCGTTATGTATATCCAATTCATTATTGTAGAGGTTTATATAGCATTTTTATTGATATGTGTATATGTATATATATATATATATATATACATATATATATATATATATATATATATATATATATATATATATATATATATTTATTTATTTATTTTTTTGTTATAACAATTTTTATCATTTGCTGTGATAATAATTCAGAACGTAGAATATTATTATCACATTTTTTTTAAAACAATTCAAGTAAATATTTTAAAGGTCGATAGAATTTCATAAATACTTAATGCACTCCAATATTGCTACGGTCCAAGTTATCAACAACCACTTAAAATATGAACTAGGATCCAAAACACGAGTTATCTTAGATATGTGATATTCAAATAATAGTAGCATTTATTAAATTTATATTTATATCTAATTGCTTTAAATGGTTCTTTATATCATCTTATTATTTTAGGTACTGTCAAATATGCCGTTGCCCGCTTTTGGAAAACGGTTTCAGATTACGGCAAAACTCTTACCAGAATATATCGCACGTGAGTCACAGAGTATTATTCGTTCTGAGAAATTAATAATTTATATAAGACGCTTTTTTAGTTACATTAGTGGTAACTTAATAAATCGCTTTCATGTTTTTTTATAAACTATTAAATAAGCCATTTCTTTCAGACGATTTTTATAAGCTAACAAAATTGTAAAACTTACCCTAAATGAACAGTTATGGATACATAATTGTGGTATAGAATTTTCTAGGTATTTTTTATAATCTAAATTCTTCCAACACATTTTTTTGTATACAATTAACGGCATCGCACTCGTATAACCAGTAGTTTTTCTCCAATTTATTCTTCTTTTTTCTCATTTTTGTACAGTTTCTGAAGGTATGTATGTATTTTGTACAGTTTCTGAAGGTAAGTTTCTGAAGGTAATTAAAACGTATTTATTACCAAGATGTACATAATTAAATTATACGTATCAAACAAATATTTCAAAAGTTTACGGATGAACGGAAAGAAGCGTATACATTTTTTTTCTTCGCTTATTTTATATTTATTTATATAAAATATTGTATATATTTTTTATTCGTCTCCCTACTATCAAGGATGGGGTATAAACATTTTAAGTAAGTATATAAAAAACTTAATTTAAGAACGACCAAGGGAATAAAAAAATACTAAATTTTCATACTTTGAAATTAAATAAAAAAAAGTGGAAATAACCATAAACATACATTAGATTCGTTCGGTGAAAGATAAATATTTCTTCTCGGTGATAAGATATTTCTCTAGTTGTCAGTAAACATTTTGAATTAAAAAAATGTATATTTTTTTCTATATAATCTAATAGGACTAAAAAGAAGTGATTTTTTTGCAATTAAATTATATCAATAAATGCGCAATTAAATTTTTACATATTTATTATTGTACAAAACAGATGAGAGATGGTGTTCTATGTTTTTACTTCATTTAGTTATTTCATAAACACTATTGTTTAATAGCAATGAAAAATATGGTGTGCTACAGTTACTATAACGACATTGCATTTTTATGCTAGAGTGTTCTTGATATTTACCTAATTCATTAAATAATTCGCCAACTATGAAAAGCCGGAGGGCATGGATTAGCACATAATATTTTATTTGAAATGTATTTTCATTAATTTCATTTATTAATGTATTATTTCTTTTAAAATTTTTAGTCGCTATTCCGATCATTGAAATCCAATATATTTTGTAATTTCTGCTTTACCTTATTATAATAAAAATCCTGTTGTTGCTCGGATAGAAATTTAGATTTATCAAGTCAAAATCATGTCTTGAGAACTTGAATTCTACTGACTGAATGCATAACTTGAGTAATTATATTTCTGTTTTATCAATTTTAAATCAAATAATTAAGCAGTTTTCATCTAATGAAGTTCTCAATATTAAAAGAGATAAGTGATATTTTCTACCACTTCCAAATTTTCATGTTCATCTCATATTCATTTATTAAAATGTTTTGTAATATTTTACTTATGTAGTTTTTCGTTTTTCTTTTCTAAGTGTGTGATAAAAAATATTTAAGAACTTTGCATCATTCAATACAAGTGTAAATTTTGATAAATCTGTCGATGTTAACATTAGCTTTAGGTTCATAACAATTTTTATTTAAGGACAAATCACGCTAAATTTAGCCCTAAAGTAATATACCAGATATGATAAATAATTGGAATTAATATGTGTACGTAAATGTAATGTTCCATAATGATATTAAAATGAAACCCCTGAAAGAATTTATACTGTCCCAAATCCATAATAAGAATGATTATCATGTAATCTCAGGCCATATAAATCACCACAAATAAGTTTTATTTGGACAAATAATCTATTTTAGGGTCATATAGAAACTCAAATGATGAGTTATTTTTTATGATTAACACCCTATTAAATTTCAACTTCAGCAGTTGTTTTTCTATATTCACCAAATTGAAAACCAATAGTTACCTATATTGCAGATAACCGTCTAAGAATTAATATAAAAAACCCTTCTTAGGTTCCTCAATTTTCTTTTAAATATTCTGTAACTTTATTTGAATCTCCTCATAGCATATTTTTACGAAGATATCATCCATTTTAATCTATGAACACAGTGCATTTTTCAGATGAAATTTCAATTACCAGAACCACTTTCAATGACCAGAATCGATTATTATCCAATTGCCAAAATACGAAGTCAATTTTGTCTTTTCAAGTAGATCTGTTTTATATTTTTAATCTATACTATATTGAAGTCCTCAAGAAAGTAATTACGTAATATTTCAGTTTATGATGAATTATTCATGATAAGGCTCGCAGGTTAATATGAACTAAAAGACATAATTGTTTGAGAGACATTTTTCAAAACGAGGAAAAGGAAAAAAATTTGCGAAAAAAATTGGGAATACAAATTGGGTTAAATATATTAGTTTTGAGCAATGTCGCATTGCATTATTATTATTCACACTGCTCAGCATATTTTAGAAGAATTTGCAGAATAAGATGAAAAATGTATATATTGGTCAACAATTGTACAACAATATTCTCATATTGCTATGAATCAGAGATAACTTTTCTTTATGAATTTTGAAAGAAATTAATTAGGGAAGAAAAATAATAGATACAAATTAAAATAAATATTTATATTTCTTCCACTTTGTCTAAGTTCGTAAGCACTGAAATATTACAAAATTAAGAAGCACTAACCTAATACTCTCGAAATAAAAACTGAATTAAATCAAGTCATAGTATTCTCAATGAATTTCAGTACCACTGAAAATGTAAAGGATTGTCTACCGACAAATAAAATAAATTTTATAATCTATATAATTCTTGTCTTTACCAATAAATATAACATTGAAAATGTTCTACCTTCACATGAATAGGTTATTTATATAAAAATTAGAACATATTATATCCACTGACAAGAAAATAAACGACTGCAGTACGCAAAATTTCAAAAATTATTCGACACAAATCTTGTTTCCTGTCATCCTTAAATAATTGTTTGGAATACTTTTGTTTAGAATCCACACATCCAATATATTTCTTTAGGTCTATATATATATATATATATATATATACATATATATATATATATATATATATAACTAAGGAGTTGTTATTTTTGTAACCTCGTCTATATTATAACACTCGCAATACCATCATCAATCCAGAGATAATTAATTTTTCATGATCGATCTGGTCGTTTGGGCTATAGAGTGGAATTATTAAACAATAAAACATACAATTTTGTGCAAAAACATCACCCTTAGATTGGTTTCACGGTAATCTGATATCCATTAGACACCATAATTCAAAATAATATTTGATACCCATGTGATTAGGGTTAAACAAAAAAAAATCACTCCAGCAATATGGCGTCTAATATAACCCATATTTTAACCCAGTAACATGAGGTGCCTTTACACGTTAAAGGACTCTTTATTTTACAGAATTATTACAGGTTTTTAAGAAACGCAATGAAACAAATGGACAACGTTACATATATACGGGCATGTTAAAATCATGAACTTTTTTGGCATTGTCTTTATCGGATAAGCATCTAAATTGAAATATCTATTCCAAGAATATTAATTACTCTACAAAACGAAATACTAATAACCATTGCAAATTATTTACAAATTAACATTGCATATTCGAATAGCCTCGCACATTAAAAAGTAGACGATGTAGCTTAACTCATATGTAATATTTATACTAAGGCAAGTTTAAATTAGACTTAAATTGTTTAATAATATTCAAAATGATAAAGCTTTTTGTAATTTTGGACATTTTCAACAACATTGCTTGAGACATAACTTTGTAGACTTATTCACAAGTCTGTGTCAATGAGTTCGTCTTAATGGACATATAGGAATTATTATTAATTTAACTGTAATATTAATATAATATTAAAAAAACTCCTAAAATATTAAAAAATGACTTATTCTTAATTAAAAACATACTGTATCAAAAGTTCAACGTACCATAATTGCAATAAAATATAAGTTGGAAAATAAATCTCTTGTTTTGGTTTTGCATGATACACAGGTAAATAAACACGCTGACAGAAAAACGGACAATTATTCCAGAAAAAATACTTTGCGTTCGATAGGTTTTGTTATTTCGCATAAATAATTTTTTACTGAAGTACCTTCAATCTACAGACACGCAACTTCTACAGTTTTATTACAAATAATAAAGTAAAAGACAATAAAATACATAACAATAAAATTGTTAAGTTTAGTAATAAACCTATGAAAGTAATTAAGTTGCAAACATGTAAAGGATATTCAAACTAAAAACAAATTGAAGAAATATAGTGGGCTTGTGACAAATAGATACCACAATGAATAATTTTATATGTGGAACAGGACCAACAACAATGTCCACCCTCAAATGTATGCCCGCATTCGGCACCTATTCTTCCCGCACCAATCCACACTTCAAATCCGGCTACACCTATTTTGCCAATGTACTAAGATATGAATGGTCGAGCAGAAAACTTAAGAAAATTTTCGTAGTTCCACTATACATTTGTTTAATTGCTAGATGTCGCTAATTCCATGGAAATTAATTCTCGAACATATTAAATTTGCATATCTTCCCATTGAGGAATCCAATTCTAATGAAGTAAAGACCAAAAGCAATTAAAAACGTTTTTAAAAATTCCATTTAAATTGAGCCAGTAGTATTTATGTGATACATGCTTAGACAAATGCGAAAAGTGGTAAACAAAAATTCCAGAATCCATATTTTTGTGCTCTATTCCTCTTACTATGTGCGCCTATATATTTTTTTTAAATAAATAACTTTTATATAAAGAAAGATTAAATCAATGGTTTCTTTATATTTGTAGGCTTGGTCGATCGCAAAAAGTGTACACTGAGAGTGTCACAAATGAGAAGTTATTTTATAAACCGAGTTTTTAACCTCTGTATTGAGTTAAATCTTTATAAACACTTCTATGAGTTACCATAAATTTTTAATTTTTCTGAGTGATAAATTGAAGGCAGTGTTTGATAAAATGTTAATAATACAGTTCTTAGTATTTCATTGTTATTATTATTATTATTAGGTGAGAAATGGTGAAAAAATGAGTCTTGACAAGTACGACAAAATTAATTTAATATTGACTGAGCTTGTACTGGCAATCTCGTATTGTGGAATACCACAAACAATTACGGTTCAAAAAGCCAAATTATTTGATATATGTTAGGTAAACAAGTAAAATATACATTTTCCAATATTTGGAATCATTTCATTGCTTAATTATTTATTTTCCACTTTTCACAATTTGGATTTTATTGATTGGAATAAATTACTATATATTTGTAATATGAGTACAAAACATTCTACCGGTGTTATTACTAGAGAGGTTCAATAATAAAATCTTACGTTAAGCTTATAGTCTTTTCCTAAAAGTAATTAAGAAAAAACGAAGAACAAGTAGAAGCTATATATCTTTTATAAATATCTTCAATTTGCATTTTTTATTATTATTATGACAAAAGAAGATATTTTGAAAAGATAATATGACAGGCCAATTCCAAAATATTATGATATGTATATATTAGAAGTTGACCAAAAATATTTTTACCCGAAATATACGCACCGATAATTATTTCAAGAAGTATAATTATTATTTATGAAATAACTTTCAATTGAAATAAAGTGCCATAAATTTGAGAAAGGGAAAATTAACTTACAGCTTATTTTTTTGCTTATTAAGATGCACTTTTATTTAAAAGAATTTTCATAACGTTCAAACGATATATAATAAAAAAAATATGTTATGTCTTAAGAGCAATAAAAATATATAATTATAGGACTATTAAGTATATAAGTGGCATCAAAAAATGATGTCTTTTTTAAAATAATAAGATTTTTCATGACTACTAAAAGTTATATATGTTCAAATAAAAAATAAGAGAGAAATAATGTTTTGAATGACCCCTTCAATTAAAAACTTGTTTCTGAAAAGCCTTACATTTGTAGATTTAAAACCTTATCATTGAATTATATTTGTTTCATATATTAGTCTTTTTTATTGTCCTGATTCGTCTACCACAAGTTATTAAACATATACGTATATTTAAAAGTTAAAATTGATAATAAATCCCATGAACAGATTTTTTTTCATAACCTTTAACTCATTAAAGATTGTGCCATAAATTTAAAATAAATTATTCAGAATATCATTCAATTTATTTTCCTTTATTCAGTATTTCAAAATACATAGCATAATAAGGAATAGCTTTTAATAAAATTATGAAAGTTAAGCACTAAAAAAATTTAAACAAGTAATTACGTAATAATAACTTTAATTTAATCACACAAGAACAAGAATAAATATTCTCCTATGAAACTTAAACAAAATTTACATTACTTTCATTTCCTATGTATTACGTAAAACCCACTTAATTATATAATTGTCCTTCACGCTTGTATATAATTTATTTAATTTGGATAACAGAGAAATTAGTCTATTTTATTAATTGATTGATTATTTGTTAATCATATCCAAACTCCTCTTGTTATTTAAAACTTGCACACAAACCGTACTATGATACTTCTACTCTTTTGATTCGGTTGTCAGGTAACATTTATGTCTTTCAAAAATTGTAAAAATATAATTTTTATTTGTTTACGTGTAACAAAAAATATATTTTTAATGTATTAAATTATTTAAGCTCTAGCTCCAAATTAGCTACATTAATTCACTAAAACTTAGGATTTGTTCGAAAACATCGCATAAATTTATTAAATCCCTTATATTAAAGCATAACCGAACATTTTTATATTGACCAAAAATATTGGTGACAATATAAGTAAAAACGAGTCTTTTCATGGTATTTTTTTCTAATATGGGAACGTATCAATTATTTTTGAGTATACATTACTAATTTACTTATAGGTAGATTATAGTTTCCACTAGGATAGAAAAATAAAAAAATGCTGTGTCGGCGATTTGTATATGCTCTGTGTAATAATTGATAGAAAAATATGTTTGGAAATAACGAAACTGTTATTAGTTATATTCGTGATACCACATTTCGGTAGGTTTTTTTCTTATTAATTTCTAATAGACAATTGAAACGGGGATACACTTTTATATAACCATGATGTATTTCATTAAACTATTTAAGTGAACTACTTATTCATTATAAAAATAGCAGTCCGGTACAACCATGATCAGACATTCTAAAATCGGGAGATAATGGGGGTTCAATATAATTCGATTCTATATATTATAAAAAAAAAACTACGAGAACAAGTTGACGAAAGTATTTTGTTCGCATATGGAAATTATTCTCCACAACGTAGAACAAAAGGGGTTTTCTTTTCTCAAACTAAAAATAAATTTTAAGCCTAAAATATATCTTAGAGCTGTAGAAAATGGTACCTTAGCACGACCATGAAAAATTCAACGAAAAATAGAGAAAAAAATTTACCAATTCGTCTTATATACAAAATACCTTAAATATTCTTACTTTGCCTTTTGGACATGTTTAGTCCGTCCTTGGACTTGTGCGAACTTCAAATAATCGACCTTTTTTCTTTCAAAGAAATGAGTTTTCTTAATTTTGCATTAAAGAAATATATTTGATGGCGTGCTTGATATCTTAAGATATCAAACTTTCCAGGAATCCAAATTCACGTTTTATTTCGGGTATAAGGATATAGGTTAATTTTTTATACTTCTTTCGATCACTAGCAGTAGCGTGGTACCGAGTACAATGATATAAGGCATCACCCATCATGAATAAAAAAACGTCGTTATTGCTGATTAAAGGTAAACATTTTAATGGAATATTGGCGATGGAATAAATCTCGTCGGAACCGATAAAGTCACTTTTCCGCTACCGGTAAACTAGACTAATAGTCTAACTTGCCTCATATTATCTTAATAAAACCTGAAGATAAATGGATTAATGTGACTTGTGGGAACTTTCTAGTATAAAACCTAAAAAATAGCAAAAATTAAAACTGGAACAAATTTTTTCGCCACAAATGGATGAATTTTTAAATTACCGCATTACAAATACTCATTATCTTCTAGATGATACAAATTGCACACAAGAATTTTCCAAGATTTCTTATACTCAAACTGAGGTTTGCTTTTATATATGATATAATCTTTATGATAATAAAATCACTCAAGTATACAATTACAATAATATTCAAGAAAATATTCTAAAATACATCTAACTGAAAGTAGTGATGATAGCATTTGCAGAAGTATAGTGCAGTGGTAAATTATTAACATTTTGCCGAGTCCATGAAAATATAACATTTTACAAATGTTTTCAATAATAACTTCATTTTAGCGGTACTATAAATGAGCAGAATAAATTATTTTGGATGTTCGAATTTTTCAATTAGAAAAATTAATCTGTCTGGCTCAAAATAAAATTTTCGGTCATGATGACCTATTCATGGAAGTACCCCAATTGTAATGAAGGCGCTTATGTCAAAATTACCTTTAAACTTTCGGACTAAAAATTATTCACGGGAATTTAAAATTTACAAAAAATGTTAAACAAAATTTACAGCCTACTGAGAACACTATTCTCATAGCAATTTGAAATTAACGTGAGACGTTTGCTTTCTTTAAGATCTGTCTCTGTTCCATTTCAACTGGTAAAGTTAATATCCGCATATTATTATATTATGAATGTCGGTTAAAGAACCGTTAAGATTTAAATTTTACATTGAATATTTGTTATCAATAAAGTTATATGAATGATATTTTGCAAAGAAGTTGAGGAACTTTATATTATTAGATATAGAGAACTAAATAAAAATTTAGACTTTATATTACTCATACATTTCTTTCTTTCTTAGAATAAATTATCAAAACCGAAATTTTATAATATGCAATATCTTTTGTATGTGTATAAAATGTGCAAAATACGTAAAAATTTATGAAAATATTAGTTAGTTATTCGTTAGTTTTATAAAAATTTTGAATTAAAAAATATACCTGAAATGTCAATAACAAACATTAAAATTATTTATATGTTTAATAACTTAACAACAGATTAAAGCTCTTTCTCTATTTATCCTTTGCTTGGTTCTTTTTACATCGAATTGCCTTTCCTTTTTATTTCCACTAATTTCTTTGGCTGTATAATTTTGTAATCGGTTACCACCTAATGTTAAGATTGTAGCCAATGAAACGTATTAGGGATTAAAATACCACCGCTGACGGTTAATAAAGGAGCGAAATAAAACTGTATTTGTGCCTGCATGCTTGCTCTTATTACCACACATGCCCATTTGTTTTAATGAGAAATTTATATTTAAAATGATTAATTAAAAAAAAATATCATTAAAAAAAACTTAGCGTATTTAATTGATTGTTTTCATAAACTTAATATTCCAAACAACAAAAATGACCAAAGATGAAAATGACCAAAAAATAAATGAAATATATTAACCGAAATAAAAAAATATACGACATTATCTGGCAAGTTTCAAATAGTGTTTGAAGAAAAACTTGATGAACACTAAAGCTTTTTAAAAGCTTTCAAAAGCTAAAGTCGGAATGATCGTGTCTTAGATTCGATTGCCGATGAAAGTCTAATTCCATTCCATATTCGTCTCGGTGTGTTTGCTAATGTTAATGAATTATATCCAGGCGACTGATGTACAAAATGCTGGTTTCATTCTCCTTGTTCGAAATGGCTTATAAATGGCATCATAATAAAGATGCTAAAAAAGACGTTTTCATCGTTTCAATAAAGCTGCAACAGACGTTTTCATAGTTTTCAAAATAGTTGTAAATGTGTTTATCATTAATAAAACAACCATAGAATATGAGAAATAATAAAATCATGTATACGAATTTTACGATATTTTACACAAATGTTCTTCACAATTAAATGAAATTACGTGATGTAGTATTATTTCTACTTTCTTTAAGTTCTTTACCACGACCTAGGTTTCGTTGTATTACATCTTCAGGTGGGCTATTAGCAAAGATTGCTAATAGCCCACTAAACGCGTCTATGTGTGTGCATACATAGACGCGCGCGCGCACATACATATACACATACACACACACTTATATGAGAATCTCTAATCCATAACAGCACTATATTATTTTAGCTAAAAGAATATTGTTTTTTGCAAGCGTACACCTGTTTTTTTAAATAACAATTAATTAAATAAAAAAGGTATTTTGTGTATTTAAATAACAAAACTTTAAAATAAATACGAAAATAATACACATATGAAAAAAGTATTTGATAACACATAAGAATAAACCAACATAATATTACATTGCTAGCAAATATTTAAAAAAGGCGATGGACTAATAAAATTCAGTGATCTATCTGAGAGCTTATACTAGTTTAAGGAAACTGAGAGAAAACTTGCGTAGTTTCTAAAATTTACGTATATAGATATACTTGGAATACATAAATTTAGGCTCATATACACATATGTACTAAAATATAAGGAAGGTGAGGTTCAAGACATGGGAAAAAAACAAAATACGCGAATAAAAAATAAAAATATGTAGGGTGCAAATTTTAAAACGAAGTTAGAAAATATATGGCAGAGCATTCGTAGACCAGAGTTCAATATATCAAAAATCAGCTTGAACTGTGAATGCGCTTTCCTAAAATGATGCGCATAGAAATAAGGAGGATTTTAAAATGTAGAAAAAGTGTTTTTAGCTTATCTCATATGCATACACGATCAAATAAACTTTTCGTTCCTTCAGAGTTCCTTAGCCAAACGGAAAAACAATTCTTACAACTTTCCTTCAATGCCTATATTATCTCCGTTCACAGGTCACAGCATGTAGATTTCCTTGTTTAGTATCGATTATGATGAAATTTAATGTGGAAACGTAGGAAAGTAATGTGAACTTTAGAAAACATCAAGAAATACATTTTAACATATGTTTTAATTATTTCGATGTACATTGAAAATAAAGGCAAAACGTTTCTTTCCCCGTGATACTATCCATCAAAAATATTGACTAATATTTTTGGGTGTGGCATTTTACAGGAGATATATACATTTAAAAAAAATCTGCAGTAGGGTCCTGCTTTAATCCATCTATTAATTTTACCAAATATTTCAATAATATGAAAAATCAGCCCTGAATGCAAAGTCACATAGTTATTACGAAAGTACTTTAATGTAGTTATTATTTTCTCTCCGTATTTATAACATAGAAAGAATAAACAACCAAATCATTTGTCTCACGCCTTCTACAAATACATTTTGATAGTAAACAGAATATTAGTAATTGTGAAAAGTTTAACAGAAATTCTATGTATTTCCTAGTATTTAAATATTTATATATATATTAAATATTTATATATACTTAAATATTTATATATACTTAAATGTCTCTGCAATTTCTAATTGGTTTTTGTTATCATTAGGCACGACTTACGTTAAAAAATATTATATTTAGTATAAATAAACCAATTACCAACACGGCAACAAGGAAACCTAAATTCCAGCGATTTGACTTGTTATTTTCAAACTTTTTCGTCAAATACTTGATTGAATACTCGTAATGATATACTCATATATTAATATATAACAGTGGATGCTAAATTTTTGTAAAATACCAACAATTTTATTAAAGACTGGGAGCGTGGCGTCTCCTGTAATCCGGCTACTCGGAGATCGGGTTCGGTGGAATGGTTTGGAGTCGAGTGTCCTGGAGCTACAATTTTATTAACTTATATATTAGTCCTATTAGAAAATGTATATGAATCTTAATTGATTTCTGTGTATATTTATTTATACGTCAATACTTGTTATTAATTTCGGTGACATTTTAAATTATTTCAATAAGAATACTCACAATATATTATTGCCACGATATACATACATGGAATAGAATTAAAGTAATTATAATTACTTTCCTTTGGCAGCAATAATTTGGGATAAATAATAGATTCGGCAGGTATTATTTTAATTTTGTGATTCAAAGTAATTTCACAAAACGGAAAAAAATTAATACCATCCCACTAATTTTCGCAAAGGTATTTCTTATCTTTCCTATTTACTTAATCTTAAACGTACATTTCCTTTATTACAACAATTTATTATATTCCTTTTTCAATTCACATTTTCTATTATTTAATTATAAATTTTAGTAATTAAACGTCAAACGTTTCAACTGTAATTACAGTTATATCAAGGAAAGGAAATAACGGATTCAATTCTCTCCGCGGCGTTCTCTTCATAATTTGCAATTAAAATGTAAGTTATTAATTCGGGGTATCAAAACATTTATATCAATTAAAACAAAAGTTCATCAGTTTTAAATATTCTAGTTCCTTGTCGCGGGGATTCGTGCTATTTACATGTTTATAAAGGTTCTTAAAATAGTTTAAAACGCTTCCGATATTTATATATTTGAAGAAACTGGAGAATAAATTAAAAATATACTTTCAGAGTGCATCACCGCATTTGACGAGATATCCAAAAAGGGTATTCAGCAAATTTGCTCTTCAGTTTTGATTTTTAATTTTTTTATTATGGTAGGATATGATGAAGGAACAAGTTCTTATTGAAATTATTCATTGTTTTGCTTTTCACTGCTAAAATTGTGTCTGTTTTGAAAACGGTTGGGAGTTTAAAATGTTTTAGAACAGTAGTAACAGGGAAGCCGTGATCTACTTGATTTGGTCAGGCCAGCGGTGTATAATATATCCGTGAAATTCTTCCCTCTGTTTTCCCAATATAAAAAAATTTTAAATATTATCTGAATTTTTTCCAACTTTACTACGAATTGTTTGGTAGCAGATTTTAGCAGACGAATTTCGATAGACAGTTGACGGAGAATGAATGTTGGATGTTCTATCAGTGTATTCATATTTTTGCATAATATAAGGTTTACATTACATATTATTCGCATATTTATCACATTGTTATTTGCATATTTTTGTGTAATTGGTATTAAAAGCATGGTACATCCTTATCCATATTTATTACATATCGCTTGAGTAAAGAAGGTATGGAAAGAAATAAAATAAAATGATACCCACTGTTAAAACGTTCAAATTTAGAAAATAATTTATATGTTGGAAATTAGTAAATCTAAAAATGATTGTAAGTTTGGTGTCAAATTATTTACAATTAACACATTTTCCATATATCAAATGGTTTAACTTTTATCTTCCAACGAAAACAAAATCCTAAAATTTGGATTCTGATTCGCATTTAACAGTATTTTTATTTCATTCAAATAGATCTGAGAATATATTGTGGCTATTTTGTTTGATATTACGTAAATTAATCACGTGGTAAAGTTTTATTAGTTTTTAAATTTATTATATTTGCTTTTTCCAGCTGCGAGAATACACGATCATATTTAAATGCACTTATACCTACAGGAAGCCTAACATTAAAAAGTATTTATTTAAAAATAAGATATGCGTCATGTAAAAAACAATTTAATTTTAGGTTTTCAGTCGGTGCTAAAAATTATAAGTAAATCTCAAACCACAATCCACTTATGAAACGTTTTCACATAAGTTAAAACAAGTGAAAATAATTGTGATATTTCAAATTTCCCAGCTAGTTTTTCAATTCTTACGTAAATTTAAATTTATTTCATACTTTCAAACGATATTATTTCTGATATTTCTACAACTTAAATGTAAACCAGCGAAATATTTTTATTTCCAAAGTTAACATTATTTTAAATAAGATGAGGCTAAGATTTTAAACAGTTTAAGAAGGATTTTACAGTATATCCTATTCAATTTTACTTAAACTTTGAATTAATCACCTAATTCATTTATTCTTGTAAGCAAGAAACTATGTTTCGGCCAAACAGAAAAGATGTGCGGCTACGGTAAACTATTAATAAATTTCGTCAAATGAGTTAGACACTACATTTAGTTACTTTGATAAAAGCTTTTTGTATTAAAGCTTCAAAAATTGTAATTACATATTTTCATTATTAAATTATGTAGATCAGACTATAATTACAAAATTTTCATTTAACGCTTATGCCTTCAAGGGTCAGCAATTTTAGTAAGTTAAATGTTTATTTAATAAGAAAGCCACTTATAAGAAACAATTAAAGCTGTAAAGTTTTTGCGAGTTACCTTATTAATATTAGTTCGTGATCATATTAATTTTATTACCATTAAGATATTATATTTGATCTAATTTAGAAACTTTGTAAATAACAGTTTTAATTATTAACTATAAGATATTTTATATGCCATTAAGAAAAAAAATCCCTATTATTCTTTATTACTTTTTATACATTTTTGAACTTTTTTATGCAAAAATAATTTTCGCTAGGTTTCTTTCGCAAATAAATTTCTGAGAAGTTCGTATCAATTGTGACTCAATTATGGTAAGACTTATTTCACTTCGAACGAAGTACGGAATCTTCGATGTACGACCCAGTCTTGCAATTGGCCGTTTTTTTTTCAAATAATTCGAAGCAACTATCATAGACTAATCTAGGTTTTTATTCATTTCTCAAATTGCTGACAAACCAAGATAGTAGATACCTCATTTATTTGTATGATTCTAATTTATGGAACCTGTTATTGAAAATTTGGTTACTTTAAGATGTATATCAGTAATTCAAATATACAAAGTTATAAGTTATCATAAGAAACGGCTACTATTATTAATGACGATTTTTTTATATATCACTAGTTCAAGAGAAATTGTAATCAAAATATACAAAAAAGTGGATTTTTTCAGCACCTAATAACTAATAACTCTAATGATGATGATGACGAGCATCTGGAATTTTATTTAAGACGTACATAGTAATAAAATTGGAAAATATATTCTCAGTTGTGTTTATAAATTTATATTTAAGAACAGTAGGTAAGATTTTCAATTTTGTAATTTGTAAACTATCTTCAACTTCATTCTAAATAACCCAAATTTTTATTTGGGAACGATTTGATCACATATTGCGACTTGCACAGTGAAATTGCTTATAAAAACTGTAAATTATGGTATTGTGACATAGAAAACTACATATAAAATAAACAACTATGTTCAGGAAATATTATTCTAATATGTATAACATTTTCTGAAAAATAATCTTATTAGTTTAATGTTTACGAAATTTTGTTTATAATAAATATACACGTGTTTCATAATTTCACAATAAAAATAAGACATCATATTCATTAAATTCATTTCAACTTTCTGTCGAGACATTGCATAGGACCGACAAAAAATTTAATGAACAAAGGGTGAAATAATTTTTACCAATAAAGTTTTGAACAGTAAATCTTATAATAAAACCGGTACAAATCCAGCACACCATATTCAGTATGATATACATCAGGCGTATTAAACAATAGTTCTGAAAAAAAAATATTTTATCGGCCATCACAAACATTCAGGATAATGTAATATTTAATCTAACTCGTCCAAGTTTGTGTCAGAGATGTATAAATTAGGGTTCCGTAATTATCAATATTGTATGGAATTGTAGTGGAATAGTTTTAATCCATAATGCTAATGAAATCCTAGTATTCAGAAATTTTTTTCAGATCCATAGATAGTGGAGGAGGGAGAAGGGGCTTGAATAATTACTCGTTACTTTGAAACTTAATAGGTAGCGAACGCGGTTTAGAAATGAAGAACGGTATTTTAAATATCACTATATATAGTTTTAAAACTCTATCCTAATGTCTCCTTTTCGATGGAATGCGCAAAATTGTTCACCTCCTCGTAGTGCCTTGAAATTATTTATTTTCAATATATTGAGATCTCCATATTTATTGAAATCTCATGTACATGAATTGCAAAACACAATGTTGGTACGAATATTATTCCAAATTTTTACAATAAATTATTCATAATTTTATTATTTGTAAAAGTAAAGTAGGAAGATATCTGCTTTCGTTTGTGATTTTAGAGGTAGATGTTAAACAACTTATTAAATTAATTTATATAATTGAATTATGAACTGTAAATAAGTTTAGGAATAAAGGATTACTAATTTAAATGAATAAAATATCCAGCGACACTAATTTTAAGAATCTGCCGGCTTCTTTAACTCGACCCAACCATAGTTACATGCAGAGGCCGGTAGTAAACACTGCTGTACACATGTCACGAAATTATTCGTAATATAAATAAATGTAAATAACATGCATCAGTTTCATGTTTAACAGGCAATTCTATGTTTAACCACCTAATTGAATTATGCGGGCAGAACTCACTTATAGCCACAGGGTGATTAATCTGCCACGGAACACTCGTGGAATTAGTTGGCAGCTAATTCACTTTAAATTGTTTGTTGATGTCCCAACTTTCAACACCAAAAACTTTAATGATTCTACAGATGATCAAATTCGTCGTATATTCGAAGCTACAAAAATGATTCAGTTTTCTAATTAGAAGTTTCGGTCTCCGTCTAGAACAAATCGAATTGTTCTTTAAATTAAATTATTTATTTGATAAATTCAAATTGCAATAATAACGTAGAACCATTAAAAATGTTTTAATTTAACTTTTCTCTTTTATCGCAAAGTATATTCACTGCTTTATTTACCAACAAAATCCTTAAAATAACGTTATATTTAAGTATTTATTTAAAGTATAACAAAAACACTTTGATAATATTTTACAGTATGATGTTCATAATTATATAAAAAATGCCTACTACATTTACATGTCGTATATTCAAAGCTACAAAAATAATTCAGTTTTCTAATTATATGGAATTACATTATGGAAACCCAAACGGTTTCCATCAATTGGCCTAGAACAAATCGAATTATTCTGTATATTAAGTTATTTATTCGATAAATTCGTATTGCAATATTAACGTAGAACTTACCATTATCAAATGTTTCAATTTATCTTTTCACTTGTCAAAAAATATTTACCGCCTTATTTACCAATAAAATCCTAAAAATAACGTGATGTTTATGTATTTATTTACAAGTATAACAAGTCTTCTCTAATAATATTGGACACTATGTTTTCTTATTTTGATTTAAAAAATTCCTACTTCATTTACAAACTAACTGCTCCCGCGACTTTAGAATACATCGAGCTAACTGTACTGACCAATAAAAATTGTTTGAGCTTGTGACTAATAAACACTTTTTTAAGTGAATACATTTTTATTCAAGTTAACTCCTATATTTTTCTAAAAACTCCGTCCAAATTCGATTTTGCGTGATATGCGTTTAAACAAATACACGAACAGATAATGAATTAAACCTACAAACATTCCAAAAAGGACATTTTAATTTGTTATTGCTTTTGTTATGTCCTACTAAATAATTCCTTCGTGAATAACTTCAATATACAAACACGTCAATTCTGAAGATTCATACTAATAATATATAGATGGATGGTTCAAATCAATTTAATGATTTCTTTTTTTCAACCCGTTTTAAACCAATTCATATAAGTATTTTCATAAATAACAATATCTTTAAAGGTTGAAAATAGATAAAGTCCTATTGCCTTTTTATATTTTTGCATGGATTTCAATGAGTACTTTCTTTTTTAAACTCCGTACTTTAATTAATTTTAATTGTTTTATTATTGAATAATATTATAAACGAATGTCGAAATTTTAGATTGAGAACCATATAGATAGGTAGTTTAGGAGAATGTCATGTTTAATAGCAGAAATTGTTGAAGTGATCAATGGGAGTAGCTATTCTAATGATGCAAATATTAATTTTCTTGTAGTCGACGAGCGTGTCATTATTTTAAAAAAATATTTATATTTCGACTTTTGAATAAGAGAAAAATAAACTACATGTGAAAATGTTTACAATATTTTCCCAATAACAATATGAAACAACAATATTCAAAAAATTAAATATAAAAAGAGCGGGAAAATTTTAAACAGTAAGGGGTTTTAATACGCTAGTAACCCTAATAATAAAAGAACTGGGTTAATATTATGTTTAATACTAATAAGTTTCAAGTACTCTTAGTTTTATAGTGACTTTAATAATTTTGAGATATTAAATATCTGTAGGTTCAATAGCATCGGATAATTGGGATATTTTGTATTTTACTTCTTTAGTCACTGTGATTTGATTACGAATAAGAAGAATTTAATATATTCGTTCTGAAACTCTCTAAATACTTTCTTTGTTCCTGAACACTCCTACCACTAGATTAGTTGACATACTCGAATCATTTTGTTCATTATTGCATACTTGTGTAGAAGAAGCGGATTGTTACGGACCCCAAAAGCAATTTTAAGTCAATCCAGATGATATTGAGCAAGTTACAACTACAGTAGCTATAAATTAATAAATTATTCAATACCAGGTGCACGTTTTTGAATTTTTTAAAGCCGCATACATCAGATAAGGGTATAATATAAATTACCGTACGAAATTAAAGAGAACTTGAAACGTGCAGTAAAATTTTACCTTTTATTTTAAAAGCAATTGCGAAGTAAAGCATTTTAAAAATAACATCCCATTTGATTTTCATGTTTTAAATTTTTTTTGTACCTCCCTGAAATCGTTCACAACGCAAAAACCAACAATAACTTAATAACAAATTGACAACCAATAAGGTGGTGGTCAAAATTCTGATACTGAATTAAATTGCAAAACAAATCACAAAGACTTTTCAATAATGTCAATATAAAGGAAAACAAAGAAGCGTTAATTTATTCAAATGTAATTGTTTCGAATACTTGAATTAAAATCAAATGCAAGATGCCAAGCAAATTATTCCTCAAAGGGTTTTCGTTTCCCCTTAAATATTTCTCTTTGTATTGTTTCGCGGGGAATGTTGCACTCCATCGTAGAATTTATTTTCATTATTATTTAATTTAAACAGGGTGTAGCATGTTAATTTAGCTATTGGATGAAATATGCTAATAGAATGCGGTCAATGGACGATCAAGAATGCATTGTTATGATTTCTTCGAAATTATTTAGTCAAATTTTCCTTTGACGTAAAGTTACGCATATAACTCTGTATAAAGTTGATACACATTTATTTATCGTTTCTTTAGAAGGATGGTTTTTTTAGAGCGTAATACTATATTCTATAAAATAATTTGATTATGTAACGGACACGATTTTTGAGAAAAATAAATGCATGTAACCGAAGTTGCAAAATTTCAGTTTTAACTTATCTGCGAGTTTCACCGTTCTAATAAATTGAAAATATTTATAAATGGAACAGCATATAACACATATATAAATAGTATAGTAAGATTTATTGGATCACATTTGGTTTATTTACGTACTAAGCGTAAAGAAATATGAATAAAAACGTTAAAATTGATTAGGCATGTTTAAGTCACACTTGTGTTAAGGAAATGTTAAAACAATCAGAGGCACATAAAAAATTTAACAAATCTCTTTACGAGTGTATGAGGTGTTTTCGTTTGTGATTCCAGGAAATTATAATAATGCGATTTCTAATTGTAATTATTCCACAAGGTTATTTCATCAAATAGTCAAATTAATAAAAGTCGATAAAAGTAACAAAGTAATTCTAAAATCGACAAGTTCTGTAATAATTTTCAATATCCTTACAAAAACATTTCAAAGAAATTTATTTTCATTTAGTATAATGGAAACATTTTGAGGGCATTTTGTATTTGATTGAATTCAATCCTTGCAAAGCAAACGAAATGTTATTTTTATTATATTATTAAATATATTATTTACGCGCAGTATTCCATGTCTCGAACGAGTGCTCTTTACGGTCCTGATTTTATATATTATAAAATTATTGTGTCAGCATTACATGTTGTATATGCTTAAAATATTAAGAAACAGTGTTAACAAGGTTGAGCAAGCGTAATTAACGATTTTGCATGTAGTCAGGCGAGACTGAATATAAAATATAAGAACCGGCCAAGAGCGTGTCGAACAAATTCATGACAAGTTTCAAAAGCCGTCTCATAATAATTTATTATATTATGTTTGGTACGTAAATAGTTCACATTATCGGTAATAACATTAAATATATTGTGCCGGTAGCGAAATAAGTGAATCATTTAATGGAATTCCTAACTAAAGTTCAAATTATATTATTTATCAACTAATTGATTTGTGTGCTGAAACTTAAACTTGATTCAAATTTTGTATAAATGATCCAAACAGATCCTTAACTCCATGATAATGTTTGGCAATTTTTTTTGAAACCGTATGTGCTAAAATATCCTTTATCATTTTCAATGACAGTATTTGCTAAGCGTTACGTACATATTTCTCTTAGATGTTTTCCGATGGCAATTTAAAAAAAAAATCAAACACGAAATTTGACGTAAAAATTCCTCTTACTAGGATTTAGACGGAGGTATTTTCTTGAGTACGATGCTCCAACTTATATTTGATTTTGAATGGGTACGTCTCTAATATAAAAAATTAATAAAGTGGATCATGTTGTACTTAGTAATTTATAAAATTTAGGACACAAAGAATAGTGCTATTTTTATAAAAAGTCTGATATGAGATTTGATAAAAAACTACGTCTTATTAAACTTTATACGGGGGTGCTTTCTGGAGTATTATGCAATAAATTACATCCAATTTTGGGTGCGTATATCGTAGAACTAGTAACTAAAGTAGTAACTAAATACCGTAGAACAATAAAAATGTATAGTTAAATAAGTCATGTAGTCAAACACATTTAGAAGAATATTTAAATTTAACCCTCAATGTTTTATCTTTTGGTTAAATACTAGTGTATATTATTAGGAAGTTTAATGAAATTATTAATACTTCTCACATAGTAGAGAAAAACTACCGTTTAAAAACTATCATCTGACTGATATGATTTGAAAAAGGAAAAATAATTATAGGAAATAGTAATTCAATATGGAAAAACGAAAAGCGATTACAAAAGAAAAAAATACTTGTAAGCCAGCTCTAAATCGTTTATTTATAATTTAATATATTTGATTAGAAGTGACACAGTTGGAATGAAGAGTTAGGATCAAATTTGTGGCACCGCTACTGTACTCCTTCCGTTCTGGTTTGGATTTTTGTATTATCTTTTTCAAAAATTTTAAGTTTTGTTAAAATTGGACCACAATATTTAGTAAATATCAAAATAAATGGACTTTTATCAAAAATTCGAATTCTTATCGAAAAATCGTTTCTATGAAAACCATCCATGTAGCATTACTCCAGTAAATCATTCCCTCTAATTTCGGCCGCGAAAGAAGTAAAATATCGAATACTTAGATATATCTTCTTATTTGACATCTTCCATATTGTTATAGAGTTACAAGTGAAATATTTTCAGAAACTTCAAATTCTATTATTAGCGTTTACTCAATAAACCGAGCGCGCGTGCTTTAAAATATGTAATAAAAGTTATCGCGACTGTTACAGCGATTCGGTATTAAGCTCAAACTAAGATAAAATATACTTTTATCCTAATTAAGTGTAGTTTTGAGATGCAAAGTTTATTCAAGGTAAAATACAAGTAATTTTGGATGGGATTTTGAAACGTACGTGAATAAAATGAATAAGACACTTGCGGTAACCTAAAATTTTTTAAAATTTGAATATATTTAAAACGATAATAATTTACATTTCTTCCCAAGAATTTTAAATTATTCGTCATTGAATGCAGGGATCATATAATATTTATGAATAAACTTTATATTTTTAAACGATATGAAAGTAATTATCATATGCAGGAGTTTAGTTACAAGTTATTCAGTCGGTCGATTGGAGCCACTAAACGAGTAAAAAACGGTTT
Source organism: Druceiella hillmani (assembly GCA_039881145.1). NCBI lineage: Eukaryota > Metazoa > Arthropoda > Insecta > Lepidoptera > Hepialidae > Druceiella > Druceiella hillmani. The sequence continues at coordinate 5,126,454 of JAYKKI010000093.1, forward strand.
TTCAAATAACATATTTTAATTTGATCTATCGTAGAAATTTTCGCTTTTAATAATTATTATATCATAAATCAGCTTTTCATTTACAGTTATACGTTTCATTTTAGTTTTTTTCCAATATTTTAATTATTTTTTAATATAATTTTAAAATTCTTTCTTCTTTAACTCTTTTCAAATAATGTAAAAAAAACTGCTTAAATATTTAATTTCTTATATACTTACTGTCATAAAAACAACGTTCTTATTTTGCAAATTTTAAGAGTTTTTTTTATAGAAACGTGTAATTCTAAATGAATCATCTTGACAAGCTGCTTTAGGAAATATCAATTACCGAAAAGGAAAATTTCTACAACAATTAAAAATATAAGATGTTATTTAAAACCATAGTAATATTGAAAATTAAGAAAATCAATATAATTAGGTAAGAATCACAAAAAATATATTTAAAGTATTATACATATTTATTTACGAAAATTTATGATGGATTTAGTTGCTGGAAGATTATGCTTAAAACAAAAGTAATAGGATTTAAATCGCTTGTAATGACAGTACACCTTCCTATAACGTCTTAAACAAAGGTAGAGAGACTAAGTATAGTTTTACTGAAAATTAACGTTAGAACCACGTGGGACACAAATGGATTAGTTTCAAAATTTAAAAAAGGGGGAAATATCAAGAACCATAATAATAAAACGTATATGAAGACCGGATAATGTCGCACTTTAACATCGCTTCCCACTGGGTCACATTGATAGATAATATGATACTATATATATAGCAATAGATACACACAGCAGAGAAATATAGAGGTTTAAAAAAACATTAAAATAATTTTTCATAGGCATTTTGTTTTTTTTTTTTACAATTCGTGACATCGATACATAATATTACAAATACTATCCAAATCTGTAAACATCCGAACTCACATGTTTTTATACTGAAATAGGATTTTTAAAGCGCGACATTTGATCTTTGCGTATTAAAATTACACAAATAAATGCAATAAAGGAAAATGACATCTCACCCAAAAGCAATATTTATCGCATTCCCCCCCACTGAAATTGAAGGTCGGGCATTTCTAATGAAATTCTTTAGGTCGCGTTCTCCAGTACGCCCGGGACATGTGTCGCATGCCGGGCCCTTTAATTCTGCAGTTACATTTCTCTGGTATTTATTTTAAGTTCTAACTTGGTTATTCAGGTATTCCCATGACTTTGGAAGATATTCATTTGTTTCCTTAATCGATGTCATTTTTCATGTAAGATGTTGTTATATAATTATGTTTTTCACGTATGTTCCATTTTTATTTATTTACTTCATCTGGATTTCGAAGTACTATCAAAATGATACTAGTTGATAATAAAAACATAGTAATTAAAATAATGTGGTTAAATTAATGTAAGTGAACAATATATATATATATATATATATATATATATATATATATATATATATATATATATACATATATATATATATATATATATATATATATATATATTTCGTAAATACTATAAGAGACGCGGGACGTTCTATGCGAGATTACCCAAAATTAAATCAGACAGTGATGATTCTGAATCCAAAGTTGAAAACTTTGCAGTGAAGTGTATCTTAAATGTTGTATCTTGATTTTTTTCACATGTTTTAAAAAATTATTTCACAAAGCAGACACTAATATTACTGAATTGCATTATGAAAGATCTCCTTCACAATAATCCACTTGATACTAGGACCCATGAGAAAAAAAATTGGTGTTTCAGTTGAAAAGCTATGATGCAGTGATATATGAATGTAAAGATGGACTAACTGAGATCTGAATGCAGAAATTGTAAAGGTTCAACCATATTCAATTCACGCTACTTAAGAAATGTGAAAAATATTCCGTAATATGAAGAAAAGTGTAGGCTTTTCGTCATTGTTCTGGATAATTTCAAAGAGATAGATTATATTATTTTTGATTTTCATTTTATAGAGACCAAAATATTAGATTAAACATTTCAGTTGTTAAAATTTATCGCACATCTCACAAGGTTCAATGTTAACATATTTTTTCTTTTTAAATAAGAATTGCATGACTGTTATTAAATGTTCGGTGCGTGAAATTAATCTGGTTCAGATATTTTTTGTTAATGTAGGATAGGAGATACCAAATAAGCGAAAAATTTCTGTCTTCAACATTTAAATTTAGAGATCGAATGAAAAATATATGATTCCGTAAATGTCAAAATACAATTTTTCTTTAATTAATTGATTTTTACTAGATTCACTGGTTTCTGTTTTCACCATCGTATAAACAAGTAATTAGGATTCATTGTTATAAATAAACAATGGTTGCATGTGTATTTAAATAATATCATTCTATTATCTGTCACCGAATGTTTCAATTTCTGTAGCAGCTAAGCAAAATAATGAAAGATATAACAGCATGCAAAATAGATCTTTGAGTTGCTATTATGTGTTTAAATCGGAAAAATCTTCCTTTTGAACTTGTTTAAAATTGTTTATTTTAACGAAATCATCTACAAAATAAACTAGAGTAAAGATATAAACAAGCACAAATTGTTAGTTATAATAATATGGAACATTTTAATCACTTATGTTAGTTTTTGTGATAATAATTCAGATTATGATATAATCGTAAGACATTATTTCTTCGAAAGACAACTCCAGCGACCATATTAAGAATAGATAGGGTTTCATTCATGTTTAATGTATTAGAATATCATTAGAGTCGAGGTGACTTGAAACTGCTTAAAATGAAGCAGAGGCGCGTCTAAAATACGCGGGGTAATCAAATAAAGTAACGTTTTGTTAAATTTAATTCGGTATTATTTATATTATTACTTTATTTTAGATACTGTCGAAATGTCAGTGCTCGCTTTTGGAAAATGATTTCAAATTATGGTGAAATTTGTAGGACATTGTATTGCAAATGTTAAAAACTATCAAAGGAGGAATATAAATTAGGCGCTGTTTTTAAATTTTTGCCGTAATGGTAGATCAAAATCTAGAGATCAAGATCCTTCTGCATGCTGGTATCACCGGCGTTTTGGTAAAAAGTGTAAGGAAGATAAATATGTTAAACTTTGTTTTTAGAAGAGAAGCGACGACAGCAAAAAGTAGATGCGACTTATTCTTTGCCTCCAGAGTCACGTCCCCTGTTCATACGAGACTGTAAATCAAGTATCTCATTTTTGATCGAAACCGGGTCAGAGATGGCCTTGATCCCGACAAATGAATTTCAAAACACAAATACTTCTCAACTTACTCTTTTTGCTACTAATTGCAGTAATATTAATGTCTACAGGCAGAAAACACTTTCTTTAGACCTTAATGTCAGGCGACAATTTTATTGCTTGCAAGGGTTAAAACACCTATTCTTCGAGCATATTTCCTCTATTATTTTGAATTACTGCCAGATCGTCGCCACAAATATTTAAGAGATTTAAGAATTAATTTTTAAGCAGTAGGACATTTGAAACAAGCTATCCTCCATTCGGTGAAAATCATTTCGAGTCACGAAACCCCTTATATGAAAATGTTACAAAAATACCCCGCGATCTTTAAGCTACCCGACCCTAACAGTCATGTTAAACACAACACTCTGCACTTTATTGAAACCAATGGTCATCCAATAGTGGCGAAACCGTCACTATTAGCACCGAATCGACTCAACATCACAAAGGCAGAGTTTTAGAACATGTTAAACTTTGGCCATATGCAACCATCCAAGACCAACTATGCATTCCCACTCATGGTCCCCAAGAAGGTACAAAGAACCGAAGACCGATCGGAGACTTCCGTGCGTTAAATACACAAACAGTTAAGGACAAATGTCTAATGTCATGCACCACAGACTTCACAGCAGAGCTTTATAGTACTAAATGATTCACCAACTTTGACCTCATAAAGGTCTATGATCAGATTCGTACCAACCCTGACGATGTCCAAAAGACAACTATCTGCCCTCCATTCGATCAGTATGAAAGTACAAGGGTGTAGTTTGGTCTGTGCAATGCTTCTGCAACCTTACAGCGCTTCATAGATGAAATCACCAAGGACCCTTCAGATGTTTAGGCCTTTGTTGACGACATTTTGGTGGCCTCAGAAAACGAAGTAGAGAATCTGCAACGGCTCGAGGGCTTATTCTCCAAACTTGTCGAATATGGGTTACGCATCAATGACGACAAATGCACATTTGCTTCCACAGCCTTAGATATTCTTGCTTTCCAGCTTTCAAAACATGGCATCGAATCCCTGAAGGACAGGGTACAATGTATCATAGACTACCCAAGGCCTGTGAGTCTGACCCAGTTAAGAAGGTTCTTGGGTACGTTCAATTTTTATCGAAGATTCGTACCTAAGGCAACAGACATTCTTGCCCCTTTCGGGAAATTCCTTGAAGAAAATAAGAAGGAGCCTCGCTCGGTACTTAAAGAAAAATTTTAAAAAATTTAATGGAACGTGGAAATTGACGAAGCATTACTCGCTGCCAAAGAGGCCATATCGAAGTCCACACTGCTTTGCGTTCCCATTCCAGGCCAAAGCTAAGCTTCCGGGTTGACGCGTCATGCGTGGCAATAGGAGGGCTATAGCCGGCAGCCAGCGTAAGTGGTGTACTTACGACAGAGAACTCTTCTTCATTTATTTCGGCGTTCGGAAATTCAAGTACATGCTAGAAAGTCGAGCTTTTTCAGTCTTCACAGATCAAAAACCATTGATTTTTGCCTGCCAATAAAATCCTGAGAAATATTCTCCCAGATCTCTCAGAAAACAAAGGCACCTGAACATCATCTCCCAGTACACAACTAACCTATAACATATCCAGGTATCTAAAAATGTGATTGCAGATGCACAAGTGGTACCATGTGCCACGAAAACACACGGAAACGCAAGTGGTACCACGTCCACCCTCAAACACTGAGTTCACAACGTCAAACAATAAATCCAAATCATCTGCAAAGATTGTGAGGACAAGAGCAGGAAGATCAGTTCATTTTCCAGCTAAGTTGGCAACCTATGTAACATATTAACAATACAAATAACTCACTTAACAACAAAACCCGCTAGTTAAATTGAATTACCAATGATATATGTGTAAAAAAAATTTTCCGACATACTTGTCTACATACTCAACTGAGTAAAATATAATATAACTATATTTAGCATATTGTTACTATCTCAAATATTATGTATTTATAATAAAATATAACTATAACTATATATAATAAAATATAACTATATTTTAGCATATTGTTACTATGTCAAATATTATGAAAATTCATTGATAAAGAGGAAAACTGTGGGCATCTCTAAGTATAAAATGTTGTATTATGTATGTAATGATTTGCTTCGTGAGAAATATATATATATATATATATATATATATATATATATATATATATATATATATAAGTAAGTGGTATTTTCATGATAAAATATAAGTATCTTATATTTTCAATATCAGTAATCGGCATAAAACTTTCTTTTTATTTTTTGCCGTCTTCAAAATTGTAGACTTTATATTCATTACTAGATACTCATATTATTCGGTACGTATTATACTATATTCAAGACACTTATTTAATACTTTTGCTTGCAGAATCTTTTTTTGCTATTTTTAAATCTGAGACAGTGGTGACATAGTGAAAAGCGAACATTCTATTACTTTCGAAAGCATGAGTAGTTTTTAACTAAAAAGCGTTATCATTCAAGTATAAATATAATGGGCGTATATTTTTGGCCGATAAGACTGTAAGTATACTGACAAAAGAAATGTCGCAAAATTTTACAAAGATGGCATCTATATTATGTTAACATGAAGTTGTGGATTCGGTGCGAGGAAAATAAGATATAATTAATTACACAGTTTAAATGTTATTTGTAGGGTTATCCACTTATCGCTTAAATATCTGAACGTACTTATTCTCAGAGTGTTATTCTTAACGGGGTGATTTTTGGATAACAAAACTGTTATTTTGCGAGATAAAATTCTTTAATATTATATGCACGACACTTACACACACACACACACACACACACACACACACATATATATATATATATATATATATATATATATATATATATATATATATATATATATATATATATATATATATAAAGCTAATGATTTTATGTTATTCTTATTACGCTAATTTGTTTTGTGATAATTATGTGGCATTAATATCAGAGCATTTAATACAAATTCATAAAAATTTTTGAATATTTGTCATATTTTCAGACATATGTTACCATAAGTAATTGCACCCATGCGTTTTCAGTCTTAAGCACCAATCAATAGTTTTTATGGTCATACATGACATATAATTATTCATAATCATGCTGGATAAATTTAATTTTTATTTCATAGATCATACCTCTTATCATATATGTAAATAAGATATCATATGTTGTGTTGTATCGTTTCTTCTCAGTGCTTAGTCACTGGGGGGATACTCTGTGGTAGCACCAAGAATGTAAAAGTTTGTTTTTCCGTGTGGCAAAAAATAGTGTGTATGTAGAAGCTGAGATGTCAACTCGGAATATTCATTCGACGCAAATAAAACACTTTTGTTATCTTAAGCTACGAATTTGTAATTATTTATTGGAGTCAATATCATCAATCTTAATTTAGACGTCAAGCTAATAACCAATAAACAACAATAGTATAAATGTTTGGATAGTATAAATGATTTTCTTAAAACCAAACCTTTTTTACAAATAACTAACGGCATCCTCTTCAATGGTACTCGTGTAACCAGTATTTATTATTGTTTTACTCTTGTTACTTGAACTCAGTTTCATACAGTGTCTAGATATCCACTTACTTCGTGTAGAACTAAAATAGTAGTAAAAAGCAGTATATATCTACGACTAAAATGTATGTAAATATATGTATGAAAATATCACAAATATCCAATAATTTTTTCTTGAGTTTTATTAGTGCAAAGGAGAAGCAAGTAAAATTTTTTCGTCGCACTCATTTGTTTATTTATAAACTATAATTTAATTACTTTTCTTGTCCATTTCATTCCTATCAAAATATGTTTAATAAATATTGGAATTTCTCCATATTTATAACTGAATGGTGATACTATTATACACATAATATGTGTCTGTAAATTGTTACGCAAATAGTTATTTCCTCAAATTAATATAAATTTCATGGCAGTAAATTACTAGATAAAAATGTTACACAGCAAAAATTTGCTAAAGTAGCACGTGAATTATGGGAAAAAATTATTCTGAAGCATCGCCAGCTTTCCTGTTTCAGTGGAAAATAAGATGAAAAAAAATATATAAAATACTTCAGCATGCCGCTATGAAATACGCACTTAAAATACTGAAATATTATTTTACAAAATAAACGACGACAAAACAAGGAAGCATATATTTACTAAATTCTCATTCGTTCTATGCCTCCCGAGGAGTAGAAATAAAATTAACACGAGATGGCAAGTAAATTGTTCCTAAAAGGGTTTTTGCTTCCCTCTGAATAAGCCCCTTTGAAATACTTTGCGTGGAATATTGTAATTTATTCTAGAATCTGTTTCAATTATCGTTTATTTTCGGCGCGAAGGGATGTTTTAGTTCGAGTGTCGAGTATGATTTCGTAATTATGTGCGGGCGGGTAGATGAAGGGTATGTTGGTTTTAAACACTCCTCGAATGCCTGTTATAGTTACTTTCTCAAGAATAACTATTTAAACCATTAGTATTACGCACGAAACGTAACGGTCATTTATAAAACTTTAAAGTCTCTTTTGTTTGAAAATGGGAGTTCATCTGAAATATATGTACGAAACATACATTTTCGGATCCCCATATAATATTATTTTTGAACACAAATTTAATCTTAAACTATATTATTTTTTTTAACTGCGCTATCTTCTGAATTAGATCAAGCCGCTGGCCATTTTCAGAAGATGGAAGTAATTAAAAAAATGTATATTGTTTAAGACGCATTCCTCACATACATTTGCACTTCTCGTTTCTTGTAAGTAAGACTACCAACAATGAGCAAATTAACCGTTCGATACAATTGATAGTACATTGAAATTAAAACTATGGCAGGCTCTTATGTTTTTTAAAGCATATTTGTACCACGTTTTCTCTTTCTTTGATAAATATTCTATAAATATTAGTTCATTTTAAAGTACTTTGATCACAATAATTGGATTTTATTTTTAATAACGTCGTTTTTTACTGAACAGAGTGCGAACCTAACAAATTTCAAGTTCAGATAGCACATAAATTTATTTCAAAGTCTAAATATATAAAAAAATTATTTAGACTTAACTTTCTGAAAATAAACTGTAGAAAAATTAATAATACCAAGTCAAGTGGGCATCAGATTCAAACGACGAAGGTCAAATATACTCCACAATAAGGAAATATTTTCATTTCTTTATAAAAACGATGGAATGAAAGTTTATTTTTTTTCATATATTATTTTAACAAGAATAATATGAAGTGAAATACAATGTATGTTTTACTTCTGATTTTCATATATTTCAATATAAATAAGTTTGCTAGATGATTTTCCACTCTGTTATTTCAATTAAAGTATTTTGTAGCCATCATTGTTTTACGAGAATGAAAAATATGTTCGCTTTTCTTATAATTGGCATAATAATATTGTACTTTTTAAAACTTTCATACATTTTTTAAAAAAAGTAAAATTATGTCATTCAAGGTATTTGTACAATTAGCAGCCACTTTAGTTTGGAAAATATTTAATATTTGTTTTAAATTATATTTTGGTTTTCTGTATTTATTACTGCAATATATTCGTCTTCAAATTTTTAGTTAGTATTCCGAGCATTGACGTTAAATAAAGTTTATAATTTCTGTTTTATTACCCGGCTAGAAATTTAACTTTATAAAGTTATAATAATCTCTTGTTAAATTGGACGCAGCGTTATGAATACATTGCAAATTAATACTGTATAAATTTAAATAAAATAGTCAAGCTATTTTCCCATAACCTGGTTTTAAATATTAGTAACGATAAGTGTTATGATTTTCACCATAAAGTTTTATTTTGCTCTCCATATACATATATTAAATGTCTTGTAATGATTTTCTTTCGGCTTATTTTTCATTAGTTTCTACCTCAGCATTATTATATTTAGCGATTTGTGATTCCCTCTGTTTATATAGATGTGTGATAGTAAAAACTAGTGTATTTTAAGGAATTGTGCACCATTGCGATATAAGCATTAATTTTTAAAAATCTTATTTAACCATTCGGTTTCCGATAACTTTTCAGTTAATTGTTATACTGAAATGGTAAAAGAATATTTCGGATATGATAAATATTTGGAACTATTACGCATACACATAACAGTCCATAATAATATTAAACTGAAACAATTTTAAGAATTTATGCTGTCATAAAAGGCTAATGTTTTTCATGGGTATGTTAGGAATCCTTAAGGGGAATGATTGATTTTTGTGTAATATCAGTACTTAAAAGTTTCCACAGATAAATTGTATTCCTACAAAAATTCAATAAAAAAGCATCGTCTAAAATCTCAACTAATGACTTTTTTCTAAGTTACTACTCAATTAAAAGTTTGACTACGAATTTTTTTATGTTTATCGAATTAAAAAAAAACACAAGGGTTATATTCCAGTATTCTGAGAATAAAAGTAAGGAATACACTTTTTTATATTTCCCAATTGTTTTTCAAATAGTACGAAAATATATTTATAACCATAAGTCAAAACTTATATTAAACTTATAGCATATCTCCGCAAAAATGTCATCCATCGTAATCTCCGAGTTAATTCATGATTTTTGGATGTATTTTTTAGAATCAATAATCATTATCAAGCATCAGAATGGCTTACTATGTACTTGCAAAACCATGAAGTCAAACTTGTCTTCTTTAAATAGATCTCTTTCTGTATTCTTAAATCGATAATTTATTGTAGCTGTAAGAAAGAAATCACATAATATTTTAGTTCATAATGAATTATTTTTAACATTATTTCGTCGTTAAAATGAACTGAAAGGGTTAATTAGTTAACAAAAAAAACGTTTACAAAATGGGAAAAATGTATCAGTGTCAAGCAATAACGCCCTCTATCCTTGTCCACATTTCTAACCATATTTGCGGAGAATTTTTATGATAAGTTCAAAGATTGATATGTTCGGCCAAAATAACACTTTTAATTACGGATTATAGATGAATTAGCTTCATAAATGCTCAAATAATTTTAATGGCAAAGAAACATTGACGAAGAAAAATAACGAATAAAAATTGAAATAAATGGTAATCCTTTTCCAACTTCGTTAAAGGTCATAACAATCGAAATATTATTAAAATATTGGGTATCAATTATAATCTAGCAAAAACTGAATGAATTTATGCAGGATACTTCTAATGATTTTCAATGGCACTGCAAGTGTAAAGAATTATCTACCAATAAATTAAATGTTCAAAAAATTTTTATAAATACTATTATTTTTCATAATCTACAATAAACAATATTTTGAAAATTTGTTACCATTATACCAATACGTTATTCATCTAAAAATCTGCACGTATAATGTTTCTTAACAAGAAAATACCCGACTTTGTGAATTTGAGACAAATCTTGTTTCTTTTCGTGATTAAATAATCATGGATCCACCCTTTGCCAAGTATACATTTTAGACATACACTATGGTCGTATTACTAAGGTCATGTTTTCGAGAATAAATTACGGCAGTTGACGTATTATTCTTTCTGTGACCTCTACCATAATATACCTACAATGGCAGGATAAACCTCCAAAAAAAACTAAAAGTGTATATTGGAATATTTTCGCATGTTGAAAAGTGGACGACGTAACTTAACTTGTATTTAATAGTTATACTAAGGCAAGTTTAAATTAGAATTGAACATTAATAAAAATAACGCCGTCTATTATAATACTGAAAAACTAAATTTTAATAAAAATATTTTGTATGAAAAATCTCGTCATATTTTCATTTTAGTTAGATATTGCAATAAAACATATATGTCAACCCAGACCCATCAAAATACTCAGTCAGAACTTAATGGAAACGCGTGATACGCGCAAAAATAAATAAATGTGCTTGAAGATAAATATCCCAGAAACTATATTTTTTGTATTCCATAATTATTATTTTGAAAATACCTTCCATGTACGGATACATAAGTTATACACTTTTATGATTTAAATGAATTTTACAAAAATCGAATGTTTACAACTTAATATTAAACCTGTGAACCTAACTAAACTATAAATAGTAAAAAACGATTCGAATTTTAAACTATTTAGGGAAACAAAGTGAAATTATAACAAATTCCAAACTATGGCCTTATTAATTGTAAAAGAACACGATACTTTAGATAAATAATTATTCATTGTTAAATGAAAACTGCTTTTAAAGGAATTGTTTCTTCATACCTCTGACTTTCAATTTGGCCGTAACCAATATTTCAGTTTATATTATTACACTGAAAATAACATTTCAATTTTGTCACAGTATCGTGTCATAATTTTATGGTTTGTATTCACAATATAGACATGTTTTTAATAATGTTTCACAAACCAAATGTGTAATATTTATAATTTTGGTGTAAGAATCTTATGGCCATTCAAATAGCATAATTTAATTCAAACGTAAATCAAAAATAAAGATAAAAGATAATTGATAATAATAATTAATAACGTATTTAGTATTATCATTTATAATTTCGTATAACAACGGCAAATAATATGAACCAATATTTACCCTTTCAAAACTTCTGAAGGATTTAAATTGAATTGCAACGCCAGATGCCAAAAATTGGTTCGTTAAAGGGTTTTAATTCCTTTTAAAATGATTTGCACACGAGAGCTATAATTTATTCAGACTCTTTTCTAACGCACAGCACAGTCTTTGCAATTGGTTTCTTTGTTGCGATTATTTATTTTTGTAATCCCTGTAACAATCCACAATCCTACAATTAATTTTATAAATATTTACAGGAGAATGTGTTGAGTTCATTGTTGGGGGATATGGGAGTCTGGTCAGTGTCGCATATTTATTTGTTTCAAAATAATGGACCATAATCTATTTATTTATCATTATACTAACTATCGCCCGCGTCTTTGCTTACGTGGATTTTCCATTAAAGCAGCAAGATTTGCCTATTTTTTTTAGAGTTCTGGAGACGCACAATCAATACGTTCGATATACACTTCACACTATTTATTTACGTATTGAATTTTAAAAATAATAGGCCGTATATTAATTTAAATCGTCACCTAAGTCTTATTTCAAGTTTTATGGCAATCTCTTTAGCGGTTTGGGTATGAGAGAGTAACAAGAAATCCCACACGTGTATTACTTCTATTCGGAAAAAATCCCGGATAATAATCTATATTACTTCGCTATATCAATTATACACAATCCGACTTTTATGGCCATTTTTTGCGTTAGGGAACAAAAATGGTCAAATCAACTTTTGGATTTACGTTATTATTAGGGATTACGCTGCTTTTACCGAGAGAGAGAGAGAGAGAGAGAATGTATCTTTACTGCATTTCATCCAACACGTAAATTACCTCATTTTGAGACCACGTAATTGAATTTGACACGTAATTGACCACGTAATTGACATTTCGTCCAACACGTAAATTACCTCATTTTGAGACCACGTAACTAAACTGTTATGCAAGACAGTTTTATGGAAATTCTTGATACATTAAAGTTATAGAGTTATCGGGAAGACTTGAAAGGCATGAAAAATCCAAATACCTTAAATGTTATTTACAAGTTCAAAGAAAAATAAGAATTATTTTTAAAGAATTTATTAATATATCTTTGTTTATTGCCTAAAATATTGTCTAAATTCCAGGATGGATCTCATATTTTAATTGGTTTATAAGAACTCAAAATTCTAATAGCAAATGATCAAGGAATTACTGAGACATTAAATACGAAAAGAACTTTTGCAATTATTATATTGATGTGGTTAATATTTATTGATTCTTCTCATATTTCATTTTCTGATCATATAGTTAAATATTTATTGATTCTTTTCTTTAAATACAATTAGGCCATCAAATATGAAAGTATACTTTATTCTTAAAACATCAATTAACAACTAAGAGAAAAATTTATATATGTTGGCGAGAATTACCACGATTTCGGTAACACTTCTAATATTATTTTTGAAATTTATTTTTAATCTAATTTTTTAGAGGAAACGCGTCTTAATTGTTTCTAAAAGAAATAACATATGATAAATTTTAGAATTTTTTTGACCTTTCTATAGCCGATAAAAAGTAATATTTTTTACCGACAAATAGAGCCAAAAGCAAAAAAAAGTTAACTTCGAAAGTGGTTTCACATTCATAAGCTTAATAGCAAACAAGGAGGGCCTTCCATCTTATACATATAATAAAAGTGAAAGGTTTTCTCTTTATTTCTTCATTTGTTTTCAGTCATGCTTAAATAAGATAAAAGATTTCAATGAAATTTTGCATGTAAATAATGTATGACTTCGATTAAAAGGTATGCTACCTATGGGAGGTAAGATTTAACCAACTCATGGGTTTGAAATTTATTTTTTGTTTTTCCCTATAAATTCCGTGTTGCTATATCCGTCGTTTTATTTGAGAGAAACTCTTCCTTCCGCGGCCTTTTCTAAGGCTGCGGAAGTTACTGCTTCAACCGAAAAAGTTACCGTTAAGGCCAATTACCGCTTCTTCAGTGTCCGGGTATTGTATTCCTCGCAATTTACCTTGGGAATACATAGAAATCGAACGGTACGAAGTCGGGACTGTATGGCGTGAATCCTAAAAGTTCTTTTCACTAACGTAAATCAAATATACGATAGTTTTTTCGGCTGAGTTTAAAAGGGTGTCGTTTTGATGAAGGAAGTTTAACAGCGAAAGAATTGGTCTTACTAACATTTTTACAAAACAAGAAGCAAACTACTGTTTTTGTATCAATTTGCAGTAAATATCATATTATTTTAAAAAAATAATCGTTGCGAAATAATTCGCTCACCCGAAAAACGAGGCCATCAATTTCTTTAGTATTTTATCGTTCCGGCAATTTTTCACAATAAATCTTCATGTACGTAGATGCTTCTTAGTTTCATATTTCTTTTTACTGAGTGATCTCTGTTGAATTTTTATATACTTTTTGCGACGCCGATTAACGTCACGGGATTTTCGAGCTTCGGTCAACTTGCAGAGCTTTCACCTAGTACAAAGCTTTCTGACGCCTAAATATTCGTAAAGAATTTTCTGTACTTGACTAGTACCAGTGCTTAAATTTGACCGAATGTACTGTAATCTATCAGCGGATTGATTACAAGATATTCAGTCAAATTTAAGTACTGTTACAGTAAATTTTATTTTATTTTTCAGCACAATAATAAAAAGTTAAGCACAGTAAGTATTGTCTTATTTTTCAGAACAATAGTTGAAAAATAAATCGTCTCTCTGAAGAACGATGCGGTCGTCTTCGAACAGCATTTCGACGTTTCTTTACCTATATAGGCAGTTTTCCAGAAATAATCCACTACACAGATTGCCTCTTAGTTTCGGGTTTTTGATAACATAACCAACTTTTGCCAAATGTGACGACGTCGAATACATCATTTGAAAATCAAATGACTATTCGACATAAATTTTCGCGACGTCAATCAACGTGATGGTGTTTTTAAGTTTTAGTTAAATCACAAAATACCCAAACTTGTCCGGATTGCAGATAGGTTATCTCCTTTACAATCTTTACAATAAGCCGTGTAGAATTGATGTTATATTCAGTAATCGCTTTCGTGAGACATCTCTTACGTAATGATTGAGGTTGGTACAACCAAGTTTGACTCATTAAGATCGTATTTACATTTTTGACGACACACCGCTACACTTGGAAAATTTACTTTAAACTCTGGGAATATATAATAGGATGTTTTCAAGATTACATTTTATACCTTTCACATATTTTTTAGTAAAAATCGGATTTTTAAAATTTATTTCACTAAGAAGCAAGTTTAGATGGTATATTTTAAACAATTATATTTTAATTTGAAATATCGTAAAAAGCTCTTCTTTTATTCAGTTCCATCATAGTTTTAATTGACGCAATAGTAAAAGAAAAAAATTATAAAATTTATTCATGACAATATAGTCATAACTTTCTATAATTATCGTATGCCCTTCCGTTGTACCGCTTCGAAGCGCGTCACGGATTAGATATTCCCAAACTCACGTTTGGTGTATTTTTTGTTGGATTAACCGTTTTAGTCGAAGTAAGAAATATTACTTAATTAAAATATTTCATAATATCTATAACGTACAAAACTGGATTAAAAGCTAGCACAAAAACAAAGCTCATAATCAAACTCGCCGTTTTCGTGCTATCAAGTTTACAACGAACGCAATTCTCGAATTTGAGAGGTAAATCGTCAATTTATCAGCATAGTTTGATATTAAATTCTGCTCAAGCTGGACTTTCAGTGTTTCCTATCTCCAAATTTTAAAGAATTTTGCTTTCAAAGTTTTTCTTTTGGCATAAAATGTCAGTGAAATCATCTGACTAGGCAGAAATAAACATTAAGAAAATAAACATTAAGAAATAAGCATTTATTTGAGTGGGAGTATCTTTATTCATGAGTATTCTACTATATAGATAACATTTTTGAATAAGTTTATATTAGATATATCATTTCGAATATATTGCATGTTTTTAGTGGATGTACTATTTTCTATTTTTAAGTTTATTTAATAATTATTCGTGAATGAAAATATTTTATGAAATATATAACTATGTTAGATGAATACGATATATATATATATATACATATATATATATATATATATATATATATATATATATATATATATATATATATGTAATTATCTTTTGACATATTCCAATAAAAGCCTAATAGGTATTTAAGCATGCGGTTTCCTAGAATATTCAGAATTACAAAAATTAACCCAAAAGTAATTTGTACAGGTAACACCGCATAGAGTGGAAGGAGTAATAAAAATTTATGGGTAAACTTCATATGTTTTAAATGCCGTGAAAGCAAGTTTATATGCCCGAAATTCGTCAGGATTTTTTGTCCATAAATTAAATACACGTGGCAAACCTAATCTCACATTTTTACTAATTATGTAAAAGAATAATTACGTGTGAAAGTAAATTAATCTTGTTAACCAAATGTGTAGGAAAATTTAAAATTTTTTTAAGATAAGAAAAATTAAGAAATAGACAAAGTTTCTGCTATGTACGACTTGAAATTGTCGGAGTCCATGATAATGAGAAAATGTATATGAAGTTCGAATAATATCGCTTTCCAGGATTACTTTCTGTTTTTGTGAAAGACAGCGTGATAACAAAAATATAATAATAAACGCATCGAGTCTTATAGAAACAATTAAGACTTTACTATACCATTTTGATTCACTTTTTTAAATATTCAAACTTTTATTAGACACTATAGCTTTTAGGAGTGAATAATTCCGAATTTCCTGAGGTGTACGTTTATGTACAGTTCGAAGTAAAACATAACTTTATTATATCCGCCCATCCGTTTACCACGGACTTACTGTTTCAATTTCAATTTCAAATTCACATGAGCTAATTCAATTTTACATCGCTGTCATCACAGTAACAGTATCATGTGTAATTTTTATGTTTGAAAAGTACACATTAAATATATGGAAAATAATATCTTGAATAAAAATATACTCATCGTACGGATCCTAAGCAACCCCATTGAAAATAAAGCTCGGGCATATCTCATTTACGACATTCTTGTAGGTCACGTTCTCTGGCACGTCCGGTATGTGAGTGGATCCTGTATCCTTCCACTCTATAGTTATATTCGTCTGGTATTTATTGGAAGCTCCGACTCATCTAATAAGGTACTTTCATGGCTTGAAAAGAAATTCATTTTCCACACCAGTCGATGGAATTTGTAACTGAATTATAATATTACATATTTATATTTTTCACCTATGTTTTGTTACTGTTCATTTAATTTGGGATGAATTTTAATTACATTAGAAACAGATTCACGTTTACATTGAAGATATTGGTGAAAATATTGAAATGAAATTGATGTGGTCAAATTGAAATAAGTAACTAAACTAGATGTAAATATTTCACTAATTCGGTAAGAAACGATGATATTTGATAATTATGCTCTGTCTGAAAGAAACGGAAACTAAGCGGAGCTGGACTGGTGTTATGGTTGGCTGTAAGAGATTACTCTCGTAGCAATAAGTCCGCCATATGTATCAATTAGATACATTAAAGTAGATAAATAAATAAATAAATAGGCCGGCTATTTACGAATCTAAATCTAATTCTGAGAATTATTCACGGTAATATTTCATAGTTTTCCCAATTTTTTTTACATTTTTAACATACGTTGTTAAAAAGATATCTCCTAAAGAAGACGTAACGAATATTATTATAGTTTATAATTGCATTCTAAATTATCTCTTTAACGATGTTGCCCTCCAGAGCCCGTGAAATAAAAAATAATTAAAAAAGCATTGATTTTTTTCAATTAACCATATGTTTTTATATACTTCAACTACTTTTATCTCCAAAATTTTCTTACATGGTTCAGATTATTAAAATAGCAATGACGCAGTATTTAACGATTGTAAAAGGAGAAATATTTGAATTTTTTTTCAAATTTGATTTGCTTTTATTTATATACCAGTATAATTATTTCTCTCGCTTGGGCACATACAAAGTTTATTTAATGAAAGGTTTGATATTTCTTAATATTCGTACGTAGTTCAATACTTAATGCTGGTTGTGCTATAGGTATCTTAGATTTTGTGGCAGTATTTCATCAAGCAGATAGTTATTTTCTTAAGTAATAGGAATATTATTATAATAACTTATAAATTAATAGAAGGTAAATTCAAATCAAGGGAAATTCAATAGGATAAGTGAATGCAATACACATTAGAAGAGTCGCTAAAATAGTAAGTAAACCGTTATACCGTTATAAATCACAACCAAATCTCCGGTTTGCATAGCAAATAACATATACGTTTAGAGTACATTTATGAGTAGAGCAAATCGCTATAAAATATGCAGATAAATACTAAAATATTATTTCCTGCAATAAAAATACGACGAAAACAGGAAAGTGTTCATTTATTAAAATGTAATTCATTCTACACCTCCCGAGGACTACAATTGTAAATCAACAGGAAATAGCAATTATGCTGTTTTTTGCATGGAATGCTATAATTTATCCTAGTTCTAATTTTTTAATTTTCGCATATTTCGGTAAAAAGGTTTCAGTTTGAGTATGACCGAGTATTTACAATAATATCTTGAAAAATTTAATGCCAGTTTATAAACACGTCGAAAATTTACATGGGAATAAAAGTAAATTATATAATAGCATTTCTTTGTTACAAATTTTCACAACATAGGTATCGGGTTAGGCAAATCGTAATGCCGTACCTTTATGTACGATCTTTGTTGTCTATAGTAGAGAGTTTAAAACCGTGACGCAGTCATCATACTTCTTACTTCGTTGCGGTAAAGTCATCGTAATAAGAGTTGCGGTGGATATCATGCACATGTATGCAAATTAATTATAATACGACAAGTTATGGATTCAGTAGCCCGATCTCAGAAATAGTTAATTTACCTAATAATAACTATCAGGAATCTAACCTACAACGCAGACTTGTCAAAATACTAATATATGGGAAGAATCATAGCTTTAAGAAGACTGAAAATAATTCTTTAATATTGATTGATTGGTTTACCTGACGTGAAAATTGTTCCACGTGGAGAACTTATGTCTACGTTCGCCGTCAAAACTTATGTCTAACACTGGGAATTTTAGGATCGTATTGTGATTCGATCAGACAGATCCGAAACAAGGTTTAAAAGGCAGATTATAAATGTAATTATTAACAGATGCAACTAAGTGTATGTACAAGTAGCTCTAACTACAAGGGAAATATTGAACAAACCAGTACGTGCTTTGACGACTCAGGGCTTATACGCCGAATGGGTTTACTTTGAGATTTATGTATCATAACTCTAATCAAATGTCAGAGCATATATAATACGTTACCTAAATAATTAACACAGCTTCGAGATATCGAATTTAAAGTGAGTGATGAATGTTTTGGGAACAATGTTTCTCTTCAGTCCATCAGATTAATAAAAGTTATTGATTAGAGCAACTAAATATCCTAGTATGAAGATAAGCGCTCACTCGGTAAATAAAAACATTTTAAAAGAAAAGATTAAACAATAGGTTTAGCCACTTATAAATATTGCAAAGAAGAAGGATATAAGGATAATTTTTAAAAACTCTTTGTATTAATTGCAGTAGATATGGTCATAAAAGCAAGGAATTTGGATTAAAATAAAAAAAGAAAGAATCCAAAAAAAAACCTGGAACTTGACTTGACTTGTGATAATTTACTTGGCAATTTGTAATTCTTTGGTACTATTCTGATAGAAACATTAATTTAAACAATTCTATCAACACTGATTTTTATTGAAGTTCCCATGATTTTTTCAAAAATTATCAAAATTATTATCATAAAATCATTTCAAAAATTATTATCTTAGATATTGTAATATTATTCAGTTTTTATATTATGAAAGATACCCCAAAACCCATTTCATTACATATTTATTTAACAGGATAAATTAATAGGTGATAAGATATAGAATATATTATTTGACTGTATTATCAGAAGTAAGGGAAGCTTTCTAATAAGAAATAAATATAGCGTATGCCAAATAAAATAAGACTGACAATTATATAAGTAGAATAAAAAAGGTCAATACGCCAATATGGCAATAAAATAAAAAAGCTATAATATTAGTCCAAACAGATGAAACCATAATAAATTATGAAAATTTTTTGTATTTAAAAATTTATATATAATTAATGAATACGATGAACTTTAAAGGTATAACTCATAAACAGAAATTTTTCATCAAATAATAACTAGTTGAAGAACGCAGCATTTTACTTATTTCATATCGATGGTTTTAAAAATCTCTTAAGATGTATTGATACAAATAAAGGCCGGAGAGCAATAAATTATTATTGATCGTTTTTTCCGCTTCGAAATATTTCTGTTCAATCATTAATTTAATTGAGAATATCTTTCCAAAGTTTAGTATTTAAATACAACCCAGCATTTCAATTTACCTTATTTTCACAAATATCATCGTTAAAATTGGTCCATATCAGTTTTGATTATAATTGTAAAACAACCATTTAAAACAGTGCCTGGAAACGACTGGAATGCAAAAAAATAATTAGTTTTTTTACAAATTATTTTATTATTTAATTGACTGAGTATGCAATGTACAAATATAATTGGTGGACTTGTTTCAACACGAACAATCTTTCCTATGTACCAAAATGTTATGTGCTTTGAAGTTATAAAGATACAATATACGACGAGTCATTACACATAGGTACTATGCTAAAACATAGGTACTATGCTATTTATATTATTACATTTTGCTTCGTTATGGCAGGATATTGTGAGACAAAGACGCCGGGTCGAAACTGCACTGATTTTTGCGTCGCTGTTAATCGATATTTTATAGGGGTCTTTTGATGTTTTGCACCGACTGACAAAACCGCCGCCTGCACTGCAGTTACTACTGCGTTCTCATAAGTACATAGATATACAACGACATTCACTCGTGAATTCGTACATAAAATATGCCGCGTCCTGCCACTAGGTTTAACAGCAATACCTACGAATTTACAATCCCGTCTAATATTAAAAATATCATTTTGGACAATAATTTATGGTTCACTATTGAAAAAATTGGCAAAAGTCTTCAATCTCAAAGTAAAAAAGCTTTGCTATCGATTGTTCCGTAATTATTTAAAAGTTTATTTAATATTATGGCAGAAAAATTAGAAACAGTAAGGTTTTTGGCTGAACGAGAAAAGGATGTATTTCAATCATTCAAAAAAGGAAATATTTTTGCATACGGGCTGTCCATTACGCTGCATAACAGTTAGATCTACATTATTGTTGTAATGGTTTAACAGATAATGAAATTTTTGCGGCTTCTGAGTATTTATTCCAAATGTGTAAGATAATTGGTGCCAATGGATCAAAAGTTTTAAAAAGTATGGCAGAATTCAAAATGAAAGAAAATTATTTCGACACATCCAAAGCTATTTGGGTCCCAATAAAAGAGCTCCAACCTAGATTGTGGTGAAAAATGTTGGCCGGAAATTAAGATGTAGCTAACATAGCAATCGTAAATTTTGAACGTACCAACCTCATCTACGGCCAATGAAATAAACTGGAGCCTTTTCGCACGGACGCACGAACCACTTAAACAACTTAAGTGTTCTTAAATTAATGACTACCAGATCTAATTTAAGCCTTTTTCGCAATAACAACACAAAAGAAACTATCAGTTCCGTTAATAGATCTGAGGACGATAATAGTGAAAGTGAAGGTCCTGAAGACTAGAGTAATATTACAAAAGAAAATGATCTTCGGCATTTTGAAAATGATCGCCTTGCGTTATTGATTTTTGTATCCGTAGAAGAGAACCGATGTGGGATGATTCCTTAATATTAGAACTTTTTAAATAATTGTTTGTTCATTTTAGTTTCATTTTTATTATTAGTTTTAATTTTAATTAAACATATTTTTATTATAGAGAAATTTCAACATATTCATGATAACAAAATATATCGGAGTATCTAATTGATCGTTCTTTACTTTACCTCTGAATCACTCTTGCATACCACCGCTTAGTATTTCCAAGACCAATTATCCAAAACACCGACTATTTAAATTTGTGAAAATAAGACATTTTATACTATTTTAAAGTAAATGGCTACAGAATTAGTACGTTTCTTATAACAATAAGTGATTTGGTTTGCACGTAATTGAAAAAATTCAAAATAAAAATTCGATTATTATATCAACGATTAATAATCAAATACCAAAAATAATGTCGGCTGAATAAAAAAACATAAATTTCAACCATTCTAAACCGCTCAGTGTGGTTTTAAACAGTTTAAAATCACAAAAGAATGTTTAAAACCAAATGGTTTAAATCGTCTATAACCAACTTTACATCTATAGTTATGATACGTAAAATGTATTCCGTTAACTAATGAGTTTAAAGAACATCTAGGATCTCAATAAATTACTTCTTCCGTAACCTATATATTACACAAGGAACTATATATAGACTACATATAAACTATATATTATAAAAAAAAACTCGTTTTTAACTTGCAGGGAATGAAATTGATTGAAGTTTCTTAAAGAAATTAAATCTTATGAATATATTAATTAATGCGACAGTTCAAGTTCAATTCCAAACCCTCGAGTTTTTTTTAAATTGGTTATATCTTAAAATTAAAAATTTTTCCATCGCAGTATGGAGTATATATTTCAATAAAGTATTAATTTTTAAATCATAATTTTTCTTCAATATCCATGAAGTATTTTTTTTTAAAAAAGCGGCAAACGTCATTCGATTTGTTTTCCACTTATGTCTTTATAAATTCCTGAATAAATTTAAGGGGAATGTAATAGTTCTGAAGAAAATTTGAATGTTTGTATATTATGACCACAGACTGACATCTATACATGTAGCTCAGACAATTTTTCTAATTTGTGCCCAATATAATTTTAAATTTCCATATCATCTCCCATAAACTAAGGTAAAAAGACAAAACAAAAAAACTACATTACACTTTTAGTGAAATTTGGCGACTTGTAATTTCGCACCTGTTTCAATGACCATTTCCTTTAATACGCTATGACGCCTACAGTTTTGTATATTAGATTTATTTGACCTTCACGGTTGTCCAGTAAATGAACTTAAAATTTCAGACAAACTGATAAATTTCGAAATCGTAGTCTTATTTTCAATTGTCTGTTAACAAACTAAGGTTACTTCAAAATAAGGTTCACTTCAAAATACAATCTAATAGTAAAAAAATAAGTAAATTACCATTTAGATCAATTAAAACTACTGTCTTATATAGGTAAAATGAGCTGAAAATTGTTTACAACACCGTTTTGTTTGTTAAATCGCAATTTATGTAATAAAAATTTACGTAATATTAGCTCAATTACGTATTGAAAATTATAGTAACGTTTAATTATAGTAACGTTTAATATTTAAAGACGACTGTAATTTATTATTTTGTTTCTGTACGTGAAGTAAGACGTATTTATTATTCATAATTATTTAATTCTATCTACATAAACGTGAAATTAACAATTTTTAAAGTTACAAAATTAATCTTCTGAAACTTGCGTGATAATAATCCTGGTCTTGTTGATTTCACAGAAATATTTAAAACATTAATGGAACTTATTGAAGAATAAAAAAAAATTAAAAACTTGAAATATATTCCTTTCACAATATTTTGGTTTAAAGTTTAAACACTTACGGCTACAAGTGTTTCCATTACCCATTTCTAAATATTGATATTATTTTACGCTATATAAGTGAAGTGGCTATTAAATCTTTCTCAGTGTAAGTCAATTAATTTGATTACTCGTGAATTTTTGGATTTTATAGAAAAATAAACAAAGTGGGAAAGTAAGTTACAAGTAAGTACAATATATCTCTTAACCTAAATAACTACCATATTAGTCGTGAAGTACTACAGCTTTATTATCCATTGTTAAATTAAAATTGCTTTTTAAAGAACTGTTTCCAAATACACGTGACTTTCAACATGTCTTTTATTATATATTAAAACACCATGCAATTATTTTTTACACTCAAACTAAGCATATTTTCAATAATTGTTGCAAAGACAAAAGAAGTAACATTTAGCATTCTTTGGTTTAAAAACCTTATAACCTTTGAAATACGGAAATTTAATTCAAACGTAGCAAATTTACAAAAATAACGACAAATGGTAATATAATCTTACAAAGACATATTAGAAAAACATAACAAAGATAAATATTTTATCAAAAAAACGGTAAACAATTTAGTCAAATAATTTTCCTTTCAAAATTCTTAAAGATTTCAATTGAAATAAAAAGTCAGATGCTAACAAATGATACGTGGAAGGGTTCTATTTTCTTTCGGACAATCTGCTTTGGAAAGATTTGTACACAGCACCTATAATTTATTCAAGGATTCCTTTCTACCATGTAGCACAACGAGCCTTTGTAATTGGACACTTTGTCGGGATTATTTATTTTTTTTAAATCTCTGTAAGAATTCACAATGCTATTTTATGTTTTTATGGCCGTTTTCATGAGAACATTTTGAGCCTGTTGCTGGAGGGTGTCGGATGCTGTTCGTTGTAACATATTTATCTTTTTCGTAATGAAAGATTTGCCTGCGTGTGTTCCCTATTATGGCATTAGGGTTTATATATTTGTTGTTTATCGATACATATGAGAAATGTATTTAATGTGCACGTCATGCCATCCATTGACACATTGTATTTAAAATAGTATTCCATGTGCTAATTTAAAGAGTATTCTAACGTTTTAACCAAGTGTATGGAAATATCTTTAGTTATTATAAAGAAACAAGAACCGCATACACTTTCCATGGTATTACTGTTGACATAAAATAATATATTATTCAGCCATATGGTCTGCACAAAATTACTTTGTTAGCTATTGACTGTTTTTTGACACTGTCATTAAAGAATATAAATAAATTACTATTTAATTGTAATTGATATTAATAGGATCTACAATGACAGAGTAAGAAAAAATATAGAAATATTTAACAAATCATTTTGATCTACCAGTATCTTTCTAGATGAATTGACAATTTGTTACTTGTTATTTTGATGTGCTGCATATTATGAAAGGCAGTAAAATAATATTGATTCAGCATTGCATCTTTATCATTTTGTTTATCTAAAATATAACTCTGTTCAAAAATTCGTGCACGTTGAGACTATACACTTATCATAACGAAGTTATAAGTGATAAAAATATGGTGTGAGCCGAAAATAGCTTAGTATCTATGCAAATTCTAGTTAATTGTATACAGTGAAATACGTGACGCAGTCTTATCTTAAGAATCTTAAGAATTATTTTTTTTTATCTTAAGATCTTCAGAATGTTTTAACGCGTAACACAATAAAAATATTTTAACACGTATTATATACCCGAGTAAACGAGACACATGCACTGGTAATTATTTCAAGAGAAAGGATAGTGTTTGGTAAAATAATTTTGAATTGAAATAAGTCTTAAGTACAATAAGAATGATATGACTAAAAATGAAATATTCGCTTGAAACTGCAAATAAGTGCATGCTCATTTAGTATCATTTTTAGTATTTTATTAAACGATATAAGCGTAAGAAAATTACTTTTATATCATGAAACAAAATAGTTGTATTATAACCCTAATGTTAAGTAAATAAATATGACATATTTAAAAAAAAACACGAACTTTATGTCTAATTATTATATACAAATTATACTTAAAGGCAAATTAATTTATTTTATAATATGTATTATTTTCATATGAAAAAAGCAATAACACGTATGAGAAGAATTTTTACATAACCTATAATCTCAGCTACAGAAAAATACATAACAAAATTTAGAATAAATATTCATTGGAGGGATATTCAGTTTGTTGATCTTTATTCAGTACTTCACGACACTAAGGCAAAATATTGTAATGAAGGTAAGAAAATCTAATATTTCAATCTAAATATTACCTATGAATAAGTTTAATTTTATTTCAAATAAGTAGGCCTAAATTAACGTCATTATTGCGGTGAAATACAAGTAATTGGAGTAATTCGGCTGACTATAGACCGCCCAAGAATTATAATGAATAATTCCCCTTCCAAATTAATCAAATATTATTTCATTTCCACGTGTATTTGAATAAAACCTATATTAAGTGTATCATTAACCTTCCAAAAACTTTGACCTTTTACTTAGTCCTAGTTAGCTGACCATCCGTGGAAACAACGGGTAAATAGAAATGTTTCTATTTAAACTTAGTATCTATATGATATTATAAAACATTATATGATATATTTTTTGCAACCGATAGTGATTATGTTATATAACAAAATGATATTTTTTAAGTTATAAATAAATGTTTATTTCAGTTAATTCATAATTTTTTCTCAGTTATCTAATTAAATTAGATCAATTTTTTTATTTAATTTAAAATAAAATTAACTCAAAAAACTTCTTGTGTAATTATAACACATAATAATATGAAAAGTATTTATAAAAGAATAAAATTGCAAACTATGAAACACACGCATGTGATGAAAAAGTAATTTGTACACCTATCACAAATGGCTACCTTACATAAAGAGCGAATACTTTTCGCCCATTTTTTTTTCTGACATTTCCTGTACGTTTTTCTTTTCCAGTTTTTGCTTCTTGAAGTCATGAATAATTTCTCTATCACTATAGGGTTAGATTAAACATCATGTTTCAATGCTCGACTAGACGTGGCTTTATTTAATTAACTTGGATAACAATTAAGTCTTGGCTGGTGGATAGCTCATTTTCTTGCAACGTAAGAACACATATGTAAACATCGTTGTTATTATGCCAACATTGCCCTTAGCTAAGGTTAGGCATACGGTACGCAAATCGTCTTCTTAAAATACCTCCGCAGTATGACTCGCCATACACCAGCAATTTGCGACAAAGTATAATGTAGCTGTTAACGCAAGCGGTATTTATTTTGCCATGAAATAAACACAGAATATTTTTGAAAGTGTCTACGTCTGTTTTGGTATAATTAAAAACTCGATCATGTGTGTCTGTTAGTAGACATATTCACGACTCCTCCCTCATCACACGATGATAACAATTAAAGTACTTTCTATGCTTTAGGCTTGAAGGAGAGTAAGGTGGTTTTTTGTATTGAAATTTAGAACTGCCAACTTTCCTTGTTCCATTATTTTTTAACTATGCCGGCATCTTCCTATTGTTTGCACGAAGTGTATTTTCGGTGGTCAATTTATTTGGCTCGAGTAGCAGCTGAAGATTAAGAGTATTCATGGGTGGTAGTGTGGCGTTTGAGAGTGGGAAAAGAAGAGCATTTTTTTACGCAGGGCCTAAAAATTTAAGGTAAGATATACCATCTCTGTATGTAATCTACTTTAAATTCATTTTAGAGACATAATTTGAGTCAATTAAGAGTTTCGTGTTTACCACATATCTTATCTAACTGTTGGCCAAACACTAATAGTTTGATTCTAAGGATATTTTTAATATTGAATTTATAGCAATTTCTTATGTCTTTTCTTATCATATGCTTTGACATCAAAGTTATTTTGAATCAAAGTAAAAAGTATTTAATAAATTTATTGAGTTTTATTAACTGTTTATTCACCTCTTCTATGTGTTGCCTATTTGTATTTAAATGCAGATTAAAGAAAACTAGTTAAATTAAAATGAAGTAATTATAAACTCACCAAATTCATTGTTCTTACTAAGACCAAAACAAAAGTTCCCACAGCAACGCATTAGCCATATGCTAGAAGTGTTCCTGTATGTCCCAATACTGGCTTTAGAATGATATTTTTATGGGGAAAGAAAGCCTCCCTATGCAGACATTATGGTTGATTACGGTAGCGGCAACAGACTTAGAGTGAAGTGATAGGCGATGGCTAAGATTGATCAAAGGGGCGGAGCGCCATAGATCCTTCCTATTATATCAAGGATACATAAGATAAAGAAAGTTAAAGGAATAAACTTTCCGTCTTGAAAAGTCTACTCTTTTACGAAATTAGTTTAAAACAAAACAACTAGCTTTAACCGCAAATTTAGTAGCGGCAATCAAATTTACAGTTACGTGCGAACAATAGGAGGATGCTGGCATAATTAAAAAATAACTTGAGAGGTAATATTTACGTTTTTGTTCTTATTTTACTTTCTAAAAGAAAAAGCTCATAACTGGAAATCTCGAACACCCTCAGAGTTTATTACCATTCAGACAGACGGGATCGGTCATTGGTAAGTGTAATAAAGAAATAAGAAATAAAAGGAAATATTAAAAAATACTATAGAACAAAAAAATAGAACATAAAGGAATTAAATTCAGTAATATCTAAATCTGCTCGAATGTACTCCCAATACGGATTTTATTGTGATTTTAATTGAATGTCATTTTTTTAGAAATGAAAGAACATTATACGTTTTACTCTTAATATTTGTTCTTGAATTTACTGACTCTTAGATTATTCTAGCTAAATATATTTTATTTTATATTATCAATCATAATCTTTTAAGCAAATGGGTTAAAATAATGGCTGCAAATATTAAAAATATTAAAATTGATATTAATAATTTAACTTCTTGGGAAAGAATATTTTTGAGAGGCCCATCAATGAATAAAATGCCAAAGTTAATGCAGGTTTGCAGTACATATCAAAATAAAATATTAACTTTCATTTATACATTTTAAATGGCTTAAAGAAGAAAAAAACTTGCAAACTTACCTGTAACAACCTAAATACTTACCCAAATATTAAATTATGCTAGTAACAATGAAGTATCACATATCCTAGTTTGAAATATGTATTTAATTTGACTCCTATCGAATTTTTTGAAAACAGTTTCGTAAATTGTTGCTATTGGATGCAACTGTGCATTTCAATCTCATTTAACAATTTTACGGAATTTGAGAGAGATCCTGTAGCTGTCAGAAAGACGAAAACAAATTGGACAATTTAATAATATTTAAATTTATAGCGCCACTATCTACGGAGCAGAAAAAAATTGGTATTTTTTCAAAATTTTTATTAAATTGTTTACAATTTTTTTAAATTTCAGAAATCGTTCACAACTAACACCTTAGTGTCTATAATAATGAGCGAGTAAAAGAGAAACACAAAAAATCTATGGATAATGCCAATACACAAAATCGATGAATAAAATTCAATAACTATGAATGTGACTATACAGTAAAAATAATGAGTTTACATGGCACAAAAGTGAAAAAAAATTTAAGCAGCTTATACTTATGGTTATTCTTTAAAAACTGGCCTGATTCCAGTATGAACCTTATTTTCTATTTCGTAATATGGTTTTTACGTACATAAAATTCCAGTGGCTATTTATCTTGGAGTTGCTAAGATATTGAGTACCAAATAAATTTTTTAAGTTATTTTATTACCAGATATATATCATGTCACATTGTAATTATCGAAATTTATTTCTAATTAATATGACCTCATAATTGATGAATATTTTATTCATAAAAACATTGGTGTTAAGCAAAAATGTGTTATATTTAATTTCCGAAAAGAGGTAACAAGATTGCGATAATATCTTTGATAACACTAATTTTCTTAATTGCTTAAACATTCAAGCTTATGCGTCTTTATTGCTTCAAAAGGAAATTACATTCTTCGATGTAATAAACTTTCCCGGTTTCTTTAAAATCTCTAGGCTTCACATAATTGATTACTGGGCCGTGAACTCTTAATTATCTTTTGACCATTTATAGCCGGAAATAAAATTCTTATAATATAGTTTTTAAGGACAAATTCAGATAAGAAGTAGCTTGAAATTTCGGTAGCGTGCGTACTAATCTCAATATTATATAGAACGAATATATTTATTTATATATATATATTTATATATATACATACATATATATATATATATATATATATATATATATATATATATAAATTGTGAACATTACCTTAATCGCGAAGTGGACTAGGTAAAAAGTTTAATCAACATTCATAATAAACGTGAAAAGTCGCCCGTTTCATTTCTTCACTAGTCTTTCTTTTCCGTTTGAGGAGCCTAATGTATGTCAATGAAATTTTGCGTGCAGATAATATATATTTTAGAGTAAAAGACTCATATAATTATCCTGACTAATATGATAAACACGAAACATCGTCTGTTTATTCGATTGCTTATCTTTCTTCCGAGCTTACATTTCCAAAATAAATCCAATGAATTTCTGTATGTGGACAAAATATATTCTAGATTATATACAGGACACGTAAATTATAATATAATTTTAGGAAGCAGAGTACTGCACATAAACACTATACACTAAATTATGTCCTCCCACGAATTTATTCCAATAGCACTACGGCTAGCGACTACGTACGACTACAGCAAGCGTTTTAAAACGAAATAAAAGTATTATTGCTGAAAAATTTATTTTTGTCAGAAATTGTGAATAATTATAAATCTTCATGTGAATACATTTCAATGGTTATAATTAAATGTATTTAGCGGCAAAAGCTTCTTCGATACTATATGACTTATGATTTATGATTTAGTAAGTATAAAAGTAATATAATTTATCTTAGCGTACATTTAGGCAATATGTAAGTCATCTCGATCGGGCGAGGAGTTCTGACAGATGAAGGGTTTGCATTTGTATTTCAAACTATGTTCCTAGTTTTTGTAAAAAACCTTATTCCGCCTTTAGGAAGTAATGTTTTGTGCTGAAAGCTTATCCAAATACTTTAGAAATAATGTATAACTTCTAAAATGTGTAATTTTCTATAATAATGGTTTGCTTTGAATTCATTGTTTAGGCGAACTTTGCCCATAAATTTCGATTGAACTATTGGAGCACGAATACCTGTTCAAGACTGCGAAATATAGACGACCAAAAACTACTCATTATAAATACTTTGTAGGTCATTTAGAATTTTATTTCATTATTTTTAATTGTGATCAAAAGTTTGAGAAGTAATTTCATTAAAAATTCTTGAAATAAATTTTTGATCAAACGAATTTTCCTACATCAAGTTTAAATAAATTTTTATTTGAATTTGGGTGAGCTCTCACTGCATAAAATATTATGAGCAAATTTTTACAATATTTTTGATATTGTTGATTTTGAGGTTATATACAATCATGAAGGTACAAACTCCGCGAGGTGGGTTTAATTTCTCTTTTAAATAATAGATGGAATATTCATCTCGCTTTTGTCGCAATTACAGATAATGGGGGTACAATATAGCCATCACAAGGTGTTATATATATTTGCAACAAATGTAAAAGATTCGTAAAAAATTGTCTGAACGAGAGTAGTGGTAAACATATACATTCAAAGTTTACAACTGCTTATATGATTTGAAAAATTCTTCCAACCATAGTGAGTGACCTATTTGTCAGTTTAAGAAGTCATCAATATGACCAACATTTTACTGAAAGCAATCATATAATAGACGTAACAAAATCCATTTTGCAATAATATATTGACGTAAGACTCATTTATTTAACAAGAAATGCAATTTTTGTAATTCAAAAAGGTAACTTTTTAATCACATCAATTTATTTAGAGGTCAGTAACTTAACGAACAGGTTAGTCTAGATACGTACCCGAATTTGACAGGTTGCATTATTTATTGTTATTGCATATTTGCATTTTTCAAGTCATAATCATAGTTTACTACAATACTGGTACGCAAAGAACAATCTTTTCAACATAATTTTTAAAATTCTTAATCAAAAAGAATATTGAGAAGTAGTTCTAAAGATTACCTTCTAAAATACAAACAAACAAATTTTACCTCTTTATAATATTAGTATAGATAAAATATAAATAAAACTACCGTCATGTAAGTAAAGGTAACAGCACGATAGGTAAACAGGGATGATAGGTTAAATATAATGAATATATTTTGTTCGTTGCCTAGAATCTTGAAAATTGAAATACGAATGGAGGGGAAGTAATTTATATTTCTCGGCAAGTGTGTACGGAGGAATCAAACATTTATGAGTAAATTTCATTTTTCTTTAATTCTATTAAAGTAATTTTTATTCCTGCGAAATTTTTCGTAATTGAGTTCAATCTATCAGCGACACTAGGCGAATGGAAAAAATTGTCTCAAATTTTTCCAAACTCATATCACGGAAATTGCTAATATCAATTGTATAGTATTTCCTAAGGAAGATTTTCAAGATGATTCAATTTGAAATTTGTATTTTATTTAAAAAGTATTTATAAGTTATAAAATAAAAGCATTCCGATAACAATATAGATATTTGTAATAATACAATATATTTAAACTTTTTCTGTAAAAGGGTTGGAAAGTTTAAAAAAATAAATAAAAAAGAAATCAATTCAGATATTGAAAAGCAAGAAAATCAACATTGTTAGATAAAGGAAGAAAAATAAGAAAGAAAACTATACTATTGTAATATTTCTGTTTATATATTATTTTGATACCACGAATTATGGCTGAAAATAAATTGTGAAATGGCTGAAATAAATTTTAAAATAAGGTGAATAAAACTGAAATCGCTTATAAAGAGGGGACACTTGATCTTGTCAAACACTTATTTGAAGAAAAACTTAAACTAGTTTTAATAGAGATAAGGATTAGGATCATGTAAAACATAAAAGAAATAATTGTAGGGTATCAGTTTAAATGGCGAATCACGAGGATTTAAGAAATTTTCTTTTTGCACTTTTATGTTCAATTATTCTTATGTTGAAAATATAATTGTTGAAAATGTCAACAAAAATATCTTTTCTCGCATCTTTGGAACCATATAAGATGAAAATAAAAAAAAAACATTTGCTAGAAGTTGACGTAAAATTTACCCGGAAATTATAATAGTTCATCTAGGTTCTAGTTTTTGACAGACTTACGGCAATTTTAAGGATGCAAATTATAGACTACACTTGTCGAAAAGTTGGTTTTTTATTTGTAAATAATTTAATAAAAATACTATGTATCCTTAACTCTGATAGCGCACGTTCCATTCTTACTTAATATTTAATTTTTTCATGTTATCAATAATGCAACTCATATTGTAGTATTCATACAGATTGGTTTACTAAATAAATGTAGAAAAAAGTAATAAGATATTATTAATGGGTTCGCGTTATTTATTAAGACAAATAAACAATCCCCACGGTTAATGCTAGCTGCATTATTAACAATAGGCTTTGGTACGTTAATATTTACGTATCAGCTGATTATTTTGACAACTTTTCGATAATGTTTTTACTATGTTAGTAAGAAATAAATCGTTCGTTAAATTTATTTAACGGGTCAATGACCTGAGAACAATATATGAACATATCATAAAATTTCTAAAAAAAATTTATTTACTCTATATATACTGTGACAGGTATTTTAATTACAGCCAAAAATTAATAAAGATCAGGTTAACTGATTCATGGTACACGCTCGTAGAACCACCTGACTATAAATATTCAAACATGTGGACTGCCGTGCGTGTAATTACTCTAATGTTCATGAAATTTCTATTTCTCTTAGGACCAGTATTTACAAACTTGTAACATGAGTGAACTTTGAATTTTCGAAAATTTACATAAAGCTGTAACTAGTGAATGATTAAAGCAAATACGGTAAAGAAATATTTTAAATACTAATTTTTATTTCTGATTTTAAATAGAAATATAATTCTCTCCACAATCACGAATTGAAACTAGACATCGGATATGGTTTTCTGATCGTACATTTTAGTACTAAATAAATATCTAATTACAAGTAACTCATCATTCGATATATAGACCATTAGATATTTCACTTTATATTTATAAAGTATTATATATACAAGTTACGAGTAGTTGCTTTTATTCATAATATTATCTTTTAATATTAGAGGGATTGGATATACACATATCGTATATTTAAAAATTTATTTAATACGTTCTACCCTTTTGAAAAATGTAATATTTTGACAAATATATTTGACAAATGTAATCTTTCAAACGTTCTACCCATTTGAGAAATGTAATATTTACAGTAGACAAGATAATAATTTTTGTGTTAATTGAATTTTTATTTAGATTTTAATTCGGCTTACATGATTTCAATTTTACAACTTCTAAAGTAAATCATTTATGATTTAGAGTACCTAAAGTGATTAATCGTACCAATTTAGTGTAATAGTTCCGTGCAAGCTACTTGAAAAATTTATAAAAATAAAAATGCATTTTATATCTTTAAAAAGAGCAGCAAGCAATACATCCAAGTATCCATTGATTAATAACAATAATAACGCAAACCCACGAATATAATCAATGTTTAGCATCTATTTATTATTAAATATTACACAAAAAATTAAGTTGAAATAATTTTCAAATACAATAAGAAACGAAATAAAAACTTAAATGAAATCTACAGCAATAAAAATAATGCATGGATCATAGATCTACATAGCAGATATCGCACCAGATAAATTTTAAAATGTTGTATTATTGTTTTATTGAAAAAAGGAGATAAAAAAAAGTATAAAAGGAGAAACACATTGAAAAGCGATTGAATACGGAATGTGTAATAAAAATTACAAAGGGTAAGCAGAAAACATTTATTTTTTTGAAGATTAAAAAAGCTCACACAAATTAGAAAAATAAAGATTCCAAACTAATTCACATTTGCGCTATTATAAATTCAAAATATGAAAAATAAAGAAAAAACCGATTAATTGTTTATTGAAATACATACAAAGAGCGATTTTATAGTTGTTTATATGTTTTGAAATTTTTTATTAAAATCAATCGAATTGATTTAATTGACATTTATTGTAACTTTATAACACTCAAAAAGATGTTAACTTTATCGCATATCAGTTTGAAACTTAATAACTCCTAAGTCAACCCAAAAATTTCAAGAACGATGACGTAATCACAATTTTATTATACAACCTATCAAATAGTCCTAAACCGGTTGGTGGGGAGGGGCGGGGACATTTAGCTACATACTCTTTATTATTTTGCTCCACAATATTTGAGATCCCAACATGGACTGCAAAATTATATTGAGTGCACCTGGTTTTGAGAATAATACGTTACTTTTAATTTCATCTTACGTAATTGCTTATCATACTATTCATAATTTGCACTATTATCCTCCATCTGAAAACAATTTGAACTCCAATGAAAATCCCAGAGAACAAATATATTTATTTGCGCCCTAGACAGATTTCAGTTGGATAACAAATTTTGCTTCTAAGTATCGCTGTATAAGATTTATCGACTATGTAATAACATTATAAACGAATTTAATATATCTACCAGAAGTAACGACTCTATTTATAATTAAGTTTGAATAAATAATTAACAAAAAGTTGTCAGATATTTGCCTGAACATATTTTGTATGGACTTTATCAATATTAATAAATTTTCTGTATTGAAATTTACCTCTGTCTTCAAAAACTTCTTCAAAATACCTAGAGTTTAAATATTTGGAGAGTCGTATTTGGATTTTCCGACTTAATACACACTTCTGCGTTTATGTTATATACTTATCATAGTATAAAACAGGCTAATAATACGTTTTAAAATAAATTGAAATATCTGACAGCATAGTAGTAAATTTTTTAAAGTACATAGTCGAAACTTTTCATATTAATTTTTTTAAAAGAATTAAAACAAAATGAACGCCGTTGTAGTTTTCAAATGTTATTTCTCCTATAAAAAATTAATATAGTGCAATATTCAACACGTTATTCGCTTAAAACCTATTATTTAAATATTTCATATCCCTTTTTACCCCACTTGATATCCAAATCTTTAAAACCTATGTTCTTACATATTTTCATTGCAAAATAAGACTTGGATTGAAATTGTTTTCCGCGTTTTAACATTAGTATAATCTTAAAATTAACGCAATATTTAAAAATTATATTGCCATTTCGATACAGAAACGTCTATCTTACACAGAAATATCTATACACAAAATCGTACCAATCGCACATACAATAAGCCACCCCATTGAAAATGAATGTCGGATAATTCTAATCAATGACATTCTTGTAGGGCGCGTTCGTTTGCACGTCCGGGACGTGTGTGGAATACAAGACCATTCGATACTGTAGTTACATTCTTTTGGTATTTTATTAAAAATTCCCATTTGGTTACTGAAGTACCCTGAGGTGACCTTAGAGGAAATAGGTTTACCGCGTTAATCTATGACGTTAATTCTAGGATATTGCTAGAAATTCATATTCTTTACATATGTTTCATTGTATTAATTTACTTTAATATGGAGAACTTAACCATACATAAAAAAGATACACATTTACATTGATGATATTCGTAAAGGCCATAGCTGACTTTGGAGTATTATTTGTAATGACAGTAGGTTATAAAATATTGTAATAAAAGTGTTATAGTTAAATGGATACGGTAATATTAAAATAATTAAATAAAATATGACTGGAAACATTTTGAGAGAAACTAAAACACGACATAGTCGGTTCCGTATAATAAAAGTTAAAAATTAAACGGAAATTTATTATTCGACATCCAACACTGAAGAGTTTTTCCTAAATGTTGTTTTCCAAAGTTTTCCATTTTTTTCACAAATTTAGTTAAAAGTTATCTTGTCAAAAAGACCTCTATAATATGCTACATCCGTTTTCCCTTGTGAGAAATTATGTACTTTAAAAATCATATTTTGTTTAATAATATATCTTGCATATCAACTAAGTCTTTTTCCAAAATTTCATTACACTCGGTTCAGTTTCAGTTTACTGGAAATGCTACTTATCATGCAATGGTATACTATGTAATATGATATTGTTGTATATTAATCGTTTTTACTTTGTCGTTAAATTTTTTTGACAAATTTCATTTTAGAACGTAATAAAAATGATTAATAAACTAATAAAATAAAATGCGTGTTGAATTTAGAAAATATTCTATCAAAAACTTTCAAGTTATATTATGAAAAAATCTACCATATTCGTATCGAAATTGGCGTAAAATAGAATTTTGTAAGAGATTTGTACATCGAGTTCTCTTTGGAAATATATAAGCATCGGATGGGAAGTGCGTGATAAGGGGCAATTCTCGTTTTGCAACAAATTTACATCATTCGTATAAAACTTTTTTTGTGTTAACGTTATAATAATTTGGTAGAAAATTTTTTTATTAAAAACAATCTTTTTTATTGGTATTTATTACCAAAAATGTTTCATTTGAATTAGAATTTAAATAATTATTTTGTAAAAAAAAATTATTTCTAATAATAAAATTAATTTTTTATATAATTTTGGTCAATATAAATCTTAATACGATTATGTAATATTTTTTTTCAAAATTGTTCTAGTCATCAGTTGTAAGAGCACGACAAGTGACAATAATTTCTTCGATTTATTAAAAAGAAAATCGTTTACAAAGGAGATTATATGTATTCCTATTTTACTAAGTTTTCATTCACTACGTAAATAAAATTCATATTTGTTGGTTCTTTAGAACTCTCTCATAAAGTGGAAATTTAACTATGCTTAACTTAATTTTTAACTTATTTTCTATAACTGTGTTAAATTTCTATACCAAAAAGTAGTAACGGAAGATGCATTTGGTAGATAAGCAAAGATATAAACAGAAAGACACCGGTTTGATGGAATGCTTAAAAAAGAGTGATTATGAATAAACTTACGTAAAATATATACTTATATACTTATATATACTTATATGGATATATCTTAATAGCATTGAGGAATCTACTCAGAATTTCAATGTGTGTTAGATACAATTAAAACAATTTATTAATCATGTTTATTACATTTTCATATATTACCTATACCAAGAATTTATTTCAGGCATATTTTTTTATTTCCTCACATATACCTCTAGACATCATTAATTAATTATCGAAAGATTTTACGTAATAACATATAAATTTTAACTTATAATCTAAATATAGTTGCTCTATAAGTTGATTTTTCGTATACCTTTTATATGTATATTTATGGTAACTATTGCAATCTCTCCGAAAAGAAAAGAAACAGTAAACCTCTTGAACCACTAAAGGTGTTAATAAAAATAACACTTCCATCAAGTTAAAAGTGTATACCATCTCATAAGTGCTTTTGCGTTTTATGTGGAACTAAATACTCTACAGTAAATAAAGGAACGATTATATGCCTTGAATTATTAACATACCGTTTATGTTAGCGGTTTAGAGGCCTCTTTGATTAATTTATTTTACAGCACATTGTGACAATTTTTAAATGAAATTACCCGTATTATTTAATAAAATAACAATATGGAAATAGATAATAAATAGATCCTCTTCATTATATATATATCATATTATTGGAAACTGAATTTCTTTGAGAACTATTATTAAAAAGGAGGAAAAGTAAAAACTTGTCTTTAATTCAGTGATGGGTAAGTAAAAATCAAATACACATACGTGAATATGCTACTGATTTTTATATGTATTTTTGTGGTCACAATTTTCTTTTAATCTCACGTTTTCATTTCAGTTTAATGCAGTGTATCTAGACACCCCATTAAACTGAAATGAAGCAAATTTACAAACTAATTATAGAAACTTCATAAATACTTCAAACACAGTGTATTAATGGAAGCATCATGTTATAATTTATTAGTTTAATGATTGACTGATTCACATTTATACTTTTTTCCTCAAAATATTTTAAATTAAATTGTGTACTCTAAATGTTATCATTTCTCAAGCTTGTTTCAAGGTTTAATGTTCGTTTATTAAACATAATTATCTTTGTAAATTTAATATTTAGTGATGTATTATTTATATTATATTAGTAATTTAATATTTAGTTACATTGTGAATTGTTTTTGTAGCAATAAATTACTAAGTAAATATTTAATTTGCTAAGGTATTATAACAAAAAAACTAAATAAATAATTATATTACAGTGTACAAGAGTCGCTAAAATAGAACACTCACGTTCTCGTTCACTGGTTATTATTTCACGTTATTCAAAATCAACGCTTCTTTACGATTTCAGTCGAAAATAACATAAATATGCATGAACATAGCATTTTAGCATGTTGCTATGAAATAACCAGTTAAAGTAATAAAACATTTTTTACGAAATAAAACAACCATCAAAACAAGTGTTTATTTATTAAACTCTCGTTAATTTTATACTTCCGGAGGGCCAGAATTCAAATCAAGAACAAGGTGGAAAGTAAATTGTTTCTAAAATAATTTTTTGCTGTCTTCTACCTAAGCCCCTTTGAAATAATTTGTGCGTAATGTCATAATTTAAATCTGCTAAACTCTATTTCAATCATCGTTTAGTTTTGGATGGAATATTTCAGTTCGAGTATCACGTCATAATTATATGCGAACGAGTCGGTAAAGGATGTAGTTGTTATAAGTACTTCTCGATTGCCTTTTAGAGTTATTTCTTCAAGAAAAGCTAATTAAACCATTAGGGTTACGCACTAAACGTAATAGTCGTACATGAAACATCGGTTTATTTTAACATGCAAAATTTATCATTATCTGAAAGATGCGTATGTATTTTAAGATATATCGGTAATATCATTCTTGAAGACAAATTTTGAGAATTATCTTAAGTTGTAAATCTTTTTTTTTTTATTAAGTGCTTTTTGATCAGTTGCATCCCATTGATCTATCAAATCATACATTCGGATCTCGGAATACGTGCAAAAGCGATATGTCAAAATTGGTCCTATCAACTTTTCAAAACATTTTAGAATACTTTGACCTCAAAATGATTACAGGCTTCATTCTTCTTTAGTATATGTATATTTGTATAAAGTTATATCTGCACTCTATGGATATTTTATAAATTTTAAAGATTAGTTAATATTTTGGTCACGTTAGTTTTGTTATAGCTATAATAAAATCTATTTTTTCAACCTGAAATTATAAAGTTTGTTAGAAATACAGAGCAATTAAAATAAATATTTAAACTTACCTTATTTCAAATATCAAAATTTAACTATGGGTGAAGTAATAATATCTAATAGGCTTGCACTCACTCATAAGGTGAAAGTCACATATATCCATTTGTAAATCGAAAATTGTCTTAATTTCATATAAAACTTTGGATGTGATAAATCTTTCTATTTTTGTTGTTGTAATAGTTTAACTTGCTTAAAGCAAAGTTAATCCAATGAAAACTTTAGTATTGCTCTTCCTATATTCCTATGGAAAGAAGAATGCAAGATATTTTTCTATGTTCTTAATTCAATTATTATATTTTCTCGCCATCGTTGTTTCATATAAACGAAAAATCATCTAATTTTATATTAAAGTATAAGCGGACATCCTTTAGTGCCATAAGTATCATATTGATTTTGCATTTTGTTAGAGTTTCAGACTTTATTTTATATTCATCTATTTCATGGTACAAATCTCAATTCGTGTGACAATGGACAATCATTTGAGGTTTATTTTATGCATTCCATTTTCATAGAAAT
This sequence comes from Druceiella hillmani, assembly GCA_039881145.1. Lineage (NCBI taxonomy): Eukaryota > Metazoa > Arthropoda > Insecta > Lepidoptera > Hepialidae > Druceiella > Druceiella hillmani. The sequence continues at coordinate 5,166,597 of JAYKKI010000093.1, forward strand.
TCTGTAAATTTAGTCATCAGTTTCAAAATTAAACGCAGAGTTACAAAAAATGGATTGCAAATGTATACAGCTGCATTTCTAACTTGTATAATTACATTTGAAATTTTTTATGTTACGAGATTCTAAATATTGAAGCGAAATATTTTTTTTTCACTTTCCAGTTTTTATATTCGCCACATATGTGCATGGTAAAATCATTTGTGCCTTAAGCTTGCTTTTGCTAGTTTTTACGTCAGTAATATTATACTTACAAATTTATTATTCCTTTGTAACTTTTTAGATAAATATATAATAATAACAATAAATATATTTTTAGGATTTTGTCCCATTAAAATAAAAATATTAAGTATTCGATTAAAATCAAGTTATGAAGAACTAGTAATATCCATAAAAATATTAAAAATTAAACGAATAATTTAGGCTGTAATAAAAAAATTAATGTTCCATACGGATATGTTGTGATCCAATAATGAGGCTGATTTTTGTATATAAAAAAATTTTTAAGAATAATATTTCACAAAATTTGAGAGCAAATCACATTTAATTACATATTTAATAAGCACGATAAATTAATAGGTATTAAGATACTGAATGTAGTATCCGATTATAACTATGCCAACAAAAGTATTATCGAGGTAAGAAAAAAGCGTTTTATCTTTATATGAGGCAGTGAAGAAAATAGTATTTTACCTATTTCGTATCTATGGTTTAAAAATTTTTTCAGATTTGTGAATGCAAATAAATACCAGAGGAAAAAAATATTACTTATTAGAAATTAAAAATTATTACTTGGAGGAATTAAAATTATTATTTTTAGGAAAAAATTCAGAAACACTTTCCGGAATATAAAATTTTAGAACAATAGAGCACATTAATTTATTTAATTTTTACTGCATTCTTGTGAAAGCGGATCCATCTGAAACGATGGGTAAATTTTTTGGAAATTTTCATGGAAATCAAGCAATAAATTCAAAGGATTCTCAACTGGTGACATTTTCTTAATTGTTAGGTTATGATCTGACTACAAAAAGTTGCATATTACGTTTACCGAATTGAGAAAATAAATATTTATATTGCTAATATTCTAGCAGCCTAAGAATGAATTCAAAAAACACCTTTTTCACATTCTAGAATTGTTTGTGAAAATTTCGAAAATATATTCATATCTGATCCAATATCAAGAATCATATCAAAATTATAGCTTATATTTATAAAAACTTTGTCCGTTGTAATCTCAAAGTTAATATGTCATTTTAATAAGCATTTTTAAAATATATAATTATTTTGAATGTCAAGAACCGATTACTATCAATTAGCACAAACATGACGTTAAATTAGTCGTCATTAAATATACATATTTTTTTAAGTTTTTAAATCTTACAAGTCTTCAAAAAAAATCACAAAATATTTCAAGTAATAATGAACGAAATATAACATAACTTATATATTAAGATGAACTAAAGACACGATTTTATAATGAAAATATTTAAAGAAATTATGAAGAAGAAATGAGTTTTTTAACCGAACTCCAAATGGGAGTTCACAATTCGACCGTATTTTTGTGTACATTAATTCATGACTCCGTGATTTATGAACTAATTTGGATAATTCTTTTGATAGGGCATACTCCAGCGAAATTTTTTTTGGACTCGATGTCAAGTGAAATGTAGCACATATTTATATGTATATACGCGCATATAAAGAAAAGCGTCGACATATACCGCAAACTTTCCAGTTATATACTCTATTTTAATTTTTTGTTCCTTTTAGCACCTTTCATTGGGTTTCTTGTACTTTTCAGCACCTTTCATTGGGTGTTTATTGGAGGTCGTTTCAATTGTTTTTCCTTAAAAGTTCCATTGCGAAGAAAAATTATGTGTACGTAATTGAGAAAATATATGGATAAATGTCAAAAAATTTTACACTCCGCCTTCATTTTCTACACTGCTCAGCACATTAGCAGAGAATCTATATTATAGGGTCAAAAATTAATATCTTCGGCCATAATCGCAAAAACAATTGATTACAGTTTTAAATTATAGATTAGTTAGTTTTTAAGAATATTAAAATAATGTTTTTTTAGGATAAAATTGACGAAAAAATAAGAGCCAGGCGCGAGTCGGACTCACATAAGAAGCGTTTCGTACCTCCGCACAATATTAAAACTAATTCTTTTTGTAAATAACAAGATCGATGCCATAGCAACATACGATTCCTAAAAATATATAAAATCATTTATTAATTACATTCGCCACACTAACTTATGTGACAAGACACTAGTAAAATATTTTAAGTTATTTGACAATGATTAGAAAAATCTGTCATTTCTCCTTATCCATTAATTCATAACTTAGAACTATCTTTTCCGTGGATAATACTATATTGAAGTGAATAACAACATAGTAAACAATATTTCGAAATTTATATAATTTACCTGCCAGCTGCAACTTTGACCAGTTAAATCTTGTTCAATTTGCAATTGTAGCCACACCAATCCACCGTAGCTGAATCGTGCTCTGTACGTGCCAGAATTTATTTCAACGTTACTGGATATGTTGTCTATTTCGATGTAAACCGTTGTGGTTGCAACTTCAGGCCTCCCTCGGTGCCAGCACAGCCTCTGCACTGTGGTGCCGACCACTAATATTTTGAGTTATAAGCTTAGCTATACTTTATTATTTTGGTTTAAGTTTAGAGTATATACTAGAATCAGATCAAATTTGATGCATGTGTGTGGTGCAGAAACAAAAGAGGTCGAAAAAGTGCATTTATGTAAGTGTCCTATGTGCGGATCCTTCCACTTTGGGCTTTGACTTATCAAATTTGTTGTGATAAAGATCTTTGTAATATGTATTATGTGAAAATTTTAAGTGTTTATTTATCACAGTTCAAAAGGTACAGCCCTGTGGCACACAGGGCTGTACCTTTTGAACCGTAATTATCAAAATCAAAAGTGAAAGGACGGACAAAGCGATGGCAGAAACTTAATAACAAGAATTCCGTTGCCACTTTTTGTGGACAGGATTCTAAAAAGGAGTACCTATTAATATGAAATTATCAAAATCAAAAGTGAACGACATAAACTTAACACATTCGGAATTATAAAATTTTTTGTAAAAATAGTTATTTTAACTTCGTCAGTAAGCAGTTTTAATTTTTTTTACATTTTTAGAGATAACTTATTTATATAAAAAAAACTGCACTATGTTCTCAATGTGAAAATATCAGATTACGATAACAAAGAATTTCAAAAATAATTCGACGCTAAGTTTTACTGTTATAATTCAACAATTGTTGTAATTCTTTTACCAAGGGTCCATTTCAGATATGCATTACTCATATTCATATAGCTGAAGTGTGACGATAATTTTCTGAGTCTCCATTGTGTCAGCTGACATACTTTTAGTGACCTCACCTATCCTATATCACACGTATTGCCAGGAAAAATAAAAAATAACTTGTGTAGCACAATGTGTTCGGTCGTTTCGGTTTGTGAGGAAAGAGGTTTTTTCATTGGAAAGTACAAGATATAATTTAATTTTGCTTCAATTCAGACAAATTAAGTGACTTGAACCTTTAATAATCATTAAAAAATAATATATCAATAACAAAACTCTTCATTGTCATTTTCGTCATAACTTTTGTATATAATTTGGTCGATTGAATAAAATATTAGTTATTCTGGATATTTACATCTCGAGTGTAGTCTTTTACATTATTTTAATAAATATTTTTAATATATTATTATCGGTCCTTAGTACTGTAATACCATTGGTCTTGATAAATTAGCCAAGATTTATCTAACATAAGTAATAGTATCACTCAGAGTCACTTTGGGGCTGGTATTGGCTGGCTAATATTCCAGACAACTAGGAATCGGAAATGCTTAGAATTGTAATACATGTTAAGTAAGTAAATAAGGAAATATATCTGCAGTCTATTTAGAATCGTTTTATGCTTCAATTATTTACTTTTACGTTAGAAGATTTATGATTACTTGAAATCAATTACTAGACACATGTATACATATTTATACTAGTATTAGTCATAAAGAGGTTTGGTAATGATAATTCATTTATGAACTGAACAAGAAAAAATGGTTGAAAGGTATTGAATTATTTCAATTGTAATTACGATCTTAAAATTTGGTCATAAAAATTCACGTCCAAGTGTAGGGCGGGGCGGTACTATATAATTAAAAATTAAATATCTTTTTCTATATTGCTTTATGTTCATAAAATTTAAATTCACTTTTCTGTGAAATATTACGATTGCTGTTAAATAAAAAAATAACATTGAGCTTTAACGTGTGAACGGAGAGACGGTGATACAGATGTAAGAAAATTTTGTGGCTTTTCTTATTGCTAATTGACTTACGGAACGGAACGCTAAAAATAATTTCAAAATTTTTAAATATGCTATCTTTAACCTCAACGATGGCCATATTAGTTGCATAATATCATGGTATTTTAATTAAATTACCCCTCGTTATTATATATATAATTCCAAAAGCTATTTCAGGAATTGTTTCATAGTATCTGTGATTTTCAACGTGGTCATAAGTACAATTCTGGTTTCCGATTGCGCTATCAATCACATTTCAATAATATTTACACATAGGGTAACTATTCTTAAAATTCAAATTAACCATATAGATACCATCAATATCAATAATTTTGCTAAAGTTCACAGAAATAATGTTTATTTCTTTTTGTGTAAAGATATTTAAATTAAATATAAATGTTTAATTTAAACTCAATGTTAGATAATATAAAGAAATGTTTAACCTCTGAAAACACCTTAAGGGTTTACATTAAAATAAAACACCAGATACTAACAAATGATGAGTAGAAAAGTTTTATTTCCTTTTAAATCATCCCGCTTTGAAAGGATTTGCACACAGCAGCTACAATTAATTCAAAGGCTCCTTTCCACCACACGGAGTAATAATGAAACTCTGTTGATATTGTTTATTTTTAGAATTGTTGAAAGGATACTTTCAGGAATTCTAAAAATTGCATTTGGCTTTACGTTACGTTACGTTTTCATATGAATATGTTGGGTTCATTGTAGAAGCTTGTTGACTCTGTTCTTTATTATATGTTTATATTTTGCAACAAAGAATGGTTTTTCATAAATGTATATTTGCTTTTGTCCTTATCCACACCTGCGTGTATTTTCTATTAAGGAGGCCACACTTCTATGTTGACGCGACCTATTTTTAGAAAAGTAGTCTGTATTAGTTTAAATCGAAATCAAGTTTAATGATAAAAATGTAGTTAACCTGAATCACTTTGGATATATAGGTATGATAGTGATACAAGAAAACCTCACAATGTTCACATCATTGTTTCTATATTGGGAAAAATCACGAGTAATAAGTCATTATAAATATAAACTACACCCATTCCTTTGGTAGCAATTCTGTACTTAGAGTGTAATTAGAGAAGAAGACCCGATAGACCAAATTTTTAATTTACTAACAAACATTTATGTTTTCGTAGCCAAACTAGGAACCCTGAGTTTCACCATGTCCACCTCGTTTTTGTCCATCTGTACATCATAGCAGTTTTTATTGCAGATTATCAATAACATTAACATAATATTTATTATAAATTCAGCATGGTTTTAAATATTTATAACGATTACGAAGTTATTAAATCTTTAAAAACATTTTTAGGGTATCTCCCATACATATGAACGGGGGACGAACTTTTTTAACAAACGCCATTACGTAGCGTCGTTGAATAGTTCTTTCAAAAATATTGAAGGTATCTCATGACCAGTTTTTTGAGACAGGTATTCTTTAACGAAATATTAAACTTTAAAATGGTTATGGCATATATATATATATATATATATATATATATATACATATATGTATATATATATATATATATATATATATATATATATATATATATGTATATATATATATATATATATATATATATATATATATATAATGTAAAGGAAGTTACCAAAACTAAGAGGGTTTTTCCAGTTTATGAGTAATAACGGCCTATATCACATTTGGTTGAGTGTGTGAAATTCCATACAGATGACTTAAATTAAGTGCAAAAATTATATAGTAGTTTAAATAATAAATAATGGTTATATTGTGAGAGTAGTAAAATGAATATCATAATGAGAAATATTATTGTTATAATTAGCACTATATTTTTACGCCTGTGAAAGACACAATATGAAGACAATTTACGTTGTTATAAAATAATATTTTAAATAATTTTATAGAAATTCTAGGTACAATTAAATATTTATATGTATTTTAACCTTCGCAGTGCAAATTCCACTCCTACTTGACAGGTTTTTTACTTTTAATTTATCAAATTTATTCTAATATTGAATATATTTATCGTTAATTTATATTATTCACAATTAAATGAAACTACGTGATGTAGTATTATTTCTACTTTCTTTAATTTCTTTACCGCGACCTATGTTTCATTGTATTACAACATCTTCAGGTGGGATATTAGCAAAGATTGATATAATATCCCACCTGAAGATGTAATACAACGAAACTTAGATCGTGGTAAAGAAATTAAAGAAAGTAGAAATAATACTACATCGTATTACTAATTATAATATGTGTATTACTAATTATGCATTATTGAATACTTATATCAATATTGTTACTTAGATTTCCTACCCGACTAGAGTATAAAGAACAATGGAGACGGGCTACTGGAAAATATGATTCGTTTCATCAAAAAGATAATACCATTTATTCGATGCACTTTGTGGACGATATTTCTCCACCGAGAAAAAAACAACCACTACCTACTTTTAAAGAAATACCTTTTTATGAGAAAATGCGCCATTTTGTTCCTCGTATCGCGGTTTGAAACTTTCTCCGAAGTGAAGTGCGGGGGGTGACGCTCGCGAGTCAGAGCCGCTTCGCAATAATTTTTTAGAGATTGTGAACCTGTTTTAAATTTTTGAAATTATTCAAGATATAACTCTGAGATTTGTTCAAGAATATAATGCGTTCCTAAATTTGAGCTATTTCGTATATTAAGAGATAACTGAACATTTTCACAGTCATGGAAATGTTTCTGAAAACTTGCGCTTTCCGCATAAAATATTCCGTTTATTGGTGCCATTTTAATTGTGGAAAGTATCAACTTTTTTATTTACATTCATTATTCATGTACTTCACAGACTGGCCCTAGATTTCTCTAAGAATTAAAAATCGTGAAATTATGTATCGTTTTGACGAGCGTCGAATTTATTATTATTTAATATCGCTTTCACGGTTTGATAATTCCTCAAAAAAATAACTTGTAATCTTGTTGGGTTCTCATTGTTTATCTTAAATAATTTTCAAATTATATATTAATTTTGTATTTATAAATGGTAGGATATTAATCGAATAATATTGCGATTACTTTATGGTACATTTTCATATTAAGTAGTAAATAGAAAAATATATTTAGAAATACGAAAACCATTGTCATTTACGTTCGTGATATCATCTTTCGGAACATTTTTTCCTTGTTATATTTTGATCCTAAACTGAACTCTATTTTTTCTTTGTATAGAAATAAAAAGATTGGGCACCTGTAATTTCCAATAATGACAAGAATTACAACATATATACTCCTATTTATACAGGACAAATTTAAGTTAGGATATTTGTTATATAAGGATATTTTAATATATTCCAATTAACTATTTGAATAAAGTATACATAATAAAGAAATTATTTTCTGACGCAAGCCTAATCATAGAAAAAGCATTTGTAAACCGGAGAGAATGAGGGTCTTATTATACTTAGGTTTTAGATGTTGTATTGAAAAATATTAATATATAAATGATGACTATTACGAGGCGCCAAGTTATAAGTTCAAGGAAGGAAAGTCTTGACAGCACAAAATGTTTTCCTTAAGAAATTAAAAAATTAATTCCTTAAGCAAAATATAACAGATACTGGCATGCGAAAAATGGCAACTTAGCAAAGCATTGGAAAAGTCAATTGAAAATTAAAATAAAGAAGTTACCATGTAGTTTCACATGTATGTATTTTTAGTATTTCTTCGTCGTCTTTTGAACACGTTCAGTCCGTAGTTCGTTTTGTACGGAGTTCATAAAGGCATAAAGACAGGAATTTTAAAAGAGGAAGTGATTTTTTATCTGTTGGGAAATATTTTAAGTCAACACGCGTTTTTATGGAATTCAATGAACCTGCAAAAGCAAGTGTGAAATATAGTGAAATAATAAAAACGCGTGTTTGAATATGAGTACTTTCCTGATATTATATAAATAAGAAGAAATATTAGTTGGTTTACTGCAAATAGGGAGTTTGAAATCAAATCATTTAATTTTTATTAAGAACATTATTATATTTACCAATATTAACATCATATTTTACAGTATTAATAATAGAACGAAAGGAGACCTGCGAAAATAGGTTAACGGATGTAAAATATAATTTTAAAACAAGAAACTGGTGTTTTCTGGAATATAAAAGAGCTACCAATTCAGCGCTTGACAATAAATAAAGAGCATAAAACCAAATGCAAATTTTAATTATAATATTAAGCAAAAATTGTCTTTATATATATTTTAATAATATTAAATTTATTTGGTTTCAAACTCTCTATTTGCAGCAAACCGGCAAATAAAGATATTTCTTCTTATTTATATAATATCATAAAAGTACCCATATTATATTTTTAATATATCAGGAATATTTCATAAGAAATAATTATTCAAAAACAATCTACACTGTTTCATCTTGATAGTTCATAATTCTATGAAAATAGCATTTAGGAACTATTAAAATGCATTTAAAATATATAATTTTTTTATTTGTGTGACGATTTAAATAAAACTTTGAAGAAATAATTAATACTTTATATTTTGTGAAATATCCGTTCTTGACACAATGTGAATTTTGCCGATCTCTTTTAAATACCAAATTTAATATAAAATGAAATATTTCATCATAATAAAGGCGGAACCCAATTTAGGATGTGCACTTTTATATCAACATTTCTATTTATTCGTCGAGTTTTATCTTTATGCATTTAATTTATTGCGCTTTATCTTGACACAATTCTCGATATACGAGCTACTTTATGCCCTCAAAATATCTTAAAAGATCTAAGTAACGATTTCGAAATATTTTAAAAACATGTATATCCTTACTTATTGAAATTTTATATTTGTTTAGATTTTTCTATTCACGTTTCACAAAAAAATTCGAAAACGCAAAAGTAATTTTAAGAGTAAATGGAATAAAAATATGTTCATTGAGAATTTAATACTGACATGACATTTCGTTGTCATTGTTTCCTAGGAGAAGGAAGGGTATGTAAGAACGCAAGGGTTGCTCAAAATAGATAGATGGAAAATATTTTTCATATATGCTGAGATACAAGGAAGTTAAGATTTTACACTCATATATATGGTCTAACATAATTTAAAACGTAATGTGTACGTAAAAGACCGTCCCGCTTTGTCGCGCATCCTTGGATAATGACAAAACTGCGTTTGATTGTTTCATTATATGTCGCAGTGAATATTGTCACGGCGCATGTGGTCCACAACAGAATTCCAATCTTATTCACGTAAAATTTTTATTGCCTAATTTTCATTTAAGAAAAAAAGAAAAAAAATTATAACAAAGAATAAGTCTAGCCATAAAATTCAGCTCCCGTCACAGTCCTTTCCAAAGATCCTGGAAAACACGTGCGACCAGCTATACCAGATATGCCTGTTTATTCAAACATCTTGTCACGGAATTGCACAAACGTGCAAGTCGAGCGAGCACCGCCTGACCCGCCGACGCATTGTGCATTAGCATATAGTACAGTTCCTACCCTATCTTATCAATCCTTATTGATCTTAATGCGAATACATACTGTTTGGTTCCGTAATAACTTGTAAAATTGACTGCGATTTTACATCATTTTGATTCACAACTAAAAATGCAGTGTCTCCTGTCATAAGTAAGCAATATTTTCAGATGTCTTGTTTTAGTTTTACAATTCAACCTATCATGTCATACATCGTCAAAATGGTGGCTTATGTAATGATGTCGATAGTTTAGTACTTGTAAAACCTAATGAATCTTTTTCTGTACAATATTTTTTTAACTGTGTATTACTAATTATACATTATTGAATACTTATATCGATATTGTAACTTAGATTTCCTACCCGACTAGAGTATAAAGAGCAAGGGAGACGGGCTACTGGAAAACATGATTCGTTTTATCAAAAAGGTAACAGCATTTATTCGATGCACTTTGTGGACGATATTTTTCTATCGGGAAAAAAACGACCACTACCAGCAGACACCGTTCCTACTTTTAAAGAAACACCTTTTTACGAGAAAATGTGCCATTTTGTTCCTTGTGACGTGGTTTGAAACTCCCTCCGAAGTGAAGTGCGGGGGGTGACGCTCGCGAGTCAGAGCCACTTCACAATATTTTTTTAAAGTTTGTGAACAGTAATTAAAGTAGCTGATTATAGTGACTATTATTAAATATTATTGCTTTATTAATAATCTGTCATAAGTCACAAGATTTTAATGATTGTACTCACATAATGTAAATAAGAATTTTTTTTCTATGTACCGAAGGGTCCCTAATACTGGATATTCGAAAAGTCTCCTAATGATGAATAGTTTCAAAATAAGGTTCATTTTGTAGTAGTAATTAATTTCGTATTTTGTTTTTTAGATTCAACATGGGTAAATACAAAACAAGGTGTAAGAATACTTCCAAACCCAATAAACTGAAAAAAACCCATTGATAAGGTTATGTCAAAAAACAATTCTGTAAGGAAATCATCTGAAGTTTATAATGTGCCAAAAGATACCCCGTTTGACTACATTAAAAATTTAAAACGAAGAGAAGAAATAAAAACGTCATTTAAAAAAAGCCGATTTGACCTAACCTTTACCGAGGAGTACGAGGAAACTTTAATTGCCCACTTGGTAAAATAGGTACATGGCTTTAACTTGAAAAAGACTTGATCTCGCTGAGCAATTAAAACTGGGCAAGAGAGCAAAGAAATCCGCTGGTTAGTATTTTTACTCTGACTTTATCAAACGCCATCCTGAACTCAGCTTAAGAAGACCAGAGTCAACGAGCCGGATAAGAGCAGTTGGTTTTAATAAACCACAAGTTGATCGTTTCTTTAACAATTTAAAAAAGATTTGTGAAAAATATCATTTTGGCCCATCAGACATCTATGACTGCGATGACAAAGGGGTCAGCACTGTCCAGAAGCAAGCTAAAGTAATAGCCAAGTAAGCAAGTTGACTTCTGCAAAAAGAGGTAAAAATATCACAGCTAAATTCTGTATGAGTGCTGGTGGATATTTTATTCCGCCACTATTTATTTTTCCGACCCAAAAAGTTAATCAAAGGTTAATGACTGGTGCACGATGTGAAAGTGTAGCCTTAGCACAGCCGAACGGATGGATAAACGCTGAAAACTTCTTAAAGTGACTTCAATACTTTGTAGTGCTTTCAAAGCATATAAAGAAAAACCATTGCTTTGATCCTAGATGGCCATTGCAGTCATAAAGGTCTTGCCATCATAAGTTACGCAAAAGAAAACTGCGTGCACATGTTAAACACTCCACCTCACACGACCCACAAATTACAGCCCTTAGAGAGGGTTTTTATGAAACCATTCAATAATGCATATTTTGAAACCTGTGATGAGGACTAACTCCGGTGAAAGAATAATGGAATATAAAATTGCTGCAATGGTGACACAAACCTTCACTCGCGTTGCACGTTTGAATATAGCAAACTTTGCATTTCAATGCACTGGAATTCTTCCGTTGAATCCAAATGTTTATACAGATTTGAATTTTATGATATCAGCAGTAACTAATGTACGTAAGAGACTTAAGAATAACGTAAGAGACTTTTAACGTTCATGAAAAGAAAAACTTTGAAACACTATTATCGACAAGCTAAGTCGTTATTACGGTAATACATCAGCTGTCTCCAGTCCCAAATGCCGCAGCAAAGCGAGCCGTGAGTCGGCGACAAAAAGGTGAGAAAAGCGAGGTTTTGAAAACCTTCCCCTATAAAAATGCGCTCGCTGAAAAATCAAATCCAAAATGAAAATGCAACATTTTAAAGGCAACAAAACCAACGAGCCTAAAAAATATAAAAGACAAAAAAACAACCACAACATTAACGACAACAGCGGTTCTGTCATCAACTTCCGTGACGAAAAATTTAATAACTTTTTTAATTTAATAACGTTTAATTTACCGAGAAAACAACGACGAAGATTGGATACGTTGTCAAGCTTGCAACCAGTTGGTACATAAAGTATGTGATGACGTTGATGAAGGCTCGAGAGCTATGTTTGTGATTTTTGCCAAGAATTAAAATTTTTAAATTTCTCAAAAAACATTCCTAATTAGGACTAAAGTTGATTCAGATTAAGTTTGATTCCCTTTATTAATGGTTGATTAGTTGTATTGAAATTATATTTTTACGAATTTCTTGTTAAAATATCTTTTAAGTTCTAAAAGTCGGCTGTCAAAATAAGGTCATTAGGGCTTTCTTCAAGACCTTTCTTTAAACCTTATATAGTTACAATAAGTTGTTACTTAGTAATTACTATATCTAAAGTTATATTGGAAATTTATTACATATCGATTTTGAATAACTATATAATTGAAAGTTATTTTAACATAAACCAGTTAAGCAATCACACATTTTTTGTTGTTATTAATAATCCTAAAGTGTACTGTACTCGGGGATTTTCCCCTACATTTTTACGTTTGGTTATAGCTACTTTATTTAGGACACAATTACGTGTACAAGCAACAGTTTACCTATTACATACAGTTTAGTATTATTGCTAATTGTGTCTAAAATTTTTAAGTTTCTGTACTGTGGATAATATAATTAATTATTTTCGGTTTCACTATTGCCTAGCGTTGTGTGAAAGTTATGAAAGTGAGAATGAACATGCATTGGGTTTTATACACACCGCCATACATCAGTTATTAATATTGATTTGCTCGGTCTTTGTGTGAGTAGGTTAAAAGTGGGTGGACTGTTATACTGCTTAGTGTGCATGCACTCCAGTGACGCGATGGGTTTTATACGTATAGATTATCTAGTAGAGAAAGTTGCGCGCCTCTACTAATACATTTGGTCTCGTAAGTCAGATTTTATATAAAAAAATAGATATAATTATAGGATCCTGCTCACTCCTTATAACTTCGATGACGGCGAAGTATCGCATCAGCGTACATCACTACCGATTAGACTCTAAACCTCGCCAATGCTTGACAGGTTTTGTCAAATTTTTACGGTCAGTTATGAAAATTTTTATTTTACAATGTAGAAAATAATAATAAATTATTCTACCATCCTAAATTACCTTATCATACCTAAATTTGCACAATTCATTAGAAAATCCATTAAAGAAATGAATTTCATGTGAATGATTTTCAGTATACATAATAATAAAGTCGATGAAAAGCTCATCGGTAATCCGCGCGACTGAGTATTAGCGTTTGAAAATAATAAAATAATCGAGTGCATAGGACTACACGTGAGAAACATGTTATCGATATTGAAGGCAGCCAATGATACCTAATAAAAATGGTCTTTAATATTTATTCGAGAGATAGAAAGTTTTGTTATTGAATCTAAGTATTACGTTATTTATGAGATCAAAAGTATTGCAAAAAACATAAAAAGAATACCACACTTTAAGTGCGCTCAGCCTGAATCTAACAATAACAAGCGCCTCATCCAATTATCGTGTTGGTTAATGCAGATATCTAGATATAAAATAAAACTGTAATAGAGTGAATTCTGTATATGGAAAATATTTTAAAAAGAGGAATTTATTTAGGGTATAAAATGATAATAGAAGCTAGAAAGCCGACTTTTAGAATTTTTGTCGGTCTATCTATCTATCTGTCGATTTGTTTTTCAACGACGCTAAATACACTAAAAGGATTTTGTTGAAATTTAGTTTAGTAACAGCCTATATCCTCGAACAACACTTAGAATACTTTTTATCTGGATATTGCAGATTTAAAAAAAAAACTGAAAATAACCTTGATGAATATTACGATATTTGTACTGTCAACACCATCTATTGTCATATTAATAAAATTTATGCTCATAGATATTGCAAAAATAATCTACTAAATGGATTTTTATGAACTTCTTATTTATACATAACGGACTAAAAAAAACCTCACTTGGTGATTGTGACCATATGGTACTGCCAACGCCATCTTTTAACGGCTTTAACAAAATTTTTGCTCATAGATATTGCAAAAATAATTAAAAATAAAAAAACCATATAACAATGATGAGACTAATAATAATAGTAATAGCAGCGTAAATTGTTCAGTTGGATCAACCGTGGTCTGATGGTTAACACGTTAGCACGGTACGCCGAATACGTGGATACAATTACGACTTTTTGTTTGTGTAGTTTACAATATTTATTTACCTATTTATTACTACAATATTTATTACAATGTTTATTAGACTGATGCCCTTTTTTAATATTAAACTTTTTGAACCCAGTTTTTGATTCATAATATTATCAAAATAAATGCGTAGTTAACGTCAACAATTAGCGGTATTTGTAAGTTTTACGATCATAGAAAATGAAGTCAATTTTGAAATTTATTTTTTTGAACAAATCTATGCTGTGTCGACATACATTCAGCCATCTTTCATTCATTGCCAATATTTTTACGTATAACGGTTAATCTAAACAATAATTGTTAGTGAATTTTACGCGACACAGCTAGTATTCATATATTTGTATGTAGTTCACAGTGGTATCGACTATTTACAATAATGGCTTATTCGCTTGCAACTGAGTGTTAACTGTTTTATGAAATAAACTTTATTTAGAACGTTCGTTGCTTTTTTATTTAAAGTTATAAACCCAAGTGTTTAAACATAAAATTATAATGTTCAAATTGCTCTGTTATAAAAAATATTATTATTGAAAATTTTAAGAGTAAAATTGGATTCAGTAAATGTATCTTTCATAATTTTTAAGCTTTCAATTATCGACTGATCGTTTTATAATCGGAAATAAAATACTTCCAATATATTTATTATGCACAAGTTGAGATGCTATATCAAAGTGATGCGATGTGAAAGTGATTTAAAATTTTGGAATGTTTATTTCAGTGTATTATTTGTACATAATAACGAAGTAGACTAGGCCAGAAATTTAATCCCTATTTAGGAATATAATAAAAGTAGAACGTTGTTTCTTAATTTATTTTTTTGTCTTTTTATCGTGCTTAAAATACCCCACTGATTTCAATGAAATCTTGCATGCAAATAATATACAAGTTACTCGTAGAATAAAACATATGTCACATATAATCACACTAATTGTGTTAAGATGAAACATTGTTTGTTAATTTTTTGTTTATCTTTCGTTTGATGCTTACAGTATTGAAAAAAATTTAGTAAAATTGCAAGGAGATAAACTTATCCAAAATCAAAAGATAGACTTAAATAATTATGAGATTATTTATGGCAGCTCTGAGTATAAAGGTTAAAAAATCTGTTCCTACGAAAAACTCGACGCCCTTTTAAAACTATAGGAAACGTTTGCAACCGTTTTTATTATCGTTGATAGGTATACGTAGTACAAAATAAGCATTTAAATGAGAATAAATTATTATAAATACTAGTAGTATACAAATGTTTACATCAGTGATTAAACCAATGAACAGAGGACCTCCTAAGCAATCAATATTAAGCAAAGCAGTACTATAGAAAAGTACATAGTTTTAAAAATATTAGATATTTTCAAAATTTAAACATTTTACATATCTGGACCCATGCTAATCGTAGAACTAATCAGTCATACTAATGGTAACCCAGCGTAGGGATTATCTAACAGATAGTTTTAAAACTTTGTGGGAGTTTGTGGGAGAAGAAACAAGAAAGAGGAGTTATGACTATTTCATTAATTTTTCAATGATCTTACAAGAACAGTCAACATTCAAAATATTCCCATGCAAATATTTTCTTATTTTACTTTTTACTTGTTAGTCATATACTTTTTACTTGTTAGTATATTTACTTGTTAGTCAGTTGATATTGCATGTTTTCTTTGTATCATCTTCTATACAGAAGTTTTGGGATGTTGAGCATATTTTTATAATGAGGTTTCATAACTTGTTCCCAATTTTTGATACAAAACAATCTATTTTGTAGCCACACTAGTAAATTATATATTCACTAATTTTTTTGCCATACATTGCAAAATCTTCACGCTGGCTCGATTGTAATGTATAAACATTTTAGATATTTTTAAATTAATGAATATGTTGTGAACGCTGCAATTTTGTACAATCCTATTTTGCCTTAAACTGCTTACTTAAAATGTTCTCTGCCATAATTTTTGGTTAAACTGCCAATATAGAGAGAGCTTGTGTAAAACTACTAAGAAGCGAAAAGTTTTACTTTACTTGAGCTTTCTTTCACTATTTTTAATGATTTCAAAATATTTAGTAATGCTTTAATTTTATTATTAAATAACATAATTTTCATATAGGAAGTTTTTTAGGTAAATTTTTAATTTGGACAGAACGGCGAGTTTGTAAATTCCTTCTCATTTTATACAATGTTTTGTGATGAAATTTTTGCAATAATAATTAGTTAAAGATTTTATGGTTTCCTCCAATATATATCAAAACAACATTTTTTGCAATTTTTAAAATATATTTAAGTCTTACTTATGTACTCTGTGTCATATTTGTGCTTTTTCCACAAATGTGACAATTATTACTATTTTCTCCAAAGTTTCGCATACTAGTCTTACGCCGAATAAAATTGTTGCTTTGAAACATATATTTACACGATCAGCCAAACAAGAAAAGAAAGACTACTCAAATTTATACAAGAAAGGATAAGTAAAAGCGGTCATTGTAAATAAAAAAGATTTTATTATATTTAGAATATATATATATATATATATATATATATATATATATATATATATATATATATACATATATATGTTGCATTTAAAACAATTAATATGAACTGGTAAAGCATTTCAAACGAAAATAAATTAACGAATTGTCCAAATTAAGGTTATCAGAATATCAGTTATATATTTTTACAATAGAAAAAAATCACAAACACGTATGGTTCAAAACGAGATTAATATTATTTTATTACTTACCTGTAAATATCGATCTACATAAATTAATTAAAACTTATCATCAAACCTCACTTAACATCATTTCTGAATAAATTAAACCATATTATAATTTCTACAAATGCTCTAATAAAAATAAATGTTAACCTATAATAAAATGTTTAATAAAGCTTAAAAAACTATCAGTAATTTAAAAAAATTGTTTTTCCTTGTAAATCCGAGAAAATCAAGATTTTGAAAGCTATCAAAGAATATCTCTAGGTTAGGAATTTTTCTGGGTCGGAGGTGAAGAAAAAATAAACGAACAAAATTTGAGTGAAAAGATCTGAACATATTGATATACGCTTCCATCAAATAACCTAAACTCTTTCTTCAGGAATTGTAGTTGGTCGATTGAACTGTGTGTATTTATTATGTTATTCGCCATTTTTTTATAAAAATTATGAAAAGAATTTAAGCATAATTAAATACTAGACAACTAAATTTACGAAAGAATTTACGAGAAAAAAACAAGTGCAGTGCAGTTGCGTCTTTCAACGTATTCAATTAAAACGTTATTTGTACTTTTATTCTATATAAAAATAATTGGCGGTCGCTATCTTCAACGAGAACATGATTAGCTCGCGACGTTGTCAATTGTTTTCCTGAATTCAATGTATTTTGTATTTAAACTTAATAACCGAAAGCTTTATATTGTCCTGAAAAGTCCAAAATTCCTTAAAACTAAAACTATTAAATAGGATAGTGTATTATAAAAGAACAGTGAATAAAAAAAAAAAATATATATATATATATATATATATATATATGTATGTATATATATATATATATATATATATATATATGTATATATATATATATATATATATATATATATATGTATATATATATATATATATATATATATATAATTTAAGCACTTATACACTTTTTTAATATTGATATTTTTTTGGAGTACAGTAATTCTCATTATGACCCTAAGCCCGTCTTTATTTGATGACACCATAGTGATATCAAACCCTGTCCTATAAAAACCAAAGTTACCAAAAAATTAATATAACCGTGAAAAAAAAACCTGCAACTCGGAACTTCTGTATAGAATTCCATAAACGTCCCCATAATAGAAAACTATTTTGTGCCATTTAATTTAACATACAGTTTAATCATAGAGACCCTTAAATAGGAATTGTACCGTTGAATAAATTGTAGCAGATTGTAAATAGTTTTTTGTTCTTTCTTTATCATTTTTTATATAAATAACAAAACATAAATGATTTGACCTTTTTTTTGTGTCTTCCCAATATAAAGCAATGTTTATGACCGCGTAATTTGAAGCGAATGAGTCGAATGAAGCTCTCGTATTTTTTAAGATTGCGAATCGATTTCGCCAAAGCGGGAATTTCTGATTCGTTAACTTTTATGAGCTTTCATGTACATAAAATACCCTATTTTAATAAATTGTCACAAATTAATTTTCGAAGTACACTCGCTGTTATTACAAACAAATTAAAAATTAAATAATTTAATACTGATCAGTGATATAAATATCGGTTTAAAAATCTCTTCCTAACATGAGAATAAATAAATAACCATTATTTTATACCATTAGGTACTCAGTGCAAGTGGAAATTTTGTAAATTATGTAGCCTCAATTAAGCCGAAAAAGGGGTTTAAAGTCTTTCATATCCATTCTGCTATTTTTTTTAAGTTATATAATATATAATCATTCTGTAAGTTAAAACACTTTTCGTTAAATCTCTTTGTTATATAAATTTGTTTTCTATTTAGTTTGATTACCTTTCACATTACATCAATAAAATAGAAACCGAAAGGAAAAAATTCTATAAACATCCATCCTTTTTGCAGATAATTTATAAATATTAGCTTTCCGTTATAAAGAAGCTTTTGTTTATTTTTCATGTCAGTAAAAGTAGTTTCAAAAAATCTTAGACCACTTTGAAAGTCGATTTTCCTGGTTTTTGTACTTCTTTCTTATATTTAAATCATCAAACAAAGTTAAGCATGAAATATAACAATGGTACGTTTTAATTTAAACGAAATTTTTAACCGTTACATCTAAGTTTTTAATAAAACAAAACTTAAATTCCACGTTTTGAAATATTTGTAATGTTTCATATTTAGTTTTAAATGAAGTGATATATAGTTTGGTGCAATTTTGTACCAATAATAAAAATATTCATGAAAGTTACTAACTTTTATCAACTTGCATAATATAGACTTAGTATACCCAAATGCCTAAATAAAAATTTGTCTTTATCTTAATCCACACATTATATATGTTGGTGGAAACCGAATACACCATCCATAGAAAAATAAATACAAATTAATCGCTCTAAAAATTTCCGGTTCAACAACTTATTAAACGCAATTCAGGTTCAACAATTTATTAAACGCGATGAAGTCTTTAAAATTTTACAATTGTTAAAGTTTTTAGTAACTATTACAAAATATTAAAGTGCTTAGTAGTAATAACATTTAGATTACTTATTTCTTATTTGATAATCATTAGATCAAATAGTGTAACTTAATAACAAATCGCATACGTACATATTTAAAATATTACTTGTCAACACAATAAATTTCCTTGACACTAAGATCTGCAAAGGACATTGTTTTTAAAACCAAAACACATATATTATTGCGACAGTGATATATAGCGGGCTAGTATATAGTAGTTAGTAAGTAGCAACAGTAGTAACTATAGTTAGTAAGTAGTAGCAGCAGTTATAGCTACACCTTTGAAATCCTTAGCTACCGAAATGAAACTGACTTCCCACAAGTATTTGAAGTTTCCAAAATTTCGTCGCCACAGTTTGTATCTGAGCATTGCAAATCTTGCCGCGAAAGCCAGCGTTTAACAGTACCATTTTATTTCTAACTTTTTAAAATGAAGGATGCCCTGAATATTTAAATAACTTCACCAGCTCATAAGCAACTTCAACAGCTTTTTTGTTTTAAGTGAACGCAGATTTAGAAATTTGACTGAGTTATCTTGATAGTTTAAGAGCCATTTAAATTCTTCATCGGGACAAGACTAGAAATTTATAAGGTTGACTTATCCTCTTATGTGAAAATCACGTAAGGCAGGTGGTTTTGTTACTATTTACGTGATTATGTTTGAATTTCACTTAATTTTGTCAGAAAAGATGGTCAGTTTTACATAAGTGATCTCGTTTTTCCGTGTATCAACATTTTAATTCTTATATACCACTCTAAAAATAATTTCTGAATAATGTATTGTTACAAGACTAAACAGATGCGTAGAAGAGTATGGCAGTTAAGGACCTACTTAAAATAGATTAAAGTGAATAATATGAATAATTGAGAAAAACAAATTTACCAATCTTCGCCATATTACAGGCAAATAAAAACAGTTATACACATAGACCTGCATGCACGAGTAAAACTCATACAATTAGGATTCCGTGTTCACTTAGTTATACACAAAATTAGAAATAATTAAATGGATATTGTATTTTTATTTAACTATTACACATATCAGTATCATTTTACACTGTATGATATTGCCTAGTATATATTACTATTAAACCTGCCCTTACAAGTCAATAGTTTCACAAAGAAGAACATAAAGGCAATATTTTATATTTCAACGCAAGGGATAATATTTAAGGCCAGTTTTTTACAATTTCTCATAAACTAGGAATTCTTATGTTTGTGTTTGATACGCTCTTTCTGTTATTTAGACAATTTGATATAAGTTAGTGAATTTGTGATAAAAACGAAAATAATGATAATTTATTATTTTCGGTTAAAAAGAAATTATTTACGCCTTTGTCTTCCATTCTTTTTCTGAGGTTTTAATTACTTAATTTCCGTCTATCCAATGAAAAAAAATTGAATTTTCCCTTTACAGAGATTTCTCAGAATCTCAATTTTCCAGTTTGTATACCTGTCTGGATAATTAGCATTGAAAAGGCAGGCGTGAAAAGTAATAAAATGGATAGTAATTTTTTGCTCTGGTGCTACCGAACATGTACACGTACTCGCCTAGATGAACGCAAACGATTCTTTGTGCGCTAACTAGTCCATCGCACATACCACTACTTACGTTCCGATCCGTATTCATGTTCTTTAGGACCAGACATTCTACTATAAAAATGACGCAACATTGGCTCCTTTGGAAGTTGACTTTCACTTTCAATATCTGACGTAGAAGCCAGCGGCGGAGGCGGCTATCAAAATCTAACCATGTATGCCATAGAGGTGGGCGTTTACGCTAATCATGATAAACGTTAACACCAGTTAACGTTGACGACAATTAACTGTTGAACAAAACTGTTAATAGTTGAACAAAACAATTAATGTGTGTGTGTGTGGTTAATATAAACACCACACCGAAAATGGCGGCGCAACGACGCATTGTTTATAAATTTCGAAGTGTTGCGGGCTCGGATATACGTCAAATGTTTATATTAACACAATAAATTCAACCTGATAATTATATGGAGTTTGAGTCATTTAATACGTAACAAATATATATAGAAAATAATGCTATACGGATTGTTACTGAACTCGCGATTCATTTTAAATTTTTCTCCTAATATTAAATCATAGAAATAAAAATAAAATATTTTAAGCAAAATTAGTTGTGCTTTGCATATACAGTGTTTAGAACTTCACATGATTATAACATACAAATAGTTAGTAAATATATTACCTTGAAAGATAATGTAATATATACATTATTTCTTCAACAAATTTCGTTATCTGATGTAAAATAACTCCAAGGATCACTTTGTTGTAAACAAAGCGATCCTTGTACCTTTCAGATATTTGGAACAAATTTACAAAGTTTCTTGACCCAAAGTTTCTTGAGACATACACAAACACAAAGTAAATTAATGTTGATTATTAAGACCAAAAGTTAGTGTCTTTCTAAAACTAAAAAAAATTAAAAATGTGATTAGATATAAAAATTCTCGAAAAATAACTAGTAATAAAATATAAAATATTTCCCCTAAAAGGTCACACATAATTAACATCCTAAATAATAATTAATATCTTATTAAGATTTGTAAAATATTAACCATAAAAATATCCACTACATAATATTGATTATTAACACTAATAAGTTACATTTATTTCAAACTTTCGTAAACAAATTTAAAATATGTTTTGAAATAAAAACGTCTTCTGAATATTAAATCTGTAAAAATAATAACTAGTAATCTAGTGTGAAATAATTGTGTAAAGACCACAATTAATTTTTTATTAATATTAAAATTATATGGAATACGTCGAAATTAATAAATTATCGGACAAATCTCTAAACCTTCACACAACAGTCAACGTCGACCATTTATTAACTGCAAGTGTTGATCAACTGTAACACATTTTTTCGTCAACCGCGTTGATCACTGACGCACGTTAACGATTAACCGTTTTTTGACTCTGCTCTAGTATGACATTACTGCAGATATTGACCACTAATATAATAGGAATATTTATTAACCACCGCACAAGGCACCCACAAGAAATCTGATAATATATGGGTATATCCCACTTATAATTCACCAGCAAATTAATTACCCAGTACTGTGGAGAGGAGAAAATTATTTTCCAGTAATCTTATATTCTACGTGAATAATTCGTAGGTCGACTTATAGAAGGTTCAGTGGCGCCATCTAATATCGCAAGCTATAAATGTGTGGGAAACATCGTTGCACCATAAAATGAGAGGGCTTTCGTTAGATAATTTTCTGATTTCAAACTAGTTAATTTCACATTTCGTAAATACTAAAAGAAATGTTATATGAAGGAATTTTGTCAGAACTGGTTGAAAAATAAGATTACATTTAAAAATAAAATTTAAACAATCTTATATTTTTATTAAATTTTTAATATAGAAACTGTTATTTGTAGTAAATGGTATATTCTAATGTAGCTTTTATAGATTCTCATTTACAACAAAGTAGTTCTAATAAAAATTATTTTTTATTAATGCAATATGAACATTATTTATATAAGAATGTTTATATTAGGAATAATACAGTATATTTAGAAACTTTCATTAAGGGTTGAAAAGTTTTAAAGAAAAAAAGAAGAATAATCGAATATAAAAAAGAAAAAAAACAATATTATGATATAAAAATCAAAAAGAAAAATATTTTTAACAATAATTTTTAAACACTTTAATTTGTATGCCGCATATTACATATAAAAATAAATTGTGGATTCGTATAACTGAGACTGCTTAAAAAGAGAACCCATCTGCCCTCACCTTGTTAAACGAGTGTGCATACAAAATTAGAATAGTTTCGCTGAAGATAAAAGTTAAGGCCACATAAAATACAAAAATTATTAATTCCAAAATTTATGAGAGGTCAAAAACATCAAATTCCGTTGTAATACCATAACTTACATAAAGACCTAATAATGTCGTTCTCTAAAATCTATACCATCCTTCCCTTTCTATCTCAGTTGAAGGTAATATAAAGAAACTATTAAGAATTTACCAAATTATTGTTGTTTTGATTTCAGGAGTGAAAAATTCCAAAAAAATGTTTAAAATTCTATATAAAACATAATTTTGTCATATCCGTCTTTGCAGCCATCTGTCTCTTCGTTAAAGTTGTCTGTACATCGGTCACAATCTCATAGTTATAATTGTGTTAGACTTATGTGAACATAACTGTGTAAATTAAGTTTTGCAAATATATGCTCCATGTTTAAAAAGGAAATACCTTTATAGGTACAAGTAGTTTATTCCTTAGTCTTTTTAATGGAGTGTTATCCGTTATGATAATTAAAAACCGAGGAAGATAAGATTTTCGAGGTTTTTAACTTAAAACAGGAAAAAGGGAATGCTCATAAATTTGCTAAAGCGTCCGTCCATCTGTCTGTCTCTTTCGTGGCAACCCTTTTCTCAGAAGTAACTTGACGTAGAAAATTACTTTCGATACTGTGAAGTATCGACCGATCGATCGCCGCATGAATTATTCTGATTTTCATAAAACTCCTATTTCTGTTTGAGTGATAGTTATAAACGGGTAACTTGAATGAATTTTGCATTTTAAATTATTAAAAGAAAATAAATTATGAATTATTCCTTATTGTATGCATTGGTTTCATGTGAATTCTTACATGCGCAATAACTAATTTAACAAATATATTTTAATTACCAAAGTAATTTCTAAACAAAATATTAGAGATCACTCTATGACTAGTGATTAAAACTGAACAATCTATCAAAAATACTTTTAGCTTCGAAATCGTGCGTTTTCGTACTAAATAAATATGTCAATACTTAAACGTTTTATCTATGTTTTCAACGCTTAAACCTTTCATCACGCAATACATATTTTGGGAAAGAGTACCGATCGTTAGATCTTTGTGCCTATGCGGTGTGGTGATGGTATGTATATTTTTGTCTTTTAACATTTGAATGAGGATTTAATATAAATACAACCTTAGTTTAATTACCTTACTATAATCATTATATTTACTACATCTTTTATAAAACCTTCTACTCAGTTAACTCATTTACAGCAGGTGTATTACCAATTTTTTGAAATGAATTTTTTCTGATATTAATTCGGTTTGAGTAATATTAAAATTTAATACTCTGGAGGGACGTTTCTTTTTTTCGTTTTGTTTCATTTAAAGTAATTTTAATCGAAAGTAGAATTAGGTTTAATCCTCTTAGGATCAAACCTACGAAAATAACAAAATAATTTTAGACAAACTTCGCAACATATTTAGAAATCAAACTATAATTGAATCGCATAAAAATACAGCAAGATAAATAAAAATAGTAAGGAACTATGATAGTTCTCATCCCAACTAGTATCCAGAATATTTCAGATTTTTTTGCCCTCGATTGAGGAATTAAAAATAAGGAAACGTGTTATTATAAAGCTTAATATTTTCTAAAGAAATTTCAAAAATAAAAGAAAAAGTATTATATATTAAACAACAATTTCACTACCAAAATCTATTTATTAATACCTCACTCACTGGGAGACTTGAAAAATTCACCCCCAATTTAGAGGTATACTTTTTTTATTTTGTTGTATGATAATTTAGATATCCACCGACCGGGCTTGAAGAAATTACTATTTCACTAAGAACCAAAAAATGTTTATATTACAGGCCGAGTGAGACAAACAACTTCAAAATAGACGCTATAATTACCTCGAAAATAGTTGAGGGGTGGTATTGAGCTATATGAGATTAATCAAGATTTTATTAGTGATCCGATCTTTATAATAATACGAGTATTATAAATAAATTGTTGGGAACTAATAAGTGGAAATTATTTCTAATAATTGACTTCACAAAAGAGGAGATTACTAGTTCGACGCATATGTAATGTTTGTCATGTATTTTCTTTCCTATTTCTCATGTATTTTTGTCGCGAAGACGTCTTGACCAGTTTTTATTATTATTTTTTTTATTCGTTTGAAAAGAAATTATTTCAAAGAGGTGTTACGTAAATATGATTAAATACCAATGATGGACTCAGGAGATGTATTAAAACAACGCTTAACGGATGAAATTATAAGTTCCCTTTCGGAAAATTTATGATGATTTTTAACTTGTAGATAGTAATTTAGTCACGGATAGTGGGAAGGATTTGATAATAAAGCTGGAAGGTGGTGACCGAACTTCCAAAAATGAGAATACGATTGATCGAGTTTGGCTTCATTTAATTTTCTTTGATGATTATAAAGGTGACAAATAGTAACAAGGGATTGACAATGGAGCGTAGAAGTGGTGACTGCAAATACTTAATGATCAGACTCACTTGAATTTTATTGATGAGTCTTTTAGTCACAAGCAGTGGTTAGAGCCTGATGGAGCCGAAAGGTAGAGAAAGTAATCAATGAGGATTACTTTCATCGGGTTCATTCGAGTCACAAGAATCTCCTCATGATTTATTTTGACGATTTCTTTGTTCACAAATAGTAGTCAATAACTGATGATAGAGTCGAATGGTGGCAACAGAAACTCTTGAATGCTGAGAAGTAGACTCATCGTGTTCGGGTTAACTTGTCTTGATGTGTCTTTGGTCACAACTTGCGAAGATCTGATATTAAAGTCGAGAGATTGCGACATGGCTCCGTAATGGCGTAGAATATTTCAGTCGAGTTTGGACTCGTTTCATTTGTCCTGATGAGATTTTTAGTCAGAAATAGTGGCAAACGTCTTATAATGGAGCTGGAAAGTGATGACCAGAACTTCTTAATTATGAAGAGTATGTTCATTCGGTTTGGTTTTATTAGATTTCTATCTGCTTTGGTCATAAATAGTGACCAGTGTGTGTTGATTAAACCGACAGATGATGACATTATCCTCTAATTGTGAAGGATAGATTTATCGACTTTGGGTTCGTTCTAATTGTGAAGAGTAGATTCATTGACTGGTTCTTTCGTGACAAGTAATGGTCAGGATTTGAAGACAGAATTTAAAGATGGTGACATATTTTGACATGGAAAAAATAATTACGTAAACATTTTTTTTATGAGTATTTTGCTGTATGGGTTTCGTATACTGTAAATCACTTTGTTTTTAATTAATCTAATTAATCGTATATATCTACCTAAAAATTACCTGATATTATCTGTGGAGTTATAATTCCACTTAAGATTAAGTTTGAACACCTAATCAACTATGAATCCCAGCATAAAAACGATAAAATTTAGTGCATATGCGTAACCGTTATTATATTTGCTTTAATCTATACATATAATAAAATAATAACAGAGTAAATCGTGTAAAGAGAGGGAATGGTTTGGTACATAGAATGAAAATATAATCCAGAAAATCTGTTTCCAGACTTTTTGTGTGTCTGTTAATTTGTTCCTCAATGACGCAAGTAGACGGATTTTGATTAAATTTGGTATAGTAATTTTTTCTACCCTTGGGCAACATATAGGATATTTTTTAACTGGGTATGAAAAATTAAAGAAATATGTTGACTTAGTGAAAATTACAATAATGGTACTGTCAACACCATCTATTAGCGTTTTTTTATGTATTTTATTTTATAGATATTATAAAAATAAACAAAGAAATGATAACGTTAATTTTCATAATTACTTTTCTTATTCCGAATTTCATGTGAAAGAAGTCGCAGGCTCAGCTAGTATATGAATATTTTTTTTGTAATAATCAAAAGGATATAATTTTCCATCTTTAACAGACTTATTTATATTAACTTAAATTCTAATATTTGTAATAACCCGTAATCAAATTCCTTGACTTAATTTACATTTTTGCGTTTTTGTTACAGTTTTAACGGAATACAAAACAATGGCGGAATCTAAAGGCCCAGTAATATGTTTTTAAATAAAATACATTTTTCAAAGGTAATCTAAATGAAACTTCTACTTAGATATTGAAACGGGATATTGAAACAATTTCCACACCTGATATGATGATAAAACATCAATTTTGACTTTTAATTTAGTACTATAATTACTCATGACTGGTGATTTTTGTGGTGGCAAATTAAAGTACAACTTAAAATATCGAAAGTATTTTTATGCGTATTTAGTTTTTTTTTCTGCGTTGCGATAATAAAACCAAATACAACATTTAAATCTACTTTTGCTGAAATTGCTCATACCGCCACAACAAATATACCAAGAAATGTGCCATATGCAATGTCCCTTGTTTTAAAGTGTCAACAATATTAAATGTTGGACTGTGAGTTAAACTTTTACTAGAACAAATATTTTTTTAAAGTAGCATTTTTTACACATCTTTTTATTGAATTGAGGTCTGTAATTATCTTATGTGTTCTAAATGTCAATTTATTGATATTACATTATTATTTTCATATTATTGTTGAAATCTGTAATAAACTACAAATTATTGAATAAAAGTAAAGTTTTAAAAAGTATTTTAAAAAATTATAACATGTGTTTCAACACAATGCCTTAGATACAAGTGAAATCTAAAAATTGCGAAGTAATTAAAAAAGAATTGCCAAGTGTATGTCGGAAAACCCCATAGGGTCACGAAACTAATATTTCTGTGTTGGTATTTCTATTTCTTTACACGGAACCATAAAAAGAAACTATTTAGTTTTAATACCATTATGTAGATACGTAGAAGCATCTGATATTTAAATAAGTACTAGACGCGCGCAACTTTTTGGTTTACAGCGGTCGTATAAACCATTTTATGTTCGCGTTATAATAATATACATATTCATTATACAATTTTCAAAATTGAAAAGTGTCTAATGAAAAGTTATCTCAGATAATAAAATGCTGACAATATTGACAAATGCATGAAAATTTTTTTTTGGAATTTTCGAAATGTGAGAAGAAAAACCGATTTCTCTGAGATTTCAGAAAAAAAATTTTATAGCATTCATATGCATTTAAATTTTTATGTTAATAGGTTTTCATTTAATATGCAAAAAAGTCTTGTCCACTTATTCTTAAAAACTATTCCCTAAAATTTAAATCCACCCATCCGTACCTACTTTTGTCATGGGACTACTATTCTCTATAACCTTGCCAATTTCTTTTTTATATATTCTAAAAGTTAGTGAAGAAAGATACGTTTGGTAGAAAATAGATATATAGACAAAATTATACCGCATTAATTCCGTAAATGTTCTCAATTTTGTTGTGGAATAATTAAAAAAACCATAACCAATAATATGTAAAGTCTATATTTATAAATATGATAATCACATTAAGAAACCTATTCTGGAAAACAATTAATCACACGTCTAATACAATAATTAATACAACTTATTCATAATTTATATTGAATATTCAAATATTAATTAAATTAACAATATTTTAGTCATTTCCTATTTAACATTCTTAGATTTCCCTTGGGATAATACAGATTACTGATTAGAAGATTTCTTTTAATACCATTCATAAATTTTGACTATTGGTCCCAATGTTGTTCCACAGTAGGAAAAATTGTGTTATAACATCCCTGTCGTATAGTTATTACTCGTATTTTAATTTTATTTCTTACAATCGGAAATACCGTAAAATTTCTGAAATGAAAAGAAAACCGAGCTTGAAAAAAAATACAAAAAACGCTTTTCGAGACTGTACGATTAATAAATTTGACAATACCGTATTGTTAAATGGTGCCTTTATTTTTAAGCTGGAACAAATATTATACAGTACATAATGAAAAGATAACATTACGAGTATGTAATGCTCGTTACGGCTGTGGCTTGATTTGTTAACTCGTTCCGTTTGCATGCAGTTTAAATCAATGTTTAATGGTCCCACTGGTTAACTTAATTTACAGCAAATTATGCAAACTGTTCGGTGAAATGACTGGCATAATTTAATGGCATATCAATAAGTAAATAGGTAGTAATATGTATTACTAGATTTATCGGCTTCTTCTTTCATATATATGTATATATATATATATATATATACATATATATATATATATATATATATATATATATATATATATATATATATAATTTTATATGGATATGTGTAACAATATCATGTGAATCCATAAAAATAAAATTATGTTAATAACAAAAACAACACACACATATGGTTTCAAATAGCAAAATATATGTCGGATCACGAAAATAGATAGAAAAGATACTAACCTGGCAGACGTTGTTTCTTAGATTTTCTTTTATTGAATTTTTATTTTTATTTTTATTGAAAAAAAGTTTTATTCAGTGCCGAATTTTATTAAAAGTACCTATTTAAAATTACTTCATTTATCTATAACGTCTTGGGATAATTTCTCGCATGTGCTTTAAAATAATGTAAAGTCAACAAATTTACAGAAACAAATTTAAATAATGATGTATGCTACATTATCTCAATTCAGACGTTTGTAAAAATCTTAGATATTATTATTATATCATGTTTTTTTGTAACGGATAATTCCAGCAAGCACTTTAAAATTTTATGTAAATATTTAACGCGTTCCAGTACAGCTATAATTTAGGTGATTTTATACTCCTGAAAATATTAAAATGGACTAAGGAAGACGAGGCATCTTAGACTCTGACTAAACAGAAGTATTATTTTATTAAATTATGTTGATAATCCTGTGTTATAAATATTTCTTTATGTAATTCCTTGATTCCAAAATTTACTCCGATAATATATAAACGTACCTTCGAATATTTCATTACACGCTTCCAGAAAATTGTTACAAATTTTGACGAAACTCGTAACAGTACGGCGGCCAAAAATAACTTTCAAAAAAGAAATATCAATTTGGCTTTGTTACACATTTTTTAGTTTCGATATATGTCAATGTTAATTAAATTAATTTCTTGGGTCCCTAGATAAAATTAAATAACCTATTTCCCTAAAAACGATTTTTTAAAAAAGAAAGAAACTTTTACATAATTCTCATATTCTACATAAAGTTTAGATAAATGAGTATAGATATGATTTAGAGAAATGCATAAACGTGGTACTACGTACTATTTTATATTTATTTAACAATTTTAATATAATAATTTTCTTCGCTCGTATCCTTACTCTCAAGGTATGTGTAATGACTATTGGGATATTATATTAATTAAATATCGAGTGCTATTTGCATTGCTTGACAGATCTTGTGACAATAAATTGACATATCCATAGTCATTTTCCTTAGTTTCCACTAATACTTTTACTTTAACTTAATTATTAATTAGATTACATAGTGCAATAATCGCTAAAACATCACATTAATTATAGAGAAAAAAAATTCACGTAGCTCTAACTCATTATCGACCTCTCGTTTCAGAGTAGAATTAAGTAAATATACATGAATACAGTACCTTAGCTTGATAATATGAAATACGTAGTTAAAATACTGAAATATTATTTCATGAAATGAAACCGTAGGCAATTAAATACAAGGTGGCAAGTAAATTATTTCTAAAACGGTTTAACTTCCTTCTGAATTAGCTTATTTGAAATATTTTGTGTGGAATATTTTAATTTATTCTAAAATCTTATATTTGTAATTCTTATTCCATACAATTGAGAGTACATTAGCTTTAAAACTATTGCAGAGTCTAATCTTTTTAGGGCCAAAATATTTGTACGACGTTAGGTCTGTATTCCATGAATATTGTATGAATATTCATAAATTTCAGAGATTTGATTGCCAATGCCTCGTTTCATTCTTAATAATATCTCTTTTCACTACACAGATCGTGAGCCTAAAAAAGTGTAACCGCAGATATAAAAGTCTTCGTTTGAAATATACTAAGCAAATAAAGGAAAAATATTAGATTTAATCTTTTGAAAATTACCTATACCAAAAGAAGTTATATCCATCAAGCTTGCATTCAATAAAATTTTCTGTTTTCTGTAATAATTTTTACAAGACTGAAAATAGTCACCCACAAAAACACACCGTAATGTTTGTTCTTGCTTTTCATATATTTAAATGTGAAGCACAATATGAGATGACTTTCTACGTTCGTAATTAAATTAAAATATTATGCTGCCATAATCGTTTTATACAAATTAAAAATATCTTCACTTACAGCCTAATTGTCATAATAATGCTGCATTTTCGTTGGATATTTAAGCCATGCTTTATATTTTCATAATTAATGATAAAGATACTTGACTAGCATTTAAATTTTTTTTTCAAATTCCATTTCTATTATATTTTTATTAAAAATGTTTATGAGAGTTGACTTCCAATGAAATTTAAATTCTTCTTTTTTTATATACTCGCTGAATCATTAACATTATCCGGCTCAAAATTTGATTTTGTAATTCATACAAAATTCATGCAAATTTATACAGACTATATTTGCACAGATTGTGTAATTTTATATCGGACTAATCAGTTTTAAATCAAATAATTAGATATTTTTTATGAAATTTGGTTGTAAATATTGAAAAAGGCAAGTATTATTTCCTCACACATTTAGGTTATAATATAGATATTAAATTACACAATTATCATTTCATCTGTAGATGCTGAAGTAATTTGAGATGATTTTGTTATTTGCTTACTTTTTACTAATTTCTACATCAACTATATTTTACACGGTAATTTGTTATTATTTTGCAATATTATGATTAATTTTAACAAATTTGTTAAAGTTACACAAAACTAGTAACAGAATACTTTAGATATGATAAGTCATTACAATTAGTACTTATATGCAATCTTAAATAACACGGTCCGAGTACAATCAATTGCAAGAATTTATCCTGCGGTAAAAACTGTATCCCATACGATTTCATAACCCAATAAACAAATCATTTATTATTCTTTGAAGAAAAATTGTTGAAGATAACATTTCACAACACTTCAATTATGTAAAATTTAGTTAAATGAATTTCGTCCTCAGACATATTTATTCTATACAAGTACTACAAACCACATTTAATTATATCTTTACTTATCATGATTCAAGAATATAAAATACTAAAATACAATGAAAAATACGTACGTACCTTAATTTACCTAATTTTTGTTACGTATTAACCATTATACAATAATATTCGTAAAAATATATATCTGACACAAAAAATATCTGATACGAAAGATAAATTTTATTATATCAAGAATCAAATTTAAAAGATCATCTAGAAAAGCAACTGATGATTTGATTCTTTCTAAGTAAAAACTAACTCGAATTGACCAAATCATTACATTGGAAATATTCGAGAAGCCCAAGAATAGATTTAAAAACACCTCTTCTTACGTTCATCAATCTTTCTTTTAGATCATATTTCATATATGTATATATATATATATATATATATATATATATATATGTATATGTATATATGTATATATATATTTATATATATATATATATATATATATATATATATATATATATCTATATATATATTTAACTCTAGAATAAGTCACGAAAACTTCATCCATTGAAATCTCTGAATTAATTTATCATTTTAATATCCATTAATAATTTTAAATGACTGAAACCGTTATCCGATAACAAAAATATGAAATTAAACTAGTCTTCTTAAATATACCTGTTTTAAACCTGTTTGAAATATATCTGGTAGCCTTTAAGAAAGAAATGAAACAATATTTCAATTTGCAATGAACGAATTATAGCGTATATTGATGTCAATATGAACTGACACATAATTGTAGGAGAGTAAAGTTTTCTAAAACTGCCAAAAAGTGAAGAGAGTTTTTGTAAAAAACGTCATGTGTATAAAACAAATAAAATATATCGAGGTCAAGCAATATCGTACTACGTTCTGATTGTCCATACCTCTCAGCATATTTACCAAAAATAAAAAAAACTAATATTTTAGACAAACATTAGTTTTTAAGATGATAGTCAAATGGGAACTAAAACTCAATTTTCTTTATAGATATGACATTAATTTAAATATAAAGAAACATACAAAGGAATAAATAATAATAAATATTAGATATATATATAATTTATGCTCACATTCCTGAATTTCGAAGATAATTTTAATATGTATTTAATAAACTGAATGATACCTCAATTTATTAAATTTATATAAGGGTTTGACATACATAATTGAACTAGTAAACGTCATTATATTTTCATCGACATATTAAAAACATGACCGTCTTTTAGTTTCATCGTTTTCAGGTAAACTTAGCTTCTATTCCAGAAAGATAAACTACTCCATGAATAACTAAGCGAAATGTTTATAAGATTTACAGATTTCGCTACCGAAAATATATATACACATATATATACATATACATATACACACACATGTGTGTGTGTGTGTGTGTGTGTGTGTGCGCGTGTGTATGTGTGTATTTTATTTATTTATTTATTTATCACCTATGGGGAAAAACCCATACCAGTCATAGTGAGATACAAAATGAGAGTTTTTCAATTATTAGCTTGACTTGTATCCTAACATTCCCACATAAAAATAATATTCTACGTACATATATCCTCAGTCTTATATATATTTCTACAATACATTACACATTCAGAAATTTTATAAAATATTAAATTAAATTATAAATCAAGTAATATACCAGTATTACAATAAATATTGAAATCAGCCTTTCATTTAAAGTTCACGATAATAGTAATCAGTAGTAGAAGTGATAATAATAACCATCCTATTTATAATAATATCGATTTGAATAAAAAGAAAGGAAAAAAACATCATATCGATTTGAATAAAAAGAAAATGTAGTGTCAATTGAAAAGGACTAATAGTTGTATAGTTTCCATTTAATTCACTGTTTTATTGAAGTCATGAGGTCGCGAATATGTCCAGAGAATGAAATATGACAATGCATTGGTGCGAGCGGTAGATAGATAGAAAAGTACGGAGCTACGGGTCGCTCTCCCTGGCACAAGAAATCGCAAGTGATTCACTATATCGGCGCAATTGTAACGACTATGGCAAATGTTATAAAGTAAAACTGCTCCGAGTTCCATATGCCTTTCGTGGAGAGTACGGTATTTGAAAGCGCATTTTGGGCGTATTGAATAATCTGTAAAGAAATAGCCTATTTTGGGCGTATTAAAGCGACATTGCAAGGTACGTATAAATCGTTTCTGCACTCTTTCGTTCATATCGCAGTATATAAGATAGTATGGATTCCAGACTGCAACAGTATATTCAAGTTAAGATCGCACAAGACTTGTGTAGAGGATTCGATACGTTCTCATTTGCTTAAAGAGTTCGGTAGTTCGTAAGACAAAGCCCTGCAAAGCATAAGCTTGCGAGATGATCTGCTTAACGTGAATATCAAAATGTAACTTTTGATCAAACATTACGCCAAGATCACGTATGAAATTAACGGACTTCAAAGAATGGCCACCTATGTCATAGATGTAGAAATATATTTTCTTGTTTTTAGAAAAAGTGATCGATTTACACTTACTGTGACTTCGAATGATCAGAAGAATATCTTATTTTGGAGAAAATCTGTAGGTCGTCAGCATATAACAGGAACTGCTTTGTCTAAAACAATTGCTGATGTCATTTATAAAAATAATAAATAAAAAGGGACCCAATATAAAATCTTGAAGTACCCCAGAAGTCACGATAATATGAGGTGATTTAAAACCGTTAATTTTAACTGCTTGTTGCCTGTTGCTGAGATAGGAGACGAACCAACGAAGTAAATTACACTTTATACCATTAAAAGAGAGTTTTATCAACAACGATGAGATGATTAACCTTGTCGAAAGCTTTTTTAAAATCTGTAGATAGAGTCAATCTATGTCCTGCTATCCATAGATGTAAAGAGATATTGCGTATACAATAACAGGTTGGTTAATGTTGATCAGTTCTGTACGAATTCCAGCTGCTCCTCAATATTTAATATGCCGATGCAATGTCGGATAAATCCTATCGTGAACCACTTTTTCAAATATTTTGGATATTGCTGACAAAGTGGCTATTGGTCAATAATTTTCGATAGATTGTTTACGGCCAGATTTATATACTGGTATTATGTGTGCAACATTCCAGCACCCGGGAAATGCACCTCGGGCGATCCATACGTTAAATATGAATATTATATGAGGAGCAGAAATTTTATTGTGTATGTTTTTAAGAAATATTGGTTCAATGTTGTTTGGATCTGCTCCCTTATTGGCATTAATTTTCTTGAGAGCATTAGTTATTTCATCTCTTTGGAAGCAGATGAAGATGATATTAATATCTGTATTAAGTGCCAAACTATATGGAGAAGGTAGGTTTTGTGGGATATTCGGATTCCATTCAAAGGTAGATCGGAAAAAATTAGAAAACATTTGGCATATCGTTTGAATGACATTTGATTCATAACCTTCGAATCACCTTTCGTAATCGACGATGGATATCCTTCTGACTTCTTTAGAACTTTAAACAGAAAACTTCATTGTCATTAATGAGTTTCTCAGTATTTTGAATGTTGTCATGAAAACAAGACCCGGATATTTTTTTAAATTTCCTTTTTAATTTGGAGAAATTAAAGTGATCACAGAAGTTTCTCAGAATTTCTCTTTACGTTTTTTTATCTGTATCAATTTAGGAGTATACCAAATTTCTGTGGTTCCTTTTTAACTAATTTATTAATAACTTTAAAGATAATTATATATAATGTGTCCACGGCGCAGGTAGCTGAAAGCTGAAGGAACTCCTTTTCCCAGTTTATAGATTCTAGCCCTTTGTTGATTGCAATGTAGTAACACTTGCGGAAATTGTATTTTGAGTTGTCAACCTTTTTCATTGCGACGTGTGGACATCAATTAATTGTAAGGAGTAAAGGAGGGTGATAGCGGTCCTTACGAAATAATGGATCCACAGAAGAGACTATGCATTTAAAATTACTTAGTGCGAAATCAAGATTCTTGATGTTACAATTTTTAAAGTAACTAAACTGTTGCAGTTTCAGGAACGAACATATATATATATATATATATATATGTGTGTATATATATATATATGTATATATATATATATATATATATATGTGTGTATATATATATATATATATATATATATATATATATATATATATATATTCCTTCAACAAAAATTGTATACATTAGGCAAGTTCTTTGATAAATCCATAGTTGAATCATAATGGAATAAAATGAAAAATATTTGAATTCCTTCGCAGTTAGTAGTTTGAGATAGCTTTCTCTATCTAGCCAAATATTTATAGAAACATTATTAGTTCTTTTAAATAGTCAGTAGCTTTGAATATTTAAATATTGAATGCAAATAGTATTCCCCAATATTTTCATGTTTTGTCATAGTTTTATTGGTTTTAATAAAGAAGATGGATTGAATAATGTATGCAATATTGGATAATATTTTAATTAAATAGAGTTTAGAGTTTTATTGTTATATTTTTACCTAACCATGCTTAAATGTGAAATCACGGGTCTGAAAAAAAATCTGATCGCGTAAATTTATTACAGATAATAACACTTTTCAGAATTTTTTTAAGGTTGATGCTGGCTGGCTAAAAAATTCGGGGACACTCGGATTCAGAAAAGCCAAATTATTTGCTGAGTTAAGTAATCAAATGATGATTTAATTTTCCAGAATATATAGAATCGTTCTATTCTTCGATTGCGTACTTTTAACGTCAGTAGAGTTAGAAAATTTTGATACCTTTTAACTTAATATATTGAATATATTTGGCGTTAATTTTGTAGAAATTCATTATTCACAATTAAATTAAATTACGTGATGTAGTATTATTTCTACGTTCTTTAATTTCTTTACCACGACCTAGGTTTCGTTGTATTACAACATCTTCAGGTCAAAGATCTTTGCTAATATCCCACCTGAAGATGGTTTTGAAATTCGTAAATAAAAAAGAGGATCTTTGATATTCTTTCATCATCTTATTGAGCAAGTATTTGGTTTTGGCGAAATAATCGAGCTCCCTTCTTATTTATTTTGCATTAAAAATTTATACAGTAAATAAAATGGGATTTGATTTCACAGTTTATTTCTTAAGGCATCAAACCTTCTAACAAACCGCTTTAATTTTTTTTCTTGTGGTGTTATATAAGATATAATCTTGTTTATATTGTGGAAATGAAAAAAGTATTAAATTATTTAAAGAAAGTGAATTTATGAAGTACTACTTTAATGCTAGGATGGAGGGAGGGCGAAAGGGTTTGATAATACAAAAATCTAAATCCAACAAAACTTGTATCATTTTCATACTGTGATCCATAATAACGGCGGAAACACATTTGGACCTTACGAACCGTGAACGTAATAGAATGAAAATGGTTAAGAAGAATGTTTTTTCTATTTTAAACATGTAAGAAAATACTTTTAAAAAATAACTGTTTGGCTAGATGAAGTTAGATTGGTTTAGATTCGATCACTTTTGTTTAGCTTGGGTTAGGTTGAGTTATGTCGCGTCAGGTTGGGTAAGGATGGTTTATTTTGAGTTAGACTGTGTTAAATTCTATTATCTCGGATTCGATTTTGCACTTAATTTAATTTGTATTGTTTAAATTGAGTAAGTGAAATTAATTGTGTCGGCTTGTATTTGGTTGGATTGGACTAACTTGGGTTAGATTACGTTTACATTGTTATCGAATGTAATATTTTACCGAGAATTGCTATCCATTACGCTACAAAAATTGGAAAAATATCGTAATAAGATAGCTGTTATACCAAAAGGAAGATATCTTTTTGTCTTCTTTATTTCATACTCTCCCATTGAACTTGGACAACATGTTTCTAAATTTTACTCTCATTCCATTTTTATTCCATTCGACGGTACTCTTGAAATAAATAAAGTTATTACTGGAGAATACAATGAAAACAAACTGAAACGAAACCATAGGCAAGAACTGGCCTGTCATAAATGTATGCAGATAGATGTGTACTTGTAAATTTACATGAAGGAGAAAGAATATGCATTGACTTGGTATTTATTCCTGAAATCTCTGGCATTAGTAGCATTTTATGAATTCCTTTGGGTTCAAAAATTATATTGCAAGAATTCCACACAAA
The DNA here is from genome assembly GCA_039881145.1 of Druceiella hillmani. NCBI lineage: Eukaryota > Metazoa > Arthropoda > Insecta > Lepidoptera > Hepialidae > Druceiella > Druceiella hillmani. The sequence continues at coordinate 5,205,210 of JAYKKI010000093.1, forward strand.
CCGAACAACACTATTATAAAAAATCAAACTTCTTGCAAAGAATCACTGAATGCGAAGGACATTGAATAAGGAAAATACGAGTAATTAGTTGGAATTTTTGTGATGCAATATAATTTTTGAACCCAAAGGAATTCATAAAAAGCTACTAATGCCAGAGATTTCAGGAATAAATACCAAGTCAATGCATATTCTTTCTTCTTCATGTAAATTTACAACTACACATCTATTTATATGAGTCTCACATGGCACCGACTTCAAAAATCTCTAGAAATGAGAGTAATTGGCAAATTAATTTAGGTCCAGAAACGATATGGTACCGCGAAAGCTCCAACTAAGTACTAGTATTTTACATTACTTTACACTTTTAAGTGCAATTCTCCTTCGGATGTTATTTGAAGTAGGTCCCAATTCTTTGCTAGAAAGTTTTTCTTTTAATTTTCAAAAGTTTTGTTTTTGACCAGGATGACTATATTATTTACTAAAATCAATACAATGATATTTACTAACATCGGGACAAATGTTTGTGACTTGCCTGTATTCATACATACATACATACATACATGTGGATATATAAAGCCTCTCTTGCATGGTGTTCAGTGCTTCACACCTGTACGTACCTGTGAATACAGAGTTCTTTTTTACTAATGTTATATTCCTGTATGTCTTTCATTATCTGTATATATTTATTTACCAACATACCTATACTTACTTTTGTACCTACATACTAATATCTTAGCTACTTAATTCCTTTATATGTATATACATATATTTACTTGCCTGTTTCTTATGTTTTGTTCTCGCTTAGGTCAAAGAAAAGGGGTGAGTGAAAGTTGGTGAGTTTAATGTTTATCAATGAAAAATTTCTGTCATCACCTTCTGAGTCTACTATAGTACATTGACTTTTTTAAATCGTAGATTTATGTCACCATCAGTCGTATCAAAACTTTATAGACTTTATTATTAGATTATTATTGAACTTATATCATGCAAACTTGATTACGGACCTAAGATATTCTCTGTTGTGTAATTATTTGGTGTACCTGGATTCTAGATATACATTATGGTGAAATTTTATGGTCATATTCTTATCAAATCTTTGCAAGAATGAGGGTACTTTTAAAGCAAATAAAAAATCAAGCAATTTTATGGATTAATACCGGAATTAACACACACAAAAATTGGCTTCATGCTTTTGTACGTACCTGTATATACTTACCAGCATATTGTATTTGTTTCATTCTTACTTACATCAGAACAAATCAAAGGAATCGAAACTCGATGAGTTTACGCCTCATCACGTAATTATTATTGTCAAAATATTCAGACTCCGTCATTGCATCCTCATTTTATTAAATAAAAAATGTGTAAAAGTCTAATCAGATTATCTTTATTTCAAATTCTTGATTTCTGTGTATGTCACGATTTGTTTCATTTTGACATAACGATTTATTTAGTTTTTATCCTGGTTTTCATAACTTCGAACATTATTGCCAATTAGAACAGGTTTAGAATGGTATATAAAATAGGTTTAGAATCAAAACAAATACTTATTACGTGATCATAACTAGAAAATTTTCTAAATATTTCTTCTGTTTTAGAGCTCATATAAATTAAAGATAATATCTCTGTCCAAGGCCAAGAAAGCTCGCACATAAATAAAGCTTAATATAGTCGGAGCTCCCTTAAGTTTACAGCGAAGGTATTCTCAGATTTCAGCGTTAAAGAAGTGAAATTTATTTAGTTACCCGCATGTTTCTCAACTTCAGCTGAAGCATGACCCGGAGTTTCGTTGTCCCTGACTTTTAAATACATATTTTTTATTTTCAAGTGTTTTCTTCTTAGAAGTCACATTTTGGTGGATATTTATATTAAAGTTTAATTTAATATTTACACATTTTTTTCAGTCGAGACATTTAACCATGATAAAATAAAAATGTATATTACACACTTATTTACTAGTACGGTGCAACAAATTCACTGTTGAATAGATAACGCGAATGAATGACCAATGTAATTTTTGTATAAATTCTTATTTAATGTAAATCATTTGAGAGACATTTGTATTAAATTATACTCTTCTTGTATGAGAAGAATTCAATCGCATTTGAACGTCAGTCGAGCTGAAACAAAATTCTTTCCCTTTCGACAAATATTCGTAGTACCGTCAAAAAGTACAAAAATTAAAGTAAGAAAACATGTGGAAACTTATAAAGAAAATCACTTATCACAAATATCCGGCATTTGAAATTAACGAAATGTCAAGTGACGTAAACTACATCAAAAATTTTACAATAAAAAATATGATATGGGATACCCCATAGGATACCCCCAGTTTCGTATTCTGTATACTCGTAGAATATTTAGATAATTTAAAATATTAAATGCGATCACTTTCAAATGATAACTAGCTATTATCTTTGCTAATAGCCCACCTGAAGATGTAACACAACGAAATCTAGGTCGCGGTAAAGAACTAGAAATAATACTACATAACGTAGTTTCATTTAATTGTCAATAATGAATTTCTACAAAATTAACGCCAAACGTATTCAATATTTGAATATATTAATTGGATTGCTTAAAACCACTTAATTCAAAATCGATATAATATTTTAACTAGAATTATTACAGACTAGTGAACTCTGCTTTTAATGAAAATATATCCAAGAACAATGTTTTGGTATTTAATGACCACATTAATAGAAGAAAAAAATAAAACGGTATAAAAATTGATATCGTGGAATAACATAGGATCCGTTATACCACGATATCACTTTTTTTTTAAATTGTGAATTTTTAACCTCAGTTTAATTTTTCACTGCATTACATTATTTTTATAATATACAATTTATATTCTTATAACGTTTTTATTGACCTTTCCACATTTAACAAGATCCATTTTTAACATGGTACTTTTTTAATTATATTAGTTGTATGATTACCATAACCTTTATACTTATAATCATTTCTAAAATAAATAAATTTGTATTCAAGGTTTCGAAAATACAAGGCACTTATACAAACATGGGTAAATAATTTAAGATGTAATACTAATATTTTTTACCGATATCTTACTCTTGACTCGCAACGTCTCACAATTGGCTTCTTTGTTATAGATGGAAAATGATAGAAAGAAAATTTTAAGTATCCAATTTTTCGTTACGCAGTTACTTACATTTATATATACATATATATAAACAAAAAACAAGACATACACAAAACGATACAAAATAAATCTGAAATTAAATGTTCATTAAACGAAAATTAATTTTCTGATTAATAGATCTCATAATCAGCGATGTGAGATACGTGCACGCTATTGATCTCTTGTTGTTGTCGGACAGAAATGTTGGATTATGGAAAATTAGGTGAGGTTGTTTTTTTTATTTGAGTTTATGTTGACTTCAGAATCATGTCAGCAATAATATAGAAAAAACAAAAGATCTTAAATAGAATCAATCAAAGAAGAGAAGTCCCGTTTTGGTGGATATTTACATTACAGTTTGATTTAATATTGACACATTATTTTTGGATAAGTTTTGTACTAGCATTCGTTGTCAAACAACTAATTAATCATCAAAATTAATGTCCTCAAAATCATAAACATGTAAGCTTGTTCTCAAGACCTAACAAGTTCCATCGAGTTAAAAATTATACTAATTTATTTGTATGAATGTATTCTAAAGTAAGACACATAAATAAGTATTGTTCATGACTAGACCAATTTTGTCATTGAAAGTAGGCGTCTCCTTTTTATTTCATAAGTTTGAAAGGGTAGAAATTGTGGGACTGGGATCGAGGGTAATCTCTATAAAATTCTTGTATCAATGCAGAACCCGAAAATGTTTGGAGTGTATAATTGCATACAGCGCGGGATAGTTATATTTCAAAATAAACGAAATATGTTAAGTTCACAAGTGTTTAATAAATTAGTAATACGATCAGTTGGGATACCTTTACTAATTGCAGAATCGAAAGCACGAATTTGACGTTGTACGTATTGAGCGTAGATGGTAATGAGTATAGCATATTGTTCATTTTAGCACAATTATTTTTAACAATAACTTATATGATTATAAATATGATATATCGTAACTTCTATATTATAATTACAATTTTTTATAATAATTTTAATAACATAATATTGGATGTATTGTGAAAACCATTTACACTTCAGTGTAAATTCCAAAAGACAAAATTTATTTATCTAAGTCCGGATAGACCACAGCCCGGTAACAATTTTTTATATATAGGATTAATTTGCTATAATTACTTCGTTATAAAATTATAAATTAATTTAATATATTTTAAGATCTCTTAAGACACATTAAATTAATTCATGTTTTCATGTAATTACTTTTTTTATGTTATTATATCATGATGTTAACACTGAAACAATGACTCCATTTATTTTTAATATTGAACACTTCATCATTATTTTTAGGAGAAATGATGAAAGGAAACCAATTATACATTTAAATATTTTACTTCATCCGTAATACTTTGTTCATAAAAATTTAATTTAAAATATTTCGTAGCAACCGTATTTGGAATCTCAGAATAAAATTTAAATTTATTATATTACAATATTCCCTCTTTTTATTTCACTCTGCATATTACTGATTAACGATCATGGGATTTCTTCCCATAACACTTATACATTTTGTTTGAATATTATTTTAATCGTAAATACTGTAATTTATATAATTTATATGAAATGTGGAGAAAACTGAGTTTAGAAAAAAAATACACTAAAACGCTTTATAGATTTGAAGAGTTAAAAACGCATTTCCAATGTGGTAAAATTGGAAACCATCTTGCGGATTGAAAGCGAAAAAAATATTTATGGAAAAACTAAACTAACAGAAAAAACATCACAGCACGAGCAATAAAAATTAAGTGATGAAACATTTCGAGTGCATGATTGGGCACAGAAGTTTATCTTCTTTTAACTAAGGCAATTTTGTTGTGATTTTATACTGTGATAATAATCACAACAAAAAATGTTTACTTAAGATTGAGGATCAAAAATTTGCATTAAGGGAAAAGAAAATTCATAATCACTGTAATTGAAAGAACGCCGCAGTGTGTTACATATATACTGCGACTTTACTAGTGACTAGACTGTGTTTTACACATATATATGATATACATACAATTGTATATAGATATTTGTAATAGTTGAATGTAGATCCAAAAAAATTACACGACGTTACTTTTCATGGAATGAACTTATCAGTTTTAACCACGAAACAAATCCCTGTAACCACGAAACGAATTTCATCGAAATTAAATGCGGTTACAAATAACAAAAAATGTGATGGGCTGTGAAATAGACTGACAAGAAACCAACAAGTCATTTCTTAAATTAATTAAGGGTAACTGTTTAAAATTGCTTAATTTATCGACAGCATCTTCCTTTCGATTATCTCATGTCATAACAGAGAGTAAAGTATGCAAATATACATGTACAGAATATTAGTTACAATGATGTGAAAAATTGTATTGCAATGTTTGCTATTTGACTTGATCCTAGGCCAGATATTGACATAACCGTATTATATTAATGTCACAGTTCTTTTTGTGAGAGATAATCCTAGCAACCACATAAAAACAGATAGATTTCCTTACTTGTTTATTACATTCCATACTGGAAAATATCAGGTGATAATCTATTGTTGAGAGTATTAAATAAGTTGACGGAAGGAAAAGCATATATCTTAGGTACGTACTGTCCCAAGAAAGGTAGTGTTTCAGTATTTTACAAAATTTATTTTTATATTTCATTGCTTTAAACAATTATTTATAATATACCTTTTTTAAAAGTTGCTCGATATCATTGAGCAACTTTCAATGTTATATAAATTTTAAATATGTATATTTGCTGTGGAATATGTCATTACTTACTTTCGGAAAAAAATCAAATTATTATGAAATTATGACTAATAACTTTGATAGGAGCAGAGTCAATTAGACGTTCTTAGGTATTTTTTATTTTTGTCAGATATCAGTGGCAAATTAGTAAATATTCCATTTCTTTAAAGATCATTTCTTAAGGAAGAAAACTGTAAAAACCTGTTCTTAATTATCAATAATAGGTACATAAATATCATATAGATTTTCTTATAAATAACTAATGACATCCTTTTTATTAATACTCGTCTAGCTCATATATTTTCTCCCATTTATTAATCTTTTATTTTTATGGCGTGAAATTTGCTACGAACCAACTAATACGATTATGGCAAAACAAAAAGGTCTCTAATAATATAAAATTATCCTCGGTTTTCCTGTATGGTTCTTGGTCCTGGACAATTTGATCGATGGAGCTCAAGAAGATATACCCAATCGAGATATAGTGTTGGAGACGAATGCTGTACATACCTTGGATAGGCAGAAGAACGAATATACAATTGTAAAATAAATTAGAATAAAAATTACACTGTCTCCCATCTGCTACCAAAGAATCCTCAGCTACTTTGATCACATTGCACGCAGGGAACCAGATAACTTAGAAAAGCTTATCGAGAAAGTGAATAGTAAACGACACTGACCATGTCACTATGCTCATAGGACTTCTAAGAATGTCTACTATTAGGAAAACCAAGCTCAGGACTGAATGGAAAAAGACTAATAAACGAAGCTACCGGGACTTTTCAGGATGGACAAGACCTTCAGAAATGAAGAAAGCGTTGTCGAAGAAAACAAAATATAAAGATAATTAAAAACTTCAATTTACGAATTTTCATTACTCGTCAATGTATGACGAGTAATGAATATAACGGATATTGAAAATATGTATTAAATAAACTAAATCAATATTTCAACCAATAATAACGAGCTGAAATTAGCAGGTAAAACACCCACTTCAAATTTATTCCATAAAAACCTCCGAAGATCGAAGGAATTTTGGAGGACAACAAATTATTATTTACTGGTTTTCCATTTAAAATATTTTCATGGAATGTTTCAATTTAATTCAGAACCTCTTTCCGGAATATTAACTTAGAACTTTGTTTATGAACTGATTATTTCATTTGTAGAACAAAGCACGTATATTCATTTAACTTTTATTGAATGTCACATAAATATGATTGCCAATGTGTATTGACATTATCTACAATAAATTAATTTTATCCCGACAAGCAATTAAATTAAAGGACAATACAGAATCTTGAGGGCTAACTTTTTCAATTATTAATTAAATTAAAAATAAATGATAACGTTATTAATATTCTGAAAGTGTGAGAATAAATGTCAAGGAAAAACCCTTTTTGTATTCCGCAATCTTTTTCAAGATTCTGAAACTATATTTATATTTGAACTAGCTCAAGTCTCCTATTACAAGTTTAGTATGTCTTCGCCCTATTAATCTTTGATTTATTTTAACGTACATTTTTTAGATTTATTATCACTATCAATGACCACAGTCGATTATTCTGTTCTCCCTAAAATGTCTTTCAATGAACCTGGTTTTATACTCTTAAATCCACACTATCCTCTAATTATTGTTTGAATGAATTTTTGCACATATATTAAGGAAAACTAAAGAATATTATTAAAATTAAAAAAATATAGTTTTATGAATAAAAATTGTGTGTACAAAATGCACGAAAGATACCAGAGTCAAACCATATCGCACTTTATCCTCATTGTTCAGATTGCTTAGCGTATATTCGAAGAATCCGCGCAAAAGGTGAGAAAATAATGTATTCAACTATAGTCATTGATGAGAGTTTACAATTATGAACTAAAGAAATATTTTCTTTATAAGTATTAAGATAACCTTAGTTATGAAGAAACATTGACCAAGTAAAATAACAAATAGACACTATAAAAAGTCAAAAACTTTTCGAACATAAGCACTTATAAAAATCGAAATAATAACAAATAAGGAGCATTGCCACAACAGAGTTGAAATCACGCGCAAACTTAAATTAAATGCAATAAAATTACATTAATTAATATTAAATTACTGTCAACACTACAAATGTAAGAAAATGTCTGCTGACATTTCAAATTTTATGAAATACATTTTATTATGACGTAGTGTTTTTATATTCACATGTAAAAATACTTTCCCTTCGTTTCGGATTTCCCGAAAAGTCAATGACTTAAATTTTGTTATTTTTATATGACTAAGCTTTTTCCATAAAATTTTGCCTTTATTTTACATAGAGTTTAAGTTTAAATTTAAGTTTGCTGTCAACGCAGAAACCAATTTTGATATAAACTAGTAGGAAAAATAACAGGAAAAAGAATTTCGGAAATAATTCTGAAACGAAAATTTCTTTTTACGAATTATTTTATTTTCAATTTAAATCGTATTTATTATTTTCCCAGTATATTTTATTATTTGTTGGAAATTGGATTTATTCATTATCGTTTATATTTGTTTAAGTTAGTTTTATTGCCTTTCTTAAATTTATTGTCATCTTGTCATAATCCCAGTTTTTTTTTAATTAATTGTTATTCTTATTTTATCCAATCTATGTCGCATTATCCTCTCTTTAGAAAGCTATCAGTATTTTTGAGAGTATATTTGTAGTCGCACAATTTGTTATTCAAGAATTTATTACCAATAAATTATTTATATAAATTAAATATATCAATAAATTTTTGAGTACACATGTAAATTAAATACGTAACAATTTTTTTAAAGGTTAATGTATTATTTTCATCATTAGGTACGACATATTCGTAAGGAACATAATTTAATAACAGCTTTATTCTTGCAATTTTGTTACAGGCACGTGTTGGCCACCGACCTTGTGAAATTTGATCTTAACTCGAAAATTGTCGGGAACTTAAATGTAATATATATATATATATATATATATATATATGTATATATATATATATATATATATAAATATAAATATATATATATATATATATATATATATATATATATCGGAAGATTCTAATATTTATTATAATAATGGCACAGAGTTCATTTATAGTGTTGTCATTATAAACTTACATAATAAAGTAAGAAGGGATTCAAATTCACCATTCTTCTCCACATTTGAAGATAATCTTTCTTGAGTCCACATTATGGTAAATCACTAGCAGACGTCTCCTATCCTGTACTATTGGCAATATCAAGAAAAATCCAAAGATACCTCAATTTCCAAAATCGGTCAAATTGTTTAGGATTTAGAGTAAATTAATGAATAGCAATACATACATACAGACATGCGAAAAATACGCCATAATCAGCTACACGACAACATCAGACGATGAATTAAACTATAATTTATTTTATATTTATATTGGTACAATCGTTTGATATTCATAATGAAACTATTGAATATCATTGCACATCACGAGCAGGTCAAAAAACTGACTCCCTTTTAGCTTTACTGCTTTAGCGCAAAAATCTTAATTTCAGTATCTATTCCAAAAAGATTAGTTACTCTACAAAAAGTAACCAGTCAATCAGTATTATAAATTAATTTCAATAAAATATTATTAAAATAGTCAAGTTTGTGGAACATTAAGCGACGTAATTTAATTTACATTTAATTTTATGCACTCCGTATGTTTTTAATGTTAGTGAATTGAAGAGTCCAATAATATTCCCAAAAACATATAACTGTTTTTAACCGAGTTCAACAATGGAGAGTATCCTCAATTTATCGGAATGTTTTTTTTAACCTACTTCGAAAAAGGATGGATGTATGTACAGCGATAATTTTTTCCCGGATTTCATAATTATTTTTTTTATTTGAAAGAAGATGCTATAGGTGTAGTTCCATATAAATATGATGATGATCTGATGATGAGGTCGGAAAATCAATGTTCGAACTCCTCGGATCGGAACTCATTAATTGGTCATATCTAATTTGAAAAAAGTGATATTGGACTTCGGATATAGATAACTGAACCCCTCAACGGCTAACAGCTAACTATTGGCGGCTACTACTATCTTTTCATTTCTATGTGCTGTTGATAATAAATTTTGGACCTAGGGGAAATTATATACTAGCTTTTACCCGTGACTTTTAATAATTATGTAATATTCTAAGAAAAAGAAATTAATGTAGTGATCAATATTAATATATTAATAAGTAAAAATTCTAAAATAAAATGTCTGTTAAAACCCGATTTCAGAAAAGAATTAAATTATTAATTAATTATTCGCAATAACTAGCTAAGTTACTTCTTTTTGAAGTCGATGCTAGCACCGCTGATCCACTTATACAAATGTAAAATGTTTGTATTATAAAGACGCCATTTATGAGTATATTTAGTATTGTAAATACTTTAGAATTTGAATATTTAAATTGACATTATAACTTAAGTTATATTATAAATATATTAATAATAATAAATGAAATATGTATATATATATTTATATATATAAATATATATATATATATATATATATATATATATATATATATATAACGTCGTTGCGAGTAAACGCATTTTAAGCTAATTTTAAAATTTGAAAATCTTTTGTGTAATCTTTGTATTTTGTAATTTTTCAATATGTTTTTTTCCACATCTGCTGTTGGTGTCTTGGTTTTTTTTTCATTTTAAACACACTGTTTTTATGTTAATAATATAGTAGTACGTTAAAAATATATTAGTAGATGAAAAATAATTTAAGAAGACGGTTATTGAATTATATGATTTGGGTACTAATAAACCTGCCATCTCAAATCATCAGTGTTAGCTCGTATGGTAGCCAAATAGAATATTTATTCCATTTTTCCCAAAGCATGGACTAGTTTTTAGATTGCAACATGAGATCGTAAGAGTAGCTCTGCGAAATAATGCAAATGTAACCTGGGATCTATTTCTTTTTAATGTTACCAAATTAAATGTAGGGGATATTCTTAGATGAGTATTCTCGGAGAGATTCATATCTTTGAAACAAATGTTTTCCTGCATCATAGAATATTATACCTTCACAAAACGTTGAAAATATTATAGCGTGTTGCTTTGCTTTCATGAATTTCAATATTAAAAATATTGTTTTAAAAAATTTATTACTTTGTATAAAACAAATGAGCTGAATATTTCTTAAGGACCCGTGTTATTTCTAGCTCGAACATTAAAGAAACGATTCAAGGTCCACACGTAACTCTCACTTTATAACGTTCATGTATTGAAAAAAATATTAACTCGACTAGTTATGGAAGAACCAAGATATAACGTGTGATATTTAAAGGAAACCCAATATATAATTCTATTTCACAAAGTAATTAAACATTTATTATTTAAAAGGGTATAGTCGTTTCCTGACTAAAAAAAGGAACACCCCTGAGGTTTTAAAGTTAAAAAAGGAAAAATTCTGAAATTTTTGGATTTTTTTCTGTGCTTATAATCCCCATATTATTTTCATTAAACTATTGATAATCTTTGATATTGTTTTTCAGTACGGAAATATATTGCTTAGCAAAATTGTTCGCAGTCGTAAGAACGATAACTTGATACAGATCTACTTAATTTATTAATATAAGTTCCCCGAATTAACATCGCAATGAAAAACTTACTAAACTCCTTTTTCCTGCTTTCAGATTTTATAAGTTGTTTCGAAAAATTAGAGGATAATACTGCAAAAAGTTTTGAACTGAAAATTTACAATATTATACTGTTTAAAAAAATCATATATTTTTTAAGAGGTTTCTCTTCAATAACACACTACTCGATAGAGCGGTGTGCCATGGTGAGAAAAAAATTTATCACAATAAAAGTAATTAAAAAAAATTAAAATATTTTTTCTATATTTCAATGCAAAAAATTTTTTATAGATAATTAGGGATGGACAGATTATCAGATGCATATGAAGAAATTATGAAGAGACCGTTTTTCTCTTTGACAATGAGACACTAAAAATTACACCGATAACTTAAAATATGCCAATATTATCCTGAACAATGACCATATTAGTTGCACGGTACTATAATGTTGCAATTATCTAATGTTAAATAAAAATAACTTGTTTAGAAATTTTTCTTTAATACCTTTTCTGTTTCAGCATGGCCCTAGATAGAATTTCATATGGCCAATTATACTAAAAATAACACTCCAATATTTTTAAAATATTACATATCAGTAACTATCTAGCAATAAATTTCCAAAAGACCAAAGATATATTACTTATTTTTTTTTAATAAAAATACTATAGAAATTTCAATATTTAATTTAAATGTAATTACTAATAACATAGTGAAAGTTAATAAAGATAAATATTCTATCAAACAATAATAGATAATATTTGAAAGAAATATTTAGTTTTCCAAAACTTCTCAAGGATTTAAATTGAAGTAAAATGTCAGATGTTGGCAAATGATACGCAGAAGGATTTTACTTCATTTAGGACCATCTGCTTTGAAAAGATTTCGTCACAGCAGCTTTAATTTATTCAAGGATTCTTTTCAATCGTGCAACACAACAAAAATGTTTAATGGTCTCTCTGTTGAGATTATTTATGTTTTATTATCCTGTAAGAATCAACATCATTTGTTTCCACAGCTGTTTTCATGAGAAAATATTGGAAACATTGTTGGAGGACATAGGATTCTGCTCTTTGTTACATGTTTATCTTTTTCATAATAAAGGACGATATCCTATTTATTTATCTTTGTATAGACTTTTGTCCGCAACTGCGCCTGTGTTTGTTTTCTATTAAAGCGAGGTGAGATTTACATGTTTTGTTGTGAGCTTTAGAGGCAGGTAAACGATGGATTTAATGTACATGTAACGTCATCTGTCGTCACATTTTGTTTAAAGCAGTAGTCTATGTGTTTACTTAGACAATTGACTATTGTCGTATCTAGTTTCATGGAAATATCTTTTGATGTTTAAGCATAATTGAGTAGAAAATAACCTTGCACGCTTTTCATATCACTAATATTATCGATAACATACATCTCGTAAACTATGTATAATCTAACTTTGATAGAAATATATTATTGTGCGGTAATGATGTAAGGAATATAAATAAACTAACTATTGAATTTATGATATTAATAGGGAGAGTGTTGTCTCCACTGAGAAAAATAAACAGTAATACAGAAATATTATAACGATTTATCGGAAATTATATTTCTGGATTCGTTTGCTATTTGCGGCCTTTTTAATTTTGAGATATTACATGCGCGTGATTACAAAAAGCAGAAAAATAATTATGATCCATCATTGCGCGTTGTTTATCATAATTCATTAAAACCATAATGTGAACTGAAAACGGCTCAGTAAGCTCTACACTCTGCGTATTCTGATTTGTTATATAAAGTTACGAAAAGGATCCAAAGCAAGTAACTTAAGAAAAAGTTAGTGTTTAAATCTAAGCCGTGAAAGTGAAAACTTTGGGAAATATTATAATCGTACGGTATATAGAGACAACTTGGGAAAACTAAAATTTGAAAAATGAGTGAAATTAATTAAATTAATAACATTATAAAAATATGATATATTAATTAATGCAAATACGCTTAATTATTTTATAAATGTCCACAAAATACGCTACGTAATAAACTGAAAACATTTTGACAACACATAACGAACAAAACAGCTGATAGCACTATTGACACACATAACGAACAAAACAGCTGATAGCACTATTTACCACCATTTTTGTTGTTTTCGAGTATGCGTACACTTCATGTCTTATAATAAGGTTTTCATTTATCTCTCAGTTGTTATCTAACTACCTATTTTCAGTTATTCTTTGGAATGATTCATTTCATTCAGACGTTACAACAAAATTTTCCATGAAAATATTGCATTGAAAACGTTGCAGTAAATTTCACCTTGACATTTCACTCTTATCGCTTTCAAAAAATTTCGCTTCAAAAATTGGTAAGAAATTTGATATTCTAACAATTCGTATTGCTACAAGTTTTCGATAAATCTTCAACGTTTAAAACCTGAAGTAAATTACAAATACCTTGGGAAAGTTTAATTTGCCCAACGGGTGGCACAAAGCGATCACATCTTGTTGGCAAATAAACATGCTCAGGGCAAACCGAGCACGCATTAATATTTTAGATCATATATATGGACTTGTCATTTAAGTAAATTTTGGTCCTCAAGGGAATCAACATTTTATGAACATTATAATTTTTCATAGTTTGCGGGATAGTTTCCAGATATTTGAATATATTTTAAGGTAGCTAAATAAGATACTACTTTATCGGCGAAGTCAGACACTAAATGAACGGAATAGCGATTCCTGTCCTGTATTCACTTACTGAGTAGAAAAATTTATTTTATTAAGAAATTTATCGTATTTTGATATACTTTTGACACTTCCTAAAACTTTAGAAACTTTAGAAGTTACACACTATTTTCGTCCTATATATTTATTTTTTCCTAATATAAAAAAACATATTGTTACTTATAGTCTAATCAGTTAATACTGAAATATTAATATGCCAAAATATTTTATTTACAACAAACGTACGATTATCCCTGAGGTCTGCTCTCCCTACCTTAATAATTCGAAACCACTGTTAAACCTACTTAAGGCAAAATAATATAAGAACTAAACGAATTACATTTCTGACACTTAATAGAAAAAGAATATCTGTTAAGTACGAATAGAACGAGTTCTAACTACGTACGGTGTGTAGTAACATAGGAAGCTTTGATACTTTAAAATTTTAATATGCATAGTATTTTTATCTAATTATTTAAGAATCAATCTAAATGTTCAGTATAAAAGTATGACTAATGTAAATTTCACAGGGGTAAAATTACGGCTAATCTCCAAAAATCCGTGAGGTCCGAAAGTCATCATAGTTTTTTGATCAAATTTATGTCAATCTGTAGTCACTCTATAATAATAATTATAACAGTTGCAATTTCGAAGACGTGAAAGGAATAGTTTTGTGGGAATTTCTAAAAATTTCTTTAGAAAAGTTTAATGCAAATGACTAAAAGAATTATTTTGGAATCCTTACAATTTTACCATTATATTGATATTCCACAGGAACGAATATCAAACTACTTTTCAAATTACTTCTGAGAACAAAAGGTAGGACAAAGAAACACACGTACGGATGGATGAACAAATTAGTGAACACATAAAGCGAATTATTTTCCTTTTTAAATACAAGATTAGAAAAACGAATTAAATTGTTATAATTTATTTATTTTGCACGATAAAGAATTGTTTAGTATATTTCGTTATTTTATACTAAAATGTCGCAATTTAACAACGGATCGATGCAATTTTTTGAAACATATACTCCAAACAAAGGAGCAGCTGGCTAACTAATTACTTATTTATAAGTAAGTTTTATTTATTTTCATTATCAGTAATATTACATTGTCATATTTACAAAACCAGGAATCGTTCCATGTTGCGTTACTTTAAATTTGTAACTATAACTAAAAATATTTTTCGCTTTTCCTAGTGTCCCTAGTTCACGGATCTGCAATTCTGACAAATTTCCTGCAAATAAAAATTGCTCATAATACATTTATTTCATATGATTTTTTATTTCTACGTACTTTTTTTGAGAGAATCCGTTTATTCGTATTATAATTTTAAAGATTCTGAGCACGTAATTATAGGTAATAAATCGAGTAATATATAACCATAATCATTTTTTAATTTTTATCAAAACACAATTTTGTGCTATATAAAATAGTTTCATGTATTTATTCACGGATGACAATTGAATAAACTATTAACGTCATTAAACGTCATTTTAGGGATCGAGGTATTGATTACCTAGCCAATTTCAGCAAGCACGAAATGTTACCTTCACATTCTTTCACCTGCTTTGCCGCAGGATTAGCTCATTGGTGAATTATCATAATTGCCATCGATCATTAAGCGCCACTTAGAGTCCAAGACCAGGCTCATATCTCTTATCTTCCACTCCAGGCTGCTTTTACCTCAGTATTCTGGCAAAGGAGACGGCCTCCTGGTTTTCTAAATTTCTTATGGCCGGATCCTCCGACTGTCAGTACAGTATCATCCACATAAGTAACTTTACCGCATCCCTGAAGGGTTTTGCGGGAATGTCACCGAAAATAACATTTCATAAGATGGGTTCAAGGACCAAGCCCTATAGACAACCCTGAATCAAAGTTTTTTTTTACCTCAGTGTATACATTCTACAAAAAGACAATCGATCCCTGAAGATCCATTGAAGAAGTAGTTCGTTATTATCTGATGAAGGTCTGCTGACACACGTTGGGATTCCTGGGTAAAGCGGTAGATATTACTTCTAATATAAATACCTGAGGCCTGAAAGTTCAATTGTCTTAATGGTCTCGATTAATGAGACAACTAATGAAAACCGATAGTTGCATGTAGAATTGTATGTAGAATGAGTATGTAGAATTTTGGACTGCTAGGTGATTTTCATTACGTTTTATTACCACCCTTATTTCTCTACATTTCATAAAAGGACTTTACGTAAGTATTAGTTAAATACCTCACGTACTTCTGGCGCGATTACGTTTTGAAGTACATTAATAACGGCATATTTTAGTCTATATTTCTAACAATGTGATCTAAATCAAAGTGGCAAATCTCAGAATCAAAAATACTGGGGAAAGAGGCAATAGAAGCAATTCAATCTGAATAGACTTTAGTTGGAAAATGTTGAGATCTGAGTCATCATTAGGAAAATGTACGGATAAGGATTCAGTATCTCACGTTTATTCCCGGTATAATCGATGCCAATTGGATTTTTAGGGTGCTAAAGAAATAGGTTTTTTACGGGTTCCGCGTACTTTTGTATATGTCATCCCTGGGATCGGAGGTTTCCATTCAGCTAAAAAACGAACCAGTGTTTAGTTCATTTAACATTTCTATTACAATTGCATTGAGTCTCTAGAAAGACCAAGAAACCTTATCTATTTTCCCAAACATTTCCATGCTTGATAATAATGTATCTGTAGTAAATAATCTAAGCCACCTCAATCCAAGATAACTTAACCTAACATGACCCAACCTGGCATAAACTGAAATAGTC
Organism: Druceiella hillmani; assembly: GCA_039881145.1. NCBI lineage: Eukaryota > Metazoa > Arthropoda > Insecta > Lepidoptera > Hepialidae > Druceiella > Druceiella hillmani. The sequence goes on from JAYKKI010000093.1 coordinate 5,222,162, forward strand.
AAAATCGAATCCAAACCAACATACCCTTACCTAACCCAATGTAATTAAACTGACATTATCTAATTTAACTCAACTTAACCCAAATCAACCCAATATAATCATAATCTTCTCGTATCTAACCTAACCAAAACTAATCCAACCTAACCTTACCTAACATAATCTAGTCTAATAGATATTTTATTTCAAAAAAAAACTTTTCTGATTTGAGGAATGGAAAGAATTTACGTCTCAGCCATCCGCATTTTGAGCATAATTAACAATAAAAAATTAAACTTTTATAATGTTTTTTTCTCACCTAACATGCATCTCTGCTGGAGTAAAGTAGCACTGTCGGGTTAGTGGAACCTCAGTGAATGTTGAAATCAAATAAGTCTAGCAGTTATTAAGTAATGCTGATATAAATGATTCCATAATGGTCTCAGAAATGCGTAAATAACATATTCTACTACAATAAAAAAAAAATTCTCCATTATGCAGATAAGCTTCTCTCACAGTGTTATCATTTTTGTATAAAAAATATCGTAATAATGTTTTCTACATACTAAGTAAATAATGTTTATTTCTTTCGAGGCCAAAATTTACGTGGGACGAAATATCACCGTGACGAAGGTAATATAATTTATATGGCACATATTTCTCCATCAAAAAATATGTCTGCATTTTTCGCATTTATGACATTTTACGAACTATTTTAACTGAAAGTAATTAAATTTCTGAAACAGTGAAACAAGGAAATGAAAAAAAAACAGACGGAGATTTATAAAATCAAATGGTATTAATTTCGTACAAATAGTATTTCTTTTGTAATTTTTTTCCTTCTTCGATATTTAATGATTATGTTGTATAAATATGTTTAATTTTGCAAAGTCGCATGGAGGGAATTTATTACTTACGGATAAATTTGCTTCCACTACAGGAAAATATAGTGTATATAATTGTACGAAATTTAATTAAATTTCTTAGTTACATAATACAAAATTCAAACATAACATTTATTTTATTTTATATTTGTATATTTATTTGAAGTAATAACATATTTTTGTCATTCTACGTTTATTTCATTATATATATATATGTATATATATATATATATATATATATATATATATACATATATATATATATATATATATATATATGTATAAATATAAATATATATATATATATATATATATACTCTCAAAATAGGATATAATTTGCACTCTGGAAAAAATCTCCGTGGAATGCGTGATGAGACGCAGTTTTGTGTTAAATCTCATGTTCGATTTTGTATTAAACGCTATTAGTACTTTTTGTTTACATATAAATAAGAATTAATTATCTAGTAAAATGTAACCCATTTCATTACTATTACTACTACGTGTAAACGTTTTCCACATTTACTTTTCAACAAACCATCACCCGTTTTTCTGGGTTCACCAATCACCCGTTTTTCTGGGTTCCGTATCTGGGTCCATCCGAACGGTACAGCTAAACGAATCACTCAATCTGCACATACTGAAATGAAATTTCCTATAGGGACTGATATTAATAACACAAAATCCTAAATTAGAAAGGAATATGGTATTTGGACCCGCCTCACATACTTTTGAAACGTCAAAATTAAGTAGCACTTAAGGTTATTTCATGTAACAGATCAAACCTTAAACCGAACATAAATGAAATGGAAATTAAAAGTTGATTCGGCAGATATTGTTAACTGAATAATTTATAAAGTATATTGTTATAATATGACTACGGAATAATGCGTACGCTCTGGAGTGATCTTTGGGTTCCATATTTATTCACATTTCATGCAAGATAAAATCGCAAATAATATGCTATACTGACATTATGAATTTTTAAGATGTTAAACCAAGAACGGTGAAGTAAATAAAGACTTTTTAATAATAACAAACGAAAACAAAGAAAAGTCATAGACTTTCATTTGTTTTGTAATCTTGCACGGATTTTATTTATATCAAAAGTGAGATGCCAAGTCAATATTTTTTAAATATTTTGTTTTTTTTTATATGAATGAAATTGTTCAAAATGTTTTATTTTTGGATAATGTGAGTTATTTTATAATTTGCTTGTTCAAGCTTTATTCTTTTACTCCAACCATTTGTTATTATTTTGATTGTCTGATGAAATTTCTTATGGAATCAGTATGATTAGAAATCGCATTACTCTAATTCTCCAAAATCATAAATTAAAACATATTCACATAAATCATCATAATCAGCAGCAGCTCGACAGCCCAGTGTGGGCCAAGGTTTTCCTTTGAAGCGACTTCCACAACAAACGATCTGCCATTACGGATCTTCAGCACCCCAAAATCTTTTTCCATTCATAAAAAATAGTTTTGTTATGTCCTTTAAAAGTATAATATACTTATTGGTATTGGTATACATGGTTATTATAACTAAACCAATACCCTCCTAGTCAAATAAAACCAACAAATTGTATCAAATATTCACATAACTTGATGGAGAGATTTGTGAGTACAAATAAAAAAAGAATTTATGAAATATATATTGAACACCAGGGAAGAACCAAAAATTTTAAATAACGGTGATTAATTCAACATTTTCTTTATATTTTTTTACTTACTTAAATATTCCGATCTAATTTTAAAGTTTTATATGAAATATTTTACATAACTTTAAATAATTTTGTCACGAGAACAAAACTAAATGTAATCCAACAAGTCTTATACAAATTTATTTCTATTTCTTAAAGTAAAAGTCTTATATATTATATTGTTCTTTTAATTTATTCGACTTAATACATGTGAAGCCACGTGTCAATGAAAGTAAATGATTTTCCAATATTAAATTACAGTTTATTACGTATAATGCCTTTACATCAAAGGCAAACACTTAATTGAAAAGTTTCAAAGAAATTGGAAAAATCCGTTTTCGATCGCCTATTGATCGTGTTGTGACACGAAATTTTATTCAATGGAATGCTTTTCTCAGCTTAAATTAAGCAATAATGGAAGCAATTTCTACAGTAGAGTACAATATTCCACACGAAACAGCACAAAGAAGAATATTTAAAGAAAAACGAAAACCCTTTGAGGAAAAATTTCCTTCGAATCTTTGATTTTAAATCAAGTCTGTAAGATTTCGTAACAATTACATTTGAATAAATGAACGATCCTTTGTTTTCCTTCACATTGTCATTTTTGAAGCGTCTTTGTAATTTAATTCAGTGCATGTGACAGCCAGTGAAAAATGTTGTCGTTCTATTAATTTTTGCGTTGTGAACGATTTTAGGGAAGTACAAAGAAAGGTAAAAAATAGAATTGAAATGCGATTTTGTTTTTTCAAATATTATATTAGAATATATTTTTTCTTTACAGTTGGTTTACGAAACAATCGAAAGAATTTTCCTTTATGATAAAATATTCTCTAATTTTTTATTTTTTTTCCCAGAATAAAGTGCTTATATATGTAGTATTAAAAGAATCAGATACCTATATCAAGTATTAAACAATTTATTATTTGATAGCCGTGAAGCTACGCTATGCCTACTATTATCCGAGTTATACTAGAACTACTTATGGAGCCGCTATGATCTGTTTCATGCCATATGACAATGCAGTAATGAACGCGGTGCTCAGATTATAAGCCAGCATAGTGTTAGGAGTGTTCAGGAGTGAATAAAGTGTTCAGAGTGTTTGCAAAGTTTGAAAACGAATACACGAGCAAATTGAATATTGACCTATTCTCAGCCAAGTCACGATGACCAAAAAAATAAAGTTCCGAAGATTCGATGATTCGACTATTCCTGAAATTACATATGTTTGATACTAAATCAAAGTCTAATAAAATGATAGTCATTGAAATTTATTCGGTGATTTTAATGAAAAAATTAAATATAACCATTATCAAAAATTAAAAATATAACCGACAAGGTAGAAATATCCTGCAATATTGTATTGCACAACTGAAATCACAAAAAAGGTAAATATAATGAATTGACATAATGTGGACGATTAAGCCACTAAAATATTTACAAAAAATTGTTTCTGCGTCTTTCAATTTCGAAAGCGTCATAGATTTTTGGTGTAAAAATAATTTTTGTTGTAAAAATCGTTTGACCAAATTAATCATTAAATGTTTGTAATCTGCTTGGCTAATTTATTCTCTCGTTTATTAGCGAGATAATTTTTTCTATAAACGGAAAATATTAATATGGAACAACTAGTATCAAAAAATCCTAAATTAACATCTCAGTTTGAATTGCGAGAATAAATAACTTTCTCTAAAGAATTATTCGAATGTTACTTGATAAAATAATAAAAACTGAAGTTTCCAATTAAATTAATTGAATCGTTTATGTAGCTTCGATAAACACAAAGTTTCATAATATCAGAAAATATGCATAAAATATATAATTAAAGCTCTCAGTGTTAAAATCTGTTAAATCAACAACTAGTTAAAATGAAATAGTTGCTAACTAATTTAATGAGAACTCGGTTGAGATCTATTCACTATGTGGCTACTAGTCAGTTTGGCCAGAAAATTCAGATAAATGTTTAAGCGTAGGGTTAGTTGTTATATAACATATTGGTTGTGTTTATTTACATTATGAATAATTTGGTCTGTTATGTACTACAGTATTTATTATTAACCTACGACTGGTTAGTATGAGTTTATAGAGCCGATGAAGTCTTTCGATTAATGTCGCTTGTTTTTTTGTTCATTTAAGTAAATAATCATTAATATTTGAATTTCTTTCATAATTTAATAGTTGAAATGAATTTAATTAATTTGTTATGTTGTTAAGTGCTAACTAAAAATCACAAACGACAGACGATAACTCCCCATTTTTACACTAATAGATTAATTGAAAGATATATGATTTATTGCTAAAGTTAGGAATACTTTTTCACTAATACTATTTCTTAGAGTTCTACAGTAATAAGAATAATCTTATCATTTCATTCTATTCGTCTTTCACACCTTTGCAGTTTCTATACGTTTAAATTTGTTTCTACAATTTTTACGGACGTGAATACTTCGTTCACAATTATGACAACTTGGATAATCGCTATAATTTTCCTACAACCTTTCTGTGGTATTCTACAAACTCAATTTTCTTGATAATTTTAGAATGTAACATTTTGATAACAAAGAGTGAGTATTATTTTTTACAAATTTTTCAGTATATTCTGAAGATAACTTAGCCAAAATTATGAAAAATTTTTGAGTCTCTTATTAACAGCCATTGAAAACAATACAATACGTATGGAATAAAAAAAAACTACACCTTTTTTTAAATTTCTTTATAATTATATTCGAGCTTTAGTTGTTGAGTTGTGTGTGCTATTTAATGCTGTGCCACATTTAAAGTTTCGACGTCAAACGGTTTCTGGGAAAACCGGCTGTAGCAAGCATACAGACAAACGGATTATTTTTTAGCGCGATGTTAGAGTAATATTTTCCTTTTTGGGTAAGAAAACTTTTAGGCAACACTAATAAATAGAAAAAATAGGAAAACCGCTTAAATATGTATTTAAATTGTTAAACAAGCAAATTAATAATCTTGCATTTTTTATGAAAAGTATATTGCATCTTCCATACACATAAATAACATACTAACCTTTTAAAGTCGCAAGACCTATTGGCTCCTTGAGCACATAAAATCGGAAGCAGTGAAGAAAACAATAATTTTGACAGCATAGAATAAATGTGTTAACAATAACGAACATGCGTTCTGCCAGTGAATAATTTAAATTTAATTAATCCTGGCAATGGCTTTACATTAAAAAAATCCAGTGATTTAATTATTTTTCATAACGATTTAAACAAGTTTTGTGTATTATATGAGATTTTTTGTTTTTTTATTTCTTATTAACAACCCTTGACATATTTTGAATATAATATTTTCACATTTGTAAAAAAATGTTTTTCTTATTTTGTGTTATGGTAACAAACTGAATTTAATTTCTTGCTCTACATATATGTATATATACACACACATATATATATATATATATATATATATATATATATATATATATATATAATATTGGCTTTGTACAATAAACAAATCCATTTAATTTTATTTGCGAACGAAAAGCAAATATGTGATATAAAAATATTCTTCATTCTTGCGTCTTTAGAAAACTTGACAACTATAATTCATGAAATTTTAATTTTTTTTAACTCTCATGTACGTAAATAATTTTCAAATATTTACTTATATTTTAAATGTCTTCAAGGGAAAAAACCCATTTCAATCAATATGAAGTAAAATTGATTAAAATAGGTTTTTAAATAAACAAATTCGAACTCATATTTTATAAATCAGTATATTTAAATACCTTTAAAATTCATAACTTTTGAATTAATATGTTAATATAGATTTACCTTCTTGCCGTTTTAGGAGGGCTTATGTTTATGTTGAAATAATATAATAAAGAGTTAAACCATATTTAGAGTAGATAGAGTTATACCATATTATTTTGTAATTTATATTTAATTTCATGTCCCAAATCAAAATTATAGTAAATCAAGTTTGGCATAAAACACTCTTCACAATTACTTCGTACGTTCAGAAGAAAAAAAATTCAAAGCTAAAATAATAACTTTTGGGAAACGTTGTTTAAAATTTTGAAATTATTTTCTCAAATAATTGACTTTGAAAGTGGTCAGTGTAAGGAACCAGGTATATACTTACATATTTAACACTTTTTATAATTTAGAGCTTTCAGAGAATAGTTTAATTGGTATTTTTTACATTGATCTTGTTTTCCATTTTTATTTAAGTCTACTTTATCCTGAAAATATGATTTATAACAGAGAAATTCTTTGAACATGTCGTTTTCATGAGTTTTACATATAATGTATTGAAAAATATTGTAGAAATTAGAAAAATTCAACTTTTAATTTCTATATCCTGCAACGGAAATTTGGGTTAGAAAAATTTTAGAAAATCAATTTCCCGTTAATTTCTTGACAAATGCAATAAAATTGTTAATGAATAATTGTTGTAAAACATGTGTACCTAATTTGGTGTTATTTAAAGCTTTACATCAATTCCTTGTATTAATATCGATTTGGAAAATTTAACCGAAATATTTGATATAAAATTTGAAGGCAATTTTATGCCGGCACTAGTTCTAATAATTTGGAAATAACGACATATCGTATCTTGTTAATTATAAATAACGTGAGCAGGAAGTTGGTAAGGTATATTATAATAAAATACCTGTTGTCTGGATAATACTAATTAAGTTAAGATATTAAATATTCGATATTAATCTATTTTAGAGTATTCAACGGGTATCAAAGTAAATTATTAATTAATACTCAATTTACTAGGCAAAGTTTAAATGTGTTATTAATTTTGTTTGTACCAAAATCCCATTATAATAATAAGCATTATTCTCAATGCAAATATTTGGAAATGCAGATGGAAACGAAACCTACTGACTTATTTATATTTATTTTTTTATCTACGTAGAATAATTAGGAACAACCGTAAATCACATATTCTTATTCGGTCATGATATCAAGCACTTACCTGAAGCGTATGCATTAAAATTATGATATATTATAAGTTCTATATAATACAGATCATCATTTCTAAAATTTATGATAATTGGAACATATTCGTATAGGGAGGAATTAAATTGATGCATATGTAATTCTTCTGTCACCCTCCGTTTGCTGATCCATACCCTATGATACAGCCTGTATATTAGGGACGACAAAAGCTATATTCATGAAATTTTTCATCTACACTGCTTTCTCGTATTTCCTTGCATACGTAACAGACTTGCGCAGCTCAAACTATTTCGTGTAAATATAACCACGGTACGCACATAGCTGTCGGGTATTTTTAGCGCACTAACGTACTTATATAATATATAATTAATGATAGAACTTCACAAAATCTTAAAAGTTATAAACCGGAGTTGATAGGTGGGTTTTCTTATAATAACAATTATATTTCCACTAAGTGGAAAAACAGTGTTACTGTTGAAAGTTTTTTTATGTAGGACACTTCAGTAAAAAATTGGGAAAGTTACCTTTAATTCGCATCTTTCATAATAAGCGTGTCGTTTTATCGTTATAAAGTAAAGGTATTAATAAAGATGATACGCAAAACACCTAAAATGTTTATTATTCAATATAGGTATTTTACATCGACTCTTAATATTTATCTACTCTATCTCAGATTTTTATAAATAAATTATTATAACAAAAAAAAACTATTTCAGTAATAGGTATGTATATTGACCGACAATTAGCAGTATTGCTAATTGTTGGTCAATATATACTTTACCGAAATGTCACAATTTTCCATTCGATATTTTAGAAGTTTGTTAACGAAGACTATTTTAAAGGGATGAATTAAATGTCTTTAAATTAAAATTTTATTTGGTTACTACTTTGACAAATAATCATCTGGGGAAATTATTGCTAAAGAAGAAATATTAGATATGTAACCTAAATTATAATCCGTTTATGAAGTAATATCATAGGTAGATAGAAAAACATAACGAAGTATAAGTAAATTTATGAGAATAAATAAAAATTATCAAATTTTAATTGGTGGAATGTGCGTTGGATTAGGATTGAGGGACCCAAAATTATTAAGAGAGATGGATGTACAAATTAAAGTTAGGGTATTGTTTTGTATGGTAGAGGTAGGATTTTTTTTGCTGCAACAGCGTTGCATGTTTCCGTTTTCCCTATCAAATTATCTCTCAAAAAAGTCTGTAGCTGACGTATAAACGCTTCAGTTTTTTATTATCTTCCGTTTTTCCAGTTTTGCTACGAAACATGAAATGGACATACTTATGTATAAATAATATATATATATATATATATATATATATATATATGTATGTATATATATATATATATATATATACTCGTAAATACTCGTAAATATTTAAATTAATTAGAAATCTGCAAACTTTTACGACTTCCAAAATATTTTACTGGCTATATTTCATGTTTCCTCAGATATAGCAAAATATCTGGCTTGTAGAGAAATTTCGTCCGATCCATATATCTTTCCCTAGAGCTTTCGTTCTTTTTAACAGCGCCTAGTGACGCCTTACCCCTGAGACAATGCAGATACTATAAGGCAATAGAGAACGCTTAGAGTCTGCTCGACGCCCGACTACCGCACTTAATTTATTTTTGCTCACGTACGTGGCGGTCGACTGCGGTCGAGGCGGCGGCTTTTATTTATTATGACGTCGCTATAAGCTTCTTGCTGGCAAAACTTATCTAAATATACTTATCCTTTTTGAATGTAATTATAAAAAAATGGCAAGTCATCAACAGAGATTAATATAAACAAAATATTTTCAACATCAAATTTATATTTAGTTTTAAGTTTCACATTCCACTGCCGGCTCCTCTGTTTCAATCGGTAAAAGGATTTATTCAGTTTACATTTTTCATCTCCGTGTTCATAAGTTGACGGGATGGATCGTAAAGATGTTAGTATCTATGTTCCCTTGTAGCAATACGGTAACAGTAACTATTTGTGCAATTTATAAATAATATTTTACAGTCGTAGCAAGTAAATATCAGATAGATGTAAGCAAAATAATTGGAGCGAATATTTCATTATGAACGGAACTTTTTTATAACTAATCTTTCTTTATATTGCAAACCTGACCATCAGCTTTAATTTTAATTTTATATATCCATTTCCAAGGGATTGCTTTCTTATTTTCTGGAAGAGTTACTAATGTTCGTGTATTTTTTTGAAGGAGTGATTCGCATTTATTTTTCACTTTTTCACTCTTTGCATTTGAGCCTGAATTTGTTTCTTCGACAAAGTCAGGCTCCTTCAGTGACGAATCAACTAATTGTTTTGGATTATTCGGGCTCTCGTCATGGCAAAAGTATGTGGTAGTTATATTTCTCGGCTTCAATGTTATATTACTAGATGTCATGTTAACAGTTGCATTAAATTTGTAGTCATCATCACTATGATCATAAGAGTAATAGCTTTTACAAGTATCATTGACTGTAGTATTTTGTGAAGTCGTACCCCTCTATTAGATTCACATTCATAATCATCTTCACAATGTAACTCGTCAATCGACACTTTTTGGTACAACTCAGATTGTGGCTTTATTACACATATATTTTTAACTCTACGCTTAAGAAACCCAATTATTTGTATATTTGTTTTCCGTTTACATCCTACATTCTGTACCCTTTCTCCGTTTAACAATATCCCATTTTTGTCTTTTTTCTTTTGGTATATGAACTAATACCTAACCCCCAAAAATTTTGTTGTTTTTTAAGTTTGTTTTTCACCCGTCCATTTTTCATGTGGCGTCTTGTAGTTGAAACTGTTCGCAAGTGAACGATTAATTTAGTAAGCTACTCTCAAACTCTTTAGCCTAAAATTATTTTCTGAATCTGCAATTCAGGATTAAATATTTGGTTCTTTTTACAAGTATACTATTTATCCGTTCTGCTAATCCGGTTTGTCCAGGTGTATACGGGGTTGTAGTTAATATTTTATACCCGACCTTTTCAAAAGCAATATAAAATATTTTTATTATATTTCCTTCCATCGTCTGTGCGTCACACTTTCATTGTTTTATTAGTTTATATTAAAGGTATTAAATAAACACTTCTTTATTAATCATCTATGAAAGTGATATAATATTTAGCGCCAACCATAACATATCTCCATCGAACCGCATAAATTAAAATGAATTAATTGTAGTAGTCCGGAAGCCTTGGTACCAATGTTTTTAAATAGTTGTCTACTCGATTTACCATCTAGAGAAGTCGTACATAATTGGTTACCTTTTTCGTCTGTGAATTTCAGATGCCATATGTTTATATCATGCTTATCTACCGTCGAGAGCAATGTACGTGTCTCGGTAACATTGTTCAATAAATGCACGTTAATGCTATGCAAAGCTGTAAATTGTTTTTGGTTATTACAATATTTATTTTGATAAATTTTAGAACCACCTTCCTCAATATTTATTCCATAGCCCTTATTTACCAATTCACTTACAGAAAGCCACTTGTTTGTCAAAGAAGGCACATCAAAACATTTCTAACCTATATTTTACGGAGTATGCCATAGTCCTTTATTTGAGAGTCTACATCACCACACCCTTTTACTGCCACTATCTTATTGTCTGCCACTTTTATATAATTCATTGTAGATTCATTTTTTTCATTGTAGATTTCACATTTATTCATTATGGATGAATATTATCGACATTAAGAAATAGGTAACTATTGGATGTGATATATGCGGAAACCACATTTTTGAAATATGGGTATGTTAACATGTTACCATCAGTCGCTGTCATAATGTTATGCGATACTGATATACAAGGTATACTCCGACAGGTCAAAAGTATATATAAAAAATGTTTATGAAAAAAATCTGAAAAAAGGAATAAAACGTTAATGAACCGATAACATAATTAATGATAAAGCATAAACAGACATCATCGGAACAGTTGCTAAGAACAAGTCAGATAAATTAAACATTAAACAAATAAACTTCAAACCACCCAAAGCAAAATATGTCTAACATTAATTGAGTTATCTTCAAGAATCTTAAAAGCACATTGCATATTTCAATTCTTTATGGCGAAATAACAACTTAGATCCATGCCCATGTCAATTAAAGCACAAAAAATGGACATTTGCATAATGTCTCGTAAATCTTGCGTCTCTTTCCTCGAGTAACATGACTTAAATTATCATAAAATTACATTCGTATGTAAAATTTTATGCTAGATTTTGAATTCCAAATACTTTTGCCATGCTGAGCACCGAAATATATTGTTGGTTATATTGAATCATGTAATTATTCGATGTATACGACATCTCTTCGACTGGCATCCTTTTAAATGTTTATTTCCTGATTTTTAACTAAAAATCTCGAATACCGTTTTCCCTAGTGGAATATTGGCATAGGGCGGAAAAGAAAAAAAACCAGTAAATGTGAATTAACATCAAGAGGAAATACAGGACAAAATATCCAGGGTTTTTATTTCAGATTTTTCTTAACTTTCTTACGACCATAAACTATTAAATTTATTTAATCTTTAAATGTTTATTCTGCAAAAATATACACTTGCAGTAAAGTATTTTAGTGCATGCCTATATCGTAAAAGAGGACGCAGAAAATAATATCAGTGAAGATATGGTCAGCTTAGCTTTCTATAAAAAGCTTTTAATTGTACTGAAATGAAAACAGAATTGCCTCAAAAATATTTATGTCAAAATTGTTAGTCATTTTGTATTAAATAGCAACCAACAATGACAACAATAACCAAAATAATTTTTCAAATACTTGATTTGTAAACCAATATAACTACTGATATCAATCAATAAATTAAAAACCCTCTTCATTTTTTATCAGCGCGGATGAATGGAAGTCCTGATTGCTTATTCTCTTTAATAGCGCAAGCGATGATTGTTTCATAAAATTTAAACCATGTAAATGTTTTAACGTTTCATGATTCATTCTTTAGTATTACAGTAGTTTAGAATGTAATATTTACTCATTTATAATTTTAAAAAAGTAATTTCAAAATAAATCGTTAGCAGTTCACATAAATGTTTTGATATCATTGCCGTTTTTATATTATTCTTGATATCATCGCAAGGACTTCCGAAAGTTGTAAGATTCTGAACACTCCTACATGACAATAAACTAGGTGTCAATCGTAAACATTTTAAAAACATAACAATGGAGGTGAAATTAACATAAAACCTGATGCCATTGTTTTAAATATGTGTGACATAAAATTCCCAATTAAATATTTTATAATTTTTTGGACTTTATATATATGTATATATATATATATATATATATATATAAATATATAGTAGGACTTTATATGTATTTCTTAAGCTATATATATATATATATATATATACATACATACATTCTTTTGCATAAATAACGGGCCGGATTTTGATTTTGTCATTTTATTAACAAAATATTATTTATTAAGAGGTTGTATTAATTGTAATTATTACTGGCAGGTATTAATATAAGAATGGAGGTGAAATTTACATCAAACCCCCAATATAACAAAATTCCCAATTAAATATTTTATAATGCGATTTAAAGGATTTCTTGGACTTTATATATATATATCGTTGGACTTTATACGTATTTCTTGGGCTAAGGATGTAGCCAATGTTATGTGTCTCATCAGTACAATGTAAGCCGTTCCACCTCCTAAAGGACCTAGAAACGAGTTTCATCAGTAGAAGGCCCAGTTTTGGAAGACAACGGTGCACTGAGTCAAGCGCTATGAAATCGTCAAGTTACGTACGTGGATCTCAAACAGAACCTCGAGGACCCTCTGACGTCCTCGAGGTTCTGTTTGAGATCCACGTACACTCTACACGAGTAAGCCTATGGACAGTCAGAAGGAGACTTCAAGCCGTCAATATACTTAGCTATTGCCCAACTCGCCCCACGTTGCTCCGTGAGCATCGAGTTGCCAGATTGAGATTCGCTCAAAATTTTTCGTCATGGACTCAACAAGACTGGAATAGTGTTTTTTTTCTTGTATATTTAAGCTCGTATATCGATTAGTGGTGAGGATCGACGTAGGCGAGTCTTACGAAGACCTGGAGAACGCTTCGCAGAAATCTCCTTTGAGGAAATCACCCTTTACGGTGGAGGCTCCGTAATGTTTTGGGCTGGTATTAACTCAGATGACCGTACTGAGTTAGTTTTTATTGAAAATGCCTCATTTAATGCGCAAAGGTACATAACAGAGGTTCTTATTTCTCTTGCCCAACCCACACTAACAGCAATTGGAGGCGAGTCCATTTTTATGGACAACAACACCGAACAACGCTCGCGCCCACCGCTCTAGAGACGTTGATGCGTATATGCAAGAGCCCGGAATTCGTCGGTCAGACTGGCTAGCTAGAAATCTCGACTTCAATCCAATAGAACACATATGAAATAATCTCAAATGATGCGTCAGAGCCGTAAAACCAGTTCCAGAAAACATTCAGGCCCTTAAAAATGTGATCGTCGCTGAATGGGAAAGTTTTCCTCAGGAAATGACAAAAAAAGTCGTCGAAAGCATTCCTAGCAAATTAAGTATATTGATTTTAGTTGCAGGAGGCCATACTCGTTACTAAATTTAAATATTTTATGTTAAATTAATAAAAAATATTCAAAAATAAACTTTAGTCATTTTTAATGTACCAGTATGAAAACGCTCGTCTGTGGAATTTTCATCGTTTTTTTTATTTATTCGCATTTTTAATGACTGAAGTAGGTAAAAACGATATCTCAATAATAATTAACAATATTCTCATCATATCGCCATATAAAATGCAACAAATAATAATAGAATAACTCTTATATGGTTTATTCCTATAAATGCCCGTTTTTTTTGCAAAAGAGCTTATATATTAGCTCATACAGGCAATTTCATCCTCGAGGAATTGTGCAAATTAATTGACCGGAGAAGTAATAGATTTTTTAAATTTTTTCTATATCAACGGGATTTACTTTAAAATCCTTATGGGTTCTTAGCAGTTGTTTGCGTCGTGAAGGCTGTCTGTATTTTAAATTTTAACTCATTACATCACATGGTATTACCTGTACGTTATACAGTAGTGGAATTTTACTTTTTTGGTAAAGCTTTTTTTAAATGTATTTACAAAAGAATAGCTCACATTAAACGTATGGATAAATAAACGATAAAAATAAAATAAATATTAAATAAGATAAATTTACAATCAAAATTTAACTGACTTACTGTTTTTGAACATGCGTAAGTTTCTTGAATACTTGTGGAACTCTTTCTGGTCGTATCATTTCCTCAAAATAGGTTATTTTAGTATCCATTTTTTCTCCATAATCGCTTTCATTAATTCCATCAAGTTATTTACGTATTCCTTTTCAAATTACTGGAATTTAATATCTTCGTACAATCTAACATCAATAATTTTTTTTAGAATTTTCCCAATTACATATTTTACTGTATTTTGGAAATTTTGCTGGGGAATTTTATTAGTAAATTTTCAAAACCTAGGTCGTGGGAAAGAACTTAAAGAAAGTAGAAATAATGCTACATCACTTAGTTTCATTTAATTGTGAATAATGAATTTCTACAAAATTAACGCCAAATATATTCAATACTTTCTGTTTTCAGGAACGTCTTGCTGCCACTGTCAGTTGACAGTTCTAACATCTTGTATCACTTCAGATTTAACCGAATCTGCACTTATTTTCACATCTGATCTTTTGATTGCTATGATCATCGACTAATATTATTCCGGTAAACCTGAGACCATGTTTCCAAAAACCATGTTTCTTAGTGCAAAGAAAATGCGATATTTCGGAGTTTGTGGTTATTATTCTGACAACTGTAGCCTTCGATATTTTCACATTCCATAAAAGTTGTCGTGCATGGATCTCTGAGCAATCCAAAGCTACTTGATAGCCCTGAGTTTTCAAAAGCACGTGCCAAATTATTTTGGTCTTCTTTCGCTGAGTTAAGTAAAAGTAGAACTTTATTATAGATACAAAACCATATATTAATTAACAAAACCTTATTATTTTCACCTTTAAATTTCCAATTAATTATTTCATTTCTCAATATTCTTAATTAATAATTTCATTACTTTTGACAGAGTTCCACAATTCCTCATATTGAAAGTAACTTTTTACGATAAATCTCTAGGTCGAATAATTATCATATACAGTTAATTTTTTAATTAATATTAATGAATTCTTTGAAGGTATTTTTATGTATGTCTGAAGATTATATCGTTCGGAAAGTTTTCTTCTTTATTAAATATTGAATTATTTTGACACTCAGACTGCCGGACCCGTGACGTGTGGAATTGGAGAAACCGCGTAGATGATTTGGCAGATATTCCTCGAAGAGGAATTCGGAAAAATAGTCACCGCAATTTTTTATGTCACCCAGCACAAATAAGAAGTATGGTGACGGTCTTATGCCTTATATACCCTCCTTCACAGACTACAAGGATTATAGAGAAGGTGCAACATTACTGTAGATTAAATATTTAAGACAAAATAGATAAATAATTACGATTTATGGTACACCTCAAAACCGAATATCAGACGACGTACAATTAATGTAATCCTATACGGTTAAATTTCTGACTAACTGTACAGCGATAATTAAGTTATCGTATATGTATTTTCGACTAAATGAATAGGCGTGGCTTGTATTGGGAAAAAGAATAAGTTCTATGTAATTGATTTAGTCGAACGAGAATAGAATGAAGCGGTCGGGGAAAACAAACTTGCATTGCTGACGATGAATCGTACACCATTACATAGGGATTTCTACTAAAATAAATTAACTTACTCGAATCAAAAGTAATGGTTAAAATGACTTACCAAGTGCCAGGAACCTTTCTTAATAAATTAATGTATAATGAAAATTAACTTGTAAGCATTTTATTCTAATGCGAAACTTTTTGATGAGGGATAAGTATGTTTACAATTTCTTTATGAGAAATGTTTTACGTGTTTGCGAAAAGTCTTCATACTTGTTAAACTATGTAAATCCTAATTATTGTAACATTTAGCTTTTGAAATGTTTTTTACCCAAGCTACCAAAGTTCTTTAATCAATATCTCAGGAATATATTTTAGATAAATCTTTATATAATGAAGAAATTTTGAATTCTAGTACCATCATATTTTATTCAACTTTTACAGGGTTTTTGAATCTCGTTTTAGCCATTTTATCATATAATAGTATTCTGCGCTCTGGCTCCGATAAATTATATGTGGAAAAACAATGTGAAATCAATCATTTACAATAATAGTATTATCATCTATATATGTATATATATATATATATATATATATATATATATATGGATATATGTATATATATATATATATATATATATATATATATATATAGATATATATATATATATATATATATATATATATATATATATATATATATAATATAATTAATATTCATCCGTTTGTTATCTGGAAATTGTCAAGCTATATGGCAATTTCCAGGTTAAACTTAAGCTCCATTTCAGTCGCATATAAAAAACCTCATATTTATCAGTACACTTTTAGTTAAAGTGTAAATGCCCTTAGTATTTATAATGAGTGAGTAAATATCGAAATGTTGTAAATTTCTTCATTTATTGTATGGAGTTAGAAATATTGATATCCATTTCAACTTGATACCTTATCAGTTCCTAAGAGAAAGTGACAGACATACCGACAGTCAGAGAGCAAAGTGATCTTTTAAGGTACTTTAATAAAGTTATCTTGTAAGTTCCTTTTTTCAACCTAGGTGCGAAACCTTAAGGTTATTTTTTCATTCTACTTTTTCTTGATTTTATTTGAACAACATTTACGTATTAGTACAATTGCAACCAACAATTCGAAAGTTATCATTAAGAGCACACATAAATAGCCGGTATATTACACATACAAAGCCCGATAAATTTTCTAGAAAAGTTTGCGTTTAATAATTAAATAAATGTATTTTAAAGCGAAAATGTGTGTCATTTATTATTTGCCTTAAAGTTAGAACGTTCAAAAATACCATATATGGGCAATCATAGGGTGATGTTAGTAAATAAGATCATACAGATTTTTCTCCCAAATAGAATAATTAGAAGCACAAATACTCGTATATACGACAAATTCAACCAACGATAGTTTGCAACAAAAACTATAAGAATCAAAAGAAATATATCGTATCGTTGTAATATATATATATATATATATATATATATATATATATATATATATATATATATATATATATATATATATATATATATATATATATATATATATATATATAATAAAAACATACCTAAGATAAAGTCGAAATTTACACGATATTTAGAATTAAGTTAGTTTAATTAGAATGCAACAATCTTTACTTAGTATTAAATGAGTTATTGGAAAATATTACTAATTTCTCTGTGTGAATGAATTTATCTTAATTTGGTTTTCTGAGGCAGAAATGTCCTGAAATGAATATGTAGAGAATGTATCAAGCCAATCCCCATTTAATCCTAGAATAGACGAATGACAACATATTATAATTTTTTTTTTTCAGTATGTAATCCCTTTCTCGAGATCGAATATTATAATTTAATTGCCCTTGCTTTAAGCGGCCCAAATGCAGCGTGCATTTTGGGCCGCTGGGCATCTCAAGGGATTACCAATGCGATGTATGACGCACCAAACAACTAAATCTGTCTTCAATATTAAATTATATAAGTATCTTAAATTATATAAGTATCTATGCTTTTGTAAAAAAATAAGTATATTATTGGTAATTTTACTAATTTTTTTTTTTAATTGAGATTCAATAAGTCGTTCTATGTATATGCAGTTTACTAGATTATCTTAAATTTTAACAGGCAGACTTAAATGACATGAGAATTATGAACTTTGGTATATATATTTTGTTTTAACATACCTATTAAACTACTTACATTTTCTGATGCTGTAATAAATATAAAGGTTTAATTAAATATAATATATCGTCCAACTAATTTTAAAAAATTGGCTTCCTGCAAATACGCGTTACTTTACGTTGAATTAACTCAGTATTATCTCTACTAAGCCATTGACCTTTTCTTTGTAATTGAGGAAAAATGGAATTAACTGAAACGATTTTTTCACTAAAAATATTCCGATAGAGACCATTCAAGCAGTTTCACGACAATCATCTTCAGATAAAAAATCTAACGAACCATAAAATCTGACCCCTTTCCTTTTTTTCCTGACAATTGAATTCTTTCGTTACCGGATGAAATTAAAGGCTGCGACATGTTATTCCTTTGGAATTTTTAGTAGTGTATGCTGCGGTAATTATTCTAACATTTGTTTAATTTCAGGAAGATGATTATAATCTCTTGATTTACAATAATAGATTTCTTTTTCGCCCTTAATATATTTCTTTATTATCGTTATCATATTTCACTTATTAAATAGAAGTTCCGTAATGAAACATACGAACCTAATAGTTCTGTGTGTTTGTGGCCGTCTGTGTGTTTGTAATATTCCCACAGCTTTTACAGTTTTTTAGTATCGAGTTTATGACATTCTTTTACAAGTTTATGACATTTCGTAATGACTCTCATCGCAAAGAGAAATATCAATCTATATAAAGCTTAATGTAGAAAGGGTAAATTCGATTACCCATCGAGTAGTGTGTTATTAGACAGGTCTTTCAAAATAAATTTGAGGTCTGAGGTGGGATATTAATGTGACATTAAGCTGTGAAAGTGATGAACTACGTATACTCTACTTTTTATTTAAACATGTTAGAAAACTTTTAAGTGTAATGAGCATATAATTGAACATTTTATTTAAAACTATTTTAGTTAAATTGGCTCGAAGAGGTTGAAAAGATACTGATAATTGTACTTATTTTTATATCAATGGCAGAATCCTCTTTTGTACATATTTTGACATGTACAGGCCTGAGTTTTTATACGAACTCATTTTTTTAAGTCTGAATGAAATTCCATGCTTCTACTAATATCCCCAAATATTAAAATAGTGGAATAGAAGCTAATGATGAAAGTACTTAAAAATAAGCTTATTCACTAGATATTAGCAACTGTTATATGGAAAATTAGTCATCAATTTATTTTGACAGTATTAATAACGATTAAGAAAATTAATTTAGCTTTTAAAATTTTATATAATAATTTTGTATTTAAGTTTGATGTACCGTGCCACATAATTTGAATATTTCAATCGTAACTCGCTGGTTGAAATTTTAACTGAATTGAATAAAATAAGTTTTATTTAATTTTAAATCCAAATTTGAATATGGCAGTTTAAGAACACATTGAAATCTTGTTACCACTGAAATTAAAGTTGATTGATTAGATTTTTAGTTTTAGTCTTACAGGTGTCTGTAACAATAAAGACTTAATTAATTTCATCAATAGGAAAACAAAAGAAAGACCTATATATAATAAAGAAAATATATATTATTTTAACCATATGTTGCAAAAGGTCAAATTTTTCAATGCAATTTTTCATTGCATGAACTCTTCCAACTAGTTATATCCACGATGTTGCTATGTGTTCAAAATATAACACAACAGGCAGGTTTTTTATTTCACTGTACTCAAAAAGGCAGTTAGTCTTTTCAGCCTTATTTACCAATTTTGATATTAGTACCTACCTGCCTATTAGGACTTTGCCCAAAGAATAGTGGTATGTGCGTTATTTTAGTCACTCTTTTGTATAATAATTATTTATGGATTATTTAATAATGGTTTTCCCAACGCTTCAGTTATTGATTACGTGCTTTTAGTAAAAACTCTATAGTCCTATCTTATCACGTAATTTTGACAACATTCAATACATAAAAAATAGCCATACTTGTTTTGAAATCCTTTTGTGGATTGAATTTCATTGTAATTTTTTTTTCAAATATCGTTTTAATGTGTTCATAACTATGTAGTACATATAACGGAACAACTATTTTATGATTCCATGTCGCTACTGAAAATGTATCACGACACTCGATCTTTGATAACTAACTACATTGATATTTCAGTTAAAATAAAAATATATCCCATACACTTCAATTCCTTTAACTTTAGTCGTTATTGCTAATTACCCATTCATTTTAATACTAATGGCTAATGAGCAACAAAAATTCTTTACCATTTGGACACTATTAATTATACGATTGTGAAAGTATAATCCTAATCTGACAAGCATTTTGGTTTTTGGTTATGGTTTCTCGATTATATCAGAATCATGTTATATTTTACAAATGAGAAAGTAGTCGGAGTAGAGTTTACGACTTTGTTCGCAGTCTAATTAGGGAAAAAAACATTTTTCTCTCTTATTTATTGCTCTTGGGTAAATACTATTACCATACAAAATTTCGTTAAAATTCGTTGAGTAGATTTTGTGCGTTAACTGTATAAATTAACATGCAGATAGACAGACAAAAATCGTAACAAAGTTTTTTGGGCTTCTGTATGCTAAATCAATCACTTTATTCAAAATATATTCAATACGCAGAACTCTTTTATTATAATTTTATTACATCTACAGATTTGCAGCAATCTATTGTGAGCATCTTAGCTCTAAAGTGGTTGATGGAACAAAAAGAAAAATAGGTCAGAAAACCAAAAAATGTGGGATCTAATGAGAATAAAAGTAAATATTGCAAGATATACATATGCCTACGTTAAAGTTAAACAGACAACTACTGAGTTTTCTTACATATGAACCACACTAAAGCCATTATTATTTGAAAAAATAATTATGTAAACCCGCGTAACTATAAGAGTGTATCTATATACATAGTAAAACATGACAAACCGAGGTAGTGACTGTGCACTTTATGATACATATCATTATTATATTTTTGACTTTTCCTCCAGTTCAATGAGATATGCTATGGGTTGAAATCAATTAAATAAAAACCGCTTCGATGTTTAAGTAAATTTAACTCTTTGAAATCGATGTCATTTCTCTGGATATTCAATGCCTCCCATTATTTACAAGTTGGTAAGAGCGTCTGGCGTTGGTAAGATAGTTTGAAGCATCCATTAATATAAGTTTAGCCAAGAAAATATGTAACACGTTCTAGAAACTAAAAGTCAAAAATATATTTAAAGAGGCAGATGTTATGTTACGTAATATATATATATATATATATATATATATATATATATATATATATATATATATAAACATATATATATATATATATATATACATATATATATATATATATATATATATATATATATGTGTGTGTGTGTGTGTGTGTCCAGTGACAGATTTCAAAGTTTTCTGAACGCAACACATAAGAGGGGCGCAGGGGGCGTCGATAGAAGCGCAAACGGTGCGGATGTTTTAGTAGCCATGGAACAGTGGAGTGGAGAGCACCGCGCTTTTGCCGTCGAGGCGTACATTTCGAGTGGATTTTCGTTGTCTGTAGCACGCCGTCGATTTAATAATCGTTACAGTATTCGTCGATTACGTGATGGACCATCGATCAACCTCATTCAGTCATGGGTAGCAAGGTTCAGAGCTACAGGATCAACATTAAATAGGCCCAGGCCAGGACCTACACCATTGGTAGCCACGGATGAAAATGTCGAGCGTGTTATGGTTTCTGTCGTTTAAAATCCCCGTTTATCACTGCGTACACGTTCATCGATATTGGGAATTCCGAAATCAACTTTACAGGTAATAATGCAAAATAAAGCTCAAATTCCATCTATACAAAATTTTAATTGTTCAAGATTTACACGATTCTGACTTTGAATTAAGAAAAACTTACGCGGAGGTGATGTTGTTTAGATTTCGTACTGCTACCCGGATGGGCAACATATTCTTTAGTGACGAAGCTCACTTTCACATTGGAGGATATGTGAATAAGCAGAACTTTCGTTACTGGAATGTCCACAATCCAAGACAAATGCATCAAGAGCCTTTACATAAGCCTAAAGTAACAGTACCAGCACACCAGGTGCTATGTCTGCAATCATAGGGCTTTATTTCTTTGAAAATCAACGTGGGCAAACTGTAACTGTGAATTCGGAGAGATATGCCCAGATGTTAAATGACTTTTTCAGAGTAGAACTACAGAATAGTCCATTCTTCAACCAAAACACATGGTTCCAGCAAGATGGGGCTACATCTCACACTGCTAATATGTCCATGAATGCAGTGCGGTTATTTCCAGAAAAAAACATATCCCGAAACGGTACCGTACCGTGGCCACCTAGGTCACCCGATTTAAGCCCATGTGACTTTTTCTTATGGGGATACTTAAAATCCGTTGTTTACAAAACAAATCCGAGCACTGTGATACAACTTAAAGAAAATATTCGAGCCGAAGTCAGTACGATACCCCAGTCGCTCTGCAAACGCATTTTTGAAAACATGCGTGCTAGACTCGAAGAGTGTGTCAGACTCTAGGGCCGCCATTTGGAAAACGTGGTTTTTAAAAAATGAAATCCGCATTTGTCGTTATAAAGTTAAAATAAACCTACTTTGTATTAGAGGTGTAGTTTTTTTTTACAATTTTTCAAACATTCAAATCTGCCACTGGACAAACTGTATATATATATATATATATATATATATATATATATATATATATATATATCTAAATGACAATAAATTTAGTTGAAATAATTTTTTCACTCCTGCTAACCTACTTTATCAAGCAGCTAACATTCAGAAAAAATCTTTGACAACCGCAAACCTAGACTCATGTCGAAGGACAAAGAGATAAAATCAAAAATACACTTGGGTCCAACAATGATAAAATTATTTCATATTTTTTACAAATGCCAAGCTGGAACTTGCTAATTTGCGCGAGAAGTATGAGTCGGCGTCTGGCGGTTCGGCAAGAAATTTAACCCAACACTGGAGGTATGTTGGTCTCTGTTCGGAATCAACTAAGACAAACGGATTGGCCAACGTTAATTTTGTTTTAAATATTTTTATATTTAATTGTTACATATCTTCAGAATAAATATTGGTGTTCGTATTTATTATTCTGGTATATTTTTTGCGTACAATGAGATTGGTTAGTTTTATTGATGCGAAGATATTTAGTAATTCAAGTTTTAATTTTAATTCAGCCTTATTTATTTTCATACAAATAAATGCATTTTATTTTACCTTATTTCTATTCGTCTTCTGACATGATTGAATAGTTTGCCAAATCCTATGAAAGCGTAAATTCATTGCAGGTCTTGCGACCTAGTGGTAATTTTCTGACACATTGCTTGATATAAAATATACATAATTTTCAGGGTTCTGCATCTCAAAAAAGAGGAAAATAGAAGTTTTATAAAAGATCATATATATTATCCATATGTCATAGCGATGTTTCTAAGAAAACATTCGATATAAAAATTGACATTTGTCGTGGTTATTTAGAATATTCCACATGTATTTTATAGTTATAGCAAAGTAGTGGTGCTACACAGAAGCTTACTTTATTTTCTGGCGTTAAGTTAATATAGTGAATTAGACATTATATTATTTACAACACACATTATACACACTCAGCACTAAGGTTAAATCGTAGTAGTTAACTTGCTTAAGTGAAACTGGCCTTAAAATTATATTTTAATATACATGGTTCAACGAAACATTTTTTACTAGTTAGATTAGAAAGAATCGAACAAAGCAAATAATAATATATAATCCTACGGTAACATAAACATTTTAAGAATAATATTCATAACACGAATAGTCGAAAATATAATATTATAAATATTCTAAAATTAATATTTCGAGGCGGAAAAGAATTATTATAAATATTGTACTTAATATTACGTGTAGTGTGAGTATTGTTTTAAAATGCTTGTCAAAGAGTATACAAATTTCATTTACGTGATTTCGGGTAGCATAAAGTGCTCGAAATATTTTGAGAAGCAAACAAAAAATATAAAACACGCTGCATTTTCAGCATTTTGGATACGGATGTTATCAAAATAACGGCGTTTCTAGGAGCTTGGTTTGCTTCAAGAAACGAGCTTAACGAAAAACTAAAGCAATTATCCTAGATTGCATAGTTTATGACAAATTCACATAAACATATGTGTCTTGAAATATTTAAATTTCTCTATGGTTCTGTATGCACACTGACACCACCTAGTGCGAACTCTTATAGCGAATACTGTAATATCTGCTTAATTAATAGTATTTTATTACTTTTCGCAAATACTATTTGAAAAGGCATGATTCGTAACAATAACTAAATACAGAACATTAGCAATATAAATAATTTAAGTAAAAATATTCATTAGGTAAAATATATAAATTGACAATTGACAGAAATATAGATGGAAAATCTTGTGAATATATTTGATTTGAATGTATATGAATTTATATATATATATATATATATATATATATATATATATTAGTTAAAAAATATATATATATATATTAGTTAAAAAATCAAAAATATATGCAATCTGTAAGAGTTGCAATGTTTTTACAGAATGTGTTCGTTGCACATCTAATAAAATTGAGGCATTGTTTTTATTTGAACTACGACACTGAATAATAAAGTAATAATAAAGTTTACTCATAAAAATGCTAATTATTACCAATGTCACTTGAATTACCGAAATTGAAATGATTTGTTTTAAATTTGTCTCGTAATTGAAAAATCACTGTGTTCCAACTTCATTATTTAGCAATGAACGTACAAATTAAAAATTTTCTCTAATTCTCTTTTCCACGGGATTAGTCGTAAATTTGATAGACTTTGGCTTAAAATTATAAATTATTAGAAAAGAGAAAATATTCCTTTAGCTTGATCCGATTCGTAATACCGCGCGAAGGTGCTAAAATAGATGTTACTTAAACGATCTACCATGACCATAAATATCTACAGATTATTACTTTTAAATTTATTACATCGCATTTCAACGTATCTGTCGCAGAAAATTTTAAAGTGTATTCTATCGGCCAAGGTGTTTAGACTGTATAACGCTAATAGCTTTTGTGTTATGCAGCAGAAGTAATACGAATTTTTTGCGTTCTACTTGAGTAGGTTACATTACAAATAAAATTTACTGTAGTAAGTTACATTACAAGAGCATTGGCAGGAAAGTTCATCGTTTTTTATATATCATACTGAATTTTTCTGCAAATTTTCCGACTTCATTAAAATTCATTCAATGATTTAACTTTTTTGGTGACTGATTTTGCTATATATTCTTAAATATTTTATTTTCATTTCATTCATTGACTTTCGAGTCTGTTTAAATAACTTCGTTTTATTTTTACTGGTTTTGACAAATACTACTATTCTCAGCGATAACATTCATGTCGAGATAATTAACAGTTAGGATCTTCTGACTATTAATCTTCCGATGTCAATACGGGAAACGGAATGGCGCGAAGGAAAATTGATCGTGCTTCTATACTAATGCGAGTGCACGTGTGTATAATTATTGAATTGGTCCATTTAATAGTTTGTTTATTTCTATACTAAAGCGTATAGTTCATATTATATACACGATCCAATATTTTTCGAATCATTTAATATTTTTATTTTATTCAGTTGTGTGACAACAAGACATAAAAAATAAATAAATTTGTCAATTACATACATGAATGCGTTATTCAGTGGTGCTGAAATATCAAATTTTAACTAATATGAATTAAAGAAGTGTAAGCTTTCAGTTCAACATGAAAAAAAAAACTAATAAAACTCCTAAAAGAAGCTCGAATTTTTTAAAGTAAATATTGTGATATTTTTATTGTGATTTTTTTAGAATGAAAAATTAAAATATATATTGATATAATATGTGAATATATACGTACAAGCAAAAAATGTTTAAGCCAATAATAATACTGGTAATATTAATATTAAACTTCAGCCATAACATTTACATCATAAGGTGAATCAAAATGTTAGCCATGACATTTCTGTCGTAATTAATAATTTTTATTTTGTTGAAATATTTCAATCACATAATTACACATTCAAAATATTTTACTACACATTGATGAATTCCACAATAAATATTGGAAATGGTGCTTTAAATTAAGATGAACAACGATAAAATATGCGTATAGTACTTGCGATGAAAATTAAAATTTATTAGAGGGAAGTATCCGTTGTTAATATTTTCCCTTTGTAAATATACAAAATTTAATTTTAAAACATGGGAAATAACGTCTGCGGAATTATAAAGAAAATTCTAAAGGAATTATATACGCATATGACACTTGTTTACGAATAAGTTCTTTTAGTTACAAGAAGTAAATAAACTTGTACATATTTAAAATTATTTACCTTTAATTTCTTAAGCAATAAACAAAAAGGCCTATATTCGAGTGGGACACACACATTAACACACTCAAGGGCTAATTGGGTAGCGTTCATCTAGAAAAATATATGTTAATACTGTACGAAAATTATTTGTATACAGATCTTTAAAACAAATACATTTGGGACTGTCTATTATATTAATAGTACGATAATGTCAAGTAGTTAAGAATTAATAATTACATGATAATATTTAAGACATTCCACTTTAAAAAAACAGCTAGTAAAAGAGAATAAGATAATAATTTCAGAGATTTTTCTGTAGTCAGTTTCCAAATTTTATTTAAGTATTTTATCTCGAAAACATAAAATTCTACAACAAATGAAAGAAATTTGTTTTTCACGGATAATGCAATTTCATTACAATTTATTCACCCGTTCTATTTTAGTAAAATGAATAAAATCTTAAATATTTGTTAAAATTAGTTAAATTCAATATCTTGCAAAAATTATCATAGAGCTAAAATGGAAAAAATAACCACGACAAAATATTTTAACGCAGAAAGAAAAGCAATTTATCATAATTTTGACGAGACTACGATTAATTTTTGTCATAATTATCTTGCAGTTAAATGGCTATTGTTCCTATTGAAAAGGAAATTTTTCTAATTGTTTGAATGAAATATTATAGTTTGATAATCTTGGATTGAAATATATTTTATTTAAAGTCAATTAAAATTCGTATTCTTCTTCACGTTATTACACAATTAAAATATTTGCTGAAATTTTTTCTTCATTAATTTCTGAATCATAGAATTTCAAGGGCAATTGTATGTTCATAGCAATTAAGTTTCAGATTTATTCACTGCCATCAATCGTTATGTAATTAAAACTGTTTTTAACGTCGACGTCTGGGAAATAAAATATGATTGCTGAGGCTACGTCTTTTTAAAAAGTTTAATTTAATTTTAATTAGACTAACTCTATTTTTCCTGAAGTAATTCATCTTCACAACTTGATTTTTTTTAGATCAATGTCTCATCTTAAATTAACATTGACTTCAAAATTTCATCTAACAATTACTTTCCACGAGTTTGTAATTTTAAACTTAGTCAATTCATTGGAGAACCCGAAATCACGTGGTTGTCAAATTCAATTGTACGGACCGCGATTATCAAGCACTGTGCAAGTTTTGGCCATATCCGCCGCGCACACACTTTTTCTTATCTATAGCAACCATTACGAGCAAGTTTTAGATATCATGCATATCAAAGTAATAATCGAAATCCAAGGCTAATATTTTTTTAATGTAATAATATAGACACCTTTATTTTTTATTTTTTTTATTTTAAACACCAACTATTTTAAATATTCTATGAACACTAAATAAGAAATAAGTTTGTGTTCTAACATTTACACAAAGAACAAAGAAAAATAAATACATTTATAATATATCCAATTAAATACAACATATGAAAATGTTAAGTGAACCAATATTTTTTTTAGAATAAGACAAAAAATTAATACGGCCAACACTGTTATTAATTTATCAATCAAATAAAGCTGCAATTATGGATTACAAGTTATTTACACAAGGCGCTCTATTTAACTATATTGGACAAACAACGAATAAAGTAAAATGACAATAACATTACTGATCCGCCTGCTGTGTATAAATTTCACGGAGCCTGTTCTTCACATCTGATCGAAACTGTGGGCGTGGACTTCCAAGGATGTCAAGTGGTTATTGTATGAGTCAATCTATTTATTGTATGAGTCGCACAACCACCGTAGCGGTGTTCTGACACCGGCGTTTTTTCGTGCATTATCGACATGAAATAAGCTACGATGATGGCATGACATGACATGGCTACGATGCAATATTATTACGAGTTAGTTTGGGAGTTCGAATCTTTATCTGACTCAGTCTCTACTGAGACAGTCATAATTACCTTGATAGATGTTGAACATAATCATCAACTCAAATAATGAACATCTATGATAGAGGGCATCACATTTATAATTATTAAGTAATTCTTTATACAATAGTTTACTGTCACCTATACAATGCTGAAGAGCTTTAAAAATCTGTTTTTGGATGTTCTCGATATTGTCAGAATAAGTGGCATATAGTGGATTCCAGACAATAATCGGGTATTCAAGTTGTGATCTTATAAGAGCATTGTACAAGGTTAAGTATGTTTCATAATTTTTTTTATACTTTTGCCGTTCGTAATACATTGAAATTTATTATATCTAAAATTTAAAATATTAAGTACTTTTAAGGAGAAAAGTTCGGTAAAAATTCTTCCCGGAAAGTTTCTAAGTCTCGTAACAAAATCTTTTTAATAGTTAAATAAATCTCCTTACTAAATATTTATTAATTTAAAAGAGATTATACTCCTTTAAAGAAACTATATCATTTTAACACTTCCATAATATCCCGGTGCGCTTACTTTTAGAGGTGCACACTTCACTATTCAAATGCTCTTGGTGGTTAGTTTGAAGCTAAAACTTAAAGGAAGAATTTGGGAAGACCATCAATCCATTATGCATGGATAAAATTAGGGCTTATGATTCTAAAAAGAGTTCTCGATAACTCAATAAATTTTCTCAATAAAAAGATTTACTATTAATTTATCTCAATTTCAATTTAAGGCAATCTAAGTATGAATATTTAATTTTTACTTTATTTAAAAAAAAACATCAAATTAAAGAGAACAAAATTTTAATAATTGATAAGGTTTCTTATATCGTACTTGTTGATACTATAAATGTGTATATCTCTATAATTTTAATATGACTAGTTCATGAAAAATGATTAAAAAAAATTAAAAATGTGTTTTGGTTGTGATTCCAATGTAAATGCCTGCCTTTAATGTTATTTTTTCACTTTTTTCATGTATTTATTTTTTTTATTTAACAATGCCTTGCATATGACAAGAAACCATTCATAAACTTGTACCTGCGTCTCTGAATTTTGTTTTGTGGACTTTATATTATACAGTTCTAAAATATTTCAATGGGTAACCTTTGTATATCGGGGAGAATATTTCTGGTTGTAACATTTAATTTCCTTTTATCTCAATTTCTAAAAACATTCTGAGGGTATCAGCAAGACTAAGTAAAATCTTAAAGCGTGAACGACACACTTTCATTGGTATGAGATATTGGGACACTTTCAATGGTATCAGAGTATCAGATACTGAGTTAAACATGTAATGTAAATTATGTTAAGAATGTCTTTACGGTAACAAAAAACATAAATAAAATTGCTTCTTACTTTTACTGAGTATATTTTACTATTATCATACCTTTTTCTCGTAAAAGGGATTATCTAAGTTATAAAATGTTTTAATTTAACGACAGAGATCAAAAAAATAAGGAAGGAATACTTAACCTTTTCCATTTCTGTTTAATTACATAATTTACTAGGTCATAAACGTCACTTCCATAAAAATGTTTTAAACATCAATTTGTATGCTTCATGACGAAATATCACAACGTGACCTTGTGTAAACTATTCAAGTTTACTGTGTTTTAAATTATCAATTAAAGAATAAAAGTAAACCTTACAACTTAATTCATATTCGTACCGTATTTCACACAAATTTGAATATATTTTACTATCTTTTGGTAAGGAAATTAAATGTTATTTTACGAGAAGTTCAATAGACCTCAATAAACATTTTACATCACTGTATTTTTTCTAGTAATTTTTCTTTCTTACTTTTTGACAATATTTAATATTCGCAGAATATTAGGCAGAAATTTTTTCAAAATTTTAAATGACATTTGTGTCTACTGTCTCATTATAAAAACTTTTATTTTTATTTTTAATCTAAACTTTTATTGTTTGTGAGCTTTACTTTGAATAAAACAAAATAATTAAAAGCCTTTGAACAGAAAAAAGGTTAATTTTTTTATTGTCATGTGCTATATTTTATTTTTCTTCAAACGTTTCAGATGAACTATACAAAAGATAATAATCATACTTTAAAATTTCAATGAAATACTTTGAAACCACAGCCATCAAAATTTTTAAAGTTTCGGGTTAAATTTTCTCAGGTTCTATTCCAATATCCACATGTAATAAAATTAAATTCTGTACAAATTTTACACGAAAATGTATAGATACAAATTTATCGAATAAATCGAGACTTCTAATAATTGATAAACATTGGACTTGCGAAAACAGTTATGTTTTCACAAGTCCAATGTTTATCAATTATTAGATGTTAATTGTTTTAACTTAATTACCTTTTCAGTTAGTTTATAAATCGAATTTATATATTAAAACTCTCATAGATTTGAATTGAACAGAATCAGTTATAAATATCTTTATAGAAACTACTAACTTGTTTATAGCGAAGCTTTCGTTAAACTAATAATCGTATTATGTATACATAGATATATTAATGTTGTGATGCCCTTATCAGTATGTTTTGAATATTTATCCCCAAAAAATTATAAAAATTCAATATTGACAAATTAAATATATCTTACGTTATCATTTGAATAGGAATGAAAAAAATAACTTTTTGGTTTAATTTCTTTTCATATGATAAAAATACCTAATAAATAGAAAGTAAGAGGTTCAAAAAACTACGATTATAAAATTTTATGGTGTTAAACAATTAGGCTACAGACTATTTTACAAAAAAAGTTAAAATAAATACAAAAAAGTAATTTGAGAAAATGAAGTTCTTACCGAAAGAGTAAAATGTGCATGATACATATAAAATAAATACGAATATACAGATGAGAAAACAGCCCATTTTTGTTATTTTTTTAAATTCGTGGAGAAAAATATTAGCTCGAAGCTATTTTGTCTTATTTAAATTAATCAGTCAATGGTGTAGTACTGAATCAATTTGTATTATATAGGTATAACCTATCCAAGGTTATACCTATATAATACGACCTTAAGTAGTACCACTCATGAACTATGATAAAATACCTGTAGAGTCAAAGGAAACAAGTTTTAAGCAATTGCAATATTCCCATTAAAATTTTAATTGGAAATTAGAAATTGTTATAGTGTAGAAAAGTTAATTTTCATCACCGCTACAATGAAATTTCTTAAAGTAAAATGAGCACAACGTGTTCAAAGAAATATCTTACACCCTTCAATATTTCAAGACATAATAGACCCGTTGTTACATCCGGAAGTACCTTAGTAAATTACGTGATTAAGAAATAATTTATTACCTAAAAGTTATTTACTGCATTAGCTACAATAATGTTGGCCAAATAATTCTTTAAAATAAAAATTAATTTTTTCTGCTCTGTAAAGAAAAAATGCCCATTAAACTTATTGCATAACATGAAAGTCTTACGGAATTAAACCAATTTCCTTTTTGTCACCGCAAGTTTTTAAATCGATAACATGATTTATTGCTATTTCGGCAGGTAAAGACAAAGAGAGGTATTAAAATTAAATGAAGTTAAATGTCTAAAACGTATTTGTGTTCAAATAATCAAGGAATATTTTTCAATAAAAAAAATTTCAATTACACTACGAGGGATCCGTACACATTTAAACCCTTTATAAATATTTAAGGGTATTTTATGTGTATTAGACTATTTACAAAAATTATTTTTTGACAATATAAATACATTATCTACCGTAATTATTGCAGGCAGAAAAACATGGCGCATATCTTAAAAATTATGAGATCTAGAAAAATCATTATAATTTAGTTAATCATTTAGTTAGATTTTACCAACCTTATTTCTTTTTTATAATTTTCGGCTCAGAAATTTCGGAAAAAAGGGAAGGGGTGTAATGCTAATTTTGGTATATATTGTATTGTTAAATATTAAATTCAAGAACATGTAAAATATATTTTTGTATTGTGACTCACCTCAAGCCATTTTAGATAATATTCAACTTGATATAAAATATTAAAAATAATGTTTCTCTTAAGACCGTTATACTCATATATTAATTCTCAAATAGACATTTTTAAAATGTTAGTTATTGCCAAATATGTGTATCAATAACGTGTATTATTTTGTCAAATTTCAAATGTCCACTCCCTATAGTTTCTAAGATAATCAGTGGTAAATAAATCGGTTACTATATGTCTTATAGGCTTAAAAAAATAGGTGCTTATTTCAAAATATATGACATGTAGAATCATAATAGGTTTATTTGACCGTAGAACAATGAAAAAATGTAGAACGAGAAAAAAGATATTAACATTAAACAATGACATTTTTAACGAAATGATATTTATTTATATTTAAGTCGATCAAAATTCATAGTTTTATCACAATAATGTTTACTCGGTTTTTAAAGAATTAACGACGAAGTAATTTCTGTATTTTAGTATGTTTTAACTTCACTTCACCTGATGTTTTTTTAGTCGCGTGAAATTTATTCACATTTCGTTACCTGAGACAAAAGAAAGATATGATCTAGAGAGAAAGACAAAGGGAGATTCCGACGCCATGGAAGTGGAGCAAAATAAAGCGACCTATACACAACGATATAAAGCGATTGAATAAGATAGTGTTGTACATTTGCGTGTGTAGATTGTACACGTCAGACGCTACGCAACAGCTGAGATCGCATACGTTGTGTTACTAATATTTATTACTAGCAAGGAAATAAATGGTTTACCGTTATTTAAATTGATACGCAATAAAAATAAACCATTAAATAATCGGGATCGCATACAAAAATGTTGTTTGCAATAAATACAAATCAGGCTGCAACCCTTGTTCTGCAAACAATGTTAGAAACCGTCAACAATTTAACCAACATGAGTCTGCTTGTGTTATCATTTGACTGCTTAATAAACAGTCAAGCTGTCTAATAATTACTAAATCAGCAAGTTTTCACAATTGGTCAGTAGAGAGAGTATGTCTATAAGCAGTTTATTTGAAAAGTATGCATATTAAAAGAATGGTTATCAATATAAATCATTGGATTAGGTTTCTTATGAAAAATCGGCAGTGTTCCTTACTGTGGACGGAGCGAAAGCAGTTCGCGCGACACTAGCTACCAATCGCATGCATGTATTGCCACTCGATGATTATTAGCAGTCAAGTTACAGTATTATTAACTTGCTTGACGCTAATTTTTATTCGTTTTGATATTTTTTTATTATTAGAACTGTAAAATGGATAATAATAGTAATTATAAAAATGACGAAGAGAAGATACGACTAATTCCTGAGAACGAAACGCACACGGACCGCAGCAATGACAATGAAGCACCAGTGGTTAGGAAAACAAAGTTGTTTTTGGATTGAAACTTCATTAAAAATTTCATAAATATAAACAAGCTGAAACAGCCATTAAATCTGAAGGTAATTGATCATTACATTATTGTCACGAAACTGCAGATGGAAAAAAGATACTATAGGTGTAATAAATTGAAAACACGTAGTCCGTAATGCTCCGTAAGAATATATTTGTTATTTGAAAATACTTCAGATTCTGTATTAACACTTAAGACTAATGTTGATCACGAGCTTGACGAAAAAAAGGAGAATACTGCTTCGTACAGCCTGCGTGACACTATGAAGACAGAAATCAAGAAATTATTAGATTTAAAGATGAAACCAAAAGCAATAATACAAAGTCTCACAAAAATGGGATATATTAAAGTTCCTAAAATGGCTCAGTAAAGAAATTACTTGAGTGACCTACGTTGTGCTATATACGGCCAGCCGACTATAAGTTTAGGAGAGCTTGAATCTTGTATATATTCACACTCAAACCTGCCTTTGGACCCGCATGAAGTTTTTATGGTCTGTTACTAAATTGATGAGAGTGATGAAAAAAAATCCACTTTTTGCTATGTTATTTCAACAAAATATTTAATTGCGAAAAATGCCAGCGTTGTTCACACTGATGGTACGTACAAAATTATCTGGCAGATCAAAACCGAACCACCGATAAAAACCGAAAGTTTTACCGTGTTTGTCTAACGGTGTCAAACAATGAACAAAAAGAAGATTTCAAATTGATGTTCCAAGGACTTAAGGACCAGATAAAAGAAATCTTTAAAAGTTTATGGTATTCAGAAAGTATTGATTTGTGATGCTGTTACAATTGTCCAAATTGCAATTCTTGATTTTTTTGGGCAAAATGTGGTAGTTTGCATGTGTGGGGCATACACAAAGAGAAAAATTGAAGAGAGGTTAGAAAGAATATAAAACAATGAACTTTGCAATAATATCCTGAATGGTGTTGATACAGTACATTTT
Organism: Druceiella hillmani; assembly: GCA_039881145.1. NCBI lineage: Eukaryota > Metazoa > Arthropoda > Insecta > Lepidoptera > Hepialidae > Druceiella > Druceiella hillmani. Next base: position 5,257,144 of record JAYKKI010000093.1, read on the forward strand.
ATAATAGACAAGAATTTATTTGATACAGCTTCTGAAGTTTTTCTGCAAAAATATAAAGATCAGGCTAAATTAATCACTTATTTTAAAGAATATTGGTTAGTATAAAATCGTAATTGGTTTTCGGGTGCGGTTTCAAATTCTCCTTAAATCACCAACGCTCTGGAGTCTTTTACCAGAATAATAAAGTATAGCGATACCCTTCGCAACGTTTCCCTCTGTCCAGGTTTTTGGTGGCTGCAAAATAAATGGTAAGCCCAATAAGTTACTAATCTAGAAGACAATTACGTTGTCAAAATACCCTCTTTAATTACCAAGGACTGGAGAGATGCTTACCAGTGGGCAAAAATACCCAGAAAGGGGACTGTAATGCGTAAAGAGGACAACTATAATTATTACCAAATTCCTGCTGGTCAGGCAGATAATTGTAAAATTTATGATATACAGTGAGAAAGTTTTGATGATTTTAGGAACAAAAATTTCAATAATTTACTTGTATTACTGCCAATTGAGAAAAATTAATGGAGAAAGGGAAAATGTGATTGTCCAGCTTTTTTCAATTTCTATACATGCAAGCACTTGATTGATTTGGCGATTGACTTAAAGTATACGATGCCTTCGCCTGAAGCTAAAAGTATTCCCAAAGGGCAAACAAATAAAACGTGGCCGTTCCTCAAATGTAAAGCGAATATTGATAACACAATAAAAATAAAACTTGTTGTTTGGTTAAATCATTATTTTATAAACGAACAAAATTATTTTGTTACTTTAATGCACGTGAGTATTTTGATTTTGATCTCGTTATTATAAAAATAAAACAAATTGTTTATTTTATTTACATTTATATTACTTGAATACATCCACCAAAATAGAATATATTATAACGATCTTTGTAAGAGTTGCGCCCATTTTGTGAATGACCTTACCGGTCATTCACAAATTATGGTTTTATAGCTATTTTTAGTTGATGAACAAAATTAAATATTTTGATTATCCCCTGATTGATTACTAAAATTTTATTAAACGTGGGTCGCTCATCGGAATTTATATATTTAAATTGCTAACCAAAATAATTTAGAGCAGTCTAGTTTGACATTAATTGCTGACAGATTTAGAAATTTTGCTGACTATAAACTAACCGACTAGCCATTTTGGGTGACCGAATATATTTTTCTGTTCACAAAAATAGGAATACTTTGGTAACCGTTTAAATGATACCCTTTATCATTGTGTCTTGTGATTATTTACGTTTGTGTCCTGTGATTATTTTGTTATATCCGTGAAGAGTTATTATATAAGTATATTTAAACTGTTAAAATTTTGTCAACAATGGCTTTTCTCCCTCTTGAAAGCCGATTTTAGAAAATAGATTTTAGTAAATGTGGCCGCCTTACACCAAAAAATTGCGAATTTATCGCCATATTTTTCATCAATAAAAGTATTGTTTATTTTATTTTACGTTTTATGTTGGTTTTTCCGATATAAATTATGATAAGTAATGAAAAATACTATTACTACAAATATACACCAAATGTACATAAGCTAACTTTTAATGTAATTGTGATAAGGACTGGTTGAAGCACTGTCGTAGATACGCGGTAATATTTGTAATTTTTATTTTTACAAAATATTGCACCAAAAAGCAAAAAATAATTATCCAACTTGTTTTCTCTGTCTACTCAGTAAAGACTTTGGTATAAGCCATGTTTGTTTGTGAAAACATGTGGCTTTTTTTAAAAAATAAATGATTTTCCTTCTTAAATTAGTAAGTGAATGAAAATGCTTAAAATTTTAGGTATGTCTTTTACACTAAAATTTTATACTCTATAATAAAAATAGTTTCCATTAAAGTCCTTACTGAGTAGACAGAAAAAACAGGTTCGATATTTATTAAACAGGGTTTTGGTAATAATACATTTTCTTTTTATTAAATTACTATGAAGAAAAGTTTTGGATCAAGCCGGTTCTGATAGATACGTTAAATATATTGTATTATACAATTTATTGAAATATAAATAAATTATCATTCATCGTTTTGTTTGGCGTATAGGATGAGAATCTTTTGAAGAGGAAACGAAAAATTGGTCTTAATAAAATAAAAAAAGGAAATGAAAATTTAAACGTGGTAAAAATAAAAAGATGACGCGAAAGACATTCAACGCACGCAGCGTCGGAATAAGTTAATGACTGAATAGCGTCAGACACATTAAACGTACTTAATTAACATAAATTTTCAATAGAAATATTGGAAAGCTAATTAATGAGATGGAAAGCTTACAGCGTCCAATGTTTTCTTTTGTACCTTAAGTTGTATGCTCATTGAGTTCTTAAGTAATCAAGCAAAAAAAATGTAAAGACATAAAAGAAATATTTTAATATTCGTGTGCCGATCGATCACATGAAAGTATTATTTTAGTTGACATACAGTTTTCTACAAGAAAAATTTAATATAAGGAAGCTTTATTTAAAAAATATATTTGCATTTTTTCCACTAAAAATTTACGGCAAGACAAATATAAAATTCAAATTCGCAAATTTTTTTTCATTCAGTTTAATATTTTTTATTATTTTCAAACCCATTTATAAATAATCCTAAAATAACGACTATACGTTTTCTGACCAAACTAATATGCGAAACAATATTTCAAATAAAAAAAAACATTTCATAAACTAACACGTATACAATTATGTCAGTCCAGATGAAAATGTTATGAAAGAAAGCAACCGCAATCCTAGTTTTGAAGCTAACAACCTGTTTGCAACATATATTCGTCTTCATTCCAGCAAATATAATATCAAATTTATTTCACGAACCGAAAGATAGTCGCTAGGTACTACTAAATTATTTAAAACTGACATAAAATCATGAAAAAGTTATGACAAACTACCTAAGTCGTCATGACAAATACGGTGGGATCGAATTTGAGAGCATCAAAAATATTTACCTTAATTATATGTTGAGATTCAAGAAGTAATTTTATCTTATTTTTCTTAATGTTGTTGGAAAGTATTGAAATTAAAGTCACATAATTATCAAATTAAAATTGGAAATTATTTTCATAGCCCAGAATTTAAGCTATTCACTAAACTGCCTAAGAACTTGTGATCTTCATACGATGTTAATGTTTTAAGTCACCTTGAATGTGCTGTTTTCCTAAAACTTTCTTAATTAGGAAGATTACTTTTCACCATCCTAATATCTCAACTCATTTCATCAGATGTTTCGCAATTTTAAAAGCCTATTCCCTCGCAAGCAGTCATATCACTTTTTTAAAATTTAAGGATCATATCATATTTAAGTTAAAGAGCACCAAGAGGTTTAGAGTAAATCTTAAAAAATCTAAATACAACAAAATGTATCCTGTTATATTTTAATTGAGTAAATTAAAGTAGTTATGATACAAGACGTGGTAGGTTTGTCCACTATTAATTATATGAATTATTTTTTGAGAACACGTACCAAAAAGTTAAGTCTACTTTAAGTACGATAAATATATTGACAAAAATTGTTTTTAATTATTATAATTTTTTAATAAACGTTTATATCTAAAAATTTTACATCTGAAAAGTTCAAGGACACATAATTATATATAATAATACCAAACAAAAGAACGTAGAATAATCAAAATTGTTAAATAAAAACAATCTATAGGAAGCAGGCATTACTTAAAAAAAATTATTTAACATAGATGTCATTGAAAAATGAAGGACCTGGACCTAGATATATGTATCTGGGAGATACATCAGTGAAAGCATATTACCAAATAATCTTTGAAGGAATCCACTAAGATCAATTTAGAAAGTATTAAAAAAAGAAAGTTCATAAGTTTTCTCATTTTTCCTAACTCAAACTTCGAAATATTTTTAAAATACGCTCTAAACTATGTTCTACATTGCAAATTATCTTTTACAGACTTTCAATTTTAAAGTAATTTCTCACCTTTAATGAATAATATTCAAAAGAAAAAAAATTTTAGAAAATTAGTTAAAAGTTATTGTAGTAAAAAAATGAGAACTTTTCCATTACGAATAAATTATGGCTTTGATTAATAAAGTATATTCTATCCCATCTTGATTTATTTGCTTTTAACCAGATTAACTGAAAAAAATATATAACTTTCCCGAAAATGTAATGTAGCACTAATGTTAGAAAATAAATTGCTTAATAAAAGAAGTTGTTAATAATAATGAATAACAATAAAACGGTTAAGAATTGAACTTCCTATTCATAAATAATCTTTATGCTAATATATAAGTAAACACTGTTTTAATATTTATGTTGCAATAATAAAGAGAAATAAATAGTAGCAAACCTAGCTTGATGCCGATGTTATGAAGTTATGAAAAGTTGATTTGATGTCTGAATGGGATTTCTTCTTTTTTAGATTCAAACTAATAGAATGTCAAGTTTACCATGACCATTGAACTTGAAGACATTTCATTTGTCTCGTGTCTATTAGCCTATTCGTGTAGGTAAATTTATCTTAATAATGGACGTCTCATAGTGTTCATTACGACGAAAAATCTTTCTTTTAGGTAGATATGCTAAAATCGACGTTGCATTTTCTTAACGTTAACTATGATAGATATTTTAGTCTACCGTCACTGTCATTATCAACATCGACATCTTTAATGAGCTTCTAACATTTGTAAAAACATACCTGAATATATTTAGTAACGTTTCCATTCTTTAGGAAGATTTGACGAGTGTCACTAATCCATTCTGATTGAATAATTGTAGCTATAATATCGACGACGAGTTAGGGTTTTCAATATTGGAGTTCATGGAATAATTTTTCGGCGCCAGTAAATTGTAATGACCAAAAAAATGTGAGTTGAAAAATATTTAATAATTCTTTAAAAATATCACACGATCAAAAATATTCCGAAGCCACTATCAAGTGAAAAACAAAACTAATATAAATATTCTATTTATTTTATTTATTTTTCTAACACGTTTTATTAAATTCTGATTTTACCCACACAAAACACTTATATTCTGAGTAAATTAGTTACTAATTTTATTTAAAAATAAGCAATGAACTAATAAATGAGAATAAAAAAAACTTGTTTCGTGAAAATAAAATATGGCGGTTAGGTCCAAAAATAAATTTATAATTATAATTTTTGTTAAGATTGCATCGTGTAGAAATTACATGTTATTAAAATTATAATATTACTTAGATCATTATTAAGAAGAATGGATAAATTTATATGTAATAATAAATATCGTGCAAACTTTTAATGAAAACCAATATCGCCCTTACAGCAAGTTACGCGGGACGAATGAATCGAGTTATTGTCCTCATGGAATAGATCGATATCGGGCAGTCTCGTTATCGAGTTAATAACTCGATTAATGTAGTCGATATCCCGTCACACGACTCGTGAACAGAACGGTTCTGTGCCGTTAGGGTGAACCTTTGCGGCACAAAATCCTTAACGGCTTTAACGGCAAAACTCAAACGTCATGTTGTTACGTGGGCGGATTGGTTGTACGGACGAAAATGCGAAGGCGAGACAGCTTTGTGGCGCTTTGTATAGCGGCTGTTCGTTTAAGCAGCTTCAAATTATTGCGTAGAGTTTATTCTACTATAATAATTTTCTTAAGATAATAAAACCATATATTTCATGATATTTAAAAGGAAAATTTTAAGTGTACATAGTGATTATTTTATTATACTTCATCGGATAAAAATTGAACACGTGTAAATTAATTGAACTTCGTGAAAGCAATTTTTCTAAAAATAAAATATATACTTCATTTCTTTTCGGAAGAAGTGTAAATGCCAGTTGGAGTTACATTGAGTAAAAATAGCGAAAGTAACTTTAGTTCGCAAATGTTTTCTTTGTAACTGATATGACGTGAAAATTCTTGTAGTTATTTACACGTAAATTATAAAGAAATAAACTTATTGAAAAATACTTTTTTTAAAATTTGGTTTGGTTGATACCAAGTATACATTAAATTGAAAATGCAGTATCCGACATAAATTTATTTTATGCGGGATATGATATAAAAATGTAATGAAACTAGATTATTATTTATGAAATAATATTCAATAAATCAATCATTTGTTTTTTAATCTTCAATTTCATTCACGTCGCTGGTCCTTATTTGTAAATAAAGTTGATTGCTATTTAAGAATAGAAATATAAATAAGACTGTTTTTTTGTAATATCAATATTACATATACTTAGCATTTTGTCTTGCGTATAGTTAAATTTCCTCTCCCTTTATTTATTTCCTATTTATGTTGTTGAATACTAGTTGAGGGTTCTGAGGTCTAGTTTTTTTTGTGAATGAATTACCTTCAACTATGGACTTATTTCCATAAAAATAAACTAATAACCCAGTTCACAGACTGCTAACAGAGTTTCTTAAAAAGACACATTTTAAACGTCTTTCAATTTCTGCCACTCTACTATGTGTCTTTTTAGATTGCTCAAGCCCATTTGTTTGAAGTAGCCTATCTTTATTTTTAAAAACTCATTAAATTATTGGAGTTGAATAAATATTACTATTCTAATTGCTTAATTGTATTCAAGTTTAATATGACAATTAATATTCCAAAATAATGATTTATTTAAATGCTTACTGTGATAAACGAAGGGCCTATTTCAAGTCAAGTTGGAATTATAAATTTTAATATACATAGTTTTGAAAGTTAGCAGTAAATATTTTACGAGACTTGCTAACATACAGATCGGTTTGCTTGATTAGAGTTATACCTTGTTATATAATGAAAACTCGAATAAGCATTTCTGCCTTCACTTCTGGAAGTTGACTTTTGATTGCAAACTTGAAAGCTGTTATGAACATAAATTTTAAGGGAATCAATGAGCTGTAAACACAATCATTTTCTCAATTAGTGAGTAAAAGATATAGGGAAAGGTTTGATGTAACTAGGAATCGAATTAAGTTTGTTAACGTTTGAAAGAATTATAAAATACACGTATTGGGTTATAAATCATATTAGTCTTTTCTTATTGTGAATTTCAGGCTTATAATATAAATACTCGTCGGTGTAGCATGAAAACTCGTAAATGCACATTCATTAAATTTCAGGATATCAAAAAATTATCTTTCTTTAGACATTAATCATCTTATTCACAAAGAGAAACAAGATTAGTTAGTAAAGGAAGATTATTGAATTATTATTTAGTAGAAATAACCATTTAAGGCTGAAAGGCTTTGTTACGATATTCATTTTAACATTTTACTACATATTTAAAGTTGCATTTTCATCCAAGTAATAACGCTTCTTAGTTTGAATTACTTGTATGCTTCCAAAAAATAAAGCTTAAACATATCTTGCCATATTGTTTTTAAGACACATTTCGTAACAATAACGGCAAATAAAACTTAAAGAATTTCTATGGCAAATAAATTAAGGGCATATAAGTAAAAATTACGTTATTCAAATATTTATACTGTGAAACAAAATTTTCCGCTCGCAAAATCACGGTTCAGTTTTAAAGTTATAAAATACTTTAAAAAACATTTAAAAGTATTTTAAGCAAATCTATTTTATATTAAATCATTATAATTTCAATTTAACCTTTTAATTAGAAACACTTTTTTGTTGTGACTCAAATATACAAATGAAAATATTAGAAAATAATGACCTAAATAGACTCGAATCAGCCTTTTACATGTTTAGTATGTATTGACCATTAGTATTTATTACTTAATATTTTTGAAGATTGTTACGGAAAAAATAATGGTCTGTGTGCATTTTCCGTGGGGCTTTATGTAATCTAGTTATGATAGAAGTGTTATCATATAAACCTTGTGGAAATATTTACTTATCACCCTGCTACTTACATGAGTTTATAATATATTTCAATACATTTGTATAACTATCTCTGACTATGACTTGCTTTACTACAGATCACCTGACCACGTGACTATATTTTTTGGCGTCTGGATTTCAGCTAGTAAGGACGTTCAAAATTCTTATAAAAATATAGTCTGAGCTGTATATGTAGTAAGCATTCTTAAAACGAACCCGCTTCTTCTAATTTCTCTCATCGTTGGAATGATATTTTGGGGGTTAATGCAGATAATCTAAAGTACAATCAACAAAACCATTTCCATATTTGTATGGTGACCTTCGAGATTAATTTGTTTTATTGCTATTGAGCTTTGTTTTGCCACGTTAAACATGAATGACGATAAAAATTCGTAGTAGTATTGATAAGAACAAACATCAGTAGTGATAACTCAGTAAAATATATCCTTCTTCGGTTTACAAACCCAAGGTTACTTCATCATTGCACTTTGTTATTATTGCAATAGACGATATAATTAAATAATAGAAAACTTTGGGGTGTACAGATAATGTTTCGGTATAAATTGAAGACTTTGTGTTCAATATACAAATTTTGTTACGGTCTAAGTTGAAGACTTAATTTTCTGTGTACGTCCTCTGCTGCCGCATAAATTGAGGAATTTGCTTGTGGCCTACGAAAAGTGTAAAAATTCCTTTCGTTTGGAATGAGGTAGTACATTTTGATTATCTTTGAAATATCAGTAGAGCACAGAGCATGTTGTTTTGCTGCATACGCATACTCTTTCATCTGAACTATATTTATTCCCTAAAAGCCAGTATAATATTTATAATTTATGGGGTACTCTTTTTGAAATGTATGTGTAATATAAATAGAGATATTTGGGAGCAAATTCAATCATTTTCCTATAGCCCATTCTATTCCTTTACAGTGATTTAATTTTTTCACGTACAAAATATTCCTTTATTGCCTTTCTACTTCCATTGGCTAATTACAATTTTGTCTTCATGTAAAAGATTGAATAAAATAAATTATAATTTATATTTTCAATTGTAATAATATAAGTTTGGGCAAATATCAAGGATCATACCGTGACTCTGTAAAGTGTTGACTAGTTCCTTATTTCGTAGTTTAACTTTAAATCATAAGGTAAACCCGATATATACATAAAATTATCAGATTTTATTATCCGCGCCGTAGAAAACAGATTTTTGCGCGGCCCGTTCTCGCCTCTACATCGATTATTATTGTAGAAATGCCTCCTTTAGTTCAGCTAAATATATTTATTTCTCAATTCTCTCAACTATCGGTATATTCAGTAAAATTTTATGACATGTCCACAGATGCCAATAATTACGAAACAGAAACACAATAGCGGTTTTGATCTACAAGAAAATAATTATTCATTTTACATTTTTCTAATTTTTGCAGTATCATTTTCTACAGTTTTCAAATAATACATGTTATTCGTTCGAAAACAAATTTAAATTATAATGACGTTAGCTCGTGCCTATTTTATTCATTTATTGTGATTAAAAATCGATATCCGCCTTCAGGTAAAAAATCGATAATGCCCATCTCAAGACGATGGAAAAATAAGAGAGGAGTGCTTAAATTAGTATCGGAGAAGAAAACTGGGTCAACAAATACAAGGTGGGAGCAATGTTTATCTTTCACGGGCAATTTTACTCACCGAATATTTGGAATAATACGGATAAATATAAATTTTAAGCTGATATTTTGTGGTAATTTATTGACATGGTGCCGTTTGTTAAAGAAATAAAAACGCCTGGAGATATTTGGATATCATAATGTTTTATCTGATACGGTTGATTTTGATTCAGAGTGATGAAAACTGAAAATAAGTATATTAGGTTTATATATCAAGAGATATAAAAAGATAATAAAAAGAATAAACTCGTTATGGATAGAATTGTAGACTTAATTAAGATTACTACTATTTTGCATTAGAACCATTAATGTAAAGTGGTACTAGTGGAATATAATATGGTGCTGAAAACAACTTTCTATTATTCTTTAAGAAACTATTTATTTTCTCCTCTAAAAATTAAAATCGTTTTAGTAAGTAAGGTGTCAGAGCATGGCGAACAAACGAAGAAGTTTACTTACGTTTATAATATTAAATGGTTAGGATATCGCTTTCCATACATTCATTTCCAATAACAATCGTTTCGATGGTAGTTAATGAGTATTCCGAAATGGAAAATAACTGTTGTCTAATAGTAAATACAATAAAATTTCTTGTCTCGTTAATAGGAGGAAAAATACCAGGTTTCAAAATTAATTGGCAACAAATATTTATAATAGGCTAAATTAGCGAAGAATAAGTTATGATGTGATAGGGTAAATTCAGTAATGTAAGACAAAAACAATAATACATATTAAATTAATAATATCCAATTCCAATAGTAAACAATTGTGGATATCTAATTTAGGAAAGCATGTTTTGCACTTTTCCAGTTTTTATTATCTTGTTCTTTCCTTTAAAATCATTGCTCTCCCCGAGTCGTCAAATGGCCATAGAACATACATGCCTAAATTAAATACACTCAGCGAGTACTTTTTAAAATGGTAAAAATAATTTTCCTAAATAAACTAATGCCTATTTTATTATTCAAGGCTACTTAAAAACAAGGATATAAAGATGTTACAGTAAATAGCCGGCTAAAACGGGTCTTTTAAAAATGACTGTGCGAAAATAAAAGCTATATTTTATGTCGATCATCAGATAAGTGTCGAACATAAACAAACACGAGTTACTATTGCAATAAACTTTAAAAATTAATACCGTACAAAATTACCTGTAGTTCCTTGATGAAATACATACATATTTGACTTTTTTCCATAACTAATGACTCCGTGCAAGTAAAACTTTATTATATTGATAGTAACAGCTCAACAAACTTTTGTGTAATAATTGTAGCGACCGAAACCCTACATAATCTCTGACATGTAATAAGTGATTAATAGTTTCTTTTGTTTTCAGACATCCTTCACGATATCTAAAATTTTGAAGGGCCGCAATCATAAATATTCTGAATGAGTTTGAAAGGAATGCCAGCAATGAAAAGGACCACGCAGTATGCGTTTACTTGCTGGCTATAAGCCTGACAGCACGACCTCCTCTTCGTCCAAAGACGATGGTAGCGACAGTGAGCAGGTACCTCTAAGTCAGCTAAAATGGCAGAAGAAATGTTTTACTAGCAAAGCTGTTCCAAAAGAACTTCGTCGTCCACCAGGTGTTCTTAGCTCGACAGAATACTTCGAACAGTATTTTATTTAGAACTCTTAGAATAGATGGCTTTAACAACTAGCCCGTATTAAATGACCAAAACTGGTTTACAAATGAAACCTCCCTGTATTATAATGGATATAAAAAAGTTTTTTTGGAATCCATGCCATAATTGACAGCATGAAATTACCTAGACTCAAGCTGTACTGGAGTGACAGGTACAAATATGAACCTATAGCAAGTGCTATGACTAGACAGAGATTTTTTCCATTGAGAACAAACCTTCATGTTCTGGATGTTACTGCAATGAATCAAGCCGAAGAACAAGCAAAAAAACAAGCTGTGGAGGGTGCAGCCAGTTATAGAGGCCGTGCGAAAGGGATGCTAACAATTGCCTCGAGATGCAAAAAACTATTCCATCCATAAGCAAATGAATCCATTTGACGGTCGATGCGCATTAAGGAAGTTTGTAGTGAAAAATGACCCTCGGCCAGCAGATTTGAAGAACATTGTCCTAACGAATTATAAAGGACAAGTCCTTGATTTTGAAATTTGCCAAGTACACTACTACAGAGTTACCTACTACAGAGGACAATACTACAGAAGTACTACAGAGTTACCTGATTTGGAAAACTTTGGCGTTGGAATACCGGAAGTATGACGCCTGGCTAGATCGTTTCGAGAAGGAAATTTTCTGTATTTTGATCGCTATTTCTCATCACTTCCTCTGATGACTGAGATAGTTAACTGAAAGCTACTTTACAGGCCAATCGATTCAAAACCAAAAAGAACACCAGGTACGAATTCAAAAAAATCAAAGGGTGATTAGAGGGGAAGATGAATGTATAGCTAAATGTGACAACAACGTTTGCATCGTTAAACGGAAAGATGATAAAGGAGTGCTCGTGGTCTCAACGGCTTTCGAAGTGGAGCCAAGGATCAAAGTATCAAGATGGGATAAGAAAAAGAGGGAGTATATTGATGTTTCATGCCCAGCAATAGTACAAAATTACAATAACTTGGAGGGCGTGGACGTCTGTGACCAAATGATGGAAAGGTATCGAACATGGCGTAAAACCACAAAGTAGACTCTGAAAGTAATACTCCGCATGTTTGAACAAGCGATATTAAATTCTTGGTTTGAATACAGAGTGGCCTGTATAACCGATAATATCAAATCCAAAGACGTTAGGGATTTATTGTCATTTAAGATGTCTATTGGGGACCTTCTAATGAACGGTTGTCCAAGAAAGAGGGACAGGGAAGATTTGGAATTTGCTGCTCTACCAAGTACTTAAAAGTACCGAGTTAAGCCCCTTCCTTTCGTGGATCGGCAGTATGACGATTTTACGCATTGGTTGGTGTTCGACAACCTGAAACAGCCCCGATGTTGTTGTGCACCTGACTGGAGAAGCCGAAGTCGTTGTCCGTGCATGAAGTGCGACATTTACCTGTGCCTCAAAAAAGACCGCAACTATATATTCATAACAAAGAAGAAATGAAACTAATCAGTCTACTCACTAATAATTCATAATTAATAGTGAGTAGACTAATTATCAAGCAATAATATATAAATATATATATATATATATATATAAATAGTTAATAACTTATGACTTTTGATTTCAATAATTGATTAAAATATGTTTCTTTAAGTCCATGGTTTTATTTACCTCCAGTTAAAATGAAACATAACAGAAAGTAAGACCCGCCCTAATACAACTGTGATCATATCAATTGTACGTACGTTAGTATGGGCCCTGTATCATATAATTGAGTTACGCACAATTGAACACAGAAAATGAAGGGCCGGCTGTGATACAATTGTTGGTACTCGATTTTTCCAGGATGGCGCTGGAAAATAGAGAAATGAATGCCTGTTCGTAATATGCGGTCTAAGATCACCCAGAAAACATGTTTAGATGCGCAAGTTACCTGCAAGTTTCGACGCTAGTCCGAAAGGGATATATTTTTATATTTGTTTTTAAAACGGCCATATCTAACAGCAAAAACTACAGCGAAATAGTTTTATAGGAACTATATAACCGACAACTACAGAAGCACGCATCGTGTCATACGCATGTTATTGCTGTTACATTCCATCAGGGCTAAAAAGTAAAATAAAATAATAGAATGGACTTGTGTAACAAATGATTTCTCTCTACCAAAAATATATTAATTTAATAGATGACGACAGCAACACGTCGTCGAATTTTCAATATAAAATTTCATATCTTTGAAGGGATTTTCCATTATGTGGAAATATAATTGAGAACACCTTCGAAAATATTTTATTACCTTCTCTGTAGTGATTTCTTTTTGGCTTTGTTAAATTTTAGAAGAATCAATTTATTATAGACAAAATTCTCCTTATCTGAGGTTTATTCATGGTTTATTATTTTTTTGACCAATTACGTTCATGTATTACTTATGTTATTGATACACAATATAATAACGCAATTCTAAAAAGTTTCGAAAAGTTTCGAGGTGGTTATTAGATAAAATACCAATACTAATTAATTTGGATTTTTTCTTTCGAGGAATTTTCTATTTATTCTTAATCATTTTGTTGTTTAGTTTGATTAAATTTTTGGTAGTATTATGACTAAGTTAAAATGGAAAAATCTTGCATCCATATCTCCCTTTATGACAAATATTTCCCAACATAACCTCAAATATTGCGCTGAATTTTATTTCTTTGAAAACAGCCTTATTTGAAGTTCATGCAATTAAAAAAACATATAATATAATTGCACTTTCATAAACGTAAGATAAATTTTACGAATTGAAAATAGTAATTTTTAGATTAAATGTTAAATTTAGAGCGTATTTAGATACATATACGTACTAGCTTAGGACAACAATAATTCTAATTTTGGTACAAAAACATGATAAAAATTTCATAAATAGAATAATCATTTTATTATAGATAACTCCACAAGATCTGCCTTTTTATGTATTATCAAAATAAAATAACAAAAGTTTATACTAAAAATCATTAAGGGTATAAAATAATTATTTAATAAATTTCATTTAAGAAAGTTATTTGCTTTGAATAATATTAATTTTAATGTACGTAACATTTCTGCATTAATACAGTATCACAAAACCTTTCCATTGAAAACTTTAAAAAGGTTATGAACTATTGATTATATTTGGTGTTAGTTTTGTAGAAATTTATTATCGTGTAGTATTATTGTATATTGTAGTATTATTATGATGTAGTATTATTTCTACTTTATCTAAATTCTGAACCACCACTAGGTTTCGTTTTATGAGAACATCTTCATTTTCTATGAAAACATTTTCACATTCTTCAATCTTTTAAAATCTTAATACAGAGTTAAGTATATGAAAAAAAAAAAAACAAAACAAAAGTAGCAATACGACTTGAATACATTAAAATGTGTTTTCAATACCAGTTCTGTATTGATATGATTTGAATGGCAAAAAACTGTTTTATAAAATGAAACAAAATTATACTGTTTACTTTTAATATTGTTCTCGAGCGCTATTGGGTAGTTCCAGTTAAATTAACTTAAAATTTTATTTTTAATTTACTTAGTAATTTAAAAAAATGACTTACAATTAATGCTGCACCTTATGTCGACTTTAAAGGAACGCTAATAACAAATTATTTTCTAAAAACAACAAAAAAGGAGACATGTCAAAGAAACTAAATTTTAAATCACCAAAAATAAGGAAATGTTTGCTGAAAATAAAATATTTAATTCACGTTTTTTTTATATCATTTCGCTTCACGAAAAAAAACTTGTGACTCACGAACTAATATAGAGATTTATCTTTGACTACGTTATTGCTTATCTCGATATAAAATTCCTTTAATAAAACATATAAAATAAAGCATGTATTCTATTTTGAAAGTTTTATTTAATTTTTTTGCTTGAATTAAAAAAAATTGAAATTGTTTTTTAAATTGTCATTTTTTTTATCTGTGTAATGTAAATTACTAAGAATGCATGCAAAATGCATGAAAAACATGCTAAGAAATAAATGGATATTTTCATTTATTTCGAACTACAGTGCAGGAAAATTAAAACAAGCAAAATTTTAGTAAAATGGGTCTGAATATATACACACGCATTCTTAATATTTAATTTGTATTTTTCCTCTAAAATTGGAGATTTGAAAAATTATAGTCAATCCGTTTGGCTAAGGGTATATTAATGATATTCTGTCTTTATTTATAAATTTAAAGAAAATAATAATTTCTTCCCTGGATTCATTTTATTTTATTGAAGGCATTACAATTTTCTTTCAACGTTCAATTCTCTACATTTTGTTGAAATATACATGATTACTGGTTTTATTTTAAATCATCATGCAAGTATGGTTAAGATTAATAAAATGTTTATTTTAACGGCATTAGAAATAAACATTTTAAAGAAAACCGTGCATTTGACATTTAGTACTGCGCGTAAGAATTATTTAAACCTAGTATAAAAAAAATTTATGATGAATTTAAGCACTTTTGCAAAGAAGACACGAGAAGAAATTAAAATATAATAAAAACTATTTTCCAACTTGAACATTGGGCATAACAAGAATGGTAAATGAGTACAAATAAATTATAGCTAATTTACGTGAAGCAATAATTTTACGTGAATCACTTCGGTCCACAATATTCAAAAAGAATTTATTTCCATGAATCTTCAATGTGCCCACATGAATTTCAAATAAATTTCAATTACCAACATTATGTAAGGAACAAGGAGAATTTTCCCTTAAATTACAGTTAACGTTCCTGAAGTTGGTAAATATTTCCACCGAGTCTAAAAAGCGTCAATTTATTTACCAGTTTTTCTAACAAAAATTATTCTTTAATCAGACTAGGGGAAGTAAGAAATAAACGTAATTTGACCCAGAGGTGTTAATATTTTGTGGAAGTAATTTTTTTTAAATAAGTCGTGAAATCTGTTTTATACTTTTATTCTACTCTTTACTATACGTTACTGAACCACTCGAAGTATAATCTTTGTGATTATTTAAATTCTAACGGATTTTATATATATACCTGCCCTCTTTCATTGTCGCTTATTATATTCACAAAGTGTAAATTTAAGATGGATTCTCGTTCAATACAGAGCAACGCTTGGCATGCATAACGCAAAGTTTATGATCATGTAATTTAAAGCGAATTAGACTGACGCTTTGCATATTGTACGATTGTGAATCGATTTCTTCAAAGCGTAAGTCGGAAAATTTTCGTTAATTTTTATGAAGTTTTCTAACATAAAAATAAAGGACTTTAATTAAATATTACAAAGTATTTTTTTAAATGTAAATGCATATTTCAAAATCAAAAACAGCTCAAAATTCATTAGATTCAATAAACTGATAACAACCAGTAATAAAATAATCTTTGAAATATCTTCGGAACAAAAAAATAAATAAAAGAGAAATTCATGTCTTAAGATTAAACAATTTTTTTTATGAAATTTTTAAAGTATTTTTTTGATATGTAATTAATATGTTAACCTTACACCATAAACGAAGCCATGAGTTTCAGAATGAGATAAATTCTATTTTACAATTTTCTAATTGTATATTTAAATATATTGCAAATGAAATTTAGAATATGACGAAAAAAAAAGTTTTGTTGGTAAAGTTTTTTTCATGAAGTGTTTTTTTTCATTCTTAAATATATTTTAACGAACTAATTTTTTTTACTTTAGATTCTAGGTGTATTATTCAGAAAGCTATGATGTATGGTCAAACAATTGTAGAATTACAGGTTTACAATACCTGTAATTCTACAATAAATATATTAAAAAATATTAAATGTGGTTTTAATTTTTCTTTAATAAATGAGCTTAATAGAGTAACAGCAAATTACAAAGTATAATGTTTAAATTAGAATAAACACGAGCTTGAACTCGAACTTCCGTACAATGTCACAATATAATGACAGTAACGTTTCATATAAATTTGCATTCTATAACGTATTTTAAGTGCAATTTGGTAAAAATATTAATTAATGTTTAAAAATTAATTATTTTTTAATAAAGTTTAAAATGTGTACCGAGAATAGCCAATTGTACTTATGAAAAAGCATTATGAAAAAAGTATCTTCGAATCTCTACATATATTGTTTGTAGTGGTAAAAGGTGAAGATATACACAAATCAGAAAAGAATGAATTCAAATTAATCGCTATGGAAATGTCATGTTGAAATAGTTGTTGAATGCGATTCACATTAAATCTACTGGTGCCGTTATAATAAAGGCCCAAGTTCTGAAGTTCTCTCGTCGAAAGTGAATGTATGTAAATTTCAGTACAAGGTATGGATCCTTAAATAAATTAATTCGGTTAACTCTTAAGATCAAAAAGTAATCGTGCACACACTGATAAAACTTCACATCATGTCGTTAAGGGGAACCTCCGTTCCGAAGAAATTTTAATTGTTCGTTAAAATTCATTTATTGCAGAATTTCGCGTCACGTTTTCTGGTGTATATAAAATTTAAAGGCTTTAAAATATTAGTATAGACCGAATTTGTTCAAAATGCTTTCAATGATGACGATAAAAAAAGTATGAAGAAGAGAATGAAAATATAGAAACACATATAGTCAGTGAAAATTATGAGGGTCTCGAAGACGGATTAAATAAATTTTAGACAGCTTAATACTATATGTTGGTATTTATTATACTAATTACAAAGTTCTGCAAAAATATACATATTTTAAAATTTTAATATTAATTATATTAATAAAAATAAATAATTATTAACATATTCATCAAATATGTTTAATACTTTCATATAGGGTGCAGATCATTGACTCGTGCGCCCAGAGTTCAGGATATACATAATTTCATAGTGTTTTCCCTCACAGATGAAGTTTCAGTGATCGTGACAGTGACATTTGCATGTTTCGGATCTTTTACTCGAATTATATAATTTAGTTTCTTGAGGTACTGACATAGATGGAAGCTGCGATACACACAATGCGTACTAGAGCGAACGTATAGTGGTATCTGCTTCGTTGGCGGCACTGCGTCGCGAGAAAAACGAACGATGTACCACTGTCTTGTTAAAGAATCCAGTGTGTTGATCACCATATCGTCAATAAACTTCTTTTGATGCAGATAGAAATGGAACAATTTGCAGATGTTCCCTTTGACTTGATGATGGGTGTTAGTCAGCTGACGTAGAATCCATCGTGCTGTCACCTGGGGATAGCTGAAATTGTGAGAATGGATCAGCACAGTGCGCTGATAACAGACAAATACTTATCAATTTCTGTGTATTTATTTCTGAATTGAATTTCTTGCAGCGGCGTAATTCCGCGTCATCTACAATGGAGAGTCTCTCAGATGTTCAGTTGTCTTTATTTTATTTAGTTTTCATTAGCCCTAATCTAGAGTTAGAAACAATTATATGATGCATAAGGTTTCTTGACGGTATCTTCTAAATAATAATCTAAATGACATAGTAAATTCTAAATGGAAGATAAAGATGATAGCATTATATTTGATGTTTTTAGATTCAGCGAAAAATATGGAGAAATCTAAATCCTGTGTTTTTCATCGGCTTTATGTGACATGTAAAATAAGATTAAAATTATGTAAAAGAAATGATTAAAAAATGTGAAACCGATAGACTGAGACCGCTTTCATTAACTTTGAACATTTTGATAGGTCGGTATAAAAATCTATTACATTTGCGTTTTGCTCCAAATATATTTGATACTCTGTGTATTTAATACTACTATATATTATTACTACTATATATTTATGCGGGAAATATAATTTTATATAAGAATGTTAATATTATCGTCTGTGTGAAACAACCTGAATGTCTCACAAGAACACTTTTTGATTACAATGTTTGAGTGTCAGCCCTGAAACGAATCTGTCTGGAGCATCCTAACGACTTCTCTAGATTCTAATGTGACGCTGGGGACTCATGAAAATATTACAGGTAATGAAAAGTGAATGCTCCCTTATATTAATTTATTTATGGGAGCATGTTCTTTACTATTACACCCATGAGATTTTCCTTCTTCGTGCCTTGCGTAGATCGTTCATATATATGGACGATATTTCTCTTTGTAGCCAATGTTGTTATTGTCTAAGTAAAACATACCGTTCGTATAATTATCATAACTTATGTTATTGAAAGGTTTGTTGCGGCTTCTATATTTCAGAAGTAAATACACATAATTAGTAAGGTTGCATTAATTTCGAAGAGTTATTAAGGACTGGAAATTTTATTTTATCAGTGAGGTAAATGCATTAAAGTTCATTTAAATAAAATTGTTGTCCACAATTTCTTATTAACAGAGTTACTCTCAATTCTTACTAAGTATATAGTAACTTCCTTTGTCGCTAACCATTGGTGTTTGATTTTAAGTGGAGTAATTTACGTTAATGGAGGTTTTTCAACTGTTACAAAAACTCGTAAAATAGAAACTATTGTAAGCAATGATCCTAAATGCCTTTTATATTTTTTGAAGAATACTTGTTAGTTTATTGCCTCTTTTAAGTGTCGATATGGTTATATGCCAAGCTTAGCCACTCTTACATTAGTGTTTTTTTAAACTTAATTTGATTTATTCTTTTCAATATTCCTCAAAACGAAGCTTTGTCCTAAATTTTTCTATATTTTCTTTTACCAGAGAAGTTATTAAAATAATTTACAAAAATATAAGTATTTTATTTTTTTAATAAATATAAATAAAACTAACAATAAGATTGTCTCATGAAAGCCACTTCGGTAAGCAGTAATATTTCCGCTAAATAATTAATTAAACTATTCAATATAATCACGGATAGTACCATTTTTTCCCCGCATAAATTCATATAAATAATAATAATATAAAAAAGACAATTTGAACTTCTTTAACAATACAATGTTCAATTGTGACACTTCAAGAGCAATCCATAGAAATAAACAAGGGCATGCAAACAATAAGTAATTACTTTTTCTGAAAATTTCAATGAGACGTTTAATAATCGAAACTGTAAATAAGATGGGTTTACTGTTACTAGAACGTTATATTGTGACCATAGCACTGTACTGACATATAAATTAATCCGATTAACATCTTGCTACGCTTATGATAGTTAAATTATTAAAGGACTTAGAAATTAAATTATAATTTCAGACAAGAATCTAATAATACAATTGAAGTTAGCCGGTTAGAGAAAGATTTAAATCAGCCCTTATTTGATTTTATTATGCTAACCAAAGTAATTGAAAAAGTCATGTTTTATATTTGAGGCATTTTTTGTACGTAACTATTCATTGAAATGTGTTGCAGGAATAATCAAAAAACAATTAAATTTTGCAAAAAAATGGAAATTTTCTTTGACTGTTTTATGACTTCCTTTAATTATATTAAAATATGCAGTAAATTTCATAAAAATGACATTATTTGTTTCGTATCATTGTTATAAATCTATTAGTTAATCATCTTTCAATATAATGTTACGACACAAAACGAAAGTGATTTAGCGACATAGTAGTTTAAAGAAAAATTAATTTAATAAATTTTAAATAAAAGGAACAAATTTCGTCAAAAAAATAAATTCTGCTTTAGTGATTGTTGTTTTACATGGTTACAGAATACATAATAATTAAGAGTTTGGCAAACATACAGTTTTCCCATACCCCTCTTAGAAACTCTTACTCTTGGTTACTCTTACTCTTACTCTACACTTACTCTTGGTGGAAAAAAAGTTAAAAAGATAAATTTATTTTTCCTCATATTCACAGAACGAGTACACCATCAAGCTGAGATTTTAAACGAGCAAAACTGGTTTTGATAATTTTTAAACAAAGGATGTAAATGAGTTATTATATTCTTAGGTAATATATTTTCAGTGAAGCGATTTTAATTTGTATTTAGACAAGGAATGTCAGACGAAAAATGGAAAAGAAATAATTAAAGGAAATTATATTGCTATGAGTGATATCAAACAATATTTTACATAAATTTTTTATCATAAATATTAATAAATTTAGCCATTTATAAGGCATTAATCACAGGTATATGCATAATAACAAAGTAATATTAATATTATAACTTGATATAGGAGTATTGACATAAAACTTTTTAAGTTTTGTAAGCGTTAATCTTTAACGATTTCTCAAAAAAATTATAATCGCCCTTTAATACACTTTTATCATGCCTCGTGAACACTTTAAGAGACTCAGAGAGAAATCTTAACACATTGCTTTGACATTCCGGAAGTGAGCATGTGTCTCAAGGGCTCGTAACCATTTGCTTTTACGATACCGGCGTATAGGAAATGCGTCCTCTCCCTTATTGTATTCATTTAATGTATCGTTGAATGGCCCATTTAAAAGCTATAAAATTATTTTATCTATTGCAATACGAACTGACAATATTAACCACTGAGTCGGTCCTCTCAGATCATTTTGCCACCTAACATACAACAATGTCATTAGTTTTATAATATAAACATTTTAATGCTAAAAAAATCTGCCATTAAACAGCATCTTCATATTTATTTTAAATGCAATACTCTAAATCGCACTTAAATCATCCGCAGAAATGATTGGTTCAATTTTAGATATGTGAATAGACATATATTTACCATGTGTGGGACAAAAATACCAACTGGAAATATATTAATTTTTCTGAAATCATAATAGGAACACGAAAACTTTCTCCGTTACGAATAATTTTTCCGTTCGATAACTATGGCGCTATAGGGCTTTCTTCAAATCCAGGCATATAATGCGTTTATATCTTCCACAGATGTAAAGCCCATAATTTAGGCACGCCTGTTTTTACCTGCTAAAGATGATCGTGTCAAGACTTGTATTCTTATACTCTTTTAGTAATTTTTGAATTTGCTTCGATTATATAGTACAAGATCTTTAACGTATCTTTCGACTAGGCGGGTTCTGGGGGAACTTTGGAGGCCTTAGAGTGGAACCTGACTGGACTTAACACACTCTCAGCGGATTATATATTGCAATCGATTCTCAATCGTTACTTAAAACAATGAAAACATACATTTATAAATAATGTTTCAAGAAAATTGATTTATTTCTAAAAAAAAATATTATCAGGTACTATGAACTTTATGTTTCAGTTCTGAGGTTTGCAATTTGATTGGTGCAGCTGTTTAATATATTTATTGATTTTTCGCAAATTAATCAAAATAAGGTTTATTTTTAAAAAAGTACTGCTTAAATATTTTAGAAATATTAATAATTATCCCCTACATTTAATGTCTTTTTTCTCATTCTCCTTCCGCTATCTTACAAATCTATAAATTTCAACGTAATTCTTTTTTAATATTTTTCGCTTCACTATTTCATTGCGACTCTTATAGCTGTTAATCAACATAAAATTTTGAGAATTCACAATGGGAGAGATATTCTACGAAGGCTGCACAAGGAAAACATGTTTTTTGTCTGGCTCTTTATTTTTTCGCTGAAAATGAGAAACGAAGTGACTTTTAATGGTTTTCATGCACATACATATATTTGGTGTTAAGTTTGTGGAAATTGGTTATCAATTCATTTTCATTAAAAGCAAATGAAACTACGTGATGTAGTATTATCTCTACTTTATTTAAATTTTTAACTACGACCTAGGTTTCGTTGTATGACAACATCTTCAGGTAGGCAATTTAAAGAGATTAACTCATATAAACTGCCAACAGCAATTAAATATTAGACAAGTCAATAGCAGAAGTAGGGTTTGAGCGAGTTTTCCCACTTAAACAATTAGTGAGTTTACGGTAGGGTGCCAGTATGTTTTATAGTATATTTTGGAAAGTTATACAATGTACAAGTATTTTAATGAGTATATTAAAATAAATTGATGCTTTTCTATGAGGTTATGTTATGTGAAGTATATAGGTGTATGTAGTAAAATAAATGGTTGTTATTCTTATTAATATATTTATACAACGGCAAGAATATCTAATGGTTAGAACAAGGTTATATAATTACTCCCGTCATTTTTCTTTTTTACTGTATCTCCCGTCTAATTACTCCCGTCATTTTTCGTTTTTAATGTATCTCCTTAGATATGTGACTAGGCTGAAACAATTTGAAGTGAAATGTAGTATCTATCTTGTTTAACTGCAGTATGTCTGGAAGATGTTGAGTTTAGGAAGTCATGCTCAATATCTTCCATAATACCATCAGAGTACATTGAGTATGACTCAATATATGCTAGACATAGAATAGTTAGATAATATTGATAGTCACACATCTAAGGAGATACGTCGAAAAAGATAAGAAAATGGAAGATATTTATAATTCGTAATGTATCCTTGTGTATATCATGCTATGGTATAAATTCATAGAATAGCATCAGTTTATTTACCTCACTTAAATACTTGTACATCGTATAACCTACTAAAATATAAACCTTACAGCCACCCTACCATAAACTTACTAATGTAAAAAGTGGGAAACTCCGCTCAAACCCCATTTCCGCTATTCTCTTGTATAATATTTAAATGCTGTTTGGAAGTTTTTATGGGTTAAACTCTTCAAATTGCCCACGTGAAAATGTTGTCATACAAGGAAATCTAAGTCGTGGTTAAGAATTTAAGTAAAGTAGAGACAATACTACATCATCAATCTTTGAAGTTTAAATTACGCTATTAATCTCTTTATAAATTAATTCAAAAATTATATTCAGTACCCTTACACTAAATATTTGCAATATTGGTAAATAATAACTAAGGTAATTGAAAAACTAAGGTAATTGAAAAACAATTTCAAAATTGCTAGTTTTTCTCTTCGAATAGGATTATCTGAACCCAATCAAGTTATTTCTGAAATATTGTCAAGATCAATGATAATTAATTTTGTTACAAATGCGACGTTGTAAATGTACACAAAGCTAAAATAATAGTCCGCGAAACGAAAAAGTTTGGCAAATTGAAAGGTAGGTAAATGCAGCGGGAGAATATCTGGAGTAGAATATTATTCGAAGAGTGAAAAGAAATCTTCGACCATAGTCACTTCCATTATAGTGAAACTTTAATAACGTACAAGGTGGAAGTTTCTTTGTGTGTTTTCTGATTTTTTTTTCTTAACTATATAAATCTCTAAAAATATGAAATAAGCCTGATCGATATACAAAAGAACACTGCTTTTTCCGTAGATCAAAAACGCAAAAACGAGTAAATTATATTAGGTAATAGCAATGCTTGTGTCAGGAATGCAGAACATGGAAAAAACAGCTAGGGAGTAATAACTCTGAACGGTTTGTCAAATCTGTGACCGCCCATATTTGTTGTCATGGAAAAAGACATGACAACCACTAGGGGCGGTCAGAGAATGTTTCCAATGAGTTTCATTAAAACGGTTATTATACTGACTTGAAAAACTGACACTATAAGAAATATCTGGCCTGGTAAATAGAGACAAATACATGAAACTTCCAATTAATTGCTGGTAAGGATATTTCTTACTTAATTTATTGTTTACACCTTTATCTAATTTCAAATTAATTTCCAGAGGTGTAACTGAACGTGAAAATTCTGACATAATAAATTTCTTAAGAATAGTATCTACAAATTGCTTTTGGTCAACACTACAATCTTTATAATACGAGTAAAAACAACAATAAAAGCAAAAATCTTTCTTTGGATTAGGGAGTGATACAATTGATAAATTATATTGCAATCATTTTGTTGTTACGTTATAAACGTTACAATAAATCATTTCTATCCAATATTTCGTTGCGACATTGCTTCGTTATTTATGTAGAATAATTTTTTGGTTCAAATAAGAATTTCCTCAAAGAAACAGATTTTCCAGGATAAATTGTAATACATATCATTTCCAGTATATTATTTCTGTGCACAAAAACACATCAATCGCTTACTCTACAATTTCTTTTTTTAGCATTAGTTAGCATGAAATTTCTCAAAATTATAAGTAATGTATATCACTTTCCTATGCACGGACTACCTCTGAGCAAACAATTACTTCGATCTATTGCTTTGTTGTGATGTAAAAGAAACACGAAGAAACGCACTTTTGAATTTGTAAAATTACACAATTAAATGAAACTACGTGATGTAGTATTATTTCTACCTTCCATAATTTCTTTACCAGGACCTAGGTTTCGTTATATTACAACATTTTCAGGTGGGATATTAGCAAAGTCTTTGCTAATATCCCACCCGAAGATGTTGTAATACAACGAAACCATATATTTTTCATACTACAAACATTTAAGGATAAGACTAGTCTCACCTTCCTAAAATTACATAAAATTTCTTAAGTAAAAGATTTAAAATCAGCCGTCTGATTTCCTTGTAAATTCTATATTTGCTTCTGCTGAAATTATATTTAGGCTTCCGTAACTTAAAAGGAAAAACAGAATCTTTATAAAATCACTCACTTGTTTGTTTGTATGTCCATCATAGCCGCTTTTCTCAAAAACTGCTTAAGTAGAAACTCGAAATTAAGCATAGCGATAAAATATATTAATCCGCAAACATCGCAACAAAAGTAAAAAATAATTGTTGGAAAATTTTAGAGAGGGCAATTTGAGTACTAAATTTTTTTTTATTTGTATATATATAGTGCGGAGTGTCGTTTGAATGAGCTAGTTTCTAGCTAGTTTAATGGACTACGTGGTACCTTGATGTACCGGTCATATATCGTAGTTTTTTCTTCAATATGAAGAGGCCCAGGCCTTTCCTTGCATATTGATGATTAACTACTTTATTATTCTTAACATTATATTAAATTTTTCATTCCTTATTATATTATTCGGATGACTTTTTTGGACAAATGTATTTTTGTCATGCAGCGTATGTATCAAATATACGAAATGAAGTAAAGAAATATTATATATCCTTATGAAATATGAAAGTGCGAACTGTAATAGTTGTTAGAAAAGAGTTTACTTTCATTCAGTCAGCCACAGCCCACTTTCGATGGGTTTTCACCCAGTTAAGACGTTTTACTCCCATAGCTAGTGTAATCAATTTTTTTTTTCACTGGTGCTTAAAATAAATTCAGAATGTACATTGAATTCCAGGTCCTTTATTTTTCTGCGAGTTAGATCGTTAACTTATTTTGCTATTACTCTCGATTATCAGTTACAGATATTCCTTTGTCTTGGCATGGTGTATAGTGACCTACTTCCCGCCATATTTTTTTACCAATTTAAAGTCAAATTAAATTTCAAATCCATATTTTCTTAACTATATCCATAGTTTGTCATATTGCCTTTGCTATTATTGTAATTTGTCTGTTAGATATAATAACGTAATTTAAACATCTGTATCTCACGAATTCTTAAAAGAAATATATTTCTAATATTTTTCACATTCAAAATACTTTTGAATTAATAAAACACAAGATGTCAAAATTAATCTAACAATTAAAATCATTGTGTATCAGTACAAAAGTAAATATTTTTTGAAAAAATGATAATAATTTCACAATTACTTTGGATCACATTTACTCACATAAAACTACTGGTGCACAAATTATTCAAGGCCCAATTCGAGTTTGAATGTGGTTTTTGCAACAACAAAACGTCGTTTTATTATACTTTTAAAATTTAAAGAACAGTAGATATTATAAAGTAAAATAATTCACTGAATTTTTCCTAAATGTCTCTATTAATATGGCTATCCACAGAATATAAGACACGATTTACGGTCATGCATAGTGTCATATAGAAATTGTAATACATGAACGTTTGTGGATGGCCTATACACTAAAACACTTTTCGCTTAATTCTGTAAGCACACATGCACTTACATTAATTTTTGACATGCTGTGCAAATATTTAAATATGATGAAACTTTTTTTTCTTTTTTGTAATATTGAATAATTCAGTTGTTTCAGTGTAATATTGAATAATTCAGTCATTGAAAATATTGCAGAAACTGAAAATACTTAAAAATACTACGATGAAATGGCCGTTAATTTTTTTTTATTTTTACTACTCATATTTATAGGAGAAAAGGTGGTAAGGTTATTTTTACGACAATTGCATACGTCTCATTTACCTATTTTAGGTATACGAAACGAGTAATTGTTTCATCTTTTGAAAATTCAAATAGGTGATATTACGATAACAAAATAATATGTAACGGGGAACTAAAGGAAAACCGATCAGCAAAAAAGAGATTTATCTTTTTCTCTTAGTTTCATATAACAAAAACTAAATACACATTAGAACAAGCTGCTCATCTTAAAACTTCACAGAAGCCTAATTGTTTAGTTCACTTTTTTAAATAATGTATACAAGCCTTATTTAATTAAATGCTGCTAAGTGGTATACGAATACAAAAGATATTTAAAAACCTTTTTAATGCAGATTGTAATGCAGGAAAGAGCATGAAACTTACGCAGATATTTTCTTTAATAAATCAAAAATGAGACAGTGGAATCAACTTATTATATTTTGTGACACATAAAGTAAGTAAGCGAGGCTTTAAAACTGAGTAACTACTTCTTGTGCATGAGAGATTTTTTTAATTATGCATTTGAGGATATCGATTGATTTCGAGAAGTGAAATTCCAAAAGGTTCAAATGGAATTTTTGCTAATCATTTATCTACATGTTCAATTTCGAGAAGTAAAATTCCAAAATATTTAAATTGGAACAGACTTTCAAATATTTTCTATCTCAATAATTTCCTATCATTTGTATCAGTGATAAAAGTGATATTGATATTAATGATTTCAAAATTGGAGATTTTCCGAAATATGGTAAAACTAGAAAAAGGTTTTCATATAAAACTTTTGAGGAAACGCAATTATTGTTCGGTACCGGTTTATCTAATTTACAAAGCCAGCGTAATAAAAGACTATTCATATTAAAACACCTCTCTTTCAATATATTTGAATAAATTCGTTTTCAAGTCTACATACAATTTATTTCCATTTATTTATTTCATATACAGGCATATTTTTCGATTAGGTATATTCGAATTGAAATAGGTTCAAAAAAACAAGTGATCTACTCTTTATTAAAATAGAGGAATTAGGTAATATTGCATTCAATTTCAAATATTTAATATTTGTATTTTAATGTGATAGTAAGTTTTCGTAATCGTTTTAAAAGCTTATTTGTCAACCATTTTGCGTTAGCTGAAAATAATCTTAGGGAAAGTGTCATATATGTATAAATCTTGCATTACTAGGTTCCTGTACACATTTAGGCATTTATAAACTTTTAAGTGTACATAGTATTTCTATTAAACTATTCAATAATTCTAATTTTTGCAACCTATATATATTGCTTATCATATCTTGTAAAGGGCTAGAAAATTGTGCATTTTCTAGAAAGTATAAAATTTAAAATAATCGGTATAATTTCCTTGTAATCTCACTGACAGATTTAACCAATGCTTTTTATGACTTTTTTTCAGTAGTTTCGGAAATAAGGAATGCAAAAAATAAAACGAATTGAAACATTTTAAATATGCTATTTAAAATCAGGAAAAACACTTTTTTTATATTTTGCATAGCAACCTTTTGAAATAATATTCCATTCGGCATATAAAATTTAAAAACAATAATACCTTTTTTACCACCTGTTCAATTAACACATGGATATTTTTGAAAAGTTGCCTAGTGTGTAATATGAGGCTCTATAATGTGTACTATTGTGATAAATGTTAAGTTTCTACGTTTTTGTGGAAATCGGCTGTGAAGGTAGAAAAACGTCAATATTTGGAGGCGTAAAAGCATGGCGCATTTTTAAAAAAATATGACATTTAGAATTATCTATGTCCTAAAAATCCATATTTTTCATAATTTTAGGTCAAGGTGTTTCGAAATGAATGGAGGGAGAGTACATTTTTTTTACCTACTTTTGAACATTTCTCTGAAGATGTGATACATAACATTATATAATAATTTTTCTAAAACGCTCATAACTTTTTTAAACGAAATCCCTCACTATAAGCTCGTATGAAGAAATAAAAAAAAAATTGTACAAGGAAATTAATAAAATAATATTTCTGTTCTAAAATATCGAAACATATATTTTTAAGTATTGGCTACTAACTTATATGCCCATATGTGTCACTTATAATCTTATATGTCACATATTAAATAACATATAATTCATTTATGGTTTTTTTTCTCATAACATACTAAAATCTAACATTTCTGTTTCTATCGTGCTCCTTTCTTTTGTAAAAGATAATTATCACGTTTTTTTTATCTTTTTCGCATACCAAAAATTGAAATAAAACATAAATATGAAAGTATTTGGTTTTTTTTTAAAGATCTAAATAACATTTAACCATAGGAAAACATGTCATGAAAAAATGAATTTAATATTGTGTCGGAAAATATACTATGTTAATAAATAATACTATTTCATTCGTGCGAGTAATTCGCAAGACTCCGCATGGTATAATAAAGTGAAAATAAGTAAGGAAAAGGTATTATATTTAGTTAAACAATTTATATATTTATACAATTTATATAAACAATTTATCTTAAACCGTTACTGATATGAACTTTTTAGCGCAATAAATATTTAATATTATCTAAAATAATTTAGTAAGGGCAAAAATACATAATATTTACTTAAACAAATTGCTAATAGATGGCGATATTTACAATATAAACAACTTGGGAAATAATATAAAGAGATAGTCTTTGCACTACACCAATATAATCGTATTGAAATAGCAATTGAAACGATTGGAACGAATTGAAACGCTTAAGTTGATGGAAACCATTATAAAATGCATATGACGACTAAATGATAAATCCTCGTTTTCAATGTCTGCCAAAACTATTATATTAGTAGTTATTTCATTTGATTGTTCAGAAAGATAATAAGATCTTCAATCGTCTACACTTTAGTGAAAGTAAGTTCACTGTCGCAAACTGTCTAAAGCTTTAGATTGCCACCGTAGCACTAAATTAACATATTAAGTTTAATCCGGCGTAAACCTTACTACGATGAAAATGTTTAAATTGTTGCACCACTTAGAAATGAGCGCTTAAATTTAATTATAGACAAGGGTCTAATGACTTCAATACGAAATTCAATACGGATGAATTCAATATGAAGTTATCAAAACTTCAATTGGGAAACAGTCATAATTGAGGTCTGTTATTTAAACAAAGGTAGGGCACGGGAAGTTTGATACGATTCCAAAGCAATTTAATGCCTATGTAATATAGCAAACTCCTTTTAGCTGCATTAAAATTCATGGCAATTTATTACAATGCAAATAATCCTCTTCCCCAGACCGTTACTTATTTAGGTATCATTTATGTATCTATATTGACTCATTTGATGCAATTATGTGCAATTATGAGATAGTCTTTCGTGAATAAGTCAAGTCAAAGTAAAATTTCCAACTTTCAAATTCATTTCATGTAAATTAAAATTTAATAAATATTATTTTCTTTCGATATTCGATGAATTGAATATACGACTCAGAAACCTTAACTGGCTAATAGGCAGAAGATCACATGTCACCTTGAAAAATAAAATACTCATTTATAAAACTGTAATCAAGCCGGTGTGGACATACGGAAGTGAGCTGTGGGGTTCAGCACAAAAATCTGACGTGGAAATTTTGCAACGAATGCAGAACAAAGCACTCAGAACAATAACTAATGCACCTCTGTTTATAAAAACGAGTGAATTGCATGAGTACACAGAGATGAACACCATTATGGAAGAAGTGGAACATAAAGCAAAAGCTTACCAGAACCGCTTAAAAGCTCATACAAACACCCTAGCTACAGCATTATGTGAACCATTAAATGACAGAAGGCTCAAAAGGCAACACATTTGGGACTTGATTAGATAATCAGCATCATAATAGAATAAGAGACAATTTCCTTACAGGAGGAATAGATCTCTCCTGCCAATAAACTCCTACAACAGATCTGTTAAGGGCTTATGAAGCCGATCGCATGATGATTGAAAAAAAAAAAAAAAAAACAAATTATTTTCTTTAGAATAATGAATCAAGTAATACTGCTTATTAGGCAAAATTATATTTAATTATTCTACATCCTTCCTAATTTTTATTAAAATAAGACAATGTATTTGGTTAGAACACACTAAAAATGGTAAAAAATTGTTTCTATTAAATACTGGAAATCGCTTATAAAACTTGAATTATAAAAATGTAATGCGAACGACTAAAATAATCTATTTTACTTATTTGGAATACGTTGAATCTACAAGATATAATTTAAGATAGATATTAATGTAACTGCACGCATTCTCTACAATAATAAAAATCTTCGCGGAAGTTGATAGCTCATAGCAATTTACTTTTATGAAGAAAAAGTAGTGTTGAAGAAGCCGTACTTGTACATACTTATCGATTTAAGGCTATTTAAAAGTTGTAAATTTGCTTGACCATATATAAATGTCGATAAATCTGGAAAATCCATATATGTCAATAAATCTGGAAAGCTGTAAATGAGTGCAGTTTTAAGATTCAAGAACTTCGAGAATAGTAACTTTATCTTGATATCATGACAAATTTTAGAGTTGGATTGTACGTAATTTATAATTTGCTAGTATAAAAAACATTTAATGGTTATTGACATATGGTATATTTTTAAAAAATATTCAATAGAAATGTCTTTCAGGAGATGTTTACGTAACAAAAATACTTTATCTTTGAATTAACCTGTATGACTTTTCTTAATTTATTTTATATGAATGGGAGAAAACAAGTCCCAAAATATAATGCTATTTGTAGGATTTGGCTTTAATGTTTATAAACCATGTATGTGAATGAGTTAATTTTTTATATTGTTAATATAGGACGGATATTTTATTAAATTAGTGAGTTAACTCCTTAAAATTGATCGCATCCGTGAAGTGAAATCCAAGACGATTCAAACTGAAACAATTGCCTATATTTCAAAACAGTGATTATATTGATTTGTATTGAATGTAGATATTTTGGAATATTGAAAACAGGTAATTCATATAATATTCTAAAGAAAACACAATTATAGTACACTAATATTGTATGTTAATTCTATTTGTGGTAAACAAAATTTAAAAAATCATTAAATAAAAATACGCTTACAGTAACCCCACGCCGCGTCTTTCAAGATATTTCAATAAAGTTCGTGTTTAACTGTAAATATAATTTTTTTTCATTGATGTGGAAATTATATGAATTTTTTATTTAAGCTTTATTTTATTATAAGTTATATTCATTATTTAAATAAGCTCAAATAAAAATCAGTTCAAAAACTGGTATATGAGAAAAAAAGATAATATTCTATTCAAATATTTAATACATGTATTCTGAATGTCTTACTAAGTTTTCATAAATATATTCTAACCTTAATTTTTTTTTGAGCTTTTTTTAAATAGCTCCCAATAATCTGAACTGATTGTTAATAAACGAAGAAAAGGTTAGTTGTTATTGTAATAAGTTGTTATTGTAACAAGGAAAGTAGTTTAACAATGTAATCTCTAAAATTAAACTTCCGTGGAATTTTAGTTAATCACTTAAAAAGAAAACACTTTTTTCACATATGCTTCTCAATTTGTACATTGCGTGTGGATTTTATAATGTTTATATTTATATTATGATGGTTTTCATAAATCAGTTCATTTGTTTCTCAAATACTGTTTCCGAAACAACTATTTGACTTTGATATTTAAATATAGCGTAGGGTATGAAGTAATGTGCTTATTGAATTACATAAATTTTAAGCAAATTATTATTGCATATAACTGAATTATTTTATTATTTATTTCCTATGATAAATTATTTATACAGTCTAATTAATAATACTACATAATATAATTATCTTTACCTGGTAAATTTACGGGTTGGCTCTGAAATGCAGAAAATATCGTATGACGAGGAAAAACCACTTTTTTATAATATCAGTATATATATTTAACAATATATATAAGATAGTTTACACCAGACCACAATAAAAGTTGTGGGGATAAATTAGAATTGTAAATATTGATTCCATTTAGTTTCGTAATTTAGTCGTGTAAAAGGAAAATCGGCCTTAAAAATAATTTATTTACTGAAGATATTCTAGCCAACAATTTCAAAACAAAAAAAAAATAGGTATATAATTTCTCTTTAATGTTTTATACGCATGTATATATTCACGTTTCTCTTAATTATAAATAAAATATAAAAAAGGAAATAAAATTATGGACGATCATTCTTATAACTATTCCAGTCCATCAAAAACTAAATGAAAAAATTTTATTTTGATTTTCTTTTCTAATTTTTATTGCATATTTATAAGTTTACCCTAGCTTGGTGTTGGAAATAAATTTTTTTGAAGTCTGTTTTATATAATAATTTTATATATTAATTTTTATCTATTTTTATCTGTTTTATGTATTAACTTTTATCTATTTCGAATATATTAAACATTTCATTAATTTCAAATATTTAAATATTTAATGTATAAATCGCAGACATCAGTCCTAATTATAATTATTCCACAGGAGTCGTTTATGTGTTTCAGTAATATATTGTTTCGTTTTAATGTAACAGTGTTTTAAAAGACATGACCGAATTATAAAATAACTGCCAATCTTCATGATGCTGTCTCTTTTTATTCTTACAATAACTTTTGATATTTAAATCAAAATGAATTTACTTAAAGAAGAATGATAATCTTGCAAGAAAATTTAGATTGATGAATAAATATTTATGGTGGGATAAAATTAGCAATTGGAAAATTATTAGGTTTTCTAAAATTATAGGGCGAATACTTAATACTGGTACTTCCTTAGTATAAGGTTAGGAGGCTATGCCTTCGGATTCTTATGCGTCCCGAGTACATAATTAATCTCCAACTTTATGGAGGTTGGAGGGATATGCTCGAGAGAAATTATTCAATACCAGATGAGAATATAAATACTTTGTACCTTGTCATATTTCAATTAACCCCGAATGTACTTCAACTAAATCTTAAATAGTGTTCAATGTGTCTTTTTACTAGCCACTATTCATATTTTACATCTATCCTTTTATAAATAATACTTTGTTAAAAATATAACCGTTTTAAATAAACTGATTAAATATACAAATTTATTCAAGAGTTTAGTCTATTTATGTTATCAATTATTTATGGAATAATACGCACATTTACTTGTAATTACCAGTTTTATCCAAACCAATTAATTTCTGCAGAAAATTCTTTTCAGACATTTTGGTGTTTTTATTTTGGTATATTCAATATTATCTGGGCAGCTATTCAATTTATGATAACTTTATTGATACTATTCAATTTATGATAACTTTATTGATATTAAACAATAAAGATATTATAAATTGAATATTTGACCTTCATAGTCTGTATGAAGTAGTCGTTCATCGAGTGGGATTGGACTAGAATTCTGGTTGGCTTTAAGAGATGGCTCCATTAGCAATAAGTCCGTCAGTCAGTCACTGTCATTTATCAGTTGCATATATTATTATATAAATAAATAAATAAATACGCACTTAAAATTATGCTTTGGATTCGCCACGGATATGTGGGTTTATTAGATAACCAACAAATTTCGTATTGATAACGTTCGAGGGACATTAATGTGGTCAAATATTTTTAAATTTTCTTTCTTAAACATAATTACTTCATAAAATGTTAAAGACTATTTCATTTATAAAAACATTTTTTAATAGCTCGGAGAAAAATGGGTTACATTTATTTTCCGATAATATTTAACAAGGTCGCAGTGGATAGCATCATCGCTAGCGCTAATTTCCTTAATTGTGTAAACTTTCAAGCAGAAACGTCTTTATTGCCCCAAAAGGAAATTAAATTCAACGATGTGATAAACTTTCTCAGTTTTCCAGCCGATTAAAGTCTATAGGTTTTCGTGTTTGATTTCCTGGCTTTGAGTTTTTAATTATAAGTTAACCCTTTTATAGTCATAAATAAAATATTCCAGATGTATTTCTTCTGGAGAAAAGCAATTGAATGAAAATTAATTTGAACAAAAATGAAGGATAAAAATTTGAAAATGGTTTTATATATTTTTTTAAAGTGATCAACTAACATATTATGCTATGGATACATTTGATTTGGTGCCATGTATGATTTCGTCTATATATATTTATATATATATATATATATATATATATATATATATATATATAATTTATATATATATATATATATATATATATATATATATAAAATAGCAAATATTCTAATAGTTACCTAATTAATGATATATTTGGCTTTAATATTTATAAAGGATGTATATGACTTTTCAGGGTATTAGTAATGGACAAAAATTTTATTTTATCGGTAAGTGAACTATGAACGAATACATTTCTTATTCTTTGAAGTGAAATGTGAACGACTACATTTCTTATTTTCTTATTTTGAAGTGAAATTTTAGATGATTTAAATTGAAATAGTTGGCAAAATTCTACCTTTTTAACTAGTGATAAAATAGACTTTCACGTTAGTAATTGTGATAAGTGAATATTTTTTCAAATGTAGTAAAAATGAAACAAGTTTCATATAAATTCAGAAGTAAATGCAACTGTTTTTCTGAACGAAAACTCAAAATAAGTGTTAAAGGGAACTTGGTGATCTAAGACTACTTACATTATAACGTCGCCCTTTCAAAGTATTTGAATAAAATTCGTTTTCATTCTAAATATAGTTTATTTTCTATGAGGTGAAAAATAGGTTGGTTTATTACTTAGCTTTTAAAGCGCGATTAGGTATATATTTTATTGAAATAAGCTCAAATAAAAATCGTTGCAAGGAGTACTCGTACTTCCTTTTTTATTTGAATTTTTGATGTCTTAACAAGTTTAAGTACTGATTTCCAAAGCCTTATGCTATCCTTGACTTTTTTGTAGAAGTAAAAATAATCAGAAACAAAACAACAATAATGTTTTTTGATCCATAAAGGAATGTAGATAACAACGTAATTTACGAAAGTAAACTTTCATTGACTTCGCTCTTTATCTCTAAGGTTTTACAAGGTTGTACATGACATACGACCGCCACATTGAACTAATGTAATAAATTTAATCTTATATAAACTTGCTACGTTCAAAATGTTTGAATTATTTCACCGTTTAGAAATAGACAGTTAACTATAAATTTAGACAAAAAACAATAGAGTAATTGAAAAAAGCTGAAATTAAAGTTAGGCGGTTAGACGATTGTAGGACACGAGAAATTCGACAAAATAGCATAACAGTGGAGGTATTTATACACATTAAGGTTATAACAAAAATTGAAAGAAAAAAATATATGTGATATAACATCTAACAGCTACCTAAAGTGAAGTAAAAAAATTAGTTTTTTATTTAATTTATGGATGTTCTTATAAACATTTAAATTTGTATATTTTAAAAAATTTATATCAATATTCGTACTATTATTTTCTTCCATCTTTCGTACTTATTTAATATGACTGCATATTAAAGCGCAAAATAAATATTTTATACCGGTCTAAACTTTTATTTTTTATAAGAATATTAATGTGGTGTCGTCTATTTTATTTTTTATGACAAAATTACGAAGATAAATGGAAACCATAATTCTCTTTCTAAATTATAAGAGTTTTATTGTTATTCTACGTGCATTATTTTATTAATAATGATAAATATAGATAAGGTATGTTTTGGTCATAAAAAATTTTTACATGTAAATACCAAGCTGTTTATATGAAGAGTTTCTCAAATTTTAGGCGTATTACTGAACAAAAGTTATAGTAGAATCGTTGCAATTTTAAACCGATAAGATTAAGAATCAAAATATGTGAAACGAATTTTATAAATATGTTAAATCATGTAGCGTAAATTGAATGAAATTATATATTAAAGGGGTCACAATTCTTAATCTTAAGAGAAAAAAAACATATTTTATAAAACATGATGGCACGTTCAATACTTTCCAAGTCCAGTGTTTATTTTGTGAACACAAGATCGTAGTTTCGCCTGTAAATGCGGGCAGACAATTTGCTCATTTCTTTATCCCAATTATATATACTGGAAACAGTGCTGTTATATTTGTTTTAAGTTGTAATTTTATGCAGCTTAAAAATTAGCCATTTACAAGTGTAAGTATGAAAATAAAATTAAAAAAGAAAATATATTTTTTTTACTTCGATATTGTTAATAAAATTAATAAATCCTATCAATGAAAGTATTTTCTAGAGCACAAAAACTTTAATTAATGTTTTTGCGTTGGCATATTTAATATTTTAAAATAAATCAATGACTAGAATGATTAGAATTAAATTTCTAAAGTATATAGATTTTCAACACTTATTTTTTCAAGTACGCCTAATTTTTTAAAGTTTGATGAGGTACTAAGAAGTAAAAATTATTGCAATATTATAATTTTATCTGGAGAAAGAAATAACTAATCTAAAATAGGTCTTTTTTTCTACAAAACAATTTATTCTAAAAGTTGAAGTCCGATATAAATTGACAAAAAATCTTTGATCATTTAGAACAATGTGGTAATTTTTATATTCTTTTCCCCATATTTTTACCTTTGGTTTTTTTGTATTTCAAATGTGTTTAATATCACTCATGTTTATTTTGAAGCCATTGCGCGGAAAAAAAGTCTGTCCCAAATCAGTGAATCATATAACTATTTTTGTCTGAAATAAATATACGGGAGGCCGCGAGCACAATTTTTTGCCGTACCTTCGTTTGAAACGATCTACATCGTGACAATAAAATGTGCCATGGATCTTACGATCTCTCTCCTCGCGAGCATGCCAGAAAATTTGGAGTGAATGAGAACGTATTCAAATCGTACTGGACATAATTATTTTTACCTGATTTTTTATTTTGGCTATTTTCTTTTTGAATAATCTAAATTATTTAAAAACGGTCAAGTGCAAATTGTACTTACACAATTAGAGTTCCGTCTCATCAGTTTCCCGCTTAAATGTTAATTGTAATCCACGCCGGCTATGTGCTTAAACGGAGCTCATCGGGCTACCATCTGCCAACCTCTTCAACGAAATGTCACCTCACTTATGAGTGGAGTTGAGTGCAGAGCGTTTCGACTGAGCCAAATTAAAAATTTTCAGAAAATGTTTAAGGACAACATTTTTTCATCATATCCCAGGAAATATTTTTATGAAAAAACTTTTTCTCTAAACCGATTAAGTTTAACGTATTGTGGTTCAGCAGTTACAAGGAAGTAAACAATTAAATTGTTTGTAAAAATGTTCGTACTTAGAATTTTTAAACTTTCATAATTGTATGTCAGATTACAGATACTGAGTAGTCCATTTGGAGGTAAGGGTGGAGGGGTAGCGTCTTCTCGAAAAAATGGTTTTAAAAATTCATAAAAATACATCATATATAGTGTCGAATTTGTTCATTACGTTGGAAGTTTCTTTTTTAATTTAATGGCTCCTAAATTTAACTCCCCGAATAAAAGATAATGATTTATTTATACTTTACGTCTATATTTGAGCCACTTTACTGTCTCTATACTTTTACTTTAAATTTTAACGTCGAATAATTTCTGAGAAAATCGCCTGTGACATACGGACACCGGAGTGATTCAATTAGTCTTCCTTTTCCGACCATTTTGATATGGAGCAGCAAATATAGACTTAGTAATAAATTATCCTATATTAAAAGTAAAATTTGCTACAATAGATCTTCCTCCTTATATTGAAAATAGAAAATTAGGATCAGGCAATATTTTTACTAAATGTTAGTATAATTATAGAAGTCAAATTATATATATGAATTCAGTGAATTTTATAATAAATAAAATGTCACCAAAATAAGTTATATAAAAATAACGATTTATATATAGATATATATATATATATATATATATATATATATATATATATGATTTATTTCGTTATTGTCATTCTTATATACTCATGTACTTTCATTGTTAAGCCTAGATCACACATTTTTTTTATAAAATATAAATGTATGCAACAAAAAATATCTAAACAGTAATTTATCGTAAGCAACATACTAAAATGTTTATAACAATCTATGCATAAACACATTTTTCGATAATAACTAAAAAGGTTAAATGGCTAATGTCGCTCTTTAAAAAGTGAAACACTATTTTTATAGTCAGGTGATGTAATAGACATTTATTAATTATTTACAATTTCATAGAAAGAAGAGAAATCATTTATTATCCTGATTAATTTATGGTCATGTCAAGTTCGTGTGTGACAGATTTACAAATGGACGAATGTGACAAAATATAAGGGATTTTTGTTTCACTAAGGAATCTTAAAGCCGAGTTAACAATATGTTTTACGAACAATATAAAAACTGCGCATCAGTAAAAAACGGTATAAAGTTTGATGCATTCAAATATCAGGACTAAATTACTACACCAGGAAATGTTATGTTATTAAATGAAATTGATAAATAAAGTTAGGAAAAACCTATTCATTTATAAGATTCTTGTTAATTTTATTCTCGCTAAGAACAGAATTAAAATTAAATCCGAGATAGAAAAAATATTATATCAGCAAGAAGACCAACGAATTTACATCTTCCAATATTTGGAAATTTTTAGATACTTTGGGTATTGGCAAACAACAGAAGACAACTCAATATCCTGTCAATGTTAATGATATCAACATTTTCTTTGCAACTCCACCTCCTATTTCAGACGCTGCAGTAAAGTTGGAAATTCTGAACAACATATTGCCCGCATCGCTCTGTGATAATTCCTTTATTATTTTGGA
This sequence comes from Druceiella hillmani, assembly GCA_039881145.1. Classification (NCBI taxonomy): domain Eukaryota; kingdom Metazoa; phylum Arthropoda; class Insecta; order Lepidoptera; family Hepialidae; genus Druceiella; species Druceiella hillmani. The sequence goes on from JAYKKI010000093.1 coordinate 5,296,846, forward strand.
AATTTAAAAATAAGACGTCAAAAAGAATCTGCTTAATTTCGAGTCTGCTTGAATTCTAATCCGCTGGCTGTGTCGGTCTAAGTACAGATGCTCTTACTCTTATTATTGACATTGTAGTACCTATCATCACTGCCATATTTAATACTTCCAGATTAACGTCTACGTTTTCTTGTGAATGGAAAAGTACGCATATTATTCCGTTACCCAAAACATCTACCCCTAACCAGCCCAAAGATTTTCGACCTATATCTATATTACCACTACTATCAAAAGTCTTTGAGCGGATTGTACATTCTCAACTTGTCAGTTTTTAAATACCCAAAATTTACTTGACCCCCTGCAATCTGACTTTCAGTCAGGACATAGTAATTTAACAGCACTGCTGAAAGTGACTGATGACGTGCGCCTAGCCATGAACAATACCCAACCATCCGTTCTTATATTATTGGACTTCAATAATGCTTCCAATTTTGAGAACATCAACATTTTGATACATAGGCTTAAAAAATTAAATCTGTCGCAACCATGTGTTGATTGCTTCAATTCCTATCTTCGTGGTCGTAAATAGGCAATCAAAATTTCCGAAAACTACTCAGAGTGGACTAGTGTCATTACAGGAGTACCTCAAGGTGGTGTTTTTTATCCACTTCCTTTTTCTATTTTCATTGATCCCGTAGTTAAACAACTGTCTTCCAACTATCATTTATATGCTGACGATCTTCAAATATACTCTTATTGCAATGTCCATAAAATGTTTTCATGCACTGATATATTAAATGCAGACCTACATGTAATCAGTCAGTGGGCTGGTAGGCGGGGTCTTTCGATAAACCCAATTAAATCGCAGGCCCTTATTATCGGTAGTCAGAAACTAATATAACATGATAAAAATATCCAGATCTGAGTTACCACAGCTCTTGATTAACGGTTATGTTATTCCTTTTAGTTCAATTGTAAAAAATCTTGACATTCTCAAGTAAATGAAGTTAGTCATAAAATTTTCTTAAAAATACACTTTCTCAAATGGCTTTAAAATTTTCTTCCACTGCGAATTGAATACAAATTTGTCAAACATTACTTCTGCCTATTCTTTATTATGGGGATGTGTGCTATTCTAATCTAAATAAACATTTACTAAATAAATTAGAACGACTTCAAAACCTGTGTATTCGATACATTGTCAGTCTTAAAAGTTTAACCATATATCCGAGTATCGTTCACGTCTTAAATGGTTAAAGATTCGTGATCGACGCAACCTTAATCTTCTAATTTTGTATATAATATCCTCAATAATCCCATTACACTTTCATACCTTAAATCTAGATTCCAATACCACGATCTTAAACTACGATCCAAAAATAAATATATCCTCCTAATCCCACAACATAGAACGGAATTTTATGACGAATCCTTCACCGTATATTCTACTTGATTGTGGAATGAATTGACCACAAATATACAAAGTGCGCCCTCGTTGTCTGTTTTCAAAAGTCGTCTGAAAGTACATTATCTATTATAATTTGGCAGATCCAAATCCCTTCCATTATAACCCATTCTTGTCCCTCCCTACTCCTAAAGTGTCATTTTGCTTTGGTTTTTTATTAATATTATTTTATTACCACATAATATTATTTCTTTAAGTAGAATTAATTAATGTTTAAAAATCCCTTACAGGCTGCCACAGCTCTTAATGTTCTCATCCAATTCATTGTGGTTGGCTGTAAGAGATTGCTCTTGTAGTATTAAGTCTGCCACTGTATGCTTAGTTTTCTAAGCTTACAGAAATAAATAAATAAATAACCAGTGAATTATTGTCTTCAAAATAATTCGAGCAGAATGTCGAAATCTGATTTAAAATATGCGTCGATTTTCATTTACTTTCAGCATGCAAGAGTGTTTAGTTTAAGGATCGGGTGTAAATTGATAATTAAGTGCGGACAGATGGATAGGAAATACGATTTCCTTAATTTCTCCTTATGTATAATAAAGTATTATGACCTGCTTGCGTATTTACTTGTATATGTTAAAAAACTGCGAAATATATGTTGAGGATTACACTTGATAAGCTCTGCCGTGGAAGATAGTTTCGGAGTGAAAAAAATGTATTTCTTGTTCAAATTATTCACGTAGTAAGTTAAAAGTGTGCGTATTATCAAAGGTGTGATTAAAAAAAGAAAACAAATAGCATTAAAAAACTACTCGTAAGTACAAAATAAAATATATGAGTGAATGAACAAACAAACTCGTAGAATTTACACTAAAAAATATTTTATCTCTGAATTTAACCTATCCTACCGAGAAAAAAGTGTTAATTACGGGCAGAAGTTGCACAGCGAGGGTTGGGTTACGTACTTCTGAAAGTATACAACTTTGAAGATGGTGTGTTCAACTGCTTATAGATATTAACATTATTTTTATTAAATATTAATGTTATACATTTAATATAAATCGTACAGACATTTAGTGCAATCGAATTGAATAATCCACCATGCATTATATCTACATATTTATATGCTAAATTTCTCCAATTAAATTTTCATGACAAAATAAAAGTTGCTTGATGAAGAATTATTCATATCGTCCAAAGGTATATAACAGAGATTTTTTTAATTTCTACAAACCTAGAATTTTAGAATATTTAATCAAAAAAATCTTTTAAAATTTATAGGAACAGTTGCAAGATATAATTGCAATAGTTTAATTTTAATTGGTTTTATGACGAATTTATAACAATTATTACTTACTTACTTATTTCATTTTAGATTCAACATCTCTTTCTGATATCCTCGTACTACAATGAATTTTAGTTACTTGCGAAAATTTTGTAAATAATTTTCAGATATTTATACATTCTTATCATCCTGACGAATTAATGATTTTCTTGATCCATAATAAGTCTTCAAAAATCAGAAATTGAGTGAAGTGAATGTCGATAAAAATAAATGTTTATACATTTTTAAGACACATTGAAATTAAAACGGGAACTTATTTCTTTTTACAAAAGTTATAATAATATTTTCGTTTCAATTCCTTATCAAAATAAAAATTTAATATTTCTCGAAGAATGGTGTTCATTAAAACTCCTTTCTTCGTACCCGGATATTTTTGAGCCTAGTATAAATATTGTATTAATAAAGAGATTTGACTAGGCTAATATCCGTTACAACGAATATATATTAATAATTTTAAATGGATAATTCACAATCAAATGAAACTACGTGATGTAGCATTATTTCTACTTTCTTTAAGTTCTTTACCACGACCCAGGCTATTGGCAAAGATCTTTGCTAATAGCCCACTTGAAAATCTTATAATACAAGGAAACCTAGGTCGTAGTAAAGAACTTAAAGAAAGTAGAAATCATACTACATAACGTAATTGTGAATAATGAAATTCTACATAATTAACGCCAAATATATTCAACATTAAATGGATAATAATAAATAAAACTAATATACATGATAACACTGGATGAAAGCCTTAATTTTTTTTACATTCTAAATTTGTTTCTCCATGCCTGTCTATATATATATATATATATATATATATATATATATATATGTGTGTGTGTGTGTGTACATATATACATACATGCATATATATATATATATAAATAAAAAAATATTCGTCAGCTAAAAAATGAAAATGAAATAAGTTTAAATTGAAATAAAATACGAGGTTACAACAGATGTAGAAATATTTAGTTTTCTCTTGGATATATTCTGTCGAAATGATTTGCTCTCAGCGGTAAACTTTGTTAAAGAAGCTTATGCTATTTGTATTACTGTGAACGTGGTATGGTAGTTTAAATTTTATTTACTGCTTTTTTGCTTTTTAATATCCACGAGTCTACGGCATCCACTGTCATAATTAAAATACAATTAAAATACACCATCCACTCTCATATTTTTTCTCTCATCATTTTTTCTCAACGTTCATAATTTTTTACCCTTTCAAAGGAGAGTTAGCGACAATAATGAAATGCCACGTCAAGTTGTAAATGTGATATGTAATTTATACTTCATTGCTTCCCACCATCATGTCTAATCCGTCTCTATGTTCTTTTGAAATGAAAACAGGAAACATCAAAGGTCAAGATATTAAAACATGTTTTAAAAATTATTGAAAAAATATTTTTACATGTCTAGACATGTAAAAACGACTGATGTTAATTATTTAACCTCTTTTTTCTTATCCTTAAAAGTGGTTAAAGTACTATGAATTTTTTTTGCGCTTAATTTTCACAAGACTCCAATTGATATTGCTATGAGTCATATGTATTTAAAAGGTTGCATACATAACATATAATAACAATGTTGCTTTATGTGTTAGTGTGAAATAGTTTTACAATATATCTGATAATTACACTTTTAACAAAAGGTTAAAAAGTGTAAAGCTTTGTAATTTTGAAGAAGACATATTATTTTTTTATGCCTGGTAAAAGTACTCATAAAGAAGACTGTTGTATTCCATATAACTGTAGGTTGTTTATATGTAATATAAGGATTGTGACAATCGTAATAGCGCTTTTAGCAAAAATTTCATACACATATTTGTGTGTGTGTGTGTATGCGCGCGTGCGTGCGTGTGCGTGCGTACATTCATGCGTGCGCATTTGTAATTAAACAAAAAGCGTTTTCAAAAATTAATAGTATTTATCAGCGCAATTATCCACCATGATAATTAAATTTACTCGAAACCGATGGAGTTGAAATTGAACTCAAATTTAGTACAAAAAGTAATGATCTAATTTCAGTCAGTTCCGCAAATATAAGAAGGAAACTAATTCTTATTACCTTAATGCCTACTTGATGCCTTCCGTTATAGATTAATCAGTAATTAGCGGTGTTGGGTGATGTGATATAATATCAGGAAAAACGATGTTTCATGGATTCGTGTAGTGACCGAATTAAATGTGATAATCATTTGCAACTTTTCCAAATATATATAATTGTAAAACTTCTTAGTAAATTCCAAATCCATTTCTTTTGTTTCTTTGTTCACATCCTTTTATTTTTCTCTTATGAGTTAATACTTTTTGACTCATGAAAATGAGTGAATAGGAATCAAGGTTTACATATACATGTGCAGTTTTTAACTAAACACTAAACACCAAACTAAACACCATTCCCAAATAGCAAGTTTCAGGATTATTACAAACCTAACTATTGATGTTCAGCAAGCCACGAAAGAGTTCCCACTTGAAATGAGATGCATACGAACCGCTAAAACTTCTATGGATTCAATGAAAAATTATATATTTTAATTTGTAATACAGATTAAATATATACAAAATGATGGGGAATTATTTATGAATTTTCTGTTTTATTACAAATTAAAATTTCGCACTGATAACTTTAGAGGGATTTTTACATCGAAGAAATATTTTTTAACTTTCATTCCTAGATACAATTGACCTATGAAAGAGTAAAGAGTATATCATTTATAAAAACATTTCCTAATATTTGACAGAAAACCGTGTAACATTTATTATTCACAAATAAATACTCATAATACGATCGCATCGGATAATATCTTAAATGACGCCAATTTTCTTAATTTTTAAATATCTAACAGAAACATCACGATTACCCCAAAACGAAATTACATTCTTCGATGAGAGAATATTTCTCAATTTCTCTGCAGATTTTAATCGGCATAAGAAATATAAGATAAGAAATGAATATGATAAGAAATACGAAATGCTTTTGGAATTGATTACCTTGCTTTGATTTTTGTTATCACCTGACCTTTTTATAGCCGTAAGTAAAATGCGTCTGATATATTTCATCTGGGCAAATTGAAAGAGGAAGTTAAATGGAAATTAATTTAAGCAAAAATTAAGGATTTATTATAAGAAATGTTTTTAATTTTTATTGGCTCAGTAATTATGTTATAACGTGGGCTTTGATCGGAAAGGTGATAAGGTTATTTTTTTTAAATCTAAAAGATAATCAAATAAATGATACGATTTCCACTTTTATTAATTTTTTTTTCTTTCGTGCCTGCCTTAATTTTTACGCCATTTTACTGGCCAGAGCTATCGGGATTATTCATATATATATATATATATATATATATACATATATATATATATATATATATATTTATGTATGTATATATATATATATATATACATATATATATATATATATATATGTGTGTGTGTGTGTATGTGTAAATATAATTTTTCATATTTACATTAAATTTTTCGTTTTCTTCTTTTATTCTAATATTGAAGTATTGATATTTTTAATCTAATTGGCTTAATATGCTTTACTTATGCTCGTTTTTTTTCAAAAAACTCATCGTTACTTTCAAAATTCTTTACAAAATATTTCAATCTGATGTTGGATCAAACATTGAAAATTATGCAATTAACACATTAAGACGATCAAATGACTTAGTGAAAAAAGTTTAAAACAATAAATCAGTGTAAAATGTGGCTCTCAGGGAATGATTATCGCTAATGTCATATAAATTTTTGAAGTATTTAAAATTAAGATAAACTGACACACTCATACCGAATTAGTCATGGAAACACCATGTACTGTTACCTAGAGGAAAATCATGCACTGCAAATAAATAACATCTCTATGTCACAGAAAAAATACCATTGCACTTCCGTTCAAATATTTACGATGGAATTTGAGTATTCTTTTACGTGTTCCAGCACTGGTCATCAAGCGTCACGTAATATTGGCCTATACAGAAAATTTTCTAAAGAAAATGAACCTAAATATGTTATAAATTCTATTAAAACCAGTTTTTACCCAAGGATTTATATAGATAAAAAGGTATTTACATAGAAAAAATAATAGATTTTAAATAACTCGTTTACTACAAATTTCTAAACACCTGGTAATAGAAACAACTACTTTATACTATAAATCTACCAACGAGCTGGAATAATTACCTTCCAAGTCATAGTCAGTCTACTAGAAGTGAGAATAAAGATCATGGACCTTACAGACAGTTCACACATTTTAGTTATCTATTGTAAAAAAACATTTTATTTTCATTTTACTAAAAATAAAGCTACAAAAATCACCAATTATTTTGAGACTTGATTTTCCAAACCTTTGTTGAAACCTTTATCAAATAATTTGTAATATAAAGTAATTTTTAATATAAAGTCTTTTCAAATAATTTTTAATATAGAGTAATTTTTATTATAAAGTCTTTTAATTGCACTGAAATTAATAAATGTTATTTCTAATTTTAAAAAAAATTCATATTCGCTTTTTACAATAATTGTAACCTCCATAAGTATTAAATTTATTTAAGTAAAATATTTATACAAATTTCCGTGTCGTATTGGGTTTTTTAAACACATACTGCTCTTTGAAATATAAAATTTATGGAATCACAGATTTTAGAGCGGAGCAGGTCATAAAATATCCGCATTTCAACTAGAATAAACATGAATACAATCTCAAAATATCAAGTACCGACGCAATAAAACAATATATCTAAATACATTTTTGCGTATATAATGTTGTAAAATTGCCAATTTATTAGCGACGTGTATAACATGAACGAAGATGGTACTGAATGTTTGGAAAACTGACCAAGGTTAATAAAAAAATAAATCCAAATTTCGAATATCGACCAGAACTGAGATATTTTGCTTTCAAATAAGTAATTTGTTTTTGCAAATTGGCAGTATTTTCAAAATTATTGGTTTAACAATAAATTCGTCAAGATAGAATATCCGTTCAGTATTTTTTAATTATTTTATTTATGGTCTTTATAAACAAAAACATTATCACAGATTTTGATCGGCATTTTATGATGAAGCTGCATCCCGCGTTACTGTTAATAATAGGCTTAACAAGCTAAAGCCTGATTGTACCAGCATTGCGCTAATCTGTGTGAGTAATGTACCTCAACAGCGACAACGGAAAAAAACGTCAATGCTGTGTGAGTCACGACTAATCCTGACAAGACAGTTACCTATTAGCAGATTCAGGCGAGTTTAGGTATTGATAAAAGTCAAGTATGGATAATTCTACATCAACATATAAGCATCAGGAAATTATGCTAAGATGCACATGAATTTATCGAAATATTAGAAAAATTCGACCATTGAAGTGCTGCATTAGATAAGGTCATTATTAACAAAGTATTCCGAAGAGACGTTCAAAGTACGGCAATGTATTCGATCGACGAAATTTTGTAGATATATGACTAAATAGGAGAACTATTTCATAGGGCTTAATAAAATTTAACAGAAAATGTACAGTTCTGAGTGTATTTAATTTAAATGTAATTAAAATTCTGGGTTTTCATAAGTCAATGTAAACCTCAACTCCATCATCGTACTTGGTCTTTTCTCTGTTTGGTGACTCAATAGTAGTTGTGGCTATATGTCCGGAATTCTCATCAAGGATTACATCATCAATCACTCAAGCGGTTCTACCAGCGACAAAATAATTCAACAGGCATGAACTCAGTAGCTTTAGCATCGAAATAGTGAAACATATAAATAGAGAAGTGAGCTGTCAAAACATGATAACTACGGACGAGCAAATTCTTAAACTATCGATATTGAAAGCAAGGTAAAATATCTTCAAATAATTCATAAAATTGATTGAAAATAATAACAGTTCGCGATAATTATTCCACATGGAATTTCGACATGAAAACATGCCGCCAAGATAACAATTTATGGAATTGTGTCGAATATCGCATAACAGTTGATTTGAAAAACGATATAAAGACGAGAACCAAAATTATTTTATAATAAATATTAGAAAAATTCAACCACTGAAGTGCTGCATTAGATAAGGTCATTATTAACAAAGTATTCCGAAGAGACGTTCAAAGTACGGTAATGTATTCGATCGACGAAATTTTGTAGATATATGACTAAATAGGAGAACTATTTCATAGGGCTTAATAAAATTTAACAGAAAATGTACAGTTCTGAGTGTATTTAATTTAAATGTAATTAAAATTCTGGGTTTTCATAAGTCATTCGATACTTAAAGATGTTAGGTTTAAGAATTAGATAATGTAAGGAGGCAATATAAAATATAAAAAATTAAAAACGTAAAGTTTAAAACTATAAACCCTAAATGTAAACCAAAAAACTTAGGGAATGTGAAAGTTGTGAAGCATAGAGTTCAAATTGTAAAATATATATGTAAAACCCTGGGTGCAACACTAAAAGCTTAGGCAAAATAAGAGTTGTAAAACATAGAATGTGAAGTGGGAAATGTAAATATAAAACACTAAATGTAAAAAAAAGAACTTAGATAAAGTATAAGTTTTGAAGCATAGTGTAAAATGTGAAAAGTAAAAATAATACCCTAAGTGTAGGACTAAAAAGTTAGGTCCAGTGAATGTAAAATATACAACGTGAAATGGAAAATGTGAATGTAGAACTAAAAGCTTAGGTAAAGTAAAATTTGTGGAATAAAAAGTAATATAAAAAATGTAAAATATAAGACCCTAAGTATAATGTCCCTACTATACAAATATAAAACCCTAAGTATATGGTCTTGAGTGAGGGGTGCGTCAGGGGGGGTTGACTTCACCCAAACTGTTTAATATATATGTAAACGGGTTGATTGGAGAGCTGAGCAGTACCGGAATCGGATGTCATATAGACGGAGTGTGCGTTAATAACATCAGCTACGCGGACGACATGGTGCTGCTCAGCCCTTCTATCGGAGCGTTAGGCAAGCTGCTACGTATGTGTGAACTGTATGCGGAGGATCACGGACTCCGATACAATGTAAAAAAAAGTGTGTTTATGATTTTTAGAGTACCCAAAAAACCATATCCAGGTCACTCGGTAGCCCTCTATGACACATCTTTAAATAGAGTCACTAATTTTAAATATCTGGGTCATTGGGTCAATGAAGACCTCAAGGACGACATGGATATGGACAGTGAACGCAGGGCGTTGACTGTGCGCTGCAATATGTTGGCTCGAAGATTTGCACGATGCACGGGACCAGTAAAGATTACACTGTTTAGGGCATTCTGCCAGACTGTCTACTCGTGCAGTTTGTGGGTTGATTATACGCGGCGGACATTTGACGCCCTGCGGGTACAATATAATAACGCGTTCAGTGTCTTGATGGGGCTTCGGTGGCACTGCAGCGCCAGTGGTATGTTTGCGCAGGCGCGCGTGGACGACTTTCACGCTATAGTGCGCAAGCGCAGTGCGTCCATGATGGTGAGGGTGCCGGGAAGCTCCAGCAACATGCTGGTCACGTGCGCGGGCCGACTGGACCTATCTCTTTTGACACACTGGATAGGCCTACATGCGGCATTATGATTTAAGTTAAATGAATTTGTGATTAAGTTAATTAAATTAATTGATTTTATTACTATTTTACTTTGAATTTGATTTGAGTAGTTTTTGACTTGTTTTATTTAATTTGGCCTGGCTTAAGTAATTTAATTTGGTGTAGTTTGATACAGTTTAATTTTATCTGATTTAATTGACTTAATTTATTATGATTTAATTTGTATTGATTTTAAATTTTTTTACTGTAACTGGGTTTGACCCCATTTAGTATTGATTTTATTTTATTCCATATTTTATGACTTATTAATGATGTAATTATTCACTATTTATACTAATATTAGATTAAAAATATTGTTACCTATTAACACAATTGTATGGACTATGTCTGAAATAAAATCTTATTATTATTATTATTATTATAAAACAAAAAATGAGGTAAAGTAAAAGTTATGAAGCATAAATTGTGGTATATAAATGGGAAACGTAAGTATAAAATCTTAAGTGTGAAACTAAAAGTTTAGGCAAAGTAAAATTTGTTAAACATACAGTCTGAAATGTGAAATGTAAATATAATCCTCTAAGTGAAGAAATAAAAACTTAGGTAAAGTAAAAGTTGTAAAACAATGAATGTGAAATGGGAATTGTAAATATAAAACTTCAAGTCTAAAACTAAAGCATTAGATAATGTAAGATGTAAAATGTAAAATCAGAAATGTAAAATGTAAAACCCTGTATGTGAATCTAAAGCTTAGGTAAAGTAATAGTGCTAAATGCATGTATACAACTCAAATTTAGGAAAAGTTAGATGGATATCCTTGTGCATAATTTTAAATGTGAATCGTCAATCATGTGTGTAAACTCCAAACTTAAGTAAAGATAATTACATATCCTAAGTTTAATTGTAAATACAAAGTGTGAAATGCATGTTTACAGCTAAAACTTAGGAAAAGTTAGCAGAATATCATTGCGCTTGGTTGTCAATATGAACTTTTTGAGTAAAGCTGGTTGCATATCCATGTGTTCTTATGCATTTACGTTAAAATGTCTTCACAGGTTCTTCAGGTGACATGTAAAACTTATAAAATTTAAAACGGCTAGTTATAGAATTAATATATGCAGATATAATTAAAGTAAGGTTCACAAAAATAATTAAAATAAAACTTTTTATCTGTCAGGAAAGTCCAAATTAAAGGGGATGTTGAATATATTTTTGGTTATGGTAATGTCGCCCTTGCTGCATAGTCTGTGGTAGAGAATACATAAACTACAACCCTGTTATTACACTTCCTCTTTTCTCCATTCATTGACATAAAAAGTTGCGGTGGCTATTTTCCCGGATTCCTGATCAAGAAATATCTCAACAATCACTCACGCGATTGTTGAGATATTTCTGGATAAGTAAAATAATAATTCAACACTGTATCTATATTAGACCGTAAATTATTCATTCATGAAGTTAGAAATGTTTAACAAAATTACTAGAGTAACTTTATCAATATTAATGTAAAATTATCTATGATTTGTGAACGGAAACGTGCAATGATTTCTCTGAAAATTACAAATCATTTTATAATTTATTTCTGTTATGAAAACAGCACACGATCCAGAGGGACATCCCTTTATAATTCCGGAAGCGAATACGTTTTTTGAGGACTTGTAACAATTTGTTTTTATGACATTTACTTGTAGGGAACATATTCCATCCCTATATTTATTTATTATACCTTTTGATTCCCATTTTCTTTGGCCTATTCGAAATGTATAAAATCATTTTACCTTGCTTGTTATTAGCCATCCCGGTACGATTTCATAATATGAGGATTAAAGCGATTTGTTAAATATTTATTACGATAACATTGTTTCGCTTATAAAGGACAATTATGATAATGCAACAATAAAGCTATGATCATTTCTTTTACATTTGTGCAAGCTGCACAGCAGAAAAACTTGGGCCATATTCTGACATTCGCATTTTGTGGCCAACAGTGAAATATTTTCTAGATTTGTGTAAAACGTTTTCGATCACATTAGGGATGCTGATTATGAAAACAATACTAGTATTTTTCCAACTTCTCTGGTTTTTAATTTATATATAAGTTCTAAACTTACAAAAATATTATTTTTTATACACTTAGTTATTGCGAATCAGGACAAAATGGTCTTTTATGTGACTATCTTGAAAGACGATGCTGCTTTATATCCCGGCGAATATTCCAGCAGTAATCTGCCATCTCGTGATCCTGGCGAAAGATTACTGCTCTTTACTCTAATCTCCAAGATTTTTTGGAACTCGATCAAAATGAGAATGTAAATAATGGACTTTAATGCACATGTAATACCATATATATTTCAAATTAGATAACTGTGCTGTACTAATTGTGAATAGTTTTCTGATTTATGATTCCCGAGAAAATTTCGGATTACCAAAACGAAAGATTTCCAAGTTCTCTTTTCGAGGTCGTTTAATGAATGATTGATCACAGATCGTCTAATCTATGATCGGTCAAAAATACCTACTTTTAATTTTTCTGTGTTGAGCCCAGGAATTTTTTTCGACAATTAATTCAAATAATTCACCATCTTTGTTAGGGGCATAAAAATGGTTTCATTGTGCCAAGTTGAATATGAAGTGGTGCCAATGTAGTTCAGTCTCGTTTCCCCAAAGGTATTTTATTACGTTTTGCTTAACAAAACTTGTGAATACCTCGAAGGCCACACTTTTTGTGTCCAATGTTTCTTTTTATCGCAGCTGTCCCACAAACATATGAAACAAGGATATTTAGTATAACTTGCTTGTTACCCTAAAAGGAAATTGATCATTTATAAATCTGTTCAAATATTTCACCTATCATCTTCATACTTTATTTTTTCCAACACTAGAGAAATATTTCTATATTCTTCTTTCGTAAAAGTTGAAGTGTAAAGCCTAACTATTTCCTCTTATGTAACATTACATATTTCAAACTTCTCTTAATGCTATCGATAAAAAACAGCAGTCACTTGGTTCGTATTTTTGTAAACTAATTTTTTACATAAGACCTTGAACGTCTTTATATTAAACTAAATTATTTTCAATTGCAAAATATGGCACCAAATTTTTTCTCGAGTACGATAAAATATAATTTTTGTATCTGACGTGTGTATTTTGTTTTCTTTCAGATGAAGTGCCTAAATTTCAAAACACTCGTTCAAAAATTTAAATCATTACTAACTCCTCTATCTCATTTGGATTTCATAGTGAAGAATCTTTTACTTTACTATTTGTGTAATCAGAGTCAGAGTCGTGTTTTTCTACTTTAGTTTCCATGTTGCACGGTTTAAACTAAGTTGATGATGTCGATGGTTCTGAAAATCATGATTCATCACAGTATGGAAATGGTCACCGAGCAGAAAGTGATCTCAGATATGACCACTTTATTCCGGTAATGTTTACCACACAAAGATACCAATCGTCAAGATAATTACGAGGTTACCACCAAACTATTGGTGTTCTGAATTTAAGAGCGGATCGTTTCCTAATAATAATCATCATTGTTGTCTTTATGTGGAAAATATTATTAATTATGAGCAAATTGACAGATATAATAAGTCAAACTAATTAAATATGTACCAACTCCCTAAATGCCAGTAGTTTGAAATATCTCAAAAACGAGAGCTGTTACGCAAAACCTCGTGTGATTTATGAAATAAGCGCACCAAAATACATCGTATGTGATATCAATATTCTAGTAAAATCTTAAGAAATTTAAATTTCGAATATATTTAACGTTAAGTTTGTTGAAATTCATTATCATTTAATTTTTATTTAATTACAAGTAAATGAAACTACGTACAGCAGTATTATATCTACTTTAGATGTCGATAACGAACCTCATTGAATAACATCAATTCAATTTATTACCCTCACCAAAATACTTTTACATTGTATAACTTTCTAAAATATAACATAAACTATACTACCACCCTACCATAGACTCATAAAAGTAAAAATTGAAAAAACCTGCCCAAACCCCACTTCCAATATTGTTTTGTATAATATTTAATTGCTATTGGAAGTTTGTACGAGTTAATCTCATCAAATTACCCACCTGAAGATGTTGTCATGTTACGCAACCTAGATTTTAAAAAAATAGATATAATAATACCTCATGTAGTTTCATTCACTTGCGATTAAAAAAAACGAAAATTAATTTAAAATTTGTTGGGCGGTATATCCGTATTGGCGTATTGGTTATTTTTAGAACTTGATAAGAAAAATTTATCAAGTTCTAAAAATAACCCAAAATTTAAAAAAATAAAATAAATGAAATCAATCCAGAAATTTGACGTATGTAAAATTTTTGTTGATATTTATCGTCAATTTTTCACACTTTTTATTTGCGTACTATTTATTTAAGTTTTACTATTTTTTTTTATTTTGTGTTTAGTTTAAAGTAATTTTTTAGACAATACTAAATACTACTCACATCTTCGCACACGCTGTATAAGAAATTGGAAATAGACCATATAATATCAATAGAAAATATTTACTTACCCATGAGTAAATTTATTAAAAAACGCCATTGATGCCATTTTTACTTACTTTGCGTACAATAAAGTGTGATATGTGAATCATAATTAATTTACTTAGAGAAAACTGATAACCAGGGAAGAAAATTTAAATTTGTGAACTGACACAAATATAACAAAAATATAAATTAGGGAAATACAAGTTTTCTAAAATGCTACAGTAAGGTGTAATACAAATCGTTTACAATTAAATGAAACTACGTGATGTACTATTATTTCTACTTTGTTTAAGTTCTTTACCACGACCTAGGTTTCATTGTATTACAACAGCTTCAGATGGGCTATTAATCTGATTCCTAACTTGAATCTACAATTTTTACATAATTTTTATAAATTTTCTCTGCTTCGATATTATACTACGGCCATTTTGTTTATTTTGACTTATTAATCAACACAAAATTTCGAAGGATTCTATATTCTGCTAAGGTAACACAAAGGAAGCACGTTTTTCTCATGTCTCATTGTTTTTTTTCCCACAAAACAGAATCAAAGTGATCTCTCAAATGAGGTATCTATGGATAAAAGCTTTAATTTTACTGTCGTTACTTATATCAGGGATCAAAAGTAGAATTTTTTTTGCGCTTAAAAACTAACACGCAATTGGGGAACATTCTGATACCAAATATTATATAAGCAGTAGCGATATATAAATTGGTATAAAAATAGTGTTTTTCCTTTTTAATAAAGTAAATTTGGAAAATAAGGAGTTGGCTATTGTGGAAAATGGAAAGAAAAAATGTTATGCAATATGAGATTAAGAAAATGTAAATTTGTGGCAAAATTTTCCACGAAATAATAATTAAGGCAACTGAAATAATAGTGTATGTAATTGATTATGAGTACTTTTAAGTGATAAAAAGAATAACTCTTCGAAAAATACCAAATAATTAAATTTAAAAAAAACGAGGAATTACTCGCAAATAAATTTTAACTACTATAATTTTAACAAAAGTAAAATTACAATAACAGAATATGTGTGAAACCACCGATATTCATGATTTTATAAGCATTGTGCTATTATTTAAAATTGTATTATTTAAAAAAACAAAAAAACATAATTGTAAAGATTTTTAGTTTGTTGTTTTATTTTAAAATAAAGGTGATAAAAAATGGTATATTTAAAATTTTACGTGAATCCTTTAATTTTTGCAAACTACATATACTCAACGGTAAAGTTACGTTAAGAAATGAGTCATATAAAAAGTGAATACTTCCTGCTATCACCTGAAGAATACAAAAATATACTTAACTTTATCATTGCTTTGAAAAAAAGACATAAACAAAAATGGAAGAAAAGTATACAATTGAGGAAAGAATGATCAAAAAAAGTTTAAAAAATAAAAATTTGTAGATAAAGACAGTAATCGGCGTAAATTGATTGTGTAGTGGACAAGAAAATATAGGATTTATTGAGCATGTATTTGTTTATTAGTGCTCAATAAAGTTTCAAAATAGCAATTTATCTTAGACGGGAAGAATCGTATGTAAGTATTCGCGCTGAAAAAATAAAACATTTAATAAATGATTTAAATTTATTCGTGAAATAATTGTTATAAATGTATAAGCAAAATAATTCTCAATATGAATAAAAATAAAATTTTATCCATTTGCCTTCATTTAAAAAGAAACTTCAATATGTATATTCCAATTGTGGAAAAACTTAAAATATAAATAAAAAAAAGTATACCGAGTTAAATATAAAACTTGGCATCTTTTCAATATCGTTTCCACGCTTTTACTCACTTGGTGACTTATTTTGCCTTAATATTTGGAAACGTTATAGAATTGAGTGTTCCTTTATAAAAATTAAATGGAAGGACAATCACAACTTAATTATTTATTTAAAAGGATATTTTTGCTTTACCCATTTTACACCGACTGCCCTTAATAATTTTCAATAAATTTCATATCTACTTCATCATGTTAAGTTGAATAAATAAATGTTTTAATATATGCTTAATAGAAAATAATTAACCTTGAAAAAAAATAAAATTTGCACTAAAATATCAAACATCATTTAAGTTAATTAAACAACATACACACACCCACACAACACTTTCGTTAAATGGAAATATTTGAAATACGGAATTTTGTTTGATTAAAATATTAACCTACAAAGAAACTATCAAAGGGAGCTAACTATTCTTAGATAAACAGTCCACTTTATTTGTCGCCATGAAACGAATACACTTTAATGGTAACAAGTTACCCGTCCAGTTCATTCGATTGTTTGAACTAATTGAGCATTGCCAGGTCCACTCAAAATGAGAAATGACTTAAGGAAATTCATGATTGGCTGTGTATTTGCATCGGTATCCTGGCCGCTTTCTATTGTTCATTTCAATAAGATATTCCGTAACTGTACATTTTGAACCATCCATTTATCTTCTATATCGAGACTAACAACATGTTTCTTTACTTACTAGCTGTGTCCGTGACATCGTTCGCGTGAAAATCGGAGTAAAAAAGTTATTTAGGTTTTTTGTGTTCTCTTTTCTTTTTTCTCTCAGATCTCGATGAGCATAAAGTCTTTTTATAGGTAGCACTTAGTTTTACTTAAAAATATTTAATGTACACACTTTTTTTACGATTTTATTATATGTATAAATTATTATACGTTAACTGCAAGTTACCGTATAATAATTTAAGGTAATGCGTGCAGAGATTGTTCTTTTCTGAACATTTACTAACTTCATTACTTAATATCGTCCTAATGATAATAATATTGCCTGGAATATTGAAGAATGAAAAACAATTTATTTTTTATAATGTCATATCGAATGTTATAAAATAAATAGTGGTAAGTAAATGTTAATTCGAGTCACTAATTCGTAATGTGTAAACAAATGTTTGGATGTGAATTATATTCTGTCCAGACTTCGTATATTGTCCGGTAATAAATTATTCAGTGCTCGAATCAATTGCATTTTTCCATTATCCATGTAAGCTTGGGAGAGGGAGTCAAATATAATATTTCATAATTTAACGATGTGCCTTTTATTTCAATGTAAAGTTAAATTTTATTACAATTACGCATATCGATATTAATTTTCCGCCGGCTTTGCTTAAAACTAAAACCATAAAGAAGTATCGCCGGAGTTAATTACTAATATGCTTAATATATTTTCATTTCAATCCCGTGGTAGTCGCGCATAAGCTGACTCTGAATGTACTCAGTGAAATAAAACAACCGGGACAACAAAAATTACGTGATAATTAGTTAGTAAGGTTCACAATGTTAAATATTGTACTTGAATTTAAGGACAAAATAAGATTAATTGTATACGTGTTTATTCACTATGAAAAATTAAATATTTTCTGAAACACCGGAATTTTATCAAATTATGTCGCTGCATTACCTTCGGAAAAGTAAATTCGATCAATTACGAGTCAAATTCACGCTGTTTACCTGACGCATCGGGAACCGATAATTATAATTGTGATTAATTTCACGAAAAATATTACTTTAAAAGAAGACACACAAAACGACTACAAAATTTATAAAATGAATAATAATGTTTCATCCTTTTTAATATTTCTCATTTCAATATTTAAAATCGATCTTTCAATTACGTAGCTTCAACTGAGAAATATTATACATGTCATTCCTCTAATAATATTATATTGACAAATAATATACCCGCCCTTTTTTTCTTGCTGGAATGAAATCTGTGTAAAAACTTCGCAAACAGCTTTCATAGTGTATACGAAGAGCAGAAAATTCGATAATTCAGTTAGAAACTGAGTTTTGGAAAATAGGGAATAAACAAAAAAATTAAAATTTGAAAAGGAAAACTTGGGTGCTCATGTTTCATTACTTTCATTGACCGTTATCGATCATACTTAGCGACACCCTCACTTCAAAACTTCACTGCATTTATAATGTCAAAATGTATATGTAGTATTGTTTATTACTGTCGAGTTCTAATTTGTTTGTATATTTAAGTTTTTCATGGTGATAACCGATTTTCTCAAAAATCATGCAACGTAGAACACGAAATTTAGCATTGTGATACATATGAATAAATTACACTTTTATCACTAGATAGCTTTTGTAATTTTTTTTATTATACCATATAGAATATTACTTCAAGTGAATCGTTAGGATATATTCCATGTTTAGAAAGTTAATTAAAAATGTATACGAAAATACAACATTCAACCACTTATTCCGAAACTATTGAGCCCAAAATCATATAGAAAACAATTTTGATATAATCTAGCCAGATTTACAGATTGAGATTTCATAGCCTCTTAACCGATACAGATTATAATTTTTGAAACGTGCTTCAAATTTTACATCTGTAAAAGACATAATATGCAATATATTTAGGTTAGGACAAATTAATGTTTTTAAAAAAATTAGAAATGCTATGTACCTTCGAATGTTTATAAGTACATAAATATGTATGGAACTCGCGTAATGTGAGTCGATAGTTATATCTACATTTTAAAAAAAACATGAAAAGCACGGGCTTTACAGGTTTTTTGAAATGTTAATATGACTATCGTAGTGAAATTACACCCATTAACGCATTGAATTTTCAAATAATTAAAAAGGAAACAATGAAATTAGAAAATGTTTTCTTTTGATGTCTAAGAGTAGGTATATCGTATTATATCTCATTAGGTCATCCAGTTTAGATTATGCTTTATGTACAAAATATAAGTTTTTATAACAAAAAAATATCGAAACACTCTTTCACTTTAAGAAGGAAACCACTATTTAATGACTATATTTCCTTAAACACATATTTAATTATATCCCTACGTCACCCAGTTTATATTATACTTTAAGTACAAAATATAAGTTTATATAACAAAAAAATATCGACACATTCATTCACTCGAAGAAAAAAACCATTACTTAAGAACTGTATATCACTAAACACATATTCAGTAAACTGAGAAGTTTAACTCGGTAATGTCGTTTTCCAAAAGGAGAAACAACAGAAGAGAAAGGTTCTTTAGTTATTACGCTTAGAAAGGAGGGCCATACCTATTTGCCTGAAAAATATATCCCTATTAATATTTCGACTTTCTTATTACCTGTTTCCTATTTAATATTTTCGATAACGTATAAATGGTTTTCTTATAAGAAATTACGTATATTTCACATCTTACAATACATGTTGCTGTAATAAGAAATGACGAGCAATAACAAGACTAAAAAAGTATCGAAATGCTAACCATGTATAAATTATGTTGTAATCTAACCACGTATAAATTATGTTTCCGCAGTTGTTCTCTTCTACGTCTCTCAGAATGTTGACGCAAGTTAATGAAAATTTCGTTTAATATTTGTAATCCAATATTATTACCGAGAATTGTTTCAGTTTTTTTCTTATTTCAATGGTTTGGAAAATTAGAGGAAAGGAGGAAGCGAGAGTACATGAATTTAATGCAAATACCACGCATTTGCATAAAATTTTCTTTGTCATTTCATGATTACATTAGTCAAATAATATTTATTTAGGAATTTATTTTCAACTCATAATATTTAAAAAAACTAGGTTAAAATAAACTTTCGTAAGTATAGATAATATTCAATTTTTATTTAATAATAGCTCCATAACAAATATCGTAGAACTTAATAACTACTATCTGGGAATTTATGGAGTCATTTGAGTATTTCCATAAAAATATTTTCGTCACATTCTTTCATATTATATTTTGAAAAGTCTTTTTTCCTAATATTATAAATTATGCATTAAAAAATTTATAAATTAACACTAGTTAATTTGATATCTCAACACAAAATTTTAATGTTGAAATGGAGTAACGCGCCCTAATTAGAAAAATTCTCTTAATTTTTAAATCCTATCAAATGACATGAAAACGGTTCTGTGAATTTGTAGATAAGCGTGTATTTCATTTTCATACTGATTTTTAAGATACATTTGTAAAAGAAACTTTGCGTAATTCTTTGACGTTGAAGACAAACTGGTCAAAACCGTAATTAAACACGGAAATGCATATCAATACCATCTAAACGAAATGAAAAAAATCGGTTATTTCCTAAATAAAGACATTTTGAAATTTAATGTAGTTCTAAAATAAATTTTATATTTTATTTTTGAAAACAGTCTACATGTGTACAAAATTATGGTATCGATTCACCATGGAGTTGTTCTTATCTTAGGATACAATAAAACAGACTTTAGGATACAAAGAAACAAACAAAAGAAGGATGTTTATGGTCAATAAATAACTCTTAAAGATTCTTTATCAATTAAAATTAACTTACGAAATAATAAATAATATTAAATTTATAAGACATAGCTTAATATTGCAAAAAAAATCGTATTATATTTAATTATCGAACATAATTAACACATTCGCAATAGATAATATCAACAGAGGCATTAATTTCCATAATGGTGTAAACATTAAAGCAAAAACATCTTTATTGCCTCAAAAGGGAATTACGTTCTTCGAGGTTATAAACTTTCACAGTTTTCTGGCCGATTAAAATTATAGGCTATTACTGTGCTTTGAGTTTTTAATTATGCGCTGACCCTTTCATAGCCATTTATAAAATGATTCTGATTTATTTCTCTACAACGAATTGAGAAACAAAGTTGAATAAAAAATTAACTTAGGTAAAAGTTAAAAATTAAACATTAAAAATGTTTTTTTAATTCCAATAAATATTTTTAACCTTTATTCGCAAATCAATGAGGAAAAAGTTTTAAAGTAAAAAACATTAGATAAGAAATCAAATGGTTTTGTGAAGAGCCTGTCCTTGTGCGTGTAAGAAATAAAAAAAATGTTTTTTAAGAATACAACTTTTTTAAATTCATTTTAAATTTTCCAATTTGTACTTTTTTCATTCTGACTTTTTTTTATTGATTGATTCCAAATATTATTCGCTTGGCACGTCTTATTTTTATACTTTTTATTTTTAAATTATGAGACATATTGAGATGTAATGCAGAAGATGAAGATATCAGAAGTGAGGAGAACGACTGAATATTCGTTTGTCTTCTGTCTAGATATTACGTGTCATTCACTATACAGCCTCGATATCGCACCACACGATTTCAAAATATTCTCAGGATCCGTTCATGAATTGGTGATTCATGAAATAATACGTTCGCGAAGTGGTGACTGTCTTCAGAAGGGCCATGGAATACTCATCCAAAGAAAAGGATGGACCGACTGCTTCTCCCTGTAGTTCTCTCGAGTAAAACGGTGCATAGAATGCCAGGTTGGCTATTTCGGAAAACTACAAAAAAAATTTAAAATAATCAAATTTTGTTCCTTTTTTGAAGTTCTAAATGCTTTCAGTACAACCATAAGTATTGCCAACTGTAGTTAAATGCAAAAAGAAGTAACCTTGGTCACTACACATATTGCCTATATTATTAAAAGACGAGTGTGAAATCGTGAGAAAAATTATTAATGGCACCTTTATTCTTCCTCATTTTTTAACGCCATTGAAATAAAAACAACCCATTTCCCACAACATATCAAAGAACAGGAAAGAAGTATGTATATCCGAGACAAAAAATAACAAATTTAGTTAAAAGCAAACTATGTTTAGATGAGGTAAACTTTTAAACGAATAATCAAAGGAAGAAATGCAATTAGATCTTGGAAATGTATGCGTGGAGATAACAAAAACTCTGGAAATTTGTTAAAGATCATACAGTTACGAATTCTTTACACTATGATTTGACGCAGCTGAATCGTGGAAATGTCAGAGCAGGGAAATGTAAATATATATATGAGCATTAATTAAATTATGGAATAAGCAATGGTGATTTTCCTGACTAAAAACTAGGAAACATTTCTGAAATTATAATAATTCCTTGAAAAAACAACCGCTGTATAGAAAAGTAGAGATATCATGCAAATGATCTTAAAAAATACTAGGATTAATGGTATATATGCGGGCAAATTAAAAAAAAATCTCTTGAGAATTTTGCAACAACATTGAAAAATTGAAAAATAATTATGATTATTTTTCTGTTTAGTCTTTTATGATAGTCCTAGTAAAACAACATATTACAAATGTAATATGGTAACTTGACTCGGTGTTACCGGTATTATTATAACAACGAGAAGTAAAAACAAAAACCTATTTAATTATGACGAGTATATTAACGAAAACCATAACGCTAGTCTTACAAAATAATTAATTTAAATATATCAGTTATTGATATAGCTCTAATAAAAACCAATTTAAAAATCATGAGTGTCCAAATAGGCTTTTTAGAATAGAGAACAATAGGTAACATTTCATTTCAAATATTTAATGTTTGTATTTTTTACATCCTTAAGAATATTCATAATAGGTTTAAAAGCCTTTTTTATGTCAACTTTTTTGCATTAACTTCAAATAATCTAGAAATTAATGAAATTCCTTTAAATTTTAGATAAACATTAATGAAAACTAAACCTACATGTGATTGCTAATTGAATACACTTGTAGTATATGGAATACATAGTTCATAAAATACTCCCAAATTAACAGCCATGATAAAAGAAACATTTTTATGAATATTTTCAAAAAAACTATACACAAAAGCAATGATAAAATTGAATAAATATACTATTGTTATGAATTAAAGTTGAAACAACTTCCAAGTGATAGCTCCTCTGCCTCCAAGTTCGGTCGTCTCACATCATTCACATACTCATTCATTTTGTTACATAATAGTATTAAAACACAAAGGATTAAATATTTCCTTTTCTTCATGATTAATTAGAAAATGTTATAAATTTTATAGCTGTAAGAAAGTGCGTTAATTTCAGGTAAAGGTTTAAGTTGTGGCCGCTGCACAGAATTGACTAAATAAGTTTAAACTGGCGTTAAGCGTTAGCTTTCAAATTATTAAATTATTGCACCGCGTATAAATGGACGTTTTAATTGTAGACAAGGGTCTATTTAATTAAATAGAGAAATAATTAAGTTATGCGAATTTAATTTCGGCGATAACCACGATTGAGATTATTTATTAGGTAGGAACGGGAAATCCGGAATGATTGCAAAGTCCTTTAATATTTTTACAATATGTATTTGTACAAATTATTAAAATTGATATTGAAATATTACATATATCTCAGTTTATGTAATTGTATATTCCATATTACTTGGTCTCTTTTATGTGTTGGCCTACGTTTCATTTATTTAAAATAATTCAAACATATGGGTTTCATATAAAAATAAAACAAATTGCTTTTGGCCGTATTCCAACACTTAGCAATTTATTACAACGCGAATAATCGCGTTTGTAAGGTCAATTTATTTAATAAATAGTCTTTTGCCTATAAGTTAAACAAAAGTAAAATTCCCAACTTTCACACTCATTTTGTCTAAATCGCAGATAATAAATAAACATTATTGTTCTTAAAAATATGAATGAAATAATGCTACAAATTAAATAAACTAAATTTATTATAATTTACATACTTTTTAATATTTATTAACATAAGATAATTTTGGATGTATTTGATTAGGAAGTATTAAAGACAGCGAGAAATTGAGGCCCAGTATTTGTTACTCAACAAAGCTGATTAATAACTAAATTTTATCAATAAAATATACAAGATCTCTTTTAAGTTTACAAAGTAAATTACAATATTTATTTTAAAATTTTCAATTGTAATCGTAATTATTAAAATCAGGTATTAAAATAACCAGTCTTCGAACATTACTTACATCAATTAATTATAAATTTAGAAAATTATTTAATCTCGTATAAAATTGATCAATCTGGTTCTGATCCCTTTTTCGACCTGATTATATTCTTAATACTATATACTAATATAGTGTTAATGCTACGTTATTATGTTTAATGCTGTGATAATTTTTTGAATTGAAGTAGAATATCATTTTGTGCTTGCCTTGTATTAAATATATTCAATATTTGTTTTTGCATCGCGATAAATTTTCACTTTGGCGCAAATTTTGGAAGGAAATATTTTTTTAAACGGAATATGGAAACGCACTAAATTCACATGAAAAATGATTATAGTCTATAAACTGAGAAGTTGGAATAAAGATAAAAATCATTTACCTTACATGTTTAAAAATCACATCTATTAAATGTTAATTAATATAAGAGTGATAGGAATTAATACATTACGGCTGAAATCTATAACTAAATAAGACAAATATATTTTAGTACTTGGTATAACATTTTTGAGTGCCATCGAAATAATTATATTTGTTTCCAATTCATCTTAGGGCATGGAATTGTTTATCGTTATTTTTTATCGAATCCAGTGGCTTTCCTTTTATAAATTGACACGTATTCACTCGTGAAAATAATATAGCCGGAGTCAGGATTTACATATAGTAAGATAATATGAAGGTAATATCTTCAATAAAGTAGGGTAATATTCTAAATAAAACTTTTCATAATTGACACTTATCTATTAAGACAAACTGTTCAAATTATTACCGGATATATGTTAAATTGGACAGTTAACATGAAAATATAATATTGTACAAATACAACTACTTATCGCGACAAGTACCGACTATACAATTACGTAGTATTGACATAGAATTTTTTTTATTATTACAAGTTTGTCTAACAAAAATGTTCATTTTCAATTGAATTCAGGTTTTTATTAAATTTTTTTATTTTACTTTAGATAAAAGGGAAAAACAAATACAAAACTATTAGAAATTCGCTACTAACTATAAAAAAGAGAAAAGTTCATATTCTAAAACTTCCATAAGAAGCAAATAAAAACAAACACATTTACATAATATTCCGTACAATATAAAAAATTGAAGGCTTTCAACATAAATAAATGAGATCCTACGAACATAAATTACTAACACAAAATTGTCTATGGAAAGTGCTCTACTTCAACAATTTACACAGAGAGAAAATCAATTGAAACGAAAAATAAAATCATTTGTTTATCTATTTTTATATTCGTGGAACGAGTTCATATCTGACCTAAATTGTGGGTGTGAACTTGGGAGAATGTCGAGGGACAAAAACTATTTATTGTTCAAATCACACAACCGCACGAGATGTGCTCTAACAATAGTGTTTATTTTATTTATGCTAGCTAGTTCAGCTTATATCGTTCATAAATCTTATATCGTTCATTTCTTTGATTATAAACGTCATTATAATGAGGAAATTCACTATAACATACCATATTCTTTGTCTTTATTTCTAGAAAACGTCCATTGAAAATTTTCGAATGAGCGTTGTTTGTCTGTCATTTTCGAAATATCATTTACAAGTTTTTAGGAAATTTTAAACTTTAATTTGATAACTAAAGTTACCATGAGTTAAGGAAGTGAATTTTCTCTGTTGAAAAAAAAACAAATATTTCAAGAAACTCTTATGAATATAAAGCAACTATCGCTTAACTGCGGGATCTTTCGCAATAAATAAAATTTATATAGAGTCCATAGAATACTTCGACAAAAAAATTGCATTACCATTTTTCATGTTTTACTTGAAGAAGAAAATTTATAGCTGAAAATTTTAATTTTTACAAAGCCTACTAGCTTCCAGGCAAAGCCGGAGAAGGTCGTTGATATACAAGAAACTGCTAAGAAATAAAGGGAAATAAAAATAATTTTCTGGAAAAAGGGAAACGAATGAAAATAGCACGAAATAACACTTAAAAATATTTATGTTTGTCTCCAATATATGTCAATATATTTTTTCTTATGCCGACATTCGGTAAAATTGCGATTACTTGTTTTTAACTGAACCGCAAAATTATTTACGAAATAATAAAACATATTGCAAAATATGATTTTTATTTTCTTTGTTTAACTCATTTTGTTTACATATTTAGGATTTTCCTCATCATTGCATATTCGTTTCTTTACAGGACTATTATAAGTTACTATAATTAACTCAGAGACCTATTTTTAAACATTCATATTCTTTTAAAATAAATCTTGCAAGTTTTGTAAATATTCAAGGTTGTAGCAATTTAAATATTCTTGAAACTTATAATTCTACTAGAAATACTACCAGAAGTGTCACAGAAATTGACGTCAATTATTGAGAAATTTAGTTAGTTAGTTGAGGAATTTAGAGTTATTCTTGTACCCTGGGACAAATATTTATTGTATTTTGTTTCGCATTTTACGTCGTTTGTAAAGTTACCTTATCTCATAATATGT
Source organism: Druceiella hillmani (assembly GCA_039881145.1). Taxonomy (NCBI): domain Eukaryota; kingdom Metazoa; phylum Arthropoda; class Insecta; order Lepidoptera; family Hepialidae; genus Druceiella; species Druceiella hillmani. Next base: position 5,323,797 of record JAYKKI010000093.1, read on the forward strand.
GGACTAACATATATTGAAGCTGACTGAATAACTATTCTTTATGATATTTAAAAGGAAATAACAATTATCCTATATTGAACGACTTTACGTGCATTTAATTGTTATATAAAAAAATAATTGTTACATAGAAAACGTGCAATTAATTGTTATATAACAAACTGGAACAGAACTTGAGACTAAATTATACTGTACAAGAATAAAAATATTTTTCTCAAAATATTTGATATATTCTAAAAGTTGTGCACTTCTAGAACAAATCAAATATTTTACTTTGTAGCACAATTTATACCTGCACAACGTGATGGTAGTAATATCGCCATGAACTTATTGTTTAATCAGATAAGAAACAAAGAAATTTTCAAACTTATGATATTTATTTGAATATTTTAAGCCAGTATATAGTTATGGAATGTGTTTTTCTAATTGGTCTGTCAAATATAGAAAATATTTAACATTTAACATCATTGTTATATTCATTATTTGAAAATAATTAACACATCGCAATAAATAACGAAATAACGTCTACGATAGCACTATTTTTCGTACGATAGCACTATTTATTGGCATCGAAAAGAAATTATATTCTTCCACGTGATAAATGTTTTTATTTTTCCGGCCAATTGTAATCTACTGGCATCCATACTTTACTACCAGGTTTGAATTATTAATTATGGATTGATCCTTTCACAACGGTTTCTGATATATTTCTTCTGGACAAATCAAAAAAAGAAGTCAATGGAAAATTGGCTGGGGAAAAAATGGGGATTAAATTTAGTGAGCGAGCGGTCATCCTCGCAGCCGCGCGTTATTCTTATGCTATATGCTATCAGTATTTTTCGCTTTGCAAGTAATATTTTTACAATTTTTATTTCAAAAAATTCGAGAATTCTCATCCTCATCTTTAAAATTCTTCAAAAGAACTATTAACATGGAATAAATCGTTTAGTTGAGATATAGAAAAATATTTAATTAACACATGTACATTGTAAATTGACTTCATGGGGAATATTTGCATTAAAATTCGTTTATGAAAACACATAAGTATACAATAATAATAAGCCAGTATAAAATATCGCCTCTGGGGAAAATTTACTGTAAATTTAGTAAAAATGTTTGATGTAGTTAAACCAAAATATAGTCAAATGAAACTACGTGATGTAGTGTTATTTCTACTTTCTTTAATTTCTTTACAACGACTTAGGTTTCGTTGTATTATAACATCTTCAGGTGGGATATTACAATCTTTGCTAATATCCCACCTGAAGATGTTGTAATACAATGAAACCTAGGTCGTGGTAAAGAAATTAAAGAAAGTAGAAATAACACTACATCACGTAGTTTCATTTAATTGTGAATAATGAATTTCTACAAAATTAACGCCAAATATATTCAATATTCAAAAATAAAATAATACACAAATTAGAGTACTAATACATATCCTTCTGCTGGAATTGATATTAAAAGGTGGCTAAAGCCAAAAAAAAAAAATTATTCCGTTCCTAATGGCCATCAAGCGTGATTATTAATTAATATATCACATATAGAGAGAGATAGCTGAAATGAAAATATTTTTAAATATTTACGAAATATTTATATTACAATATTTACGAAATATTTATATTACAATATTTACGAAATATTTAAATATTTACAGAAAACAAAAGTATTATTTCTTTAATTTAATTTGCATTAACGTTCAAATAGTAACCTACCTATAGATAATATTTATAGAAAATGTAAAATTTGCCACTATTCCCTAAATTTTAATGAAAAAGAAAAAAGGAATATCTCCTAATATAAACTTGGCAAAATAAAAATTACAAACTTAACAAAAATAAAATAATGTAGTGTGCATTAACGTTCAAACAGTGACAACTACCTATAGATAATATTAATAGAAAATGTAAAATTTACCACTACTTTCTAAGTTTTAATGATAAACACAAATATCTCATAACATAATATCTCACCACTGAATGATATCAGATAACAGCTTCAATAAATATTCTTTTTTTTTATTTTGGTGAAATATCGTTAATAGAGTGACCTGATATATTGATGTAAAACTTTTTCCGTTTTGTAAACATTAAAATGAAATTATTTTTCTGAAAATTTAATCCGATTTTAAAAATTATGATGCAAGTTTAGAAAGCTATTATATATCTGGGCAGAATTGCGTTTGCCAAAAGTCTAGATCATGCAATTTTACCTGCATTCACTTACATTTCACTTAGATCAAAGAAAATAGTTTAATTATTCTCAAGACAAAATAGCACTGGCAGAATTGTTACCATTGAGGATTGTTTAATCGATTAGCCTTGATTATTAAGCCTCCATAAGCATTACAAATCAGGATTAAGTACCAAGATTTCAAGGGTCGTAGCTATTATTATTAATAACATTTAGTTGTACAATTTCTGGGTATCATCATATTCTCAATATTCCAGAAATCTGAGTAGTATCATTAACATTTGGGTCCAGACTCAGGAGAACACTTTATTACCATTTTTTTAAATTTCAGTCTTGAAATAGGGGAACAGGAAATAAGAGGAACCAATAAAATTGATTAAACATTATTAGAAATCATTTTGATAGTAAGATAGTATGTATATTCTAACATATTGCAAAAAACATATCAAAATAGACACAATCCGGTAAGCTACGTACCCATCAAACTTATACACTTCTTTTTGTGCTGGAGTCAAGGATACAAATTAAACTTCATTGGTCAATTTTATAGCCTACGTAGGCTTTTAAAATGCGTGATTCTATACAATGTACTCTTGCTTGTCTTTTTTCTTTCAATTCCTTTCAAATCAATAATTGATTTCATTAAAGTCAAAAAAAGAAAATAAAAAGAAATATAGTCAGTAACAGTACAAAAATAAAATAAAAATACTCAGTGAATCTACTTTAAATATTAGTTACCTTAAAAATAAAATATAGCGCTAATTAACAATATCTCTAAATATAATATACACACTACTGCCGCCAAATAGTGATCAATATATTATTACACTTTTTTGCATCAAATTGCTTCTCAATTCATGTCAAATAATTTGCTGGCGACGTTTTGACGCTTGTTGAAAATCTTTATTTATAGAAAGATAAGTATAGACTGCCTTAAAATTGTAATCTATTTTAGGAGATATTTTGCAATTTGGAAAGTCTTTTTCTTTGTAAGCAATGATATGATCATTTTCACATACTGGAATTTAATATCATCCTTAAGGAAACAATTACTAAGATGTTTACAATAAATCTTAAAATATTCTAAATAAAATCAAATATGTCGTGCTTAATTTTAATTAAGTTGATTGGAGTAGTTAGTACTAAAGAAGTTGAAGTTTGATCCACTATTAAATTATATGTATGAACAAGTTTGAACATGTAAGCAAAAGTGGTAAGAACGATTAAACTTCTCTTCAAAAATTATTTTTTTTAATTGTTGTAACTTACTAACAAAAATTTCTTTATATCTTAAATTTTTTTAGTCCAAAGAACAGTTATTTATAACAGTAAGAAATAAAATATATAAAATATCAAAATTATCAAACGAATAAAATAATTAACTATGAAGGACAGATAGTAAGTTTAAAAAATATTAGGAGATAAATATCGTTGTAAAATGAAAACCTTCACAAAGATATGTGTACTTGCAAGATATCTCAGTGAAAGTATATTGACGTAACATTTTGACAGAATAATCTTAGGTAATTTTATTAAATTAGAAGCTTTAAGTGCCAAGTTGCTATAAAAAAGGACATTTACAAGCTTTCACATTTGTCTTATCTCAAATTTCGAAATGTTTCAAAAAGAATATAAAATAATTTCTACTTTTAAAATTAGGTTTTGCACACTAGAAATGATAAAGTAAGTCCTTACTTTTAATAGATAATCTTTAAAATAAAAACAAGGTAAAAAAGGTAGTTAAATGTTTTCGTAATAAAAAATGGGAGCTTTTCCATTGCGAATTAATTATGACTTCGATTAACCAAAACGTTTAATCCACCACCTTGATTTACTTGCCACTAACCTGATTAACTGGAATAAATATTACATCTTTTCAGGGAGTGTAATATAGCAGCAATTTTAGGAAATAATTGCGCAGGAACAGGAACGTTAAAATTTAACAAATATTAACGTTAAAATATAACAAAGTTGTCCATTTAATCCAAGTTGTAAGTATTAAATTCTTAAATGGTTCATTGAAATATTTATATTATATTCCGTATTGGTTCATTATTTTATTCAAACTTAAGTAAAGAACTTATTATTATATATAATTTTACATTTGTAAATTAATCAAATTTAAAAATTAGAATAAAAAAATATTTCTTAATAATCAAACATGACGATAAGGTCCAGAAATAAATTTAGAATAATTTTTTTTCCTAAGATCTTATAGTATAAAAATTATGAAGTTACTCATATCAGTAATATGAAATATTATTAAACTTACATGTAACCACATATACCCTACATACTTTTATTGATAACTAATATAACCCTTACAAGTCAGCTGGGATCGAATGAATCGAGTTATGGTCCTCATGGAATAGATCGATATCAGGTCAACACAATATCAAATTGATAACTCAGTTAATGCAGTTGATAAACCGTCAGGCGACTAGTGAACAGAACGATTTTTTGCCGTTAAGATGAATCTTGAACGGTACAAAATTCTAAACGGTTTTACCAGCAAAACTCAAAGTTCATGTAGTTGTTATGTGGGCGGAATAGTTGCACGGGCGAAAATGTGAATGCGAGAGAGCTTTATAGGACAATATTGGGCTATCCGTTTGGACGGCTTTAAATGATTGCGTATAGGTTAACTGGGTTTGAAAATTTACTTGAGGTAATGAAAAAATTTAGGTGATGAAATTTTAGAATCAAGGTATTAAGTGGTATAGAATCAGGGTATTAAATGGTAACAATTTTATTTTGTTTCTTTTGAAAACGATTAAATACGTATAAATAAATTGAAATTTGTGTAAGTATTTTTTTTTTGAAAAAACAATGCATCACTTAATAACTCGTTTCTTTTCATAAGAAGTGTAAATGGAGATTTAAGTTATATTGAGCAAAAAAGCAAAACCAAATTTATTCGCAGATATTATCTTTGTCTTAACCTATTTTATAAATTCCTGCGTGGAAATTTAAAATCTTAAGTAAAGATTACCAAACATTTTCTTTACATATTAAAACGCAAATTATAAACAAAGAACTTACTAACAGAATTTTTTTCCAAGTTTTGTTTGATTGACATCAATTAAAAATAAAATTACACAAGCAACATTCGTTTTTATTTGTTATATGGAGTAAATGACATAAAAATGTTATGAAACTGTGTTATCCTTAATGAAATAAAATTGAACAAATCACTTGTTTTTTTTTTAATTTTAAATTTAAATAATTTCTATTTATTCAGGTTACTGTTCCTTATTTACAAATAAAGTTGGTTACTTTTGAAGAATGGAAATATATATAAGGCTAATTTTTATTTAATATTTCATTATAATACGCAGCATTTTGCCTTGCACATAATTAAATTTCCTCTCCCTTTATTTGCTAAAATGTGACTGAGTACTAGTTGAATGCTTTGAGTTTCAGTTATGTTTTTTTAGTTTTTATAGCCAGATTTCATTTAATAACTTATTTTCAAAAAATTTAAAACCTAGTTCACGGACTGGTAAGTTATTAACAAGGCACGTTATTTTCGCGAACCGTTCATTTTCTACTACTCAGCTATGCGACCTTAGATTGCTAAAGCCTGGCTGGTTGACGTAGCCTATTTTAGTTTCAAAAAGTCGCAAAAATAATGGATGGGATTGGCTTTTAATTACTTAGATTTAACGTTAATGTTTTAATACATGACTAGTTTTCCATAAAATGTAACCTGTATTTTTATGTACAATATAGAAAATATTATTAATACATATAATATTTTGAAACAAATAGTATTTCTATTTTGTTTCGAATAATATTGTACGCAAGTAATTGCACAGATACTATTTCATATTCATGAAATTTCCATATTTTGTTTGTTCTTTACACATCGAAACTCAATAGCTAACTGAATAGAAGATCGAACAACGCCATCGTTTTATATCCTAACAGAGGAAAATATGACAGCTTTATTAGTTTCCAAATTATTTTCCCACTAAAAATGTTATGTTAGCTATTTGACCCTAAATAAATAAGTCTTTGTATTTTGCGATCTTATAAAAAGCTATAGAATAAATTTTGCATAAAACAATCATTCAAATTAAATTAATTACTTAATTAAATTTCTAGTTTCAAAATACATTAGTAGTTAACAACCGACAATTACCTATTTTGATATTACTTTATGAAGTTTTAATAAAAGATGGAAGTTAATAATATAAGTTTTTATGGAGTAAAAAGCTTTAATGAAGGAACAAAATTATTCATTTAGACTACATTGAAATATTCATTTTATTTATTGTAATATAATATTAAATAACTAAATCCTTTAGTCCAGTTCTATATTTAATTGAGCATTAAATTTTCGCAGCAATTTAATTTTTTGTTATAAAGTTTATTAATTGTATTAAATATTAATGTTGTAACATAACAAATTAACGGTATATTTAAATGTCAACTACACTTTCTTTCATAAACGAAGGACCTATTTCATGTCAAATTGAAATTATAAATTTAACTATAAAATTTTGAGAGTTAGTAGTAAATATATCACAAGACTTGCTAAAATAGTGAGTTGTCTGCTTTAAAACAATGAGAACTCTAATTAGCGATCCCGTTTTCACTTCTGTAAGTTTACATTCATTGCGAACTTGAAAGCTACTATGGACATAAATTTTAAGGGTATCAATGAGCCGAGCATACAATAGTTTTCTTATTTTACGAGTAACAGATCTAGGGTAAGGTTTGATGTAAATAGGAATCGAAGGGTTTTTTTTAATTTTACATAATTATATTATATACGTATTGTATTTCATGTCACATCAGTCTTCTTTCATCGTAAATATTGTGAATTTCAGTCTTACAATATAAATTAAAAGATGGTATGCATAAATATTTTCAACCATTGTAAACTATCAAATTTCTCAACTTTCCTTGGAGCTTTATGTAATCCAGTCACGACAGAAGTATTATCATGAAAACCTTGTGAAAATATTTACTAATCGCCACGCGACTTATATAGATTTATAATTTCTGAACTATCTTTCATTATGGCTTACTTTTCTATCGATCACCTAATTACCTGCTTTAATTTTTTTGGGCGTATGGATTTCAGCTGGCAAGAATTTTCAAATTCCTTAAAACATACAATATAAGTGGTATATGAGTGAGTACTTTTAGAATGAGTCAGCTTCGTGTAATTTATGTAGTAATATAAGTATGTGAGTACTCTTAGATTGAGTCAGTTTCGTGTAATTTATGTAGTTTCATGTAATTTATGTTAGTTGGAGGATCGGGGCTTTAAACAAAGAATCTAAACTACGGTCAACAAAACCACCTCCATATTTGTGTGATGATTTTAGAGATTAAATTGTTCTATTTATATTTTGCTTTATTTAACCACGTTTTTGTCCTTCTCAGAGTTACGTACCAGCGATTACCTCATCATTGCTCTTTGTTATTTTTACATTAGATGGTATACTCATAAAATGAAAGACTGATTACGTAGTGCGCAGATACTGTTACGGTATAAATTGAAGACTTAATTGCTGTGTACGTATTCTGCTGCTGTTCTTGCTTCAGGCCAATGTAATGTTTTATACACACGTAATAGTTTCTTTCATTTAAAAATACTGAGGAGAAGAAATAATGACATTAGTAAAAATATCTAATATAGTAAAAACACAAAATTCTTTTTACAAAAAATTATAAACGAATACTGAAAGAAAGCTGAAATTAGATACATGTGAGAAGAAAATTAATAACAAAATGAGAAAAATTGGTAAAGTTATAAATCAACTAGATTCACTTCAAAATAATAAATACAATTTAAGAATTCATCAGTGCAGAAGAACAGGTCTAAAACATCTGCTGCAGAGGAAGAAGGCTTCAGAATATAAGAAGAGGTGTGATTCTACTAAATTGTTTTGTTCACGAATGTACCTGCACGTAATTATATTTATAATGAATGAGAATGAGACTTGAGTAAGTCTCATTGTATTAATTTTTTAGATACATTGTACATATTTTCGAAAAATTCCTTTCAATGCCGATAAAAATAAAACAATTGGCAAATGTTGCCTTTGATTTAACGATGAGTGTAAGCAAACTGACGTTTGATCTATTGAGCCGTCACCTTGCGATAGCCGCCATCGTGAAAATCCATCAGAATGTTGCGTTGATAGCACTCATGTGCCTTTACTAATTCATGTATATTTGTTTAAAAATTAGCTTTCTTGCAGCAGCACAATTTATCGTCATCTACGATGGATAGACTCCTAGACTTCTCGTTATTTTCCTAAATTTCCTAAAAAGTTTTAAAAATTTATATGAAGCATAAGCTTTTATGATAATAATTCAGTATCTTCTAAATATTCATATAGGTGAGTCTAGAAAGATGGTGAATTCTAAAATTACATATTTCCATTTATATATTTGATACTATATATATTTACTACTATCATATATTTATTACTACTATGTCTTTAACCCGGAAATGAAGTTTTGCACAAAAATGTTAAAATTATCGTCGCTGTGATACCATTTGAACGCCTGACAAAGACAATTTTCGAGTACAAGGTTTGAGAATGAATCGAATCAGTCTTGATCGACCTAACGACCTCTCTAGGTTTACAATGTGAAGCCGGGATCTCATGAAAATATTACACATAGGTAATGTAAAGGGAATACGCACTTGTATCAATTTATTTATGAGAGCATGTTCTTTAGTATCACGTCCTTGAGATTTTCCTTTTGCGTGCTTGGAATAGATGGTATTTTTTTGCCCATATATGGCCCATGTATATACACACACACATATATATATATATATATATATATATATATATACATATATATATATATATATATATATATATATATATATATGGGTCATATTTCTCTTTGCAGCTAATGTAGGTAATGTCTAAGTAAACATATCGTTTTTATAATTATCGTGACTTATGTTATTAAAAGGTTCATACGGCCTCGATGTTTCAGAAGTAAATATACATCATTAGTAAGATTGTATTGATTTTTAGGAATATTATTAAGAACTGGAAATTTTATTTTATCAGTAAGAGAACTTATTAATATTTTCTGATTCATATAAGTGAAATTGCGGGTAATTCTAATTAAACGTCGCAATTTACTTCCTTATAAACCACTGATAACTGATTTTAAGTGGATTAATTTACGTTAATCGAGTTTTTTCCACTGTTGCAAAACTGTCTGAAACATACATTATCATAACCAATGATCTTGAATGCCTTTTACGTTTTTTGAAGAAAACTTGTTATATTATTGTCTCTTTTAAGTGTCGACATTGTTATACGCCAAGTTTAGCCATCTTGTAATTGTTTTTTTTTCTTTAATTAATTTGACTTTTTCTTTTGGAAATTCTTCATAAGAAAGCAATGTTGAATTTGATTTTTTTTAAATAGTTCACCAAAATGTAAATATTTAAATTTTTTTAAATAGAAATAAATAAAAACTTACAATAAGATCGTTCCGTGAAAAATGCTACTTCTATGAGATGTGATAAATTCTGCCATAAAATTAATCACATATTTGGCCGTAATTATGAATAGTATAATTTTAAACAGTGTGAATCAATACAAAAAGTACGTGCAACCAATGGGTGTGAAAACTCCAATAAGATGTTTAATATTCTAAACTTTAAATAAAGAATTTTAATAGAAACTGTATACCCAATATTGTGACCATAGCATTATACAAACATAAAAAAATAATCTGATTTAAGCCTTACTACGCTTAAGATGGTTAAATTATTACACGACTTATAAGTCAATATTTAATTATAATTTCAGACAAGAATCTAATGAAATAAACAAAGGAACCACGAAGTTACGCATACATTCATAAAAACCAACCACAATTGAAGTTAGCTGGTTAGAGAAACATTTAGAAATAGAATTTCGGCGGATGGCAAAAAGGTTACTTAGTTTTACTATTTAAAATAATTACTAGGATTTTATACTATAATTATAATATATTTAAATTAAAAATTTGAAAAATCTATGATGGAAAAAAATGTAGGATAGAGCAGTGTAAACTGGTTCCTCTAAAAGGGGTGAAACAATTAAGTCCAAATAAAATATACTTTTCTTGAACATTTCTTAACGTAAACCCTATTTATTAATTTTATATAATAACTAATCTAGTAGGTGTTAATTCTGATTTAAAAAAAAGGTTTCTGATTGAAAAAAGGTGTTCTGATTTAAAAAAAAGGTCATTAACCACATTCTTAATCATAACATACTTAATTCTAATTATAATATTTAATGATAAGTTGAACTGTAGAAATTTGCAAACAAATATCTCGTACATTATTCAGTTATGTGAACGTATAGAATCAATTGTATACAAATCGGCTGCAGATATATTTTTTATATATAAAACTAATATTAAGTGTAACATGAAAAGTACAAAGTACATTTAAATATTTTTCATTTGCACAAAATATTTAAGTTTCGTCTTAAATTATCCCTTACTCGATTGTATTATGCTAACATAAGTGAAAAAGTATGTTTTATGTTTAAGGCATTTTCCCAGGGTAGATACTCATTGATTGATATGGTATTGCATGAATTACCGAAAGAAGTTAAATTCTTCAAAAAATCGGAAATTTTCTTTGCATATTTTGTGGCTTGTATTTAATTATATTAAAAATGAGTTCAATTTCATAAAAATAACTTTACTTATTTCGTCTCACTGTCATCAGCCTATTAATTAATATAATGTTACAACCCAAAACGAACATGAGTTAGGAAAATTCCAATTTAAGGAAATTTATTTCTTTAGTTTATTAAATGTTAGTTAGATCTAAACAAATTTCGCTCATATTTGCAAGCACTTACAGGAAAATATCCATACATCTAAACCTATCAATTATGAGGCGAAATCGCACTATGAGGGTTCCATGTCCATTTAGTCACATGCGACAGTTTAAACAAGTTCTGGTATACAGTATTTTTATTAAACCATTACACATATCCATATTGTTTACAAATAAGTGAAGATTTTTATGTGACAAAAGTTATATTTTCTGTATCTCTTTAATTATAAATGCAAATTAATCGAAATAATTTTTTAGCGTATTTTGCTATTGTGATTTTTATACCTTTTTCAAATGGTTAACTAAAGGGAACGAAACAAAGTATGTTTAATTCTATTTATTGTTCAATAAATTAAAAGACTAAGCCGTAGATCAGACTTTATCGAAAATTACGACCTTTCAAAATGCGGATTCTCTTTCGAATGAAGCGGTATTACAGTGCCATGTGAATTAAATTCATTGTTTGATTTTATCTATTTTTTTTTAATATATTTAAACCTTCAAAAGACCGTGGTAGTGCTGTATATCTACAGACTTACCATTTGACGCGATAACGATTCTGGAAGGGAAGTCAAATTGTAAAAATAAAGCGAAGGAAATGAAAAGCATTTTAATTCCTATTCGCCTGAATAGGAATGAAATAATATTAATATCAACAGATAACTTTTGCTCCGGTAAATTTAATTATCGTTTAAATCGTTACAGAGTATATAATAATTAAGAGTTTGGTAAACATGTAGTTTTTGCATGCGCCTTTTGGTTAACCATTATTGTAGAAAAAAAGTTAAAAAGATAGTTTGTTTACTCCTCATATTCACATAACGAGCACACCAACAAGCTAAGATTTTAAACCGGAAAAACCGTTTGTGAAAATTTTTAATCGAAGGCTGTAAATGAGCACTTTGGTCTCAGGTAACATATTTTCAGTGTCGCGATTTTTACTTATATTTTGAAATTCATCTCTGACAAAAAATGGACAAAGAATAATTAAAAGAATTATATTGTTATGGATGATATCAAACTATATTTATAGATACATTTTTCATTACGAGCATTTGTAAATTTGGACATTTATAAAGCAGAAATTATAGGAATTTGTCTATTTACATAGGTAAAGTTGCTGTAAAATGATTAATGTAAATGCCTTCAACGTGTAATGGAAGAAGGGCTCAATTTTAAATGGTTATACATTTACCTGGAGTAAAACTTTTCACTAAATCTATAACTGCATGCTAGGAAGGAGGAGGATCCATAATTGAGATGCAAAATCTGCCTGGTGAAATTAAATTCAAAGATGTCTTGAGTCTACAACTGGTTCTTCTATACCAGAGCGAGAATGTTTTGGCGCCACGTCCCTTTTATAAAAATTGGAAGATGAGAAGCGTGCAATGTGCTTGCTGAATTATTATGCAATAAACATTGCACATATCTATATCACGATTGCTACTAAAAAATAAGTAGTAGAAACATGGAAGTGTATTTAATTTCTTTAAATGTATACATTTTTAATGTTTATTCGGATGTCTATTGTAATCGTTAATTAAATAGTGTACTTTTCGTTCCAAGAATTTATTCTTACTTCAATGATTAAATTTATATAAAAATTTAATACAACCTAATTTTATTCTCTTGAAATATGTGTTTTTTATATGATAAAACTCGACAAGTAATTTCAAAAAATTTACCTAAAAATGAAATGGAATCCAAGAGAAAAGTTTAATTATATTAATAGACGCATATTTATCATGTGTAAGATAAAAATACCAATTATAAAATATTAGTTTTCCTAAAATTCGAGAACTTTTTTGCAATACGAATAATTTCTCATTTTCCATTAGATAACTGTGGCGATGTAGCGCTCTCTCCTATCCTAGCACATAATATACTCGTTTCTTCTGTTGATATTCAGGCTATAAATTATGTAACATTTTCATAAAAAAGAAAAAGATAATCGCATTAAGATTTATACCCTTTCAGTTAACCTTAAATCTACTTCCACTCTATAACATAAGATTTTTAACACGTCTTTCGATTATGAATATTCAGGGGGATTTTGGAGGCCTTGGACTAGAACCTGATTGGATGTAAAACACACCCTCAGCTGGTTATGCTTTACGACCCAAACTCAGCGTTAATTAGACACAATGAGAACGTACATTCATTAGTAATGACCTGTGCCCAGAAAATTAGTTTAATTCTAAAAGAACCGTTTATAGATTACTTTGAATTTGAGACTTTCATTCTAACGTTTACAATTTTTTTTGTGCAGCTGTTTAATATCTAAGAAATTAAAATAAAGTTTTAAATTAAATACACTTAAACACACACGCGCGCACACACACGCGCACACTCGTACGCACATAAAAAGAAAAAAAAAAAAAGAAAATATATATATATATATATATATATATATATACATATACATATATATGTCACTGTGCCCTTGTTTCCAAAACTTCTGTGCCAGCAATTGTGAGATAACAGATTCGATATAATCTGTCTGTAAGATAACAAAAAATCTATGACGATTATCCTAGATCTTATAATTTTTTAAATATGCGCCAGGCTTTACGTCTGTGAAAGTCATAGTAACGTTGCAATATATTTATGTTGTGAAAAATTCATATTCGTAAATATTTTAATAGAAATATCACGTATGCTCAAATATTTATATGTGTCGAAATGTGTTCAAAACCTTCGTGGTGTGAATTTACTCGTGTTTGAAAATATATGCCCATCATAATTTTCGCAACATATGTATGTACCTAATATATAACTCGAACGGCTACGGAGAGTTACTATGATCTTCATTTGCCTAATCTTCCGTTTCGGGTACTGTTTGGTTTGGATATCTAAATAAATATCAGTGCAATGAGTAAATATAATTGTTATATAAGACCACTTTTCCATCATAAATAACTAGTGCATAAATTGATACGTTGTATGCTTCTCGCTAAAGTTTATTCAGCTAATTTAGATGGTTACTTCTCACACTTCTTTGTTTTGTCGTTATCACGCAAGTGATATTGAGGTGAACATATTTTTTTAAGTGAAGTTCAACAAGATTACATCAAGTGTTACTGATGGGCCTTAAATATTCATATTGAATAACTCAAAATTCATTCACTATTTTCATTTTCTATCATTACTCTTTGAATTATAACACATTTATCAACTTTGGTAAGCACGGAAGAAAGTTTTGTTTATTCTCACTCTTTACACCCCTATTTCATTAAATGGAATATACAACGACTGAGCTCTAAATGAAGTAATAGTAAAATATTCCAGATGAAAGTGGTAATATTGACGTATTGCAACTCAGCCACTTATGCCTGAACGACAAGAATTTCACTAAGCAATAACGACACATTCAATACAAACGTAAAAATCTGTCAAGTATGAGTCGAACACGCACTACGAGGGTTCCATTCACATTTTGGTATTTCTAAACATTTACAATACTTTTCACAAAAATATTTTTTATCTGCTATATTTACAAATTAACAATTTTCGGTTAATATTTAAATTGTTTTCTTTACTTATGCTACAAGACCTTCTTCTGGCTCAATTTCATGATTCTAGGTCTACGGGAAATACCCTCTAGGTTTTGTTCTTCGGGAGTGTCAAAATATGCGGCCTACATGGTTGTATTTTTAAAGTTTATCTTGATTGCATTGATTTATAATAACTTTGACTATAGACTTTTACTTTAAGGGACCGTAGATCTAAGTATTTGATGTGAATTTCAATTTGATACCTCCTCGCGTTCCTAAGAAAAAGGATCTTCACATACCAGCAGACCGACTACGAAGTAATCAATAAGAATTCTTCTTTATTTCCTTTTTAAAGGGAGGAACATGGAAAAAGCGGCTAAATGAACAGTAATAACAATCAAGGGTTTGTCATTTCTTTATCCGCCCACAAACATCGCCATACAAAAATACCTGCGGTCGTGTAGACAACAGAACCCACCTATTTTTTTATAGGTCTGCTTAACGATTAGTACACTTGTGTTTTAAGATAAATTTTCAGGAAATTTCTTTTAAAATTTACATCGTTACTATTTTGAAACCATAAAGCTAATTTTAGCCATCTACTTAACTTGAACTGTTGTCCAAATATAAAACTTTCACATCGAACTATTCAAAAATTCGGCTTTACTGGCGTCTATTCATTGAATTCATGGCTCCTTTCAATGTTGAGTAATACCTGATTGTACACTTTAATTATAAATATTGAATAATACCTGATTGTATACTTTATTATTGCTACCTGTAATTGTATTTTGACAAATATATGGTAAAAATCTATTTGATTTGGTTTATAGAAAATTCTAGACATTGTACAAACATTATGTTGAAATTTTCCTGATGGAAAACCGTACAGTATAATTTAATTTGACACCAAGGATGATGATACAGGTCATAATTAGCAAAAGAAAGAAAGAAGGAAACTTTGGGATATTTGTTTTTGAAACGACTTCATTTTTTCATTTTAAGAAAATCATCAGAATTTATTATTAGACAACCGAAATATTAATTATAATTTAATCGTATTTTAATACTAATATAAATAAAACTTAATGTACTTTCCTTTATAAATATTTTGGAGTTGAAGATTTCATGTAATACAAAATTTATTAGTTGGCGAAGGGAGGATTAGTAAAAGCAATTTCAAAAATCTATAAAACCACATAAAACCACTATTTAAAATTTGATACTTTCAACTCAATTGTTTTTCCAAATTTCTTCATTTCGTTTATCCTAATTTTAAGTATAAATATGCTATCGTTTGCTTGTGACCTTTTTTACTTAATAACATTTTAATAAATAAACAGATCCTATCAAATATGGCGCACTAAGCAGAAAGTTCTTATTCCAAGAAATCTGCTCTTTAAGCAAGTAACAGCCCCTCTATATGTCGCTACTGCTGATATTATAAGCAAAATATTTAAAAATTTATTATTTGTAATCTTTATATTTTAACTAAAAAAGAACAGCAAATAGTTAATAACAGTCACAGGAATCCTTAACCTTACACATTAGTGAAGATTTTTCATTCACCTCGACTTCAGTCGTCTCGACTTTCAAGCAACATGTACCCCAGTTCTCACACTAAGCATTGCCAATAAGCAATGTAAATAAATTCACTCTTGCAAAATATTTCAGATTAAACCTACGAGTATTGTAGAAACTTACCAAGTGGCCTAAAATTTTGTCTACAGATGCGTAGACACTGCAATTACTGTAGTAATGAGACAGGCTATTTTTCATTCATACCTTCATCACGTTAGATTCACCTATCTTGTTGGATAGTACTGATTGACTCATAGGACGATACGTGTAAATAAAAAGAAACTTATGTTTACTGATAAGATTTGGGATAGAATATACCCATTATTTTCTTCTGCTACTTTAGCCTAAATCGCATTATTTTTGTCACAAAACTCACACTGTTTTCTTCACATCTACATGATGATAACATTTTGTCTTAATATATTGAAATTATAAAATGATGTATTAAATCAAATTCGTTATTTCTGTTTTAAGAACGTTTCTATTTTACTTCTTCCCAATTAGACTTTAAAAGCGATTGTATTAATTCAGATGATTTTAAATTTGTTATAAACAATGAAGTACGGCCAATAATAATATAATGCCTGATGTAAAATTTGTCGTAAACCATTAAAAGACATCAAACAAACATTCGTGAAAATCCTCCTTCAATAAATATTATCGAAAGGAGATTGGTGAAAATTTCCTGGAGTAAAAGATGATTATTGTTTAGTATAAAAAAGCAAACAATTCAGCGATTGATAACCAGAAAAAAGCAAAAATAAAATATAAGTTGTAACCTTGATACAAAAATACATATCTTTCTAAAAGAACATACATTATATTTTTATTATATACCAAAATGACAATAAATACCTAACCGAGCCCACAATATTTTTCAGTTGGTAAACACTGCCTAAATTAATTAAATTTTAGCTGTTAAGAGTTAGAAATCTTTTTCGATTTTTGAGTTTTATGGACCTTTTTGATGACCCTGCAAGTCCTATGAAGATTTATCGAATGTTATGTAAGCAACGAGACAGCAATATAAACTTAGTTTTTTTTTTTTACTTTTCATAAGAAAATATAAGATTTCTCAATCATCTGATTGAGGATTTAAATAAAATGTCTGAGCGGCTGATTTGGTTAATTTTCTCTACATAATGATGTGATTTTTATTCTTGTAATACTGAGGCATACATGGAGTCAACACCATATGTGCTTTCGCCGGCCTCCTTTGTAAATATAATATTCACCTCCAACTAGCTAAATTTGTCAATGAAATTGGAAATTTAAATAATAACTCAGATGGTAATCTTTGTACTTTTAACTTATAATGACACATTTAGATTCCTAGACTTCCATTAAAAACAATTTTAACTAAGCGTCTGCTATTCTACGTAAATTGATTTTATGTATTTTTTTCTTTTATGTGTATTTATTGATATCACTAGATTCCTCTTAGAATAATAATTATTTGTACGAAGAAAATCATAATATTTAAAAAAAAATTATTCACCATTTTTACTAAAATCGTTACTATCCAGTCGTCGGCGCTTTCTTCCTAATGTTCGAATATTGAACTAATCAGTCATGATGACGGTGAATTTATCAAAATGTTAAACTTGACATTAAATTTTGATGCGGTCACTTTTTCTTCGAAAATCTAAACTCTTAACCGGATCCCAGAGTTCACTAATATAAAGGCTGTCAATTTTACTACTTTCCACCATTGATTTTAAATACCTATAATAATAGAAAAAGGTCGTTTGAGTATTTAAACTTCTAAATTAAAACGCACATAAGATGTAAATTAATTTTAAACATTCGTTAAATTAAAATAATTTAAATACGTTAATTCTTTTTTCTGAAATATTTATCTACGGAATAACTATTCCTTCAAAGAGAGCAAATCATTCTTAAACAAACTGTCAATGTCATTTACCACGATGACATGAATATTCTTTATAGAATTTGAGTTACCCGTACAATTTACTGGATTATGTAATATAATAGAGCATCGCTGGGGATATTTGAAAAGTGAAATAACTTAGAGACATAGATTGGCTGCTGATGTGGATGTGTATCCTACGCAAATTGCTATTTGAATTGAATTTTAATAAGACACTTGTAAATAAATTTTAGATCCTCCGTTTACCTTGTGTGTCAAGACTACCAAGTGTTCAATAAAACATTAATTACTATTACGCTGTAGCTAAGTATATATTGTACATAGAAATATTGTTAGTTAGCGCAATTTTTTAATTTTAATTTTAATTATATTTATAACAGATTCATTTGAATATTTTTTCATTTTTTGTGCTTCCGCTAACTTTACTACCTTGCAAGGACCATTCTAATGACAAAAGTATTGTCTAGAACATAGAGTTTTAGAAATTGTTTATTTAATCGACATGATCATGTCAAGTAATATACATTTACAAATAAATTAGTGGTTATAATGATTATCAAACTTTCTAAAATAAATTGAGCGTACAATTGTTTTTATTCCAAACACGTCAAATATTAGTATAGAAAAGTAACTTTATTTAAGAAAAGAAATAAGCAAGATAAAAGCAACTTTTTGTATAGAATCATATATTGTTGGTTTAACCTTTTTCGGTTTTTCGTAATGGTATTAAAGTTTAGACTCATATATTTAATATGATGATACCGCTTCGATTTGCGGAAACTTGTATGTGTCGTAATAACCAGTAATTTTGTAACCAAAATTCCCTAGTGATTACGGCTACGTATCTTGAAATTATTACACTTTGATCTCCCTATGTGAGTGAAGCCTTAACTGTCAAATTAAACAATTAGGCAGACCTTAATTACTAACACTATTATGTCGTACGGATTGCTGTTAAATTTTTTTATCTAGGTAATGTATTGTGGCTTGTGAATTTGGCATAGTTTGTAATTACATCAGACCTTTGGCAAAATCACTTTTGCCCACACAAAAAAGAGCGTTCTTAACTACTGCGCCTTCTAGCTTATGCATTATTATATCCTAACTTAATTAAATTTATTCTCTCTATGTTTAATTTTACTTGATAGATTTTCCTTATCCTTAAATATTTAACGCAATCCTTTTTGTCCATAAAATTAGCTGCTAAAGATTTGACATCAAATTCAATGTCGACTTTGCTCTGTAGTTCTAATTTTACTATATAATTCTTGAGTAGTCTATTTTACTCGAATCGATAACCTCCACGCTTGCTTTTACTAGTTCTACATTAACTTTCATGTTCATCCGTTGTATTACACCGACACCCACGCCACGAACTTAACACAATTAGTTTCTTGTGGGATTAAATTAGAATTTGTTTTCCGATTACAAAAGGAAATTACTTAGATTTATCTAGAACATTTGCTCTAAAAAATAAATACAAATAAAATATTTATTTGGAAAATAGTTCTTGGAAATTAAGTAAACATCTGACTTGATCGGACCCTGTGATAATACACTAATATCATTATTGCTATGATATTCAAGTTATAAATCAGAAACATTATTTACTTAGAAAATAAAAAAATCACGTTGTGGAAACATAACTACATAAATAACATATTAGACTAAACATTAAGAAAAAAGTAACTTGTATGTTTGAATGGACTTAAACGTAGATATATTGAAATAGATTTTGAGTATTGTTATAAAGTCAGTGTTGTTTAAATTCGGTAACCAAATTCAATAATAGAGATGCTCGCGCTACATTTATAACTATCTTCACACTTATAAAATTATATTCTTATATATGATACATGTTTTTTTTTTCTTTTTTTTGTTAATCTACCTGTGGTTTCACTTTGTGTTACCAATTTAGACAGCAAGACAGCTTCAAAATACATATTTAGAATTGAAATGAATTATTGACTATGAATGTTTAATTTTATTTAATTATTTAATTTGATAGCATAAAAATTGGTAATTTTGGTTAGTCTTTTTTAATAAATTGGTTAGTATTTTATTAAAGTGAACGGTTTAAATGCATGAACATAAAATAGTTGGCAAAAAGTAAATGACAAAGCGGAGTGTGATTGTGTCCACTCATTCTAAAAAGGGAATAAATAGTACATTTTTTGTAAAAAGTTATTTGTTTCAGAACTCAGTATTTACGGGTGATGAAAATGTCAATATTTTATGCAATCTGTTTTGAACGCTATGAAAGATGCGATTAAACTTTCCAATTACGAAAAATGGCTGGAAAATGTATTATATTTATAATAACAGTGTTCACCCCCTGTTGATTTTTACATTTAATATTACTATTTTAGTTACTAGCCTGTATCTTATAACATCTGTAACATCTCTCGTAATGTATACAAAGAGCACAAAGTTCAATGTATATCCAGTCAACAAGTGAGTTACAAAGAAAAAAAAAATTTGCAAATTTCGCCAAGTGTATTTATAGTGCCCTTCCTTTGTGGATTCTATTTACCATCATCCACCGTATCCACCGACATCGTCGTGTGCGTTCTTTAAAGTCGACCTAGCTGACTTTTAAGACTTTGATCAAACCAAAACATTTAAGTTAGTTTACCAATTCTTTCATTGAAAAATTCTTGTAAATATTCCGTAATTACTTCAAAGGTTCGTTGTAACTCTACTATCACGTGTATGAGATTTCGTGTCTTGTCGATTGTCGCACAGCTGTAGTACCTTAGTATAGATGATCTTTGCACCTTAATATAGATAGCGCAGTTGAGTGGAGTAAAGAGAATAAATTACAACGTGAAGTAGACTTTCGCGAATCATAGTCGTATTCACAGTGATTGTGTCTGATTGTGTGATTGTGTCGGATTGAAAGGATCTATTTGGATCTGTGATTAAACAAACAGTATTATATTATTACGTGGCGCACATGTGTCTCTCGTCATGCTGTAGTCTGGAATTTGTCCTGCAAAATTCAGGGGATCTCATCAGGTTACCATTTATTCGTATTCTGCATAAGATATAATTGTGTGGATAGGTATAATTATTATACGAAGTTCTCGAAAAATTAAGCTTATTCTTATGCTTCAAATAGTTCAAAATTTATTTTTCAAAGTATATATAAAAGTTCAAATGGTTACTTCGTTTTCTTTTCCATACATCTTTTACCCTTGGTACCGTATGTTTTATTTATTCATGTTTCAAAAGTATTTACTATTACTCACATTTATATTAAAACGGTTGAGTGGAAAACAATTCTGTGTCATACCATTTTATCAGAAATCCTTTCTTCCAATTTTTATTGCCAGAATGTTGTCATTGAGCGAGAATGTTTTCAAATCCCATTGTATGAAACTCTTTTCATTCGGTTTGTCATTTCCGAATAATCTATGTCAAAGCAGAACTTTAAATATTTTGCAAAGGATGTAACATTTTGTTTAGGCATAATTTTTAATAAATGGTAAAATAATTATTGTACTCAAATTAAATCTATAAATACATCGAATTTTCCAATAAAAAAGTAGCAATATAATAACGTAATAATTTCTGCACCTTCATATAATTATAATAAATGGAACCTATAATTATTTATATTACATATAATTAAATTAATTTCGTTTCAGTCATATAAAAAATAGCCAAGGAATGGTATATGAGTAGTGGGCATAAAAATAACTACTGCATTACTTATATCATATGTTTTGGTTACGTGTACGCATATTGATTGAGATTTGACACGAAACTTCTTTTTGCAAAATTTCATGCATATAATTAAAAAATTGCAGGAAGATTCAGGCTGTGACAGACGGGCAGATGTGCAGGTATGGCCGAATTATAAATAAGGAATTGTTTCCCTGACGGGCTACAAAATCAAGATAACAAAACAGTTTACGGATTATATATATATATATATATATATATATATATATATATATATATATATATATATATATATATATATATTTATAGAAATTACGTAAAAAAACTAATACAGCAGGAAGTGTCATTGTTTGTTTGTTCATTTTATTTTTTGCAGGGTTGCAAGGACTAGAACTGAAATTAAATTCATAATGGTCAGCGATTTATAAAAGATTTTGCGTCTTCCTTTACGAGGCTCTTTAAAATAATTTGCATAGGATATGGTAATATAATCTGAAATCCCTTTCCATTATCGTTCGCTTTCCGTATGAAGGTTCGTTGAGGATAAGACGTAAATTCTCCAGATCGTAGAGTAAAACTCAGAAAGATTCAGGCTGTTTAATAATCTAGAATGTATTAAAAATACAACATTGATTGTCCCTAAAACGATAAATTACGGCCATAGCGCTAAACTACATTAATTTTATTCGGGCGTAAACGCAAAATGCACCTTTAACTCTAATTATAACCAATGGTCACAAGCATTAAATAGAGAAACCATAAAGTTAGGCTTCAATTGAGGGAGAGCCGTAAGTGAGGTTAGTTGTTTCCATAACTAGGTTCAAAATGACTTGGGAAGTTTGGCATAACGGCAAAGTATTTTAATGGATACACTATCGTATGCTAAGTATAAAATAAATATAATGGTTATTATACATAGAATAACACCCATTAACTTTATTTAATACAAAGCTCTGAATATTTGAGTGTGATTGTATGTGTATATATATATATATATATATATATATATATATATATATATATATATATATATATATATGTATATACATATATATATATATGTATATACATATATATATATATATATATATATATATATATATATATATATTGTTTAAATAGTCCGTAATTATATAGAAAGTTAAAAGAATTAGGAGAGGTCAAATTATTCGAACTAAAATTAATTTGTGGAAAAAGATATCACATTTCGTCACACAGTAGTCGGTATAAGTCATTGAGGATTTAATAAATATTTACCATAATTTATTTTTATGCAAATAATAGGATTTGCACAGAACTTCAAACAAAAAAATTATTCAGATTAAAAGACGCTTATTTCGCCTGTTAAGAAGGATAAAGTTACAAATAGAAAAACATAAATAAAAAAACATTCAAGGAATGTCCATAGACAAGAATATATAGATGAATACAAAAAGAATATATTTGAGAAATGATGCATGCCTTCGATACACGCAATTTCGTGTCGACTTATTTTATTATTTTCACATGATTGGTATCCTCCACCTCGACAACATTATTTGCTCTGTAACACGGACAATACGCAGCAATCGAAACTGACAAAAACGATTCCCGCTCGAATAGAAATTCACGAAGGGTCCCGAATTATTTGAAAAAAAACAAGACAGGAAGGAAGACGTAAAATGTGTACAGGAAAACCACAGCGACTTACAACTATTCCTTAAATGAAAATGGAGTGTGTGCAGTGAGTGCAAATCTTTCTTCTTTGGCATACACAGTAAAGCATCATTTATGTTGTCTCAATAAAGTATAGTTTTGTTTTAAAGTATATAATAAGTAATATTTAGATTTGAGTGAAAAATTTCAAAGAAATCTAGTGTTTAAAAAATTATCTCAAACACCAAGTTGGGAGTAAATGTCAAGAAAATATAATATGAATTATTAAAATTACCGAAAATGGAATCGAAACATGCATTTTTTTATTTAATTTTAGGGACACTGAAATATTTAATTATTTGCGTTTGCATAAAAAGACATCAATAACCGTACTTTTCTTTCTTTTCTATTCTTATATATAGTAAAAAAATACCAAGAATAAAAGGAATACATATGTTTTTAACGCTAAAGGACCATTACACAACTATTCAATCTGTTAATTAGCATGAATATTTTTAGGAGTTAGGAAAAATTTGCATAGTTGATTTTCTTTTTCAACAAAAAATTTGGGTAGTTAAATGGAAACCACATTTATTTTTCGAAATATAGTATTAGTTTTGTATATTTATAGTATTTATAGTATTAGTTTAGTATTAAATACATAATAATACACCTGGATAAATAACAAGTTAGATTTATATTTATATTTAGTTGTATTGTCCGCTGTGAAAAACTTAATACGCTCAATCCCAGCATTTTATAAAATGAAATGATCAGTTTTTCTACGTAAGAATAAATCCGATAATTTTCTAGTAATATCCGTTCTGTTTATATTACTTATATGAAAAGATACATGTAGCTGAGTTTCAGATCACAAGCAGACACATTATTACTTATATAAATAATTAACAATGATATTTCCATTCTCTTCAGTATTCTTGACTTAAACAGGTAAAACTAATCTTTTAGTCTTGTGTCTGAACGTAAGCATATTACACGAACGATTTTTGGTTTAATATTAGAATGGCAACACACAAATTTGCCACATTTTTCCAGCGATTTCTGGAAAGTCATGGAAATTTACAAATATTTCTGGTGGCACATATAAATAGCGTAACATTTAATTTCTAGTTCAGTTAGCAACAGAGTTTCGGTGAGTAAAGGATAAATAAAATACGATAATTTTAGAAGATGAACTTGAAATAATCTTAATTAGAACGCATGTGTTTCCTCACCGGACTATTTTTTATATTTATAAATATTTATATATAATATATACCACAAAGCGTTCTACTTTGACCTATGATAGATCAAGTTTGGATATTTTGCAAGGTATGTAAAATTATGTTATGCCTTTTTCTCTCTAAGCCTTAAATTGATCACAGAATATTATGTTTAAGCATATTTTTCATCGTAGTCAAATTACATGTAAAGAAGCTATTAATTTTCTAATAAATAAAAAATCAAAAATATAAACTACATAGTTGAATAATACTCCCATTCCATTCCATTAATATTATCTATGGAAAATATTTCACTTCTGGTCGTTTATATACTAATCTCCTTATGTTGCTATGTTTATATCACACTTTATAATGTGTTATTTACATATATGTATTATTTACATGTATATGGGTATATAGTAAAAACTAACTGAAAGTAACTTATTTCAGGATGGACACTACTGTTTGGTATCTATATTTCCATAAACACATGTTTTGCTTATCTACGATAGAGAACTGAATTTTACCGTTCTTTAAAAATGAAACAATAGTAGTTATATTAAATTCAAATGGTTGGCTTTTTAGTTATTTAGGCTTTCATGGAAAAAAGAGAAAAAAATTAATATCCTGGAGATACCTAGTTCCCGTGAAGAAAAATAGGCACAGGCAATATGTGACATACATAGTCCACTATTTGTTTAATTTTTTATACAACATATAGTAGTTTTGTTACAATAAACTACCTCTAATTCACGTCCTTAAATACTTGCACAAATATACATATATGTGTATGTGTGTGTGTGTGTGTCCATATGTGTGCGTATACGTGTGTGCGTGCGTGCGTGCATATGTGCGTGCAAGCGTGGGTACATACGTGCGTACGCGCATGGGTGTTTGCGTGGCGGTCGTGCTCGTACGTATACGCGTATGTTGAACGTTACATAAGAAAGAAACACAAGAACTGTTCTTCATACTAAACAATTTTTCATGTTGAATACCATAGCGTACTTTTACTACATTCGAAAAAAAGAATTGTAAAGTTTTCATTTTCGTGGAATAATTTCCTAATATTTCAATAAATGAAACAAAATTTCTCGATATACCTATAGAATAAAATGAGGTTTTATTTCTACAATCACAATAACAATAAAGTGATTATAGAAATAAAACCTCATCATCTCATTCTCTAAGTCTACAACAAAAACCAACATCGAGTTACATTTAAACTAGATGTAACTCTTGTAAACTCGATGTTGGTTTCTGTTGTAGACTTAGAGAATGGGATGATGAGGTTTTATTGCTACAATCACTTTATAGAAATTGGTCTGTTTTAAATGATTTGCAAAGCCGATATTTTAGCCACCCGCCCTGTCCGCCACGCGAGAAATAATCGGTCTAAATGTATTAGTTAAAAAATATATTTTAAGTATTTAAAATATATTTTGGAAATTATTACATTTTAGATAAAATACTAAAATTTTAAAATCTTATATGTTACTTATGATTTTCAAAATGTTATTGCCATTTAATGATATTATAAATATTTTTTCATATGACTTATAAACATTTTTTTCATGTAGTTTTTAATTTCTTTAAATTTTTTAATAAATAGAAATTAAATGTATAATTATAACGATACCAATGCATTATGATGCTCCCTACAAAGGGCCATCTACAACCCAGTGCTTTCGTCGCATGGGTTCATTAGAGAATACGACAATATTTTTTGTGTGGAGATATGTATAATCTACCCCATATTTTTGTTTTTTAGATATGGAGTAGGCAAATGCGGCTACTCGCCGAGTACCTTACGGGATTGTTGTTTAAGAGCGCCAAAAAAGAAATTCGTCCAAATATTCGGTTCGATACAACTTAAACCGTATCTTCGGCTGAATATTCTTTTTCGGCAGACAATATATTCGACCCATCTCTACTTGGAACTAGAATCATTTTAATATTTCCCTCTCGATCCTTTGCCTTCAAATTTATTAACAAAACAGAGACCCCTCCTACCTACTTTATCATTAAATACTGTTGTAAAGCATCTAAAAAACATAGAAACATGACGCTTAGTAAGTATTTTCAACCAGAGTTAGAGGAGATACTATAGCACAGCTTCAATATTATACACAATTAAATGAAACTACGTGATGTAGTATTATTCCTACTATCTTTAATTTCTTTACCACGACCTAGGTTTCGTTGTATTACAACATCTTCAGGTGGGATATTAGCAAAGATATCTAATATCCCACCTGAAAATGTTGTAATACAACGAAACCTAGGTCGTGGTAAAGAAATTAAAGATAGTAGAAATAATACTACATCACGTAGTTTCATTTAATTGTGAATAATGAATTTCTACAAAATTAACGCCAAATATATTCAATATTTCAATATTATAGCAAAGCGTTACATCTACATACTGTCAAAGATGTATTATGATCTATTACGTAAAGTTTAAATTAAGTGTAAGTTTCAACACACAAATAGATAAGTTAACAAGTAACAATTAAATCTGATAAATTATATATATATATACCTAAGTATTCCACTAAACAATTTACTTATCTCGTGGAAGGCAAAATAGGTTTAATATCATTGCTGCCAGTGTGAGCTAATAGGTATCCATCATTAAGTTGTAAGGTAATTTCAGTGATTCTGATGTAATTTTTTTTTAAATTGTCTTAACATGTTCGACACGCACTTAACTGGTTTTTTATTTCTATATGTATTCACGTTTAGACTGTAGATGAAAATCGCTAATTATGCTTGCCAAGGCCTTATTAATAATGTTTATTAATTTTAGGCATGGGCAAGGCACAATATCGATATGATAATTTTTGAAATTTTAAAATGATGAGTCGTAAAGGGGTTTTATTTAAAGTGCGGAATGCAGTAAGTAAATAATACACTTAATTAAATTGCTGAACAATTCACTAACACTGTTCAATAGCCACAAAATAATAGAAAAAAAAGTCAATTTACAGAAGTTTGCTTCCTTTAAAACCTTGAATTAACATCAAACGTATAAAACTTTTAAAAAGCTTGCGATACATTTTATATAAATAAAATTCTTCCAATCGTTTTATTATAGGATATTGTAATTTATTTTACAGATTCTCCATGGAGCGTTACTCTGTTACTCTAGTCAAATTATATTAATTTAGCTATTGGCTAAAATATTTTAATGAACTGAGGATTATGATCAAAAATCGCCCTATTGTGAATTTCCATAATCACTCAAGAAAATATCTTCATGTAAATCATTTTGTTATATATTGTTTAACATACGTATAGTCACTTAAAGTTTCTAACTCTACATTCATCATATTACTAATCTAAATGTAATCTAATAAATTTTACTACGAAATCTATGATTGCCTTTCTGTACTATTGTACTTTTATCTGCTGGAAAATGTTAATTCATTAGAACGTTTCTACTAGCAGGTATGTAGTAAACTTAAATCTTGCTAACTATATTACAAGTACTTATTTTTCCCAAAAATTATCATGCCTCTAATATTTTTAAAGAATTTATAAGCGAAAATAAGTTGATTAGTTTTTTTATTTATTAAAATATTTGATTTAAGAGGTGGATATATGTAAAAACAGGTGTCAGTCGAACAACTTTAAAATTTTATTTAACACTTCTAAGGAAACGATAAACAAAAGGTTTTTCATTTAATAACAAAATGTATGTCTATAATAATTATTAAAAGAAAAAGGCAAAATTTGAACCGAAAAAACTCAAAGAGATCAGAACAATGCGTTCTCAATTGTGTATTGTTCATACTGTGTTACAAAATTTCATTCAATAGCCAAGCCAACATGCTTCGCTCTGCTTAAATTAAATAATAATGGAAATAAATTTTACAATGCAGTGCAACATTTAGCACGAAACAATACAAAGAGGAATATTTAAAGGGAAATGAAAACCCTTTGAGGAACAATTTGCTTAGCGTCTTGCGTTTGATATAAATTCAAGCCTCTGCAAGGTTTCAAAACAATTACATTTAAATATATTAACGCTTCTTTGTTTTCCTTCATTTTGTCGTTTTGGAGAATTCTTTGCAATTTGTTTAGCAATAATATATGTGACAGCCCGCGACAAAAGTTGTTAATTTACTAGTTTTAAATTTTTGAAATCCTAAAAATACAAATATGATGTTGTTTTCCAAATATTATATTTGAATAGAACTCCCAATCGAACAATCGAACTCACTTTTTTTTCCATTAGACTAGAAAAACTTCAGATTTAGCTTAGTAGTTACTATTGAGACTTATTAGCCGACACATATATCAATAGTTTTGCGTTTAAAAATATTCTTGTGAATATTTGCAAGGGGGATGTGGGGCAATATTTTTTATTGGTACTCAATTAAATTATTAAGATTAAATATATCTGGAATTCTTTACTTCCACAATACACATTTTAGCAGCTTGAGAAAGTATTAGAGAAATCACTTTATGGTATCTATTAGATTCTCATTCCCATTTTAGTTTTTTGATATTTATAAATCGTGTTGACAATTTACACGGAGAATACAATGAGATAAAGTCCAAATTAAAAGGTAAGA
This sequence comes from Druceiella hillmani, assembly GCA_039881145.1. Taxonomy (NCBI): domain Eukaryota; kingdom Metazoa; phylum Arthropoda; class Insecta; order Lepidoptera; family Hepialidae; genus Druceiella; species Druceiella hillmani. The sequence goes on from JAYKKI010000093.1 coordinate 5,352,911, forward strand.
AATAGTGGATGTTCATTATACATTAAAACAGAATTTAATTATTAGTTCTTTTTTTGATTATGTAATATCTCACATATTACAAAAAAAAAAAAAAGCTTGCATTAAATTTGTTTACCCTTCTTTGCGATGTATGTGGAGAGAGCTTTGATTTATGAGAAGTGTCACAAAAATGTCAAATCGATACGAAAATGGCAGACCCAAATCAAGAAGCTTGATGGTATAGTATCTATTGGAAATTATATATATGTCGCTAAAATTGTGCATCTGTTGTCTTGATATTATTTGCAAAAATTGGGAATCAACAGAAGAGCATTTCATCCCTGAAGTACCATAGAAGAAGCAGAATATGCAAGATCCGTTGGCATTGTAGATTAAAACGGTGTACTAAAAATCGCTACAATCTATTTTTTTTTTCAAGTATGCTGTTTATTTAAGAGCTTAATAACTTAAAAAGAGATATTATTAATGAGTCCTACAACATATTTGACGATGAGTCTAATTTTTTGTTATGTTTGTACCGCGAATGCATGTAGTAATGAGAATTTAGTGACGGAGTTTATAGTTTTGTGACGTTTCCAACAAAAAAATTGATATCACCTGTACATTACCTTAACATTCTTATAGTTTAGTTCACAATCAACGAATAACTTAGAAAAAACTTTAACTCGCCCTTTACTAAATATATAAAAATAAAATGAATTAACTTTTTTCTCAGAGATTTTTATACTAGGCCATTTGTAGCTGCATTAGTGTATTTTAATAAGAGCCGTTTACGATATTATCATTGTACATATTGATTTTCAAAATTCTAATGATGGTGAAAATTCTAAAAGAATAAGAAAATAACGAATCCCATATGAAAAGACTCTTACTATGATGAGGATCTTGGGGAGTTAATGTGGGAATAATTTAAACCTCAGTAAAATATGAAAGAAATAATAAATATACTGCACTCAGAGAATTGGCAGCACTTTTATATATCAAAATCGAAGGCTGCGGTTTATTTACACACCATAGAGCTAGTACACAGACGGTAGTATAGAAATTAAATACCAATAATTTAGCTTCAGTTTGCATTCAGGTAAAGCAATCGAACAAAAAAATGTAATTTTAGAAATATGATCGTTGTAAAATTAATATCAACAATAATTATCCTATGCTTAATCAAGGTCAGGGTCAGCTTGGTATAACTGACCACAACGTCTGCTTAATTCTAGTCAGGACTGGTACTGGTAATAATCAATTATAATATTAATTACATAAAATAAAATTTTATGAAATCTTCCAGAACTGGTGAACAACAATCGACAACGGAGTTCAATGAAATTAAATGATATTATACTAGTGCTAAAGTTTTGGAAGCCAGATAGTAAAGTTGATCAGAATGAAAGTTTCTCGTGTGAGGACCTTGACACTTTCAAAGTTTTAACCATTTATTCTTAAAATTTGTATTTAAAAAGTAAAAAAAGTCCACTAATGATAGTTTAAATAATAAAGTGATGTATTAAATGAGAAGCTTTTATTGAAAGAAACAAGCCCAAATATGAAAAAAGTTAACGAGAGGTGTCGTGGAACACCCGGTTGGAACGAGGTTCCTTTCGTTATATATTATGTATTAAACTTATATTACATAAAAGAATAAAAACATATTCGCATAGTAAAACATTCGCTATATCATATACTAAATATTAAAAATTTACAAATTACAAAAAAATTTCATCAAATTCATTTATTTTCTTTATTACTTCATTATTTATTATATATTTAAAATTAATGTATTAAAATAAATTGTCAGCATATTCATTTTTCATTCATTTTCATTAATTCATTAAACTTTATTTAGATCGTTTGAAGAAATAAAAAAAATAATTTTTTTGTAATAATAAGGTAATAATTCATAATTTATAATGCAAATAAACATATACCGAATTGGAAACTGTCTGGCAGATCATTGGCTTACAATAGAAACCCAGTAGAGCAACAATACATTGACATCTGTTTCATGTGAGAGACAAATTATTTTTATTAGACATTTTCACTGCTGTAAATATTAATATAAATAAGTTTAAATAATATTTACATGTGTTTAGAATTAAGGTTATGCAACTCACCACGTTCAAATGCTTACTCTTCGAATGAATACTTGCATTGGATACTGGCACGAACACACATACACATACAACCGGATATAATAGAAAGAGACAGAGAGAAAGGGAGCTAAAGGTCGCCTGGAGGTGGCATAACGCTTTTTCTTACGTGACGATATATTTCGCTCTATTGTAAACCGCGTAAAAAGGAACTTCGTTCCAAAAAAGTTTTCTGAAGGTAATGTTTGTGTAAATTTAATCATAATTAGATCTTTTCGCGCTGTATCAGGCAAGTTGTTGTGAGGAAATAATTCAATTTCTAATTTGGGCAACAAACATGGCATCGCACATGTGACGGTGTGAAAAGAAAATAGTAAAGAAGACACGAGGTATCTCAATTCATTAGGATCTATCATGATTTTTAATAACTATTAAATCACATATCTCTGTTTACACATTCATACAATGTTTTTGGGAGTTTAAATTGCCTCATGTATACTTAAGTTTTGTTTTACGGAGTCACGAGACGGTAAGTTTCAGTGGCTTTTGGTTTCCTTAGGTGATTCCTAAGGAATATGAAATATTTAAATGAGACTAAAAGTTCCCCTGCAATTATCCTATTATGCTGTTGGTTGTTATAATTGATCATCATCGGCACTAGCTACCGCTGCCATTATAAAACCTTATGTGTAAGATAAAATCATTATATATAGATATTCTAATTAGCTGGCCTGGTCAATGGAGGAAAACCGAATTAAAGTAAAATATTTGTAAGAGTTGTTCCGATGTTGTTTTAATAAAAGAAAATAAATTAAATGTGTTATCAAAAAAATGTAACTCATATTTTCACTTTAGTTACAATATCGTGTACATCAAAATAATGAGCATAGGCTTTAAATTTTGCTGCAAGACAAAAAGCGGTACTTCTACGCGCACATTAGTGATTTTGCGACTAGCAAATAAGCTTTCTTAAGCGATGCTATTATATAAATATGTCCTTAAATAATTTATAAATTTAAAATTTCTGGAGCTACACTGTGCTAGCCATAACCCGAATTGCCACAGAGCCGCATTTGGAGCTCGTAACGACACGCTTCTTCCTATAAAAGTACCTATAAACAAAATGTTTGGAGAGTGTACTAACATAGTTCAGCGAATATTTTAATTGTTATAAATAAATAAAACTTAATAATAATTTGTATGAATAAAATACTTGTTTACCAGTCGTTTGTTAGTGAATTTGTTTATTTTTTCAATGGATGGCTAATGGGATCTCGACGATATTTTCACTTACGGATTCTGTTAGGAATAACATACACATACATCGCAATCGACCAACAATTTTAAAAGAATATATGACAATTCGAAATTACAATACAAAAGCTATTTAGCTTGAAAAGTTATAAAATGAACCTTTTTTGTAGCTTATGATATACAAAAGTTTGATCATATATAGAATCATTAAAGTGTTCGTATAGCTGCAATATTAACAAATATTTGATGTAAAATAGCAGCCAACTAATTCAATGATAGCTCGGTTAAAGTTTATTTACCCTTTGGCTATAAGTCAGTTACGCGTGAAGATCAAATATGTGGGGAACCGTAAGGTTACTTGTTGTAAAACTAAATCGGTGCACGACGGTTTAGATTTATGTGCATGAAATTTTCACGTAGATGCGTTATGTGACGATCTAAATTTATATGGATATCTAAATATGTTTGAAAGAATTTCTTCAAGATGCAACATGCAAAAGGGGTGGTGTTCTTTTTCGAGTATTCATCGGGTTAAACTTTTTTTATGTATGGATTTAAAAAATTAGATAAAGCATTTTAATCCTAAAAATTAATCCACTACAAATTTAAAAGATTTTATCAATTACGGAACCTTCATTTTTATATCTATCAATACACGTTTGACTGATTTTATTTAAATATTACATTATCCCCAATGTGATGACCTAAAAAAATAATTCTTCCTAATTTAAAAAGTTCTCTTTTGCCTGGTGTACACACAGACATCGGAACCATTACCTACCCCCTCTTATAATTAAAAACTATTTGACGTTTTGTTCGTTACTTGTTTATCAATTCATGGCATAATTTAAAAAAGGAACAAAAATATACTCAATTAGAGGTTGATTCTTGTGTTATTTTTGTAAAGCATATACGATACATACTTATATTTATTTTTAACAATGTTTCCCAAAACAATAAACTAGTGAGATTATTTTTTTCATAATTGAGATCCTGTTAAAAAGATATCTGTTAAAAAAAAATTTTAAAAAACCATCAGCATCATGATTACAGTTTTCGGTACATGGGAGCTGCCCAAAATTCAACTCGTATATATATATATATTGATTCTAATGTATATTGAATTAAAAATATGTTAAAAAACATTATGAATAAAAATGTACATTCTTCATTCCAAGTAGAAAATGATTTGGTTTAATTTTTTGTCTTTGAATTACTGACTTTACGAGCATTACAAACATTCTTAAACGAATGTTAGCGGATTTTTAACAATTGAGTTCATAAATTAGATTTCGAGAAAATGAGGTATGTTCAACTTTAAAGCATCGAAAAGTTAGTACTTGCTTCAAATACTTGATAAAAATTATCAAATACGTACTTGCCTTATACATAGGGGCTTCTGGATCCTGTTTAGAGTGAAATTAGTTTTATTATTAATAAGTCATCACTAATGTAGAATTCTTAGCGAATAGACAATTAATAATATCTAATGTGATTAAGTAGAGAGAACATATATGCTATGATATATTAATATCTAAAAAATCATGGCATTTAGAAGGATAATTCTAGCTTCCACACAACCTTTGATTATGCTTGTAAAAATATTTTTATTTCATAATTCTAGATGCAAAAGTTTCTAAAAAGTGGGAGTGGAAAATACTTTTAACAATATTCTGTATTTCTCCGAAAACGAACTCTTTTTAATTATTAAAAAAATATTATGATATCTATACAATTAGTCCTTCAAAGGATACCACATTCTGTATGGAATTTAAAAAAATTTCATTATTAACATTCTTTATTACTATCCCAAATATAAAGTTCCTACATCAAGCGGTTCGAATTTAAAAAAATGTCATTATTAACATGCTTTATTACTATCCCAAATATAAAGTTCCTACATCAAGCGGTTCGTCGGAAAAATGACTGTAACCCACACTTTTATGGGGTAGATCCCAATAAACCTATTTTTTTATCACTAAGTAATATGAGAAATTGTTAAAAAATTACATTGCATTAATGTTCTAATGTCGCTTTTATCGGCACCACTAGATGTCTCTGTATATAAGTTAACTCGCGCTATCGAAATTTAACTGCATGTCAACAGCTCACGCGAATTTACTTGTTGACGATATCTATTGTAGTAATTTTAACAAATAAAAGTTTAAAAGAATTTTGGAACAAAGGATAAGAAAGGAAGTTTTTTTTTCTTTATAATAAATCAAATATATAGCTATTTTTTGAAACTGTTGTCAACGATCCAAAGTATGTCAAAAATAATATATATATATATATATATATATACATATATACATATATATATATATATATATATATATATATATATATATATATATATATATATTATCTAATTAAGATGAATAAGTCACCATATAAAAATTGCAAAGGGTGAAACTGTGTAATAAAAGTATTTCACATGTATTTCACGTTTCAAGCCTTAATAAGCTAGGACATTTTTGAGATGTCATTTGTTTTGTCTCTAACTAATCGATAAAAACAATCAACGTAAAATACTTTAGATAGTATCCCTGAAAGATTTCAATTTTCGCGGAACCTTATTATGGGGACACCCAAAAAGAGCTGGATATTCGATGTTGAGCATCAAAATACTTTACCGGCGCCTCAGAATTGAGGTGCTGTGTCGCAAAAATGAATAAGTGTCTGATGTAATCTTATCCAAATTTTAATTTTGGTATTTAGAATGCTTGGTTTCTAAAGAGATGTTTTGGTATTCAGAATGTTGTGTTTAAAAAAAAATTTACTATTACTTCGAGCTTGCCGTAAATGTATGTACAAGAAAGATTGTAATTAAAAAAACATTCAAATATTTTATGACAGATATGTATTTTCTCCGTAGAAAATGTTTAATATTTACTTATATTTAAAATTTTATTTTATCAATGATGTAGCAATATTATATAATATACAATATTACATAATTATTTGTTTTTATTTGAACATTTGTTTTTATTTACCAGCAAGTTTAATAATTACATTCCGTATCTCATTCTTCTGCTCTATTTCAAGGGAATTTGATCTAATCTAATGGCAAATGCCAATATTTTGGTACAATGGGGTTACATTTTATGATGTATCCTTTTGGGGAGAAATAAACGTATTAGTTATTAAACAAATTTGGTTTTTCATTCTGCATTGGAGATAAAAATGAATATCTATAGAAAAAGAAAACTTTTGTAATTAACATTCACTGTGACAAATTTTCTGTTAGACTTAAGCATGTGCTTTATAAATAAAGTAAAATTTATTGATACCCTTTGAGTAAATATATTGATTTCGAGTTTGTTTTTTACCATTTTAGAAGATAGTTTTATGTTAATATTGATGTAATATGATACAGATTTACATCAGGTTTACTCCCACACACGAACGTCATTAAATGTGTGAGAGTGAAATGCTCGTATTTTTATTGTTCACTTTTTTCAAGGAATTTTAATAAATCCACTAAAATTGTTAAAGAACAATCGTTGCAAAACAAATATGCCTAATTGTGTTATTTAAAACAATACATCAATACCTTATTTTGATATCATTATGAAAAATTTAATCTAAATATTTAGTCTAAAATTTCAAGGTAATTTCACGTTCCTATTAACTCTCATATTCAATAGATTGTAAATAACGATGCATCATGGCTTGTTAATTATAAATTACCTAAACAGGAAGTCTGTAATACATGTGGTAATGAAATACCTCTTGTTTACATAATACGCATACCTTACGATATCCAATGTTCGATATTACGCGATGATTGAATATTCAACGAGGCTCAAAATTAATGTTAATTGTTAATTACCTAATACTGAATTTACTATGGAGAGGTTTAAGCGTGTTATTAATTGTCACCTTTCAAAAATCCTTTTAAAATAATAGATGCTCTTGTTTGAGTACACATATGAAACTTTTTAGGGCCTTAGGCCGGGCCTAACTAGGCTGTGGTTGGGCGGGCGGACTCGGTGCCGCCCGTTGGGCCAAGCGAGGGTCTGGGTTTTTGCCGCCTCTTCGCTGGCTGACGACATGAAGGGGCGGATTTTTCCCAGACTGGGTTAAATCGTCAGATCTTAAGGTCAAATATCCGTTTAAAGTGCCGTACACGGGTATTTTTATTACTTTTTTTTTTTATAATTTTTTAAACTAATTTTTATATTAATTTTTATCTGTATAGAGTAAATAGGGACTATGGTAAACTACACATATATATTCAGTTATGTTACAAGTCTCATATACTACGCGAAACATAGATATATTCTATTAAAATTGTGGCCTACGATATTTTAATACGGTAGAGGTACGATTCATTCATAAAACTATCGTATTCTTAGGTTTGTTTACAATGCTTTGCTATGAATTGATATATTACGGAATTTATCCAATATAATATCAAACCGACTTAAGTTCTAGAACATAATCTTTGTAATTGAGTAATCCTGAATAATGGGTTATAAACAATTTCGACAATTTTCCTTGAAATGTTTTGTCACCAGTGAAGTTGACGTCAAAATGTAAATCCACGAGATTATGGTGCTTTTGAAATATACAGTTTTGAAAATAAAAACATTACTGCGATATAAAACACAAGTAATATCATCAATCCAATAATAGAAGCGGTGACCGTTAACGGTTAGCATTAAAGTATAATAAAATTTATTAAATTTATTTACTTATTAAACATATCTTTGGTTACAAATTTCAATTACCAATGAAAATAAATGTATTTATTTCTAAAGAATGATAGAATTTTTGCAGATGCACAGCATAAGAATTTATTAGTTAAAATTATGCCATGTACAACATAGAAATGACTGGAATTAAGCATAAGCGGAATCTATATTTTTAAATCCAAATGAAAATATTTCAAATTTCTTCAAGCGAATTTTATATAAAATGTTCTACTCCTAACTCAACAACATTATTTTTCCAAAGAAATGAACCCACCTTTGACCAAATTTTCGTTTACATGTATATATAAAAAACCCAAGCTAAACCATAAATTTCAAGTTTCCAAGTCGATTGGAAAAAGATGACGCGTTTTGTTCATGAGTGAGTTAGTCAGTGCAAAAAGTATCAATTTTTGGAGGTTTACATATCTGGGACTAAAAAAGTCACATTTATGTAATTTTAAGTGCTTTGTGGTTTCTATAATTGAACATAGCAACCAAGAACTTATCCGTGAACTATGGCATGTAGATAAGGAATCATACTCAATGACGGAACTAGATGGTATCGTAAAATCTCTAATATTACTAAAATTATAACAAGGAAATTCTGCACATTTAAAACATTTTAAAAAGAGTGATTGATTGACCTCAAAGAATGGTGACAGATGCCAGAAAACCAGTTTTAAGAATTTTTGTTGGTCTGTCTGCATGCCAATATGTTCGTTAATCACGTATAATCCACTGAAGGGATTTTGATGAAATTTAATATGAAAATAGTTTATACAAAAGAGCAATACACGAAAAAAAAATTGTCATAACTTTTCTTATTTCGAATTTCACGGGAGTAAAACCGTAGAACACAGTATTATATATTTTATCAAGGGCATAGATTTTCCTATTAGGACCATTATATTTTTCCCTGAGAAGAGAACTATAGTTAATGTTGAAAATAATATACATTGGACAACTTAGAAATTATTCATAAAAGTTTGTTGATAACATGTTTTGAAGTAACTTGAATGAAATATGCATTAAGTTTCAATTTATGAGGAAAAATATTGAGAAATTTAAATTGAATTTATTATATAATAAATTTGTTTTTTTGTCAAATTCTCCGAAAAATGTATGTGAGAAGTACATAGACATTTATATTTTCCACAATGTTCCATTTTCTAAATTTTAATACGAGGAATTAAATATAAATATTCAATTTAATTAAACGGACGTATATTTTCACAACTTCGTAAATACCTTACTGGCCATACTCCATGTAACCACAGTTGTAGCTATAGATATGGATAGCTATATATGGGGTTAGCAATTCTTTGGCTTTGTGAGAAGTCTCATCCGATCAATATCTCTTACAATAGAGTTTCGTTTTCCTTAATCGCGCCTAGGGATACCTTACCCCTAAGACGATTCAAAGACTAATAGGGTAATAGACAACGCTTAAAAGCTGCGCGGGTTCGGATGCCGCACCTGTTTTCTTGTTACTTGAGGACGTGGCGGTCGAAAAGCTTTATTTATTATGACGTCACTCTAAGCGTCTTGTTGGTGAAAATTCTCTCAGCTTTTCTTATTTCGAATTTCACGGGAGTAAAACCGTAGGACACAGTTAGTATTATATATTTTAGCAAGGGCATAGATTTTCCTATTAGGACCATTATATTTTTCCCTGAAAAGAGAACTATAGTTAATGTTGAAAATAATAAACATTGGACAACTTACAAATTATTCATAAAAGTTTGTTGAGAACATGTTTTGAAGCAATTTGAATGAAATATGCGTTAAGCTTCAATTTATGAGGAAAAATATTGAGAAATTTAAATTGAATTTATTATATCATAAATTTTTTTTTTTGTTAAATTCTCCGAAAAATGTATGTGAGAAGTACATAGACATTTATATTTTCCACAATGTTCCATTTTCTAAATTTTAATACTAGGAATTAAATATAAATATTCAATTTAATTAAACGGACGTGACTTTTCACAACTTCGTAAATAACTTACTGGCCATACTCTATATAAACACAGTGAAGTTATAGATATGGATAGCTATATATGGGGGTAGCAATTCTTTGGCTTGGTGAGAAGTCTCATCCGATCAATATCTCTTACACTAGAGTTTCGTTTTCCTTAATCGCGCCTCGGGATACCTTACCCTAAGACGATTCAAAGACTGATAGGGTAATAGACAACGCTGAAAAGCTGCGCGGGTTCGGATACCGCACCTGTTTTCTTGTTACTAGAGGACGTGGCGGTCGAAAAGCTTTATTTATTATGACGTCACTCTAAGCATCTTGTTGGTGAAAATTCTCTGCAGCTTTTCTTGTGAATGTACTATTTATGATAAACACTTACCCTTCTTACGGTAGTGACGGAGATTTCTCCTATTTAGATGACGAAAATTATTAAGTCAACATTTTGCTTTCTCCAATTTCCCTAATTTATTTCCCTAATTTTCACCAAATTTTCTGATAATTTAATAACAGGCGGGCGGACAGACATCTACGGATTCCCATGATTTAATGTGGCCGGTTTTTCTCATGAAAACAGATTTAATAACATGCTATTTTCACTATGCAGTTAAACAAACATTAGCTTACTTTTGTACAACTTACTGATATAAAACTATATAAATTATTAATTAACACCAAAATATTAGCAAAATTTTTTGATCTGTAGGTTTGCGATTTTGCAAGTAATAAGAGAATGAAGCGATTATAATCTGATTCCAGTTGTAAAGCCTATTGAATGCCAATTGCTCCAAATTCAAGTCAGCAGTACTACAAAACACCTAATGTGTGTTCCGCAAAGACATGATTCAATGTTTAGTATGTCATATACATGAAGAATATTCCTATGTTCAGAGAGTTCAAATAATATTATTGTGTAACTTGTAAGAAGTAATGTGGATTAAAAATTAAGACAAAATTAATTTCCTAATTAATCTGGGCATCAATGTCTATATATTTTTGTTTTACTGCGTGTCATTATGTTTCATGTTAATGATTTCTCTGAGGGAAATTTATTTCACATTGTGACTTATTGTAATTATAAATAAATTTGTCACAAGTTAAACCAAAAAAGGTTAATAACAAAGACTTTTAAGTTTGATGCTCACTTACTATTGCAGTACATATTTAAGTATTACATATACTCTGTATTTATTTAATTTATTTTCAACTTTATTAATTTCCTTACAACATTTTTGTTCGAAAGAGAAAATTTGTTTATTATGCCTGGCGTTATTTTAATATTACTTATTAATGTGTTACAGACAATAGTAATACTCAAAAAAGTAGTTTATTCAAGTTTTAAGTAGTTTTCATTTTGTCAATACGCGTTTCGATTACTGAACCTTTTTTCTTTTTACTACTGATCAGTTTCAAAATTCTGGCATTATAAAAAAAATATTCAATACTGGCAACGTTAAACTATATATATATATATATATATATATATATATATATATATATATATATATTTATATATATGTATATATATAAATATATGTATATATATATATATATAAATATACATATATATATATATATATATATATATATATACATATATTCATTATTAAAATTTTAAGAAATGTTTCATTTTATAAAGCAATTTTTCCTCTGCGGTAATCTGAGAAACATATTTTATTTTCCAAATTTTTCATCATGAAAATATTTTTATGACAATGTTAATGATGGTTTCCAGAATGTCTGATAAATTTATTAAAAAATATTGAAATGTATTTTTTTTCTTTGTTATCAAATTTGTAGAGCGTCCTTGGACAACCTAACATTTTAAATGGAACTTTTTTAGTCCCATCATTAATTTTGTGAGTCCGTCAACTCTGTATTGAAAATGTAGTGTCTATAAATTTACACAATGATAGTCAATTGTATCGTAGAGACGGTTCCTTCTTTCGCTGCGGTATTATTGTCACATGTTTTAATGAATTTACTTAAATTAATTTGTAGAATACCAGGTTTTGTTTTGGAAATAAACTTTCATTTAAGTACCAAATAAAAATATGTTGTTGTTTTTGAGAGAATGTAGAAAAACTGACAAGTGATGAAAACGGGTAAAAACGCAATAGTACAGGAATATTCCGTCATCGTAAAGTTTTCGAAGTCAAATATACCGTTCGTTTAGAAACAAATTTTAATAAATAATAGAAACAGACTTGGACTAAAGTGACGTTTTTGAAAGAATACATTCGTCATGAAATTGCATTTACTTACTATGATCTATACAAAAGTATTTTATATGGTTGATAATATGAAACACAATTGAATTCAGTTTCTGAAATAAAAGTTCCAATCCACAACCTGGTCAAAATTGACCAGGTTGTGAATTGGAACTTACACAAAGTTGGTCACGGGATTTAAATTTATTTTGCCGCCAAAAATATCCGATCAAACGTCAGATCGTCAGAAATTATGGCTAAGTGTACCAACCCATATGGATAAGGCAAATATTTCATTAGATAAAATTGTAATTTAATGTGGAATGCTTTTTATACTTAAAGTTAAGAAAAACGACTCTTTAGAATACGCTTGAAAAATAATCGAAGTTTTCTGGAAATATGTTGAATTTCTTTTATTATTTGGAACTTATAAATATTACATGTTTCAAAATAAATTCAAAGAATCTGACACATTTTAGATTTTTTTAATTTCATTAGACAATTAAATGAAATCGTTTTCCAAAAACGATTCAGTTTATTTTAGTCCTAGTAAAACTAAATAAACTGTTTAAACTGAAATACGATTCTTCCTTTTTGGAACGTTTTAGATATTTTAAATAAATAATGAATCCAATTCACTTTATAAAATTTGCAGAAAATTTTCTTATCATTTCTTCATGGTTCGTTTTCTCTCCATATTCTAATGTTCACATAAAATATGTTAAGATGCTGGCTATATATAACTTTATATTTACTTAAAAAGATTTAATAAAAGACCAATTACTAATATTTCTTCATAATAATATCGCCATTCGTTCGAACGGACCAATCATTTGGAACGCGATGGAGTTTCATGGTTATTTTTCAGTGTGTTATTATATCGACAAAATTAAGGTTAAACTCGAATCAGCAGCAAAATTACCCTTGGTTTGGTCAATTATTATAAAAACTTAATATTTAAACTAGTACAATGTTAATTTAACGAGTGTTCAAATTAAAAAGTACAAATTAGAGTACTTCTTATTTGAACACTCGTTAAATTGTATATTAGAAAGAATAATTATCTATGTTGTTATTATTTTGGTCATTGTGTTCAATAACCTGTTTAACTAAAATAATAAAAATGTTAGTATTTTCTAAAAGTTGATTCCATTGATTTAATTTTTGCAGAGGATTATAATAATACATCCATACCATAAATGGATTCTCCCGATGATTCGCCAATCACACGTAAAAACTTCGTCGATGTCAAGATAGCAATTGTATAAAGTTTGTCCGAGTGATCTAGGTATTGTATTAGATAGTTATTTTTTTTTCTCATAAGAATTAATATTACTTGTGCAACTATAGTTTTTTTTTGACGAATTATTCATATTGCCAGAAGAGAATGCCATTTTTACATCACCGTATCCAGTTTTGCATTATAACTATGAGATCTTCGTGCAACGAAATATTGCTAATGAATTCACGACTTCTCAAAGCAAATATTTCACTTCATTTAAAATATATTCGTACTAGTGTCATAGACTATTCTCGGAAATCCCGTTTGAAATCCGTTCAGTGGCTCTTAAAATATATAGATACCGATATAATTTTATATAATTTTAAAGAAATAGTATACATATAGAATTTAAAATTTAAATTAAACGAGGCTTTTTTATTTTTAAGGAATTGAAGAGTTTTTAGTACCTATTATGTCACTAGTTATAATGTAATTATACCACACACTTTAAGATTCTGTCGACGATGGCAGGATCAAAAATCCAGACTACACGCAGATATTCAACGAAATAACTTCAGTAACGAAGAGACAAAATAGGCAAATAGTTTAGGAAGACGTAAAAGAAAATTTCGAGATTTTACCCTAGCTAACATAAAATATTGTAAGTAGATTAATTTTCTACATTAAGAAAAGAGCAAAGATGTCACTGCAAAATGTTTAAAGATTACAGATATAGTTACATAAAATGATGCCATCTAATTTTTAAAGAATTGTTTTCCTCCTAAGGATGAAAGGAGTTTATTTATTAAACATTTGCTCAAATCTTAGAGAAAGTGCAAAAAAACGATCGTGTATTTCACAGAATATTCTATGTGGTATTAGGAATCACGGAAACAAAATGTTTCCAATATAAACTCAAGTATGTTGCAAATTGTTCATTAAAATGTTTCGTATAACCATGCAAAAGATTACAATTTGTTGAAAAATAAATACCACGACAATAAATTAAATGATTAACGTGAAATATTATCTAGCGACGGAATAAAATCTCTCAAGACGAGGTAGATGTTTTTTGTTAAAATCTCAATACCAAAGAGTGAGTGAGTTCAAAAAAGTGATGTTTTTTATTTGCAACCTTGAATGACGATACAAAAGTTGTACGATTTTAACACAGATGAATTTGAAGAAGAAAACGAGGACGCGTAAGAGCCATTCTACACGTTTCCTTCTAATGATACTGATTTTAGCGAGACTAACTACATCAAACATTTTCAAAGATTGTATAGGGTATAAGACTATGTTAAACTAATAAAAACTTGCACTAAAAAGATCACCAAATAAATAATTCTTGATAACTGAATAACTGGTAAAAATACTATTAATATAGAGACATTTGTTGAGAAGAATAAAGTTAAATGGCAAAAAAATAATGTATTCAATTGAAGAAAGAAAATACTTACCACTTTCTTTATGAAATCGTCTACAGAATTTCTTGTCCAAGAGGTAAAAACTAGACCAAGGCAAAAAATTCCGGGAAAAATGCTTCTTCTAACTTTGGAACTCCCTGTAAATTTAAAGACCTTAACTTCAAATTCCACTTAATTTCATGGTACTGTTTTATGTTCTATAAACGCCTTAGAGGTATTGACGTATTGAAGGCGAACTAGACTTTGAATTTGAGATTAGAGCACAAGAAGATCTTGACTCTTATTTAGTTCTTTCATTTCATTACTCTGTATATTTAGCGGTATATTGCTCAAATAAATTTTAATATTTTCTAAAAGTAGCCTCAATTGATCGTAATTTTAATTCATTAGCACAATGATTCAATATTTCGAAAGCTTAGAAAATTTACATTTTTAAATATCCATACAAAATTTGATGCTTCAAATATGATACACAGCTATTTGTTGTGAAATAAAAATTGTTTAATTTCAGAGTAAAATTAAAGTAAAAGAAAACCAAATCATGTCTTCTATATTACAATAATAAATTAAAGAATCATACATTAATGATTCCACAGAGTAATAAGAGTTTGGATTTCAAACTCAGTCTATTGAAAACAAGAGGCTTATGATTCGGAATTTTTTTGGAAACTATGTCCAGTTCTTATTTACTTTTAAATAGTAATAGCCTAGAATTGAAACTATAGGAAACAAGACAATGGATTTCGTGCCTTTAACCTATAAGTATGCCTAAAGAACTAATATTGACAATTTTTTTTATTGTTAGGATGCTATAATTCTTCTTTATTTCAGAACATAATAAAGAAATTGAAGTTTTAAGAATATTGGTTAATTACTAATCTTATTTAAACAATTTTTCGACCTAGGTCAATAACCAGATACAAAAATATTTATTTTATGAAACCGATGAAGTTTCTTCAATTGATTTATAATTTTAAAAATAAGCGTCATAAATACATATGTATTCGATGTACGAGATGTACGATGTGTAGATTAAACTTATTATTACATGGAAATATTAGGCTCATTTAAATTTTAATTTTTTTTAAATTCAAGTCAGTACATATAAATAGCAACAATAATAATTATGTTTAAAATTTTTATAATATTTCCATACATAAAACACTAAGTTTGGAAAACTTCTTTCGAAATGTTCATACGTTAATTCCGAATTTGTTCATTGTTGTTCCGTCGAAACAAGGTCCTCCACAAAGGGTGACGAAAGCTCGATTTTCAATTTACCTGTGGGCAGCCAGTCCCAAAATGAATAACTCCCAAAATATAATAAGGTCAGAAAAAATATCATTGTTTCAAAATATCGCAGCGACCGTTGCTTACTTTACTGATAAATTAAAAATTAATATGAAACAAAGTGTTGACCCAGTGACTACCGTCCCGTACGGGAATTGAAAGTAGATTATTTTGAACTGGAAAACGGTTTCGGTACATAAGAAAAGGCTTAATTAATCGTTCAAATAAAAGGTAAGGTCTACTTGAATTGTTCTTAAAAAGATGTTAACTGACAGCAATCGAGATGTGATAATACACGTTTAAGTGGAAAGAAGGGCAGCGCGTGCGATGGCGGGTGGTCAGCCGTGGTCGTGTAAATCGTATTAACGTACAGTTAGTACAATAAATATTTGAGAGGTTTCCGAATTAATTTGGGCAAGAAAAATGAAAAGTTGGATTTTTTTTGGAACTCTTTAATCATGATTGTTGAGCTGCATTTTTATTTACATCTTCACTATTTCATTTCTGTGGCTCGTGAAATGTAAATATTCTATTTAGTTCAACGTTAATACAGATTTCGTTAGTTTTAATTACTCTAATAATAAACTATTGCCGCAGTTTATAACTGTTTCTGGGTTTCTCTAAAACATTAAGGATAATGATTAGGGCATTCACTTCTTTAACTCTTAAAATTATCCAACTCTTTTACTATTTAACTTACCAAATATTTAAATTATATATATTTATATATATATATATATATATATATATATATATATATATATATATACATATATACATACGTTAATATATATGTGGATAAATAGCTCTCAAATTTGAAAATAAAATATGATACAAAAAGATTTTTTTTCACATCGTAACATTTAAGAAGTATATTAGTTTACACTTCTTTATAGCGTTACCTCCATTTCTACGCAAATAAATCTTAAAAATAAATGCACTTAATTTTTCTGTTGACAATAATAGTAATCTAATGGAAAATCTAATTGAATTACCATTAGATTTTCTATCGTGCGTTACTGTCCTATCAGATTTATTTTTTACTTTATCACCAGGTAAATATAAATTCAAATATAATACATCCGGCAGGTACAATTTGTTTGCGAGTTAGTTTTCGTACCTTCTGCTGAGAAGAGTAAAATTTTGAAATGAAATGAAAAACAAAAATAAAACTTCATTGTTTGTTGTAAAACTTCATTACAAATACGTAAACATTTGTTCCATAGCTTTTAGTCACATAAATTATGAATATAATTAAGCCAATAAAATGAAGAAATATAATTTAATTATTTTGGAATTTTTCCTCAACTTGCGCTATCGAACTTTCCTTCGTACCGAATCATAAAATTCTTAGTCAACGAAATGTACCCTTAGTAGCTTTGGTGAATGAATTATTAACAAAATATTAAAATATCTGGAAGATCATTTCTTTCTATTGAATTCATTTAGAAACTAGATTATTTTACAAAATTTTTGTATTTGATATTAATTGTAACTTGATATTTGTTTCAGTTTCGGAAAAAAGGTCTCGGCAGACAGACCAGCAGAAGGTCGGAGAGCAAAGTAATCCATTTTATTCGATAAGTGTTCCGTTTTTTTATTATGAAGTGTGAAATAGCTCTTTATACTCTTTTTCTTATTATTTTATTAGAGCAATATACGCACATTATTAAAATTAAAACCAATATTTCGAAAGTTTATACGTGAGATGGCGTAAAACTCGCCGAGAAACGATCGGACAAACGCACAAGAGTTCGGGTTTTACTATTTGATATATGAATTATTAAATACAAAATACGAAATAATTTCATATTATTTACTATTCGTACTAAGTTTAAAGTACAAAAAACTCGAAACGGTTGTTTAAGAAAAATTGTTTAAATTTTTCGTTAAATTTAATTTGTAATTGCAAGCTTTTAGCTTATGGCGTTTAGCGAAGCCCAAATAAAATAATATTCTTTCCAAATTTTCAGAAATATTCATTATTCATTTTATCACATATTAATTTAAACTTGCGCGTAAGCAAAACTTATAAAACGATGAATTTATTATTTAACCACAGTTTAGAATGACTAAACTGGCTGTATTCTTATATGAGAATAGTCATCGTTCCCTTACCACAGACAAGACTTCACAGGCGTATAAATAATCAAATACATGGGGATTTTATGCCAGAAAATATCCGTCGTTACGTCGTTGAATGCGGACTTTACCTTTACGGAACCTTTTTACACATCGCAGGCGTCTATTTATTCGCATCCACGCGTAGCGGTTTTGGCTTTAAACGATCTTGACATATTTTATCATTTTTGCGTCATTTTAAACATTGTTTTGTTCTCAGGCCCTGAACCAGTCGTAATGCTCGCCGTTTGTCTCAGTTTACCCCTGCATTTTGCATGTGCAAAGTGTGTGAGATTGATTCGGATACATCGCAATTGTTACTTGAAATTGTATATTGAGCGACTTTTGAACTGTGATAATAGAATAAAACGAAATTAATGTACTCATGTCATTTTGCTCTGGTTATGTGTCATTATCAATCATAATTTTTATGCTGGTATGACACTCCTACTTAGAGTTAAATATATTAAGTATATTTATTTTTCACACTTTTTACTCAGTTAATATATTATTTGGCGCGTATATTTTCTAATTAAAAATATTGCCTAAATATTGACCAAGATGCAGAATGTTACACATAAAGCATATATAACTAAATGTAATGAGTCACGTGACTTCCTAATGACTGTCATAAAATATTGGTATTATTTTTAACAATCTTCTTGCGTTTAATGTTTCGTCGTCGTTATCTAATTAAAAGTAATAATTTCGATAATTAATTTAACTGGGCCTGCAATATATTAATCAATCTACAAATATGTAACAAAACAAAGATAAAATGATAATTTTAAGGTTCAACGTAGAGGGAAAATGGTAAAAACGTTTTCTTTATAACTTTAAATGAAGCGCTGGTAATAATTCATTCTACGTTGCCGCAAAATTATTTAAATTTTGATGATCACTTATTAGCACTACTGAAATTCAAAGCTCTAATAAAACTGCTTCTTTCTTAATATTTGGATAATTTTAACCTCCAAAGATCTAGAATAATTTGTCAAAATAACTTGTAAATGGACGCAATTAGATGAATTTTTAGCTATGAAATATTTCTTTTAAAATTGCCTAGTACACGATGCTCTTGCGATGGGGGGCTAATTTATAAATAAAGTAGTAATTCAATTTTATTCATAAATTCTCAATTTCAATTTGCAAAAAATCGTAATCAAACCTAGATTTTACTAGATTCAAATAAACTTCATTATCTCCAAAATACCGAATAGAAGTTTTACTGATTTTACTCCTTTTTTGGGATAAACTACTTCCATATTAATAAAAGAGTTAAGCATTCCGTAGTGCACACTCAACATACGTCTCGGGTATTAACTCCCCGAACAATTTATTCAGCATTATATAGTATCGCTACGAGAAATATTGCTTAAAAGGGAAAATCTATTTTATTGCAATATTGTTTTTCTTAGGTTTTCTTTCATTTATATTAAATAATTTCATTAAGATGTTTATATCGATACCAGGATTATGTTGAAAAAGAGGCAAACTTAAATACTTTGTGAGTAAATGGAAAGTCCATTTACTTGTTTCAATTATTTATTTTAAAATTCCTTATAATGACTGTTTTTATTTATAGATGCCCAAACAAATACTAGAGTATTGAATATATTTGGTGTTAATTTTGTAGAAATTCATTATTCGCAATTAAATGAAACTACATGATATAATATTATTTCTACTTTCTTTAAGTTTTTATCACGACCTAGGTTTCGTTGTACTAAATCTTCAGGTGGGCTATTAGCAAAAATTGCTAATAGCCCACCTGAAGATGTTTTGATACAATGAAATCATTAAAAATGAAAAATTTTAAAGAAAAAAACATGAAAAATTTTAAAGAAAATAGAAATAATACTACATCACTTAGTTTCATTTAATTGTAAATACTAGAGCTTAATTAATGCAAACATTATTCAAATCAAGTAAAAAATAAAAATGTTCTTAGCTCAACAATATTTAAAAAAATGGACGAAATGTAAACTATTTTTATTTACACCACTACTAGCTTTTAAGTTGGTTAAAATATAACACGATGCCTTTGGTGCGTTAGGTGTCACAACAAAAGCTCGATCAAATTGTAGCTTTCGCTATCTGTCGCTTTTTTTCCACTATTTGGATTTTAATAAATATTTTCAGTCCACTTAGTATGAGTTATCCTGTATCTGTATCCTCACAATTGTTTCTTATTACCCAAGATAAATCAACGAAATGAAATACTTTTTTCACTATAAATATTCTGATAGGGACCAGTCAACCAGTAAATCCGCTCCAATCATCTTCAGATAAAAAATTCGACAATCATCTCCAGATAATAAAACTAATGAACCATGAAATCTCACTCCCTTTCCTTTTTCCCAAAAAATTAATTTTATCGTTTCCGGGTGAAGATAAAGGCTGTAATGCGACACTTTTTACGTTTGGAATTTTTAATGTTGTATGTTGAGATAATTATCCAAATATTTGTTTAATTTTGTAAAGTTAATTTTACTCTTTAAAATATATTTCTTTTATATTTTTGAACCTATTTCACGTTTTTAATATAGAAGCTGCCAAAATGATTATGTAATCATTTCGGTCTCTTTTACCTAATTTTACACTTCCATGTTAAAATAAGTCACCCTTATAATTGCGTATCGTCTTTCTTTCCGTTTGATAAAGCCTCTTGTTTCCCATAATTTAGGTGACATTAATTCATGTGATATTTTACAATCGGTTGTTTGAAATAGGGATCTAAATAAATATAAAACATGATGACGACTAAGGTAAATCGGGTTTTCTGTCAAGAGTTTTCAGATAGGTTTTCAAAATGGGTTTGTGTAACTATTCTAAAGTCTTGTTCGTAAAATATTAAATTGTGTATTGATATGCAATGTATCGCCTTCTCCTTTTTCAAATACGTATTTTAAAAATATAGAAAACTTATAGGCACGGTAGACATATGATTGAAAGGTTGAATTAAGAATGTTATGGTAAACTGGGATCAATAATTTGAATCGATTACAGATAACTACAGAACCATGTTTGTACATTGTCCTTAAGAAGTACTTGGCCATTTTTATATATTCTTGTTCTCTAAGTGTGATTTGTGTTAAGTTTTAATTAGACTCGATGCTTCTATCGATTTTGGAGTGTAGCCGTTATTGTAAGCAACCATTATGGTAGACTGTAGCTACTAACTACTTAGAAAGATAATCATTATTTTATTTATGTCAGTATATAAATAACGATTAAAAAAATCAATGTAGTTTTCAAAATTAACAATAAATTTAGTAAATCACTCATTCGTTATATCATTAATGCCAGTTGAACATTGGAATCACGACTTGACCTTTGGTTGAAATATTAGTTAAGCTAGAGAAAAATATGGTATATATATAATTTTAAAGGAAATTTTAATATGAAAGTTGGAGAACAAATTTTAATCTACTGACAACTGGAATTCAAATTCATAGTTGATTGGAATTGAAATGAGAGGTATCTAAATAAAAACTAAAAATTCATTGAAGATCATTGATGGGAATGTTTTTACAAAAGATAAAATTGTACTTAAATTTCTAACCGATTATTACAAGATGTGGAATTTAGAATTTGACAACTTTCTTATATAGTGTTTTTTATTTTTTACCAACCAGTGCTTTTCTTCTAAGCTGGTTCAGTTTTGAAAATAATAAAATATTAAAAAATATTCTTTGAGTATTCCGTGAAATATTATAAATTTAGCTTAATAATGGAATAATCGTGTGCATTTTATAATCAAATGTTTTATCTATGTGTGCGGTAGTGCGCAACTAATTTGCCAACATTGTGCACGACTTGTGTGTATTTACATGTTTGCGCGAAACATTTCGAGCCATTTATGACACTCCCTTGTTTCAAGACCTATTTGACATACCAAGTTCAAAATTCACACATGCAAAGATATGATAACATAACAAAATTTTAATATAAATGACTATCATATAACCTTTTGATTAATTCTTTTCGTTTACCCACGAAAATTGCGATAGTCGGAAATGTAAACGAGTCAACACATTCTACTTGAAATGCTCCAGAAAAAAGTATCAATATTTCTTTTTCCTAATATTGAAAATTAAGACGTTTTAACGTGTTATATGTTTCTATTTAATCAAACTTTTGTCTTCTCCAGTTCCTTAAATGGAAATTTCTGATCCTAATTTTTTGTCAGAATTGTAGTTACCGAGAATAAAACTACCCTTTTTCAAAATATAAGCTAAATAAGGAGAGCGTTTATAAACTTTCAAACCCTTTGCGTGTCGAAAAAAATTACTGCATACTTAAAATATAGATTTCAAATATTTTATAGCCATTGAACTCTAGAACATTTTGTGTAAAATTATTTTAATCAAAGGCTAAATTTTAACCAATTTTCATTTGTGTTTTACATAAATGGATTACATTTACTCTTGCTTACGCTTCTATCTATTATGCAGCTTTTATTATTTTAACTAATAAATGCCAATCTTCTTTCTTATCATGTATATGTAAATTTATCCATTCCTTGTAAATATAAATATTTTATTTTTCTGGAAGTTGAAAAAAAAATGTTGTTCACATTAAGATATTTTATTCATTATTCGTTTTGAGTCGCCATTACTTTCGCTCAAGATGTGGCGTTATATGTATTTTACAACGTGGTAAGGTATTTCTCTTAATCACTATATAAATTTTGAACACATCACCGTGCGTCATTTCAGACAAAGAACTTTAGCTTATTGCAATAAAATTTACATTTTATATTCGATCCCAACGATGGTCATAAACTATTTTCAAAAAGTTTGATATAATAAGAATTCACCTATAATTTACTTAAGTCATACAAGAGTTTTAATTTATGATCATCATTTTGAGTTGGGATAAACCGACAGATTATGAGAGAAAAACTGCAAGAAATCAAGAATACCCGTAATGTATCTTACCAAATACTACTTTCAAATTCTAATTGTTGTAAGAGTAGGTATACAAATACAATATAATATGGTATATGATGTGGTTTTTACTTTTTACACGTAAAAACTGCAAATTACTTTTTTCACAAAGTCTATACTCAACTAACATATTTACATAAAATCTTAATTCAAATACCAGAACAGAAATGATCTTGAAATGTAAAAGCAATATTTTCTCCTACAAACAAAATTAAACAATACTATAAATATGTCAAATATTTCGAAATATTCTACTATGAGCCACTAAGCCCTGAAGACGTTTTGCAATATTCCTATTAACCAATGTAATTGTACAGAAAACAGGTAAATACCACATTGTATTCCTGTGCCTGCTAGGCAGGTTGAATAGGTAATGATTTCGTTCTTTAACACAACAATCACCCAATAAACATACTATTATTTTAAAAATGAATGCCAAAAGCAATCCTGTGTAGTTAAGGGGCGTTTACCCATCCATGTTAAAAAAATAAGAAAGGATATAAGGACAGTAACGGTAAAATTTAGAATATAAATTTTAATTAAACGTTAATGTTTCCGCTGGTTAAATGATATGTATAGTGCGTCGGAATGAACAAAATAATTGTTTGTATTTGACGTTTTTTGAATATTTTACATAACTACTATTTTCCCATGTTGTTAAATGCGTTATTGTAGACTAATATCCGTATGGTTATGAGATAAGCGATAAGAAAATGTATTATACGATTTAGAACTGAAAGTCGAATAGTATTTTTGAATTTTTTAATTTTGTTACTATTATATATATTTTCTTCTGATATTACGTGAAAAAGACTTTGTTTAAAGGAATGAAAAAAATCATTATTTTTTAAAATTATAAGCAAATCTGAAGAGGTAAATGTTATAATTTATATTAACAGTGCCTACGACTCCATTTGCGTGTAATAATTAAAAAAATTAGTTATTTTTCTATTATATATTGCTGCTGCGTATATACTGTTACCATGCCAAATTTCATCAAAATCTGTCTGGTAGATTTTGAATGATACCTGTTCAAATTAGCATACAGAGAGATAGAGTTCAAAAAAAGTCATTCTGGCTTCTGTTTTTTTAATCTATACGCCAAATAAATCACTTCTTTAAAAATATTTTCAATGTGCAGAACTCATTCTATTGCAGTTTTATTATAAGTATAGATAATACAGATGAAACATTAATTAGATTGACTTAAGTCAATCCTGCTCTACGTATTAGCTATGTTATTAACATTCTAACACTTAAATAAACCCCTTGGTAATCTCGTATATAACCCCATATTGCAGAAAATATATGAATCTAAAAGGTGTCGTTGGACTAAAAATGATAAGATTATCTCTTCTTATATAAAAATGCACGGTTCTAACCCGGAAGTCGCTTAGGTTGAGCAGGAAGTATGAGTTGAAGTGCGGCGGCGCAACAGGAAATAGAACCTAACATTATGAAAATATATTGGTCTCTGCACGGAATCAATTTAAAGGAACAGATGCATTAACGTTAATTTTGTTATATATAGCTTCTCAGTTATAATTTTTTGTTACACATTTTAGAGTAAATATCGGTGTCCATATTTATTTTTATGGTATTATTTTTGTATAAAACCAAACCAACGAAACTTTTATTGAAACGCCGATAATATTATTTCTACTATTTCTTAGCCTTATATATTTACTGTGATCCAAACAAATTTATTTTATCTTTATTTATTTGTCTTCGCTTTTCTGACATTTGTGAATATTTTTGTATAGATTGGGAATTAGTAGTGATTTTCTGAAGCAATCTGACATACGTTTGTTGTCTCGTTATAAATTTATATCATTCTTAGCGTAGTAAAGCTAAAAAAAGTAAACATTTTATAAACGCTTACCTGTCTATCCATTTGTCCATTAAAGTGATGCTTTAAGAAACCATTCGAGGTAAATACTTAAAACATGGCACAGTAAAAAGCATATTCCGCATGTGCCTCAAAATTTCTAAATTTCTAAATATCGTAAAAGCAGCGATGCTATTGAAACTTACTTCATCTTCTTATACTTATGAATACATTAATTACGACATACACTATATATGCTCAAAATTTAGATCATATGTTAGTTAATTTATTTTTCTTGATATTCTTGATAGGTCATATATGAGAAATAACTTACCTATTCCTTTATCGCCACTATTAGATACGTCCTGTCGAGTCGGACAATAACACATTTTATAAATATATTAATAAAAATATTGAATGAACCAAATTATAATATAATTCAAAAGCAACAAAACAAATATAAGAATAATATTCGCAAGACATATTATCAAAACGTAACATTCGCGTAAAAACAAAAACGATACTATAGCTGTATTTTGTGATATTATTTACCGCAGTAATTAATTTATTTATTTGCCGATTTATAATATAGTTAAGTAAGTCAAAATATATAAAATATGATTGTTCATATTTATTAGATGGTGACACTATTTCAAAGTAATAAATTCCACTGGTGACAATCCCCTTTAGAAATGCAAACAAATCAATAGAAGTTTTCAAAAAAAGCAGAAATATTTTTAGCAATGGGTAGGTATGAATGTAAAATTTATTCCCTAATGCCTTCTTGGACAGGATCGATCTTAAAGTCGATAGACTTAGGCTTGAAATTAAAAATTAATATAAAATAGAAAATATGATTTCGAACACAGTTTGATTCTTCATAGTTCTACCTAGTAGTATAAATAATGTGTAAACATCAGGAAATACATCGAAATGCAAACCGAAATATGGACGTTTATATATACGAAGATACAGGGAATAATTGAATTAATTGCATATTAAAGATTAGAAGAAATTATTGGAGAGCTTAGGCCTGATTTCCGTACCAATACGCAAGTGAGGCATTTTGATTTAATATTCGTATAAGTCTTTCAGATAAACACGATTTAAAAACAGGTCTAAAGAAAAATAAATACAATTCATATTTACCCAAGAATGCTAAAATTGTTCATTAACCCTCTACTTAGTAATTTGGACGAAATTTTACATTTCGGCGTTTTTTTCTTTTTGATAATATTAGATTTAATTTCAAGTTTTATTTTTCATAAGGTCAAAGTATTTTAAACAAAACAAAATACAATGATATTTAAAATCAATTATTTGTAATAGATAAAATTGAAACTTCTCTTTACAGCTAAAATTTGTTCGGTTCACAACAGCTCACAATTAGCGAAAACAAAACGTAACCGCCTTTTATTGGCTTTATATTAGCTCCACTTGTATGTATATAAGTATGAATATAATGGAATCTTCCAATGAAATATTCAGCCTATTTCTATAATCTGAATTATTTAAAATTGTGCAAATAATTTTAGTGTCAAGAAACGATGATATTAAAATTGTTTCATAACTAAATTATTAGACAATGAATGTTTATTATTATAAATCATTTTTAAATATAAAGACTTTGGTCATATGGGAAGGATGTCCTACAACTCGGGAAAGTTTTTTTTAATAAACTAAAAAAAGAATAGGGTGATTAACAAAACATTAGCATTAATTTAAAAAAGCGTGTGGTGCTCTCGACTTATATTTTTATAAAAATCCCTCCACGCTTTTTTCACATCAAAGTTAATTTTTTTGTAAATCACTTTACTATCTCCGTTTATTGAAAAAAATGAAATTTCGAAAATTATTAAAAAAAATGAATATCGAGTTGTGAGACATCTTTCGCTCTTGATCAAAATCTTTATATTTTAAAATGATTTTATATTTTTAATTCATGTCTCTACAAAAGTGTGTTAAAACCATAATTTCTTTATTATAGTGAGATCATAAACATGAAATAATATTAGTTAAATAATACTACTCTTTTGCACAAGTGACACAAAAATCTGCTATTCATTCGCCGCAACTTGCCTTCTCATATTTTGAACAAATTTTTAACATCTTATGGCCTTTCTTATGATTACACATAAAACAATTGTTTTCTTTTTTATGTTTATGATAGACACCAAACTCTTAAGACATCTTTGGTTAACTCTTAGTTTGGTCTAGGCTGTGGGTACCAGGAACATATAAGATGTAGCTTTTGGTACTGCAGGGTATAGAGGTGTTTCTAAACGTTCCTTTAGCCACATTTCCACTCACTGAAAATGTAATATATCTATAGATTATCTGCGGTGCACAGGCTTCTAATTAGTAATCCAAGTGTTGTGGCAATAAATAATATAGGCATTTATCATACCTGTGTTAGTCATACCATAAATTCTGCACATCGGCCATCTATTAGCCTTCAGCAAACGAGATATAATTGCATATTTGGTCAAATGTATCAACTCCTTCTTTTCCTACTCAATCATGTGTGGATTTTTTTGAATTTACAATAACTACTCCATCGCAATATGGAAAAAGAAACATAATTTCACTTGGCTTAAGTTTGTATGGGTATGACGGCAATGTCCGATGGCCGTCATAGCAAAACATCTAAGTACCTGTAGAAAGAGAGTGTTTGCTTTTCAGTTGTTTGGTATTTCTCTTTTACTATAACGAAACGTACCAACAATAGTTAAAAGGTTTTAATGATGGTATTAACCATTTGGTGAAAGGGATAGAGGTGAACCATATGCCGGAGTTACATTTGTATGGATCCCGTGAATAATTTTGGTGAGCTCCTTTACCCAATATTCCGCTGAAGGTAAACCATATGTTATTATTCATTTTGTTAGATAAAGTATTGCATCTACCATATTCCTAGTATACTTGGTATGTATATAATCATCATATATATTAATACGCTAAGGTTAAGATGTTACACTCCCTTTTTAGAAAAAACCTCACAACTAATCCACATAAATTATATATCATTTTATAGATAATTGTTTGCTCTACCGGCATCGACAACTAAAAAAATTATTATTGCTATTGTTTTTGCAAATTAATTAATTATTAAAATTATATACACAAAACAGCAATGCTGCCATCTAACGGCTCAACGTCAATATGATTGACGGTCGGTAAAATTTTTGTTTAATTTCAAATCCACTCACGTATAAATAAAGTGGCGCTTTAGCTCAATGCTTTTGATACTTGCGCCTCTATATGTCAATTTTAGTAAAATATTTGTTTGATCTGTCATCTGAGCTTCATAATGGAATAAATAATGCGAATACTTCGCACAGGTCACGCTAGTACCAAGTATACTAGGAATAGTATACTTGGTATATCCTAGTATACTTGGTATGTATATATAAAATTAGCATATTTTTGATGCCAACAATTGTTCATTTATGGTTACATTTGTTGGGGCTACATAATTATGACAACAATGAGCTATAAATTAATCCCATATATGTCTAATAGAAATTGAAAGATAATTCTGTCATTGTTTAACACATAAAAACTTGACGTCAAAACTCAAAAAAAGAATCTTTCTCTGCTCACGCATATCACGTACCTTTTCGCACAAAATTACAGAGCACTGAAGAGCTCATCAGATGTAAGAAAATTGTCATTCATTGCCACGTATAACAGTTGTCATTTTAAACATCGTTAAATAGGTCATCTTATTCAATATCACCCTCTTTTCGCTCGCAGAAACATACTCGTAGCGTGGGAGTCTGCATTACGGCCCTCTTCTGAATATTATGTAATCGCATTACCAAACAATTTGTGCCTTCTAAATATTATGTTACCTCATTAGCAGACTTACGAGCCTTACCAATCTAGAGTTAATAATTTGTTTTTCACGCATATCAAATGTGAAGAAGTGTAATCTAATTGAATTTTAAAAGTAAAATCACACCATAAAATTTCACGTACTGGTTGGAAAATTACCCAGTTAAAAACAGAAAACGATCGAGCTAAGTCCATATCTTAGAAGTCCACCAATAAAAATCTTTTGTTATTTTTTATCCTTTCTTAAGCTAAAGCCCTTAATGGTCCCGATGTCAAACTTTATTTAAACGGAAGGGACACAATAACAAACGATGGAATTTATGATTCCAAAGGAATAGGAATAGTGCGTTTGTCATTTTTATTTGCGCAAGCACACTTTTATATTTTTTGTTACGTGAAAGTCGCTGTATGTAAAGTAGGTAAAATTGTTGTCTTTAGTACGTAGGTCGCCGAAAATTTAAATCTATTTAGTAAATAGGTTCAGTGTCATATTTAATTAACGGACATTTACATTTTGTAAGTTTTTACTTACGAATTACTCTTTGAATCATATTCGAGATCATTACATAGTTGAATAATAGCTTCTATTTCTTTATGTAAAGTTAACATAAATCAAAAGATAACATCATAATCGTCGCATTAGGGCGCCTGATATGTTCTACCATTATCTTTTTCGTTTGTATACATAAAAGATAATGAACTAGGTTATATAAAGATACATATATGTATATATATATATATATATATATATATATATATATATATGTGTATGGAAGCGTTGTTTAAAGTTGAAATAACATTTATTGTGAAGTATCACAGGTGAATATCGTAGAAATACACGGTTTCGTGCATTTTTATTTTCTTTTTTTACTATTAGTACGTTGATCCATTATCTTTTGTATTTAAAATTTTACATCTAATCTGAATTTTGATTTCATGATACTTCCATTCAATTAGCGATGAACTAAAATAAATTAACATTTGGTTGATATGAACAAATGGTGTGTAATGATATAGATCCACCAATGTCTTCTTTTACCATCGTTATTTTTCCTCATGTTAATTGTATCAACATTTAGATAAATATACCAAAATACTCGTAGTTTAAGAAATTAAAGAAAATCATTATAACTTAAAATCGTTTTTTCCAAAAACAGTTTAGAAATTATTGAGAATATTCCTCCTAAATTTTTGTTTGAACTCATTTGCTTCTGCTTATCTACATCGATCGACAACTTAGATGATGAAACTTGTGGTTATCATGTAGGTTTTAGAGGGGCTCTACTTAGAATTAAATTATATTTTATACTTATACCTAGGAAACATCTTGAACTTAAAGTATTGTCATAAGGTCATACATAATGACATTTTATGGGCAGAGCATCAGAGAAATAAGGGTTGTATTGTATTTGCTTTACCAATATCATTAAATTTAGGTAGAGTTTCGCTACATAATTTATACACATATTTCTACATTATCATGGAAACATTGCTTCGTATAACTAAGTTTATGATAAATATTGTGTAACGATTAATAAACTGTACAACACTACAACTCATAACAATAATATATTTTATGGAATTTGTTCTCTTTTATAGCAAACAAGTAATATATAGGGGCAAACATGTTATAGTAATTAAGCAATTGTTCATGCTAGGAAAACGGAGAGTTCATAAACAATTTACAGTCAGTATTATAAAAAGTTGATGACTACGGAATTGACGAGCGAGAGTTTTTCCAATTAGTTATTTCATAAAATATTCCCATTTAATTATTAAAAATTTATATTGAAACTGAAACTTATTTTTTATACTGCAAAGAAAGGTAACTCATTTGGATTTAAGTGGTGCGCCGCCCAGAAGGGAGACAGTAGGAAAAAGAAAAGGACCGTGCTGTCTCAAAAACAAATACTGAATTAATTTATTTTGGACATGTACAGCCACCAGATGTTAGAGCTGGGCTCAAAATTCATTATAAAAACACCTAAGACAGACTTTATCGAAGCGATAAACGATGATCACAAATATCATCACATTGTCATGTTTAATATTACGAGGAAAGTAGAAATAATCGTAACATAGGACATTTTAATATATTCTCCTTTCGGCAAGGTTCGGATGTATATTAATTTCTTATCATGAAGCAGGAATTATGTGAATTTCTTTTTGTTTTATTTGTGTAAGTTTTGTTACAATTTTTTTATGCTTTCTCGAGTTTATTTTCTTTTTTATTCTAATGAAGATACATAGATTAAAACGGGTTTTTGTTTTGCGAATAAACATATTCATTTAGTTGCACACTGGGTTCAAGGTCGTTTTCATTAATGAAGATGCTAGCTATTGAAAACATTATTTCTCTTGTGAAACATGTAAAGAAATCAATAAAAGGGAATATAAAGGAAATTGATATTATTTGAGAGTAAGTGTTCCCATGTTCGTTAAAATCGTATCATTGGTTAATAGTTTTTTTATTTTTTGTTGATATGTATTCAAATGTTATATTGGATGAAAACGAAGTTTTTAAATTGATAATATCTTCTGAGACACCTTGACCAATTTTTTTGTGGGAAAAATTGTTGCAAGTCCACATAAAGAAAGTGACGCACTTCAGGTATACTCGGAGATACGGCAATGTTAGAAAAAGTTGAAAAAATTGTGTGGTTTTTCTTTTTTCCTATATGATTTAACCACTAATTCTTAATCGCTTCTTTAAATTCCGTCACCTACAAAAGTCCGTCTATTCGTATTCCGTTACGTATTCCGTCACCTACACCCAAAAAGTTAACTGACGTTACATCCTCCCTCTCCCCCGCCAAGAGTATACTCAGTATATAAAGTAAACATTTAAATGAAGAATCATCTTCTCCTTCTACAAATATGCTTATTGATTATGTTGTTTGTGATTTGTATGTAATAAGTTTTATAAATTAATTTAGCGCATTTGTATGCGTTAATATTTCATAATAATTATCATATTATTTAATGTCGAAATGGATCAAATGTGATTACATAAATCTGCACTGCACGTTTTCAATTCTAGTGTGTAGTTCTAAGCTCATCTTATTTTTTTTGTATGTCTTTAATATTATGTTTTCATTGATAGTTGCCGTGGCTAGGTATTTGACAAATGCAATTTCAATTATTTATTGATTTGTGTACTGAAAAGAAATTGTATTTTTAACTTACTAATGATAGCTTAGGAAACTTTAGTCGTTAATTGGAAAAAATAGGGTTGCATTAAAAATTCGATCATATGTATATCATAATGGATTCTGGTATAAATTTTCAGATTTTAATAAAATTGTTAATGAACGTTTTTTGTCAGCTTTATTTATGATAGCTGATGTTTTTTTAATAAAGTTTTAGAAATTGTAAGTTTGTTTCATC
Organism: Druceiella hillmani; assembly: GCA_039881145.1. NCBI lineage: Eukaryota > Metazoa > Arthropoda > Insecta > Lepidoptera > Hepialidae > Druceiella > Druceiella hillmani. The sequence continues at coordinate 5,385,204 of JAYKKI010000093.1, forward strand.
CGTGCTCATTGTGGTTTGTGTTTATTTAAATAATTATTTTATGGTTACTAACTTTGGCGAATACTCGTGGGTATGATCAGTTAATTATAAGCGATAACATTCTTGTCGAGATAACTTTATTAACAGTTAAGACCTTCTAACTATAAATCTTCCGAGGGCAATAAGTGAAACGGAATGGTACGGACGAGCGATACGAAATTAATTGATCACGTTTTGTGACAAATACACATGTGGATAATTAATGAATTAGAACATTTAATGGTTTGTTTATTTTGAATGTATATTACAACAAAAATGGACGGTAAATTATCTTATTGTTAACAAACACGAGGAGCACACTATGAGGTTTACGTACACATTTATCCACTTGTTAAAATTAAAGTAAAATAGTATTTCTTTGAACCTATTTACAAATACTAATAATAGACAATTTTTCACAACCTAAACATATTATTGCCTGCTACATCTTTTAAAGTCATATATGTATATATATGTAAAAAATGTTAAGATGTGAGAGAATTGCTTTAATTTCCTGTAATTTTCAATAAGATTTTAGTAAAACTGTTCTATTTATTATTTTTTCTCGTTAGTTTCCGATACAAGAGCAGAGGAATACAGCATTTTCATATATTTCGTGGAACATACTTTCACATATGAAATTTGAATGAAATATTTTTGTGTATGTGGTACATAAAACAAAATTTAAAGTAATTATCTAAAATTTTAACTATTAAAATAAGTATTTACAGAGTTTAAACCGTAAAATATGTGGATTAAATATTGTGTTACTATGTCATTTAATTTCTAGGTTGAAGTAACACCTCCTACGGTTTCTGAGAAATTAGGCTGTGAATATAGAAAAATATACATGTGTTGCATACTTAATCTTGTTTAGGTTTAAAGATATGATGCATATTTGAAAAATTGTGATATATATATTCATCACTATCTTCCTGTAACCTTTTAGTGGAGTAACCATTTCTAGTTTTCATCATTGTAGATAGCATAGTTTCGGCAATAAAGTGAGGGGAAGTATATCTTACGTCTGTATTTGAAGATATAGTAATGAGAATGGTGAAGAAAATATAGTTGGAACCCTTATAACTATCCCAATAAAAAAATATATTATACTACACAGGAAAAAACTTCGAGTGTAATATGCCCCATTTAAAATTTCCAGACGAATATTTTGATCCAATTAAGAGTGAAGAATTGGCAGTTTTTAAGAATAGCTACTGCTTTTTTCACTTTACTAATTTTCATGAAGTATTTTATGTCCACAACAACAGGTTTTACACAGTGTTCTATAATTGTTGATTCACAGTTAATATCAAATAATGAGTTTCAAAATCCATTCACTACGACCATTGATGGATAATTAAATTTGTTTTATAATATCGACAATAGCGAAATAAAAGAGTAATATTGAGAAGGCTTTAAGGTTCTAAAAAAATAGGGTATACAAACTAATAAATGAATTTATATCAATTTCCGTGAATATAATTTTCTACTATGATACAATTTTTGGTTACAAGTTTGATAAGGAAAATAAAAGTTGTTAAGTTCCAGATATTTTACTTTGGTTGAATAATCCGAAGAGAACTAAACACATTCTTCACATGAACATTTTAGTATGATTAAGATTCCTATATAAATAAAGAGCTTTAAAGAACATTTATACTTTTAATGAATATTAGTCAATATCGGTAATATTCAAGGTGAATATTTTAAAGATATGTAATACTAACGGATTTTAATCGCAATGGGAAATTTGTTATGAAATTACAATAGAGGATATGAAGTATAAAAACTATCACTGGCTAACTAAATAGTGATTTTTATATTTATTTATATAAATAAGTGAAGAATATGTCGAGAGTCGCCCTTGGTCAATATAGAAAGTAATCAAATCCTGATGAACGCAATAGTTGACTTCGGTTTATTATCATAAAATAGATATAATTTGACTGTAAATTTAAACACTTCTCACTATGTTGCTTCGTATAATGATGCCTTGATACTCGAGAACGTAAAGGTTTTTAAGAGAATTTTGATATAATATAATAAATTAGACGCCCGTCATTTTTTGTGGATTGATATTTTGTACTGCTTCTCTTGAACTATTGAATTAGTGACTTGTATTGAGACATATGTTGTGTTTATATGCATTTACATACCTATAGCTTATACTCACACCACATTTTACTCACATTTACTCCTGCGTACTATTACTTTCAATATTTATCTTTAGTTCATATTTAATTATTAATAATATTTATTCATATATTTATTAATCATATTCTTAATTTAGTTTTTCTGGTTTTCTTTCGTCAATGATTACATAATTTTTATTTACGTTATCATGGATACAAAACGAAATGAAAGTAGGTGAAGACGCGAGGTAGGGATGATCGAAATGTATTCAAAACACAAGCTATTATCTTCTTAATTATGTTGCTTTTTTTGTCGAAATTTTCCATTCACTTGAGGTTATTGGATCTAGTTTACTGATAACCCCTGAAAATGCAAATTATAATTTACGTCGATCAAGTCAATTTTGCTCTACTTTGTATGAAACGGCATTCAATCTGACCACAGGGCTTTATTCTTGGCTAGAGTGTCTTGATATTGTGTAAGACAGATGGAGATCTATTACCGTAAATACAAATAATTGGTCCGAGCTCTAGGGTAGAGACGGGCAAGAATATTTTATGAGAGTATTATTGACAAATCTGTAACTGCTACCAATAAAACGATGATCACTTAATGTAATAGTGATTGATTCATAATCCTAGGTTAATATAATCCTGCAATTTTTATATCGAATTAATAATATTTCAGTTGCTTTATTGTCTTATAATTTATACTTGACAAGTTGCCAATAACGGGCTCTGAATGTTCACTTATTAAATAATCAGGAATAAAACTAATGGACTATGATGGTTATTGATATAAAATAATAACTAACTGAAATATAATGGCGTTAAAAATATTTTCTCAGAGTAATATTATTCATATATATCAGTTAAGAGAAATGCAAAAACAGATAATTTTACTGGCCAGCAATCTAACCAATACGGTGAAAATAAAATATTCAACTTCTTGTCAAGTGTTCAACCTGACGTTAGAATATCGATTATATTCTATTAATTTCATGGCGAAATACTGAATGGAAAATGCGCTCTTCATTCAAAGTTGCATACTTTACTATTCAAACGCACTTTGGAATAGTTTGAAACTAAAAGGGTACGAGCATTAAAAAGTTGCAAATGTCACCAATTTATGGCCTATAACTAAAATTGTGGTTGCTAGTTTTAATAAAGCTTCAAAATCAGTTGGTGATTTTAGTCAGCCAAAAATATCAAATTAACAAATGCAAAGTTTGAATAATTAGTAAATTTTTATATAATGCACTTTCTGATACAATATCCCGATATATGTGTCTAACTTTCATTAACTTGCATTGGATATAATCAAGAGTGAAACCTTAATTCATGAATAGTTACCTACTTTCAGTAGATCGGTATCAGATATTTAGTGAAATTTTAAATATAAATTATAATTATAAACCTTTTACTGTTAGCTATTTTTTTAAAATGACACTAGTGTCTATATTAATAAAAAATATTACCTTTGCTTTCCATAGAGTAAACAAATAAAGAATGGACATTTATTTAAAAAATATACCTCTATATTTTTTAGTATTATACACTTCTATCTCTTAATTTATTTTGAACTTGTGAGATGAACTAAGAAAATATTCATAGAGTGTGCATACTTTATGCACACTTCTAAACTACTGTAAATTTATTATTTGATATACATTTGTTGTTAACATTTTTTGAGGGTTCAGATAAATCACAATAGAGAAACTAATCTTGTTAATAATACTTTATGCCCTGAGACCTTTGCCATCCATATGCGGCAGTCAATTAATTTATAACAAGTAGTATACAAGCTAAATTTAAATATTCCTATAAAATGCAGGAGTTTTGCAATGGCAATAATTTGGGATACAACTTGATTCCCTTCAGCTGTGTGAGCTTGCACTCGGATCCATTAACTGAACTTGAAAGGAAACACAAACTAGTTTGAGAAAATAATGTTTTTAACAGGCACTGAGGAGTGAGAAATAATTAATATTTAAACCAAATATAGTAGTGAAGATTAATATCAATCGTCTTAAGTGCGTATTGATAATTATTAACTTTTGTTTGAATTCGGTTGAAATAAAAATGAATAGAAAAAAATTACTTGAAATGTTATGTTGTCCTTATTATTACTGTTCAAATTAATATAAAAAATTTTTGTCAGTTTTTGATAGTTTCATCAAAAAAATATGTAGATCGAAACATCGGAATAGATACACCGGAAATGTGATGTCCGAGGTGTCTCCTAAAGATGTCACAGACGGAATTTAACTCAAAATTAATTGGTTCTCTTCTATGGATACTAAAGTTCTTCACCTCCTTTATAGAAACGAAAGCTCTCGTAACGGCTTGTAGTATAATTCCAAGTTAATGATAAAAGAACCCGGGCCAAGCACCAACATGTTACACAGACCTAATCAAGACACCGATGGAATTCCCGATAGCGCAATATACATGTGATTCCATCACATCAAATGACGAGGCTTTGTAAAACTGGCAATATTCACCAAATCAAAGTTCAAGCATGCACCTCCCTACTGATACGAATCACAATTCACGACTCATCTGACAAGAGTAGTGAGTGAAAAAATCTTACAATAATCATTTTATTCATTTGCAAGTTTCAAGGGCTGAATAACCAATTTAATATCCGAAAGAAATTTGCGTGTTAAAATCAAAACAATAAAAAAAGTAAATATCAATTTATCAGGAAACACGAAATCTTTTGAGAAATACGCGATATGTTCTATGAATGATATAGAAGTAACATGATAAGGCGGTGAATAATAAGATATTTTTCTAAAAGTATAATAGAAGTACTTTCACTAAATATACACGAAGGATATAGTTTTTTAATATTTATTTGTGCCTGAGTATCTATGGAATGGAACTGTCCTAGATCGAGTTCTTCTTGTACGTAACAAGTATTATTTTCAAAAATATTCTCCCTTTCCTATCTCTTTTGTTATGAGAATGTAAGTATAGTAGATAATACCAATTTTTATTTTCAAAAGTACTGAATATTGTCAAATATACTCAACTTTTAAAATAATACTTGTATATTTTAATGTAATGGTTATTCCATTTGTTAATAATTGATTGCAGTAGGTGAATAATGAGGGCCTCAGAGCTCAACTTATTATTAAAGCGATTCGATAGCTTGCCTTACATAAGGTCTAAAAGTTCTTGGTAGCATATCTATTTTGATGACATATACAAAGTGGTTTCACAGTCAATGTGGAAATTTTGAAGTAAGGAGACTGTACACCAAATTTACAAAAAAAATATTTATTTAAATAGGAGAAACATATTTCCTAACATTTTATTAAATATGTCCATATACGTAAGCATCATTCAGGACATTTTAGAGGGTAGTGAGCATACAATCTGGGAAGAATAAGTAATTTTATAGGAATAAAAAAAATGGGTGCGTGTACTTATGTACGCGCGTGAGAAGTTATACTTCTTTGGCATCATTAAATAATACATACGGATAGATAACCTCAATTATATTGGAGCACTTGAAAAAGTCTATTAACACAATGTTTTCACTAATATTTACGAATAGTAAATATATTAATCAAAATATTGAATTTAAATCACTACTGAATATAATTTATCAGCACATATATAAATCGCACTTATATTTTTTTATCCAATAAATTCAAATTAAAAAGCGGCTCACTGCGTCTATATTATGTACTTGAAGTATTTTTGTTACGTGAAAGTAATAATCATATCTATCAAAAGATGACGCTGCGCTGATGTAAGGAAATTATAAACTAATTGATATTTTAATTCTAAGTGAATACAAAATAAAGATAAAAACAATATTACCATAAAGCTATATACCTTAGGGTAATATTGTTTTTATCTATTATCTGCATAAATTAAAATCATCATCAAGTAAATCTGCATCAAATGGTAATATTGTTTTTAAATATCATCTGCCTCTCTGTATAAGTATTTATCTGTGAAACTTGGATATTAGATTTATTAGTAATATAAATAAAGAATCCCAATTAAGGACATCAAACATTTTTAAATTATTTGAAAGACAAATAAAATGCAAAATCTAAAAATAAAAAATTTGTCTTGGAGGCGCCGGGTATCGCTCCCGGTACCTATCACATGTTAAGCGAGCGCTCTACCATCTGAGCTATGCCACCAACGTAAGTTTCGTACAAAATATTGGTATTAATATATAGTCTCAATAACTGCAACTTCATACTGTAACTTTTGTGTGACGAATCTTAAAATTTCACTCCCATCATTTTTTCATAACGCGCCTAAAGAAGTATAACTTCAAAAATTATAAGAGAAAATATAGTGATTATAAAAATGGTGGTGGAATATCTCTTATTGGTATTTTTTTCGAATAACATTATGAATTGTTTAACATTCTTGCCAAAACGTAAAAATTACACGTTTAAATTTTAATTAAAGAGTTTTAAATCGCTGCCTTAAGATTTTTTTAATTTTTAGAATTTAATTTTGTTTTAAAATTTTTCTTCTGTAACATTCCCAATTAAATAAAATTCTATATATAATTAAAAGGAAAGTAACAACGATACGAACTAAGAAAATATGTCAGGATATCGTGACATATTTTCTGTTAGTCAGACATCTGTCATTTAATCGTGTTGACAAGTGTATTACGAGAGTTCATCAATTATTAAAGCTGTATTCTTTTTAATTTCACGCTGTTTTCCTCTGAACTATAAATGTAATTTCTATATATTCATTTAAGTAGAAACGAATAAGTAGTAAACCTCACTTTTGAAAACACTCACTGATTTATCAAGAATCCTTTGTAAAACTAACGACTGTAGTTTTATGTGTAAGTTAATTTGCGGTAGGTATTATTCCTCCATTTAGGTTCAACATCGAACTAATTGCAAAATGTTTTTGAGTAACGGAATGAGGACTTTAGAAAAGGAATGTACATTTTCAATGTAATTAGACTACGAAGTTAATAGACTACAGTCGAGAATCTAACGAGAGGTTGACCAGTTGAGGGCCGGTCGATAATTTAATTTTCGTAATCGTGAGATTAAATTATTTGCCAGTAAAATTGTCTCCTATTTCACTTTAATAATTGTACTCTAATGAAATACATTTAGTATAAAATTATGAAATCATAAACATTTTAAAAACAGTAGATTTTTTAAATATTGTTAATAGGAGAAAATAAATAAAGTGCATGTATATGGAGGTAAGTTTAAAATTTGCAAACAAAAGTCCAATATTGTTTGCTTTAGTCCCATAAGTATATACTTGATCTTTATCAATACAAATTGATATCTTTAAGAGATATTGGCGACCCGAATACGATTACTTCATCGATGAAAAGAGATAATGTTATTGCAAGAAAATCTTATTTATAAGAATACACTAATGCACTCTTGATTAACTAGTGATTTTACGCAGGGATTTTTGTGGTAACCTAGTTCACTTATGCATATATTTATCTACATCAACACGCTACTCTTATTACGGCTTTAACGGCTGTACGCCACTCTAATTTATTATGCCACGCAAATAATATCTTACGATTTAGTTTTAAAGTTTCTTTAAAAGTGCAATATGTGACTAAAATTTTTGTATTTTAAAAAGGCAAGTACTATTGGTTTCTATAGTTATAGAGTTACACAGATTATAAAGAAAGTAAGTAAACATTTGATCTAAGTTCAAAATATTTGACTCAATTTCTTTTAAATTAGAATTACATGTAAAAAAAGCCAACTCGATTTTATTTAAACTGAATAATCTGAATAAAATTCAATTAATAATATTAAATGTAAATATTAAGTAGTTAATGTAATTTCCAATATTCAAACTTAAACATGTGGATATAATATAATATCTCATTCCATATATTCATTATTTAATTTCTTATGTTGTCCTTTATTTATTAGAATGTTAACCAATTATATTCTGAATATTAGCACCTTTTAATTTAATCCTATATAATTAGTATTTAACACTACAAACAAATAACGCAGTCGGTAGATTTTTTCAAATGTAATGCATTTCATTTTTTAATATTTAAATAATTATTAAAATATACATTGTAGCGTAAAAAATATGCACATATTAATTTGTACATACATAAACATGTATATTGACCCACTAAATTTTGATTGTGGCTTTGTTCGCTTTTATTCTTTATTTTTTATTTATATCCACCAATAATATTTTATCTTTAAAATACCCTGCCTCGAAATAAAAATTACTTACAGCAAAGAGTGAATAAATCTTGCATCGTACAAATGTTCTTAAAGGATACTTGATTCTTGGGGATAAAGTACTTTATATCTTAACTTGAATACATATTGCAATAGTCTCAACAATTTCTATTCGGTAGTTGTAAAACTGCTAGCACGATCTTACTGCACATATTTTTCAAAGTGTTTTCTTCTTTACACATTTAAATCCATATTTTAAGCATTATCTACGTGAAAGGTATTTCAAATATGAATAGTAATGTTTATTTTATGCGCAAACCAACAGATGAACAAAAAAAGCGAAAGGCAAAACGTCTTTTGGGATATATATATAAAAAAGAAACAAAAGCCCTAATATAAATTTTAATGCTAATCCCGTGGATTCATCCAACAAAAGTTTCATTCAAACCGGAACACCAGTTTACTTAAATAAACGGATGGACTGACGAGAATGAGGTTTGGGCTTATGAACAGAAATACCTTTCTTACATTTTTAGTACAGACCACCTGTTTTTAGTGACTTCCTTGTAAAAATTTTCCCGGGATAAAAGGATGCATTTTTTGTTCAAGGACCAATATTCCATATTTATCTCCATTGCATTAAATACATGTATGACAAAAATTATGAGGTTGTTTGATTTGGTATGAAATTGGGATTGTTACATTTTAATTAGTGCTACTTTTATCAAAATGAGGCCATACATAGGTTTTATCAAACGATGCTTGCTTTTATCAAAACAATGCAATACCTTGATTGTGTCGATTTGATAAAGTATTGACTGGCAGAAGTTTCGCTAAAGAACTTGTTTCTTTCAAGGTGTAAAAGCACAATAAGATATTTTAGCATTTAATATGTAAACAATTAACAAATAGCAATTGAATAACGCCGTACTTGCATGAGAGAGCAAATTAAATGTTAAAATTGTTTTGATTAATATGTACACGAACGAAAAATTATGCTTAAGTTATAAAAAAAATAATCTTCAAATCGACATTACTAACGTTTGTGAAATTTTCGTCAAAGAGAAAGTGCACGAAATATGTCCCTTTTTAATGTTATAGTCTTTTCTCTCACAATCCCATGTCGATTAATGATATGGAAATATTATATCCAAATTTCCATGTGTACTACAATATTATTGATCTGTTACTAATTAAGACCTATATATTAGATAAATGATCGTCACTTTCTGCATAGATCAAAAAGATAGCGTTTACCTTTATTTGTTCTTTTCGACTCAATTTTTAAATATATTAAACTTTTTGCTGCGGGGATGTAAAGCGCCGGACTGTCTATTGCACCGCCTTGTTCAATTAAAGTCAAGTACAATTTATATCAACAGCTGGATACAATAGTAACGAGAAGCAGGCTACAAGGCTGACTATATGGTTATTTACTGCCCAATGTCAAAGTAACTTGAGCGAATATATGACGTATATATGGTACAGCCAACTTGAGGTGAATCTTGGCTGAAAATGAGAATGGTGAGCAGAGAAAATGAACAGATGTAGTACTAGGTAGTACAGCTCGGAATTTGGAGGACTGTTATAGCGTATCCAGATTAAAATTTCGAGTTAAATCATCTTTACACACACTTTAGCTCAACATAAATCTAATATTTTTAATCAAGAAAATCCAATTATTCACTTAAAAATATTATTCATATTAGTAAACTAATCTAAAACTTTCTATACAAAGAATTTTTAACGATTATTTTAGACAATTTGCATCAATATTCGTAGTCAACATGCAACTTGAAATTCTTCATTTTAAAATTAGTTGACATATTAAAAAAAAAACATATCACATTAATGTGTAAAACATATGGCAGAGAAACTTTATGGTTATTCCTGTTCAGTTTCTGACGCAGTAAATTAATAATACGATTGATAATTACCATGAAGGCTCGTTGGATAAAGCTGCAGTAAAAATTCTCAATGTCTTATTGTTTAAATACATCAACGTATGAAATTTTATGGAATTTTGATAATGAAATTAATATTTGTAAAGCTGAATATTTCAAAGTACCTATAACATTTCAGCCAAGTTTTAATTATTTTATAATTTTAATTTTAGTTTCACATCTTTTAGAATATTGAAAACCTTAAAAACGTACAAGTTTGGTAAAAGCACAATTTTTGACAAACGTTTTTCAAAGGGCATAAATAATTCCAGACATAAAAACGTTTTTTTCATAAATATTTTCAAAATTATTACGAAGGTAGCAAAGTGATCCTGATAAACTGTGATTCCAAAATTTCATTTACTTTGAAACCATGAAATCAGAACCCTTTTTAATTTAAATTAATTTAACATACTATGAATGTTATAATGAATCCCAAGCTTAGCTTGGGAAAGAGCCTGACCTTCGACATAGAAATTGAAGTGAGAAAATTAACACACAAATCCAAACCAACGTTATTTCACTTTAAATTATTGACATTAACATCGTAATTGCAGCACCGACAACAATGGGACAATCATCTTTTGCCAGTGGTTTCGAGTGTTCGGAAAAAAATGTGTTTTTCGCTAAATACTTTAAACTGCTTTATCGATTTTAACTAAAATTATCATTCATGTACCAATGACCCTGAAATATCTATAGTTCGAATTTAATTTTTTTTTTTCAAATTGTTGTGACACTCAATTTTCCACTTTCAGTATGTTTATAAAGTAGAAATGTAGCAACGCAATTTTATTGAATACTATTTTATTGGTACACATGATTCTTTTTACCCCAATATTAAATATTTCACTTCACTATAGCATTAAGATAAATTAAAAGGCTAAATGAAGTTTTAACTAATGTTATATCTACTCCAAACGTATATCTGGCCACCGAAAGGTAAAATAATAGTGAGCATATATATATATATATATATATATATATACATATATATATATATATATATATATATATATATATATAATAGTAAAACAAAACTTTCTAATTATTCTATCTTGACATTAGTGAAACGTAATAAAATTCATAATGAAACCAGCATGGCCAGAAAACTACTTGATATAACACATTCTTTTTAACATTATTTTTATATATGTGTGCGTATATAGTAAGACATCATTATATAATATCTAAAAGCAATCATAATTTGACACGAGATATTTCCTCCTATTAACCGTGTCTTTCATTTTATTTTATGTTTTATACCGGTTTTTCCCACGCAAATTATGATAAATAGCCCAAAAACGCAATTGGCGCCTACACACATCCGATGTCCATCAGCTAACTGTAACTTTAATTGAGAAGAAGGCTGGTTGGCTCACTATCGTACAGAATTAGCAAGGTACTCTTTTTACTTTACCACCTTAATTAAACACTTATATCCAGCAAGCACTAATATTTTATTTTTGCCACATTCTAAAATTAACTTAACAATTACAGGGCCTCAAAATCACGTATATAGAATGGTTTTAGTTGTCTAAGACGAAAGTTTGATTAAATGGATAATAAAGTAATTAATGGTATCGCATTTGGTCGTGTTAGATGATTCTAGGTGGATTAGGATATTCATATATCGATGGATTATTAGTCGACGTGTCTTAATAACCAGGGCAAGTGGAACCTTGCATCACATAAACTTATAAAAAAAGACGAGAAAAGCGATTATTTTTATGTAAGACAATGTAATAATATTTAAGGTACAAGAGAGCATAAACATTGTAAGATGTAAAATGTTCACTACTGTAATCTTTTTCGAGGAAAATATTATGACCAAAAACCATAAAAAACCGACAAATATATTTTTCGTCGTAATATTTTCCTTAAATTGTCCAAAAATCCACTTTTTAATAGACAATTTTTTTTTCTTTATTGATTTTTCTTGAAAAACTAAGTCAGTGTATATATATATATATATATATATATATATATATGTATATATATATGTATATATATATATATATTTATATATATGTATATATATAAGCTAATTTATATGAACTACATCTTTTCTTTTTTTAACTGTGTTTTCAATGCTATACAGTCTAGTAAAAATAATTTGTATACATGCCATCTCGATATGATCTTAGGATGTTGAGCAATAAAGAATTATTTAGTTGCCTTTTATCTTAAATTGATATCAAAGGAAAATTATTTCAAACATTATAATAATTGTTGTTACAGAAATAGTTCCAGACACATATACTAACTTAAAAATGAACAATAATAGGAGAAGTTATAGTCTTTGCCGATAAGCATAAAATTGTGATAACATATCATTTAGCTATTGTAAAATCACATGATTTTCCGCTTCTAAAATTTATAAATATTACTTGGTTACAATTAATTATTTTGTTATTAAATTTCCAAGATGAACACTTTTAAAATGAGTTTCCCCTTCTAAAGAGAATGTAAAATGTATTTTCTTGTAAAATTTATTTTAAGTATAAAGAAATTATCATTCAAAATATTCATGTCATTTAGATGGTTTTATTTGACGAATAGGATGGGAACCTTCGAAAAAAGATACGAAACATTTATCTTAATGAAACAAAAAAATTAAAAAAGGGAATGAAACTTTGTAGAAGATACCAAAAATTAAAACTGACTCGGAAAAATTACTCTCATCCATCGACGTCGCGACTTGAGGCGAAAATTGGAGGCGTTCAACGCACGCAAAGTCGGAATAAATTATTGGTGGAAAGCGTCCGGCCTATAAGACGTACCTAATTAATATAAATTTTCAATGGAAATTTCGAAACGAGATTCACGTATTATTTATCGACGCGGCATCCATTAATAAATTAATAAGATTAGAAATATTCAGTGTTAAAAGTTCACATTTTTTCGGTAAGTTGAATGCTTATTTGGTCTGTTATTAAACGTGCATAAAAACTTGAGGAAGGAGAAAAAACTATTTTGATGTTTGCATGTCACTCGATCATATAAAAATAAGACATAATTCTTCACAACAATAATTGCATTTGTGACTTTCATAATATTCACTAAACAAATTTAAAATAATAATCTACCTTAAGTTATTTCCATATAACATGCGGACTAATGAATAGACAGAGAGTAGCTCTTCCTGAATAGAATTGGTATCTTTTTTACAAAATCAAATGACATTTATGAAGTGAAATATTTCTTATAATTTTAAAGCCCTACATTTAATTTTATAACTCAAATTTACCATTCTAAAACTTTAGTAAATTGATAGGTTTATTCGTTTTCGTATGCAAAGAATAATATACTTGAAATAAAAAAAAAATACTGTGTAAATGTGTATAACCAGATTAGCTCAGCACTGACGAAAATATTAACACAGGAAGCTACGTCAATCTTAGTTTATGTTAACGACCTTCTTGCAGAAGATGTTCGTCTCCATTGCAGTAAAGAGGAGAAGGAAATACGATTTATTTTATGTATAGAAAGACACGATGGTATCTAGCATTGTGCTACACAAATAAAATATATTTTAGCACTAAAACTACTAGATTACTAGATACAATATTCATTATATGAATGATACATTTTCTCATATGTTGATTATATTTAAAGTAAACATTGTTTTAGAAATGCTCCCATAGCGGTAACAAACGAACAAATTTACGAATTAGTCACACCTCTACTCATAAATTATAGTTATGGAGTCTTATATTCAGCGGAAAAATAGCTGGACCCTACTTTTATTCTTATGTGTATAATAATATTGAACAATTGTAAATGCAAATTAAAGGTATATTGCAAATAAAAAGCAAAAAGAAGTAAACACGAATACAATGTAAACAAGAAAGAGAAAGCTCGTTAAAAATTACATTATGTTTAAACAACATCGCATTCATATTGATTAATAATTGGCATTCATATATATTAATAATTTACGTCCATATACACCACAAAGGAAGAGGTAAAGTGAAAAGTAAAGGTAAGAGAAAAGTCAATTAGGATAAGTATTAAAAAAAGTTAAAAAAAGAAATTGAAGCAGAATAAAATAGTTTTTATGGATAACTAATATTTTCTACTTAATTACTGCTTATAAATGCGAGAGGCGAATGTTTACTTGTTAACACTCGCATATAACATCGATGGGCATTTATTACGCAATGCGAGAATAATATTTAGGATACGTATATTATATATTTTTTTTTGCTCACTACAGTTATCGCCCTCCTCGACTGCGTATAAATAGTGTTAACGCAGAATATATTATTATTTTAATCTGAAATGTGAAATATTGTTTATATTTTGATACTGCAAATTTGTATAGTCCTCATAATTAACAAAATACATCTGTTATTTTAAAAAAATAACTTAACAAGTAACTTAAAAAACAACTTAAACAAATTTATAATTTAATTTAATTTGTAATGTAAATTTAAAACTTTAATTTGAAATGTACTGACATTAAAAAATAAATTAATAAAAGCCGTATTCATAACATAAAATTTTACATTTGTTTAAATTGATCGGTGGAGCTGGCATCGACTTCAAAAACATGTAACTTTGTTATTTAATGCGAATAAATAGGTACTTATTTTGAGTTGATTATTTTTTACTTTTATTTACATACTTTTTAAAGTCGGTTTTTTAAGACATTTTATTTTAAAATCCTTGACGATCGATCAATAACATTAATAATAACACTTTAACTAACATTAAATTATTTTCGTCAAAATTTTGATAGAATATTTACTTATGTTTTAAAATGATTCTATTTGAAATGTTAGTTACATTTCATTATTTTCTTTCTTAGAATTATGTGTAATTATTGTAAGTCATGGATCAAAGCTAGAATATAGATAATTTCCTCTTTGTCTAAAGATGATTTTCAAGAACTCACAGAAATGAAAAGATACTAGTAGCCGCAAATAGTTAGCGGTTAGTTGTTGAGGATTTCCGTTCCCAATATCAGATTTTGGAAAATAACAACTACCACTTGAGGAATTTCGTTCTCCATTTCCAAAATACAATTCCAGATTTTGCAAAGTAATAACTAAAATTCATTATGATTGATTTGCAAATATCTTGAATTACGTTTGATTTACTACCATCCGATAGGAAGTTCTAGAAGGCTACCCATAACAGATATCTTGAATTACAATTGGTCGCAAAAAGTTCAAAATGTCTTCAAAAAATTAAATGAACCTGTTTTCATTTTCGAAGCGTCGAAATTGTAAAAAGTTCTATTATTTTAAGCCAAAATTATATTTCAAATGATTTCAACGCCTTCCATTAATGTATGTCTCGATTTATAAATTTTTCTATATACACCAATCTTACAATATTCTAACCAACTCAAGAAATAATTATTGGTGGAAGCGTAAAATCACACAAGGTAAATAATGCTTATGGTATCTGATTGGTAATCTTTACAATTTTGAGCTCTATTGTTTAAAATAAATGAACCTAAGTACTCTAATGATTTATTTGAATATAATAATTTGAAATGACGATTAAAATAATTTTGTGTCTCAGTTTAGAAACCAAATCACACAATAATGTACCGAGTAATTTATATGGTGTATTCTATACACGACATAATATTTCATATGTTCGCCTTTATATCTTTTTATTGTAGATTTTTAAACGCCACTTTGCAAAGATAATGTAACTTTAAAAATGTCATTTTACATAACAAATTCAGAAAATTCTCCAAAATTTACTATGTATATTTTTAAAATAACGATATTTATTTAAACCATATTTTCATATTTCCATGCATATTATTTAATATTTTGAGAAATATGTTGTTATTATTACCTTAACAATAACAACATATTTCTCAAAATATTAAATAATATGCATGGAAATATGAAAATATGGTTTATTATAAATGGATGATTGTTATTAAATTAGTGTCAAAGTTAGGATAACCATTTATCAACATATTTATCTCTACACTTAAATAAATAATCATATATATATATATATGTGAAGCACGCAACACAAATGACGTTAGTTTGACTGGTATAAGTACCAGTCTACCACATTTCTACACTCTGTCTACCACATTTCATATATTGTCATTTTTTCTTTAACAGCCCGGATAAACCATTCATTCTCCGTTCATAATTTTTTCGAATGCCATTTTGCAATAATTAAAAAATCTATTAGCATTTTATTATTTATTACCTCCTTCCGCCATCTCATTTTCCGAGTTAGTTTTTATTAGGCACCATTTCAAAATTTCATATTTTATTGATCAATTTTCTAGGATTTGGTTGCCATCTCATTCGTTCGAAATGTCAGCAACTGGTAAAGTAAAATATTTTAATTTCTTTTCCAGTATTTTTTTTTTATACGGCATTTGTATAAAAATATGATAACTTTTCATTTGTCATAGTTTCTTTTTCAATCTCTTTGAAGGTATTTATTTAAGATTTCTTTGGGTTTATTTAATTACATTATTTATTTAAATATATTGCTAGTAAGTGTTCCTATCTTTTTAATTTGTTAGTTCAATTGTGAGTTTTTGTTAAGTACGGTTAATGTATAAAATATTTAAAATAAGAGTATTACTTTTTGAATATTTATAGTTTTTTTTCTATTTATTTTGCATATATTGTTGCTTTCCTCATCGCCGGTTCGATTTCATTTAATTTTAAGACCAAGTTAACAGAGTTTTCATAAATGATTTTCAATTTGATCGTGATGATCTGTACAATTTTATGAAATAACAATTAAATCGTGGTAAGTTTAGTCACTGTATTCAAGATCTTTTCTTAAATTGAAAAAATTATCTTGGAGTAAATTTACATAAACTTAATAATCAAGTAAATGAAAATTAAATACCTTATTAAATATAATGAAATAATGATTTTTTTTGTTTAACTATTTACGCGTTATGAAAAAGTATATAGTGGCACTGTTTCATCTCTTATAATATCTTTACAATACTTCAAGCAAGCAATTGACAAGAAAATTTTAATTTGAGGTCACTCTTATTTCGATGCACATTTTTGATATTATTTATTACTTAGCGCATCTACATACTTTTATTACATATACACGAAATAGGTATTTTACATGCCGTATTTTCCAAATGTTCATTTTTGCAGGATTTTAGCATAAATCACATTTAATGGTCAAAATATTTAAGGGTAAAAAGGTGCATAATATTCATAATACAGACTAGACGGAAAAATTTACAGATGTTCTCATTTATTAGCAACACAGTCTTGTGTAAATATATTATCTTGGAACTCTGTCATTATTTCTTTCATTCGCTTCATTTGTTTTAAATATTTTCGTATATTTCTACTTGCTTACTAACATAAGTACAATGCTCACTGTCAATAAGAGAAATGTTCTTACCAAAAAACAAAAGACGTTTTCCCTTCAATTTTTCTTAAAAACGTTTTCATACTGTAAATATGACGAATTATAAGAACTAAAGGTCAACCGGTCAAATCAATATATATACATATATATATATATATACATATATATATATGTACATATATATATATATATATATATACATATATTTATATATTTTTTTTTATCAGCCATATTTTTACTAGGGACAAGAAAATAAACTTTAATAACTTTTACATGATAATCATTATTAATAAATCGTATAAATCAAACGGAAAATGGAAATGTTTTCATCACAACACGACCTGCAATAATATTGTTCAAGTAAGTATTATATGAGACAGTTGTTGACTAATTTAGTCTTTCAAATCATTTGAAGATATATTTTTAGCGCTTAAAACCTTTGTTCATTACAAGGCATGATTTGGCTTTTTCCAAATGCTTAAAATTCATAGACAACAAAAAAACACTAAATGTGGAAATAAATCTTTAAATGAGGTAAATGAAATGAAATGTTTCTCACTATATCATAATAAACTTGAATAAAGTAGTTATGATACACTAGGCTATAAAGAAATAAGTGTTAACAAGTGTGAACACGCATACGGAAAATGTAAGAAATTTTTTAAGCAAGTGAAATTTATTCACAGAAATAGAGTTAGGCTATAGTTATATTTACCAACTTTTTAACCTTTTTTAAAATTTATTATTATTTATAAACGAAAAGTTTTTTTCTGCCTAATAAATACAACGACTCAGAATTATAATTATTTATGTAACGAGCGATTATGAAAAAGTTAAATTAAAAAAATATGCAATAAATTAAATTTCACGTCAAAAAACAAAATGTGTATATATATGTATATATATATATATATATATATATATATATATATATAGATATATATATATATATATAAATACATATTTTAATATATATTAAGGTCTAAACCCTGTTGAAATCTATTAATTTTCCATAGCCCATATTATAAATACTTAGTTGCTGTAAGAAAAGAAAATTCCTAATCATTCCCAATTTTCTTGCCTCAAGTTACGGAATACCTAAAACATAACATTATTTAAGTTCGACGTTTCAAGCTACGTACGTACACTTTAATAGACCATGTTCATAAAAACATAGTTATGCAAACTACTAGTGAAGTACGGCTTGAATTTAACAAGTTGTTTATAACACACATTGATTTACTTATCCCTAGCCTGGTGAACTAGAAGAAATATTGTAACTTTCCCGGAAATGTAATATAGAAACAAGGTTAGGAATTAAATAGCTTAAATACAGGTGTGATTCAATGTAGCTTGACTCCAAATCTGTGAATAATTATAATTTGTGACAAAAAGCAATGTTAAGATTTAATGAAATTACGACTTAATAAGGTGTTCTTTATTTAATTTATGAGAATTAATTTTCTAATGCTTCCTAAAATATAAATATTTTCACACTTAAAAATCTTATCGTAGTAGGAGGAAATTGGACTTAGTTACTATTTTCTCTCGTAAGGTAACGAATGTTTTGAAAAATTAATAAAAATTTAACCGCCCGTCCACATACTGTAATATTTATACTTTTAACAACAAGGAAATTTTGTCGATAAATAAACACTGTTTTGAATCGGTGGTGTTGCTATAGTAATTTATAATAAAAAGTAACATACCTAGTTTAATGTCGATGCTCTGATTTTATGAAAACATGATATAATCTGTGACTAAGATTTATTTGACTTATTTTTATATTCAAATTAAAGAATGTCAAAATTTTGCTTTGACGCCAATTTCGATGTATTTCGTTTGTCTTCTTAAAAATCTTAAACAAAATGATTAAGATTTTTTGAGTGTGTTCTTAGGAAATTGTATTTAATTACGGGTAATTTCATATTGGCCTAGCTTGTTCGTCATAATGATGCATCTTTCTTTTGCATCGTATATCAAAATCCTGGCGTCAACGTCGATAAATGATAACAGTCTGCCGTTATTTGCAGTCATTATCTACATCGACGTCTTCAATGAGTTTATATTTATAACTATATATAACTGTTTATATTTAGTAATATGTCTATCCTTTTGAAATAATTCACGAATCCGCAACTCTTCCGAATTAAATGATTAAAACATCGAAATTTTTTATTAAATCTATGATATTTCCTTTTGAATAGTGAAATTCATGAACTAACGTCATTACATGTAAAATGTAATTATCAATAATTTCAAATTGGGAAAATATTTGAAAATTTAAATATATTCTTATTACCTTGAAAAATATTCGTATTACCAAGCATGATTTAATACTATCTGTTGAAAAATAAAAGAACAAAAAAAATATTCCGTTAATTTTTAATTATGTTAGATTTCTTAAGCATGTTAGATCATATTATATCAATTCAACCCTATCGGGATAGATATCCTGACAGGGTTGAAATGATATAGGTTTCACTCATTAAATTAATTTAAATTGACAGCCCTTCATAAGAATTTTGCATTTTATTCTTGTTCAAATTCGATATATTTCTTTCAGCCTCTAACGCATTCTATCTAGTTTAAACCATTTTAAAATTAGTATTACCTTCTGCCGATTAAAAATAGTTTCAGTGGGCAGCTAAATAGAAGATCGAAAATGGTCCTTTATATACTCTGCCTGAGATGTTCGAGAAATTTCGAGGAATCATTAGAAAAATGGCGTCTTTATATGAACAATGGCTACATTTGATATATGGACTAGATAAAGCAAAATTAATATGACAATCCTTCTTTTTTATAATTTCATAAAATGGGTACAAATAAATATATATTAGTCAATGATTCATATTAACTTAATTCTCAAAATACTTTGACAAATGTAGAATTGAAGAATTGATAAAAGCGTTTTACATAAATGAAAAATAAATTCATCGATATAATAATTTAATATAATTTATTTACCTAATTAAAATTTTAGTTCCGTGTTACATATAAGAAAACCATTAAAAAATTCCCCATTTAACTGGCTTTTATTTTTTTTCTTAAATAATTGCAAAGGTTTTTAATCAGTGTGTCAAATATAAAATGAATTGGTGTTGATAAAATTGGTGCAATATAACGTGAAGGTTTATATTCTAACATAATAAATAAATAGTTAATTCATTATATGTCAACTATAATCAATGAATCCTTTATTTATTATTTTGGAATATTAACCTTATATATGTATAAATCTTTTTGACAAATGAATGGCATCTTACAAGCCAAATCTAAATTAAAATTTTAAATACATAGTATAGAAAAATAGTAGTAAATATTTTGCAAGACTTGCTGAAATAGAGACTTTATGCTTTAAAAGATTCAGCACTGTAATTAATATCTCTGCAATCCTTCCGGAAAAATTTTCTTTGAATGTAAACTTGAAAGCTTTCATAGACATAAGCTTTTAAGAGATTGAGATTGAGCGGTGAACATAATCGTTTTCTCATGTAGCAATTAGCGAAAGAAGAGAAAGCTTAGGTTTAAACGGACATCAAAGTGAGTTTTTCAAAAATATTATAGAAGTATATAATATGTATACTTTATTTTATACTGGTTACTCTTTTTTATAATATAGCAAACTTATTTTAATGTAAATTACATGTCGACTTGGTGTCTACGAAACTTTGAATGTGTGTATTAATTTTTTTCGTCTAGCAAAAATAATTTTCTGTAGACACGAATCAATTTATTAGAAAAAAAAGACTGAACCGCGAATTTAAAACTAATTATTGAATTATTATTTTTTAGGTAGAACTATTTAAACCAAAATTCTACTATTCAATTCAGGTTGAATATCCATTCATATAACGCCAAGTGCGGTAGTGGCACTTTTCAAATTGAATTAATTATTTCTTCCATAAAAAAGAACTTAAATATATATTTTAAATCGACATTGTATAAAAAAACCACAAGTGAATTTTGAGAAAAGTTCGTACACGAGAGAGAAGTGAAACTTTTTGGTGATCTAAACCTTGATTTGTTAGTATATAGCAGTGTGTAAGTATATGGGGTAAAATGGCAAAGTAAGAAAGAGATAGGGAAAGAGAAAAATGTTCTAAAAGATTTAATAAAGAAAAAATTATAAAGCTCGTTATATATATAATAAGGAAATTTATTATATAATACAGAATTTCCTCACTTTTCATTAAAATAATTTGGTTAATTTATCAGAAGATTGACCAATGAATATAATGTAAATACGATTTATGTGTATATATATATATATACATAAATACATACATATATATATATATATATATATATATATATATATCTTCAAATTTTTTGATAAATTTATGAATTCTATTCATAGGGTGTAAATGGGTATGAATTCATTTATTAGTTTATGGGTCCTACTTTTTTAGAGGCTTAAGACTTCTTACCAATTCTCTTTCATTTGGCTGAAGTCGATGTTTTAAAGCAATTTTAATTACACATTAATTATCGTAATGAATGGATTTTAACACTTCATGTGACCTTAATTACTAGCAGTTGCTTAGTGATGGCAGTGAATGGATTTTGAGACTCATTATATAATATTAAGAACATTCAATCATCTATTGTGTAGAACTTGGTATTAAAGAGATAAAATATTTTATGAAAATATGCAAACTGAAACGAAAAAAGATTACCTATTTTTACAAACTTCACATTCATCATTCTAATTAGTTCATAGTGGCCAAAATTTATGTAAAATAATTATTTGTCCTGTTTTGGAAGGTATTACTTTATATTAGAACTTAAATGTCAATGTAACACATCTTATTGATCTACATTTTACTCTTATACTCTTTATAAATACTCAAATTTGAGTGTTAAAGAGGTAATTTTAATTAAATATTTTAATTTGTTATTTTATCTACCACATTATTTCACAGGGTTTTCTGCGAGATATAAGGAAATATTTTACTTATAATTTAAAATTGCATATGTAAAAAGGTACTCCACGAATTATACGAAAATATTGTTACTAAAATCAGACTGGGAAATTATAGGAAATTAATACGATGTTCCCAAATCTTATCATTTTTGACATACGCAACATGTTTTCCGCCTTTAAAAAACATAGCAGGCAATAATAGGTCTAGGTTGTGAAAAATTATTATTAGTATTTGTAAACAGTTTAAGAGAAATACTATTACACTTTAATAAGTGGATAAATGTGTACGTAATCCTCTTCGTGCTTACGTAATTCTGCTCGTGTTTATTAATGATAAGATAAATTTTCGATATATTTTACGGATAAATATAATTAAAATTTGTCCCAAAAATTAATATTATTAACTGCAATAGAAATGTTAGATTGGTGATGAGATAATGATTGAGGGCTTAATGTCAATATTATCGGTTTCGTTACTAGTTTAATATTTTCATTTGGACATTCATATTGATAAAATGTACCAATGAATATTAATTTTTGATACTTAAAATTAGGAATCTAAAGTATATCAATATTGTATATAAAGAAATTCCTCATTTTTCTTTGGAATTTTACTAAAATTTTTAAACTTTTACCAAACATTTGCACTTTAGCTTTTAGGTAGATATGAACTGGAACATAATAACTTAATATAATTCAATAAATGGCATGTTATTTAGGGGTATCATGTTTATTTTATGTTATGATTCAGCAAAAACTCCAGTATTAAACAACATTCTTTTATTTAATTGATATTTATTTAAGTACTTAGCTGATTCATCAAATATATAATTTATACCGTCCATTTTATACTGTCAATTTCACAAACATTGAAATAAAGAAACAATTAAAGGGTCTAATTAATTAATTATCCACACATATATTAGTAGCGAAACGCGATCAATTAATTTCGTATCGCTCGTCTGTACTATTCCGTTTCCCTTATTACCCTCGTAAGATTTATAGTTAGAAGGTCTCCACTGTTAATTAAATTATCTCGACCAGAATGTCATCGCTTATAATTAACTGATCATACTCACGAGTATTTGCCAAAGTTAGTAACTATAAAATAATTTTATTTAAATAGGGAGAAACTAAAATGAGCATCGATGAGACAAACTTACAATTTCTAAAACTATAAAAAACACATCAGCGACAAAAGATAAAATTGGCAAAAAACGTCCATAAAAAAATGCAGCGAGAATTCATTTCATAATATTTTATAAATTTCAACATCAAATAAATAATTAACGCATACAAATACTTAATTAATTTATGAAATTAAACAATTACCTACAGATCACGTACAACATAAGCTATAAGTACAACATAAGTAAAAACACTTGTTGAAGGAGATGTACTTTTTCATTTAAATGTTTATTTTACATGCTGAATATACTCCAAGCGCGGGAGAGGGAGAATGTAACACACTGGGTTACCTTTTTGTTAGTGATGGAATTTTAAATATCGATTAAGAATCGGTAAATATAGCATATAGGAAAAAAGACCATAATCACTATTTTTTAACTTTTTCTAACATTAACGTAACGCCGAGTATATCCGAGACGCGTCACGGTCTTGATGTGATGCGGACTTGTGAACATTTTTTCCACAAAAAAATTGGTCAAGGTGTCAAAAAATAAATTATCACTTCAAAAACTTCGTTTTCATCCAATACGACATTTGATTACATATTTCAATTATTAAGTAATATTATAATTTTAATCAACTTGTGTTACACACTTACTTTGAATTTATATAAATTTTTCCTCACATTTCCTTTTATTGGTTTCTATACATATTTCACCACGGGATTATTTCCTTCAATAATATCTTCAATAATGGAAAATATCTAGAAACCAATGTGCGGTAATGGTAAATTCCTTTTATTTGCAAACGAAAACCTGTTTTAATCTATGTATCTCCATGGGAACGAAAATAAACACGAGAAAGCATAAACAAATTGTAACAAAACTTGCACAAATAAAACAAAAAGAAAATTATATAATTTCCGCTTCATGAATTGAAATTAATATGCGTCCGAACCTTCTGAGAGAATATTTGAAAATGTCCTATGTTATTAGAATTTCTATTTTTCTTGTAAAATCAAAATGTGATAACCTGATGATGTTTGTGGTATATTGTCGTGGTTGTCTTTGATTCCTCAAAGTAAATTTATCTAAATATTATCACAATTAATATGAGGAAAAATAACGATGATGAAAGAAGACATTTGCGAATCTATATCATAACATACATATCAACTAAATGTTAATTTATTTTATTTCATCGCTAATTGAGTGGAAGTATCTTGAAATAAAAACACAAATTATATGTAAAATTGTAGATAAAAAGAAATTATTATCGTTCGTTCAACTTTAAAAAAGGCAGTACATACACATGTACACACACACACACACACACACACACACACACACGCGCGCGTGTATATATATATATATATATATATATATATATATATATATATATATGTATCTTATTCATGTATATTTAAAATCTAGTGGATCGACATAACAGGCGTCCTGACCCGACGATTAAAACGTTTCGCTTATGATTTGTGCCAAATTTGCACAAAGAAAAAGAAGCTGGTATGCGAAGAGTTTTACTTAATAGATTTAATTTTTCATTCTAAATTCAGCAATATTACCTACTTTACATAAAGCGACTTTCACGTAGCAAAATATATAAAAGTTTGCTTGCCGCAAATGAAAATGACAAAAGCACTATTCCTTTGGAATCAGAACTTCCATCGTTTATTATTCTGTCTATTCCGTTTAAATAAAGTTTGACTTCAGGACCATTAAGGGCTTTAGCTTAAAAAGGACAAAAAATAACAAAGGATTTTCATTTTCATATGGACCTGCTTGGTCGTTTTGTGTTTTTAATTGGGTAATTTTCCAACCAGTACATGAAATTTTACAGAGTGGTTTTCCTTTCCTTTTAAGATTTAATTAGATTACACTTCTTTAAATTCGATAACCGTGAAAAAGAAATGATTAACACTAGATTAAAATGCTAAATAGAAAATAATGTGTTTAGCGACGTTTAAAACGACAATTCTTATCTGTGCCACTGGAAGACAAATCTTACATCTGATGAACACTCCAATGCCCTAAAATTTTGTAGGAATCGGTACGTGATATGCATGAGCAGAAATCGATTTCTTAATGCGATTTTTGCGTTTTAAGGACAAGAATTTAAGTGTTAAAGAATGACTAATTGATCTTTTAATTTATATTAGAAATGTAAGGCATAAATTTATAAATCAATGTCGTCATAACTATGAAGCCAGAACAATGTAACCATAGACAAACAATTGCTGGCATTAAAAAATAGATGCTAATTCTGTGTACACATACGAACAAAAATTGGTAAAATAAGGATTGAAAATATTGATTATGTGGACAGCTACTCTAGGTATATGGTAGATGCAAACTTTATCTAGTGAAAGGAACAATAACATGTGGTTTACCTTTGAAGTAGTAGCTCACCAAAACTATTCACGGGTTCAATACAAGTGTAACTATGGGCAAATGTTTCACCTATTTCCCTTTAATAAAATAGGTAATACAATCGCTAAAACTTTATAAATATTGTTGGTACTGTTCGTTTTAGTAAGAAAGAAATATCTAACAACTGAAAAAACAAGCATTATCGTGTTGTCATACCCGTACAATCTAAACCAAGTGAAATTTTATTTCTTTTTTCGTATTGCGATGAACTAGTCAGTGTAAATTCTATAATACTTCAAAAAACTCAGACGGTACACAATAATGCAAAAAAAAAGTAGTTCATACATTTGATCATATAACGAGACATTCGTTTACAGAAGGCTGATAGATGGCCGATGTTTATGATATATTGTATAATGAAAATAGCCAAGATAAATGCCTATATTGTTTATCGTCGCAACACTTTGATTACTAATCCCAATTCTGTGTAACGCAGATAATATATAAATATATTACATTCTCAGCTAGTAAAAACGTGGCTAGAGTAACGTTTAGAAACGCCGTCTATGCTATGCAATACCAAAGGCAACATCGTATATGTTCTTGGTACCCACAGCCAAGATTAAATTCAAAGTTAACTACATTAACATTTTTCAAGAGTGTCTTATCATGAATATAAAAAAGAAAACAGCTTTTCTAGGTATAATTATAAGAAAAGGCAAATGACGTCAAAAATTTGTTTAACATATGAGAAGGCAAGTTGCGGCGAATAAATATCAGATATTTATATCACTCGTGCCAAAGATTGATTACCCTTATTATTTCATGTTTATAATCTAACTTTGAAAGTTGAAAGTTTAAAATCTCACTTTGAAATTTTTTTGATAACGACTCTATTCTTCTCTTAATTTATTAAAGAAAACTTATACCGAGTTGTAAGTCATCCTTCCGATAGGACCTTAATCTTCATATTTAAAGTTTATTTTTTAATTTCTAGTTCATATGGCTAGAAAATCGAGTTTTGTTAAAATTATTTCTAAACTTTTAGTCATATGATAATTGTATTGTCGCCGATTTTTAAAACATGTGCAAAATGTCAAATAACTCAGACTTTAAAAATTGGCTGAATATTTAATTGGAAGATAGTCATGGACACATACATAAAAGTGGAGCTAATAAAAAGCGAATGAAAAGAAGTTACGTTTTGTTTTCGATAATTGTGAGCTTTTATGAACCGATCTAATTTTAGGTGCAAAGAGAAGTTTCAATTTTATCTATTACAAATAATTGCTTTTAAACATCATTGCACTTTGTTTCGTTTCAAATCCTTTGAAAACTCCAAATTAAATCTAATATTATAAAAAAGAAAAACAAACGCCAAAATGTAAAAGTTTGTCAAAATGACTACATAGAGATAACAAGTTTAGCTTTCTTGGGTAAATATAAATTGCATTTATTTTCCTTCACACCTATTTATAAACCGCATTCATCTGACAGACCAAATGAATCACTTGCGAATCGGTATGCAAGCCAGTCTTAAGCTCTCCAATAATTTCTTCTAATCTTAAATATACAATTTAGTTCAATTATTGCTTGTACCTTTATATATCAACATCCATATTACAGTCGCATATCGATGTAATT
Source organism: Druceiella hillmani (assembly GCA_039881145.1). NCBI lineage: Eukaryota > Metazoa > Arthropoda > Insecta > Lepidoptera > Hepialidae > Druceiella > Druceiella hillmani. The sequence goes on from JAYKKI010000093.1 coordinate 5,412,912, forward strand.
CCTGTAATACACACAATTTATAGTACATGGTAAAATTCTGAAAAATCAAACTCTGTTTGAATTCAATGAAGCCAAAATCATATTTTCTGTTTTATAATAATTTTTAATTTCAAGCCTATGTCTATCGAATTTAGGATCGACCCCGCCCAATATGTCATTAGAGATGAAATTTTACATTCTTTCCTACCCAGACATTGCTAAAAATATTTGTGCTTGTATTTGATAATATCTATTGATAAGTTTGAAATGGTGTCATCGTTCAATAAAAATGAAAATTCATGTTTTATATATTTTGACTTACTTCAGTATAGTATGAATCGCCAAATAAATAAATGAATTACCGCAGTAAATATATCGCGCAACAAAAGGAGGCTACAGACAGTACCGTTTTAATTTCTAGGTAATTGTTACGTTTTGATAATATGCCTTGCGAATATTATTCTTGTATTTGTATTGTTGCCTTTGAAATAGACAATAATTTGGTTCAATCAATAATTTTAATAATATATGTATAAAATGTGTTATTTAACGTATTTATTTATTGACAAGGGAATAAGTGGACGAATTAAGTTTCATTTTTGTGTCACTTCTTTTATAATATTGAGGCACTTTGAGACACTTGCAGAATATGCTCTTTCACTGTGCCAAATTTCAAGAATTTACCTGGAATGGTTTCTTAGAGCATGGTTGTAATAGACAAATGGGTAGACAGATAATCCTTTATAAAGTTTTCCTTTTTTTAGCCTTATTGCACTAAAAATTATACGAGGTATTTAACTAGGCAGCAAACGTATGTTAGATTGCTTCAGAAAATTACCACTGCTTCCCAATATATCAATAAATTTGTTAATATCAAAATGAATTTATAAGACTGAGAAATAATAGAGATAATAATATCGGCGCATCAACCAAAGCGATTAGTTCAATCAGTTAGCTATCCAGTTTGGTTGTACACGAAAAATAATATCATAAAAATAAATATGGACACCGATATTTACTCTAAAATATGTAGCAAAGAATTATAACTGAGAAGCTATCTATAACAAAATTAATATAATATAATAACAAAATTAATATAATATAATAACTATCTATAACATATTTAAGATGATTCCATGCCTCTGCATGGTATCATATATTTCCACACCAATATATTTCCACAATGTTAGGGTCTATTTACTATCGGCCGCCACACTTCAGCTCATACTTCTCGCTAAAACTAAGTGACTTCCGGCTTGCATCAGCGCATTTGTAATTAAACAGGAGATAATCTTACCATTTTTTTGCCCCACGACACCTTTTGGATTTATCGCTTTTTTTCATTGATATGGTTATGCACGATATTGGCAAGGGTTTTATTTGAATTTTAGACGGTTAATAACGTAGCTAATAGGTAGAGAAAAATTGACTAAAATCAATTAGCTAACATTTCTTCGTCTATATTATCTATACGTATAATAAAACTAATAGTGTGATTTCTGTGCGTTGAAAACATTAAAAAAAGTGTTTATTTAGCGTATGGAATGATACAGAAGCCAATCTTTTTTTAAAATTTTATCTGTCTGTATGTCAATTTTTTTTCATAATTTTTGAAGTAAGACTTCTTTACGCACGCTTGACTTGGGGAGTAAGCTGGTGAATGCGTGACGAGAGTGTTACGAAAAGTGTGATCGGGCGAGGCGAACGGAAGTTGAGAGGGAGATATAAGTTAGTAAAGACAGAAAGAGATATAGTTACGTTTTGTATATTACTGTAGGCACAAGAGAGAGAGGTGCGAGCACGCATTTTCTTTCTCTCTTTCTCTCATAGCCAGTTATGTTTCGTATATCTAAGACACAGTGCAAGCCTATTGTCTGTATAATACTGTAGGAGCAAGAGAGAGCAGTGGGCGCGCACATTTTCACACTCTCATAGCCAGTGAAATGATGAATGAAATATATATATATATATATATATATATGTATATATATATATATATATATATATATATATATATATATATATATATATATATATAAATATATATATACATATATGTATATATATATATATATATATATATATATATATATATGCGAGTTTGCTAGCCTTATGCGAACGGTGATTTTTTAATTATTTTGTAATTTCATTTCGTTCTTGAACAATTTTGTAAATTATTATTTTGTTCAATACATTAAATATTGTGATATGTCATTTGTGAATTTGAAGTTTTACTTCAGTCGGTAAAAAGCACACTCGTGGCAGTGCAGGCAGTGCTAGTATAAAGTATAACATTTTGCAAATAATTAAAGAAACCATGATTTTTTTTGACCCTTTAAATAAGGTTCTTTTTTATCAAATAATATCAAAAGAACATAGTGAGACAAATAAAAAATTGAAGAATAATATTGGTGTTTTATTTCCAGACCATATAATATATTTTATTATCGCTTATCTCTTAACCTCTCCAATAACATATTTAGCAACATAGGAAAAGAATGGTGATATAAAATATTCGAAGAATGTCAAATTCTAAGGTTTAGCATCGTTCATTCCAACGCACATCTCATTTAATCAATAGAGACATTAAAATGTTGTTAGTTTAACCAAGATGATATGTTCTAAATTGCACCGTTACTATCATTATATCCTTTCTTATATTTTAAGATATGTAAACAAACGTCGCCGTAACGGTAACTACACGGCATTGCTTTGGGTTTTTCAATTCATTCTTCAAATGATTAGAATTTAGCCGGTGACGGTTAAATAATAGAACTTAGCCATTACCTATTTGTACATGCCTAGAAAATATAGGTATATATTAGTTAATAGGAATATTGCAAAATACTTGCATTTCTGATGTTTTTTCCATTGACCGCTTCCGGGCTTAGTGGCTCATAGTGTATATTAAATATTTTAGTATTCATAATATTGTCCAATTTTTTTCTACTAGAAAATATTCGTTTTATATTTTAAGACCATTTCTACTTTATTGGTATTTTGATTTAGACTCTTTGAAAAAAGTAATTTTCAGTTTTTATACGGCCATAGTGTAATATATTAGTATATCTAGTCTTAGAACAAATGGATTTTTAAAAGTAGTATTTGGTAAGATAAACTACGGGTATTCTTGATTTCCTTACAGTATTTTTCCACTAGTCTGTCGGTTTATCTCACCAAAACAATGATTATCATAACTTAAAAGCTGTGATATATGCGCCACTTTTTCCAGATTTACATATTTATCTAGTACCCTAATAATGTCCATGGATATAGGTTAATTTCCTTTAATTATTTTCAATCAATTATAACTCAATTCTTATTATAACGATTTTTTGGAAAACAGTTTACGACCGTAGTTAGAGAAAAATATAAAATTAATAAATATCTTAATTTAATAAGCTAAAATTGTCACAACTATTTGTCATATGTGCCTTCAATGCCAAAATATCGTAAAACCCTAGAATGACAGACAGTTATGTGTTTAAACTTTTTATATTATTTAAGAGAAATATTTTATACTATGTAAAGAACGTATAAAACAACCTATTGAGCAAGGCCAGCGGTAATTCAAAATGAATAACCATAATATACTTTTCCAAATAAATATCTCTAATTTTGACAATTTATTTCAATAAATAAAATGCATTTATTTGCCAGGAATGAGGAATTGTGTATCTACACGATAAGAAAGTTTGGCATTTATTTGTTAAAATGATGTAAAATGCATAATAGATAAAAGCGTGAATAAGGGTAATTGCATATATGTGAGCTATATATATATATATATATATATATATATATATATATATATATATATATATATAAGCTCATATTAAATATTGTTAAAATTTAGCCTCTGATTAAGCAAATTTTGTATCAAATATTGTACAATAAAATGTTCAAAAAAGTGTAAACTCTGCAATTAGAGTATACAGCTATTTTTTTCGATATGTAAAGGGATTGAAAGTGTACAAAAACTCTATTATTTATTCAACTTCACTCTATTATTTGTAAACATTTCCATGTTCACTCTATTATTTGTAAACATTTCCATCAATGATATTCAATGAATTTTTCTTTTCAATTTATAGTCCATTCAAATTGAAGATGGAATGTTTGTGAACAATCGAATATGACAGTTAAAATATGGTTGGCACAAATATAATATTCGATCAGCTGACAATTATTTATAAAATTTATTGCATTATTCCCGGAGTATTATTAAAGTGTATATAATCAAAATATTAACTTCAGAAAGTCTCACTATAAAAAATGTTATAAATACAACTATTATACCATTATTTTATTGACACGAATTTTAAAATTTTACACGGAAAAATTGGCAACCCTCCACTTTTTTTCCGAAATGGTCAGGCGTTTCAAACATTTTGTGAAAATAATCAAAATATCGACGCTAAAAAAATCTAGACCATATATGTTATTCATTAATTTTATAAGGCGTTAGAGTGAGATAGCTACAATATGTCAGCTTACGCTGCTATATTTCTAGATTTGATTACCTTATACGCAGATATAGTTATGGTATATTTGGCGTATAGATAATTAAACAAACATCGTGACATGTTATTTTCTTTTCAAATACTGTTGGTACTAAACTATTTTTCAATGTAGTCTACAAATTATATATGCAATTTAGGATAATGTTTTTTTTAAAGCTTTAATGTTAAAATCTGTCAGAAATTGGCCGCCCATTTAAGGATAAGATGGCCATTTAATTTTCGACTCATTTTTCCTCTCCCTTTGCATTTTCCGTTACTTTTTGTTTTTTCTCGTGCAAGTTTTTCTTTTCCCTTTCTTGTTTCTTCATTTTCTTGCCAAAAGAATTACAATAATTGTTGAATGGAGTGCTATTTATATGCGGCCATAATTTACAAACAATTCATAGCAGCTAATCTTTTATTTTTTTCAGTTTCGTAGTAATTTTCACCGTATTCCACGTATCATATATATATATTATTTTCGGGACCGCAATTTTCACCGGCTAATTCTATTGTTTCTTCCTCAGAACTTGAATATAATTTCATTTTTTGCTTTTCAATATTAAGATTTTTCTTCATAATCTTTTTATTTTTACTTTCTCTTTTTTTCTCTAATCTTGGGATACGAGTACCTTTGCTACTTGCTTGCACATGTTTCCGGGCGCTATTAAGCAGTTCTACAACTGGGTACATATCAGTTAGGTACTTTGAAGGCGTATCCTTTTGTGAGCATCCTCATTAGATCTTTATGTTAAAGGCACTGTTGGCGGAAGTTCTTCTTGAACCCGTTCAGACGTAGGATCCTCAATTATCATTGAAATCTCTTCAATAACTCTGTCATTTTTATTATTATCATGTAAGCATAATCTGGAAAGTATAATCTGGAATCTAAATTTAGCGCCATTTATGAATTTGTTATTCGATTTGAGGTTATGTTATCGATGGGTTATTGTATTCAACGAAAAAATAGTAAAAGCATAATAAATTTTATAAATATTAACACTACAACATCAAATATCAATGTACTAAAAAATCTGAAGTAAATTTAAATTTTGAAGATAAAAATGCTTTTTAATTGTTTTCAATACAACAATGTATACGGCAAAGTACATGTTCGGGTAGCAGCCGCTCACTAGATTTAGCTACGACATCTAGAGTAAAAACAGTGAAATTGTTCAATTGGCCATTTCATGTGAATTACCCTACTATTTTAAAACCGTGCTTTCGTTGGAATTTCATAAAATCCTCAGTTTATCAGATAAAGATGCCTGCTTCATATCAAATAAAAATACCTGGTTTTTGCTTAGGAATTTTACGGGATAATTAGTGAAAAAAAAAATTGATTTTATTTTTTCGCCCAATTGTTAGCGGATAGCTGTAATTTATTAAATGCAATTTGAATACATATGCACTAGTGACACAATACGATCTGTATGCACTGTTAGAGCCAGACAGATATATGTTATGTTCAAATTTTTTTATTATCAATAAAAACTACGTCGGAACGGTACCGCCAAAAGAAAATGTAATATATAGGATTACACTACAAGTCAAAGCGTTATGACAATGTTTACTGCACATTATGCCATTAACTTCTATTATATGTATGTTTAGTAAAACTAAATTATTAATTTTTGCTTTGAGGACAACCAATGCGGATCCGTATAATCATCCGTCAGTCTTATCTGTTCCACAAACACGAAACTTCATAATGGTATTGAAGAAGCCATATAGAAATGTACATAGAACTAAATAAATTTGAATTAATCCGAGCGCACAACTAGTATAATTATTTGCAATACTCATTATTTATATTATCATAATTCTTATGTCAAATTGCTTATAGATTCTGGAGATCAATTATATTTTTTTGTTAACTGTGTATTCGCACGTATGTCAACTTTTAGCGCGCACCACTAGCAAAGAGAACAACATGACGGCGAAGCATTGGTGTTCCAGTCCGCACTAGCGAACGTATTTTCCCACTGGAATTTTGAACGACTTTGACGTTTGCAATTATTGCTTGCTGATTTTTTGGCGTTTTTCTAAATTGTTTTCATTACTTTGTATTACATTAAGTTTATTATATTATTGTTTGTTTCATAGCGTTAAGTTCGGTTTGTTATATAATAATATGTGTTATTGTTAAAGTGTATTTTTATTGTGTAAATAAAATGGCGTATGTACCAGGTACTAGCGGCGGGATTCTAACATTTTCATCGCCCATGAAGAAACACTCTAAGAAGAATGCTTTAAGCTCGAAGAAAAAAACCACTTTAATAAACGTATATAAATACGTAGAAAAGATTATGCCCAAGGAAAAACACATTTACAAAAAATACGTAGCAAAGCAAATGGCTGAAATTACCGATGTTGGTCTAAGCACAGTGTACAATACAGTTCGGGAATATAGAAGAAGGACGCATCCGCTCGCCTTTGCTGCACCCGCCAAGATTGACAAAATTTGAAAAATTGGACGATCTAGAGCTGAGCGCGATTAGACATAAAGTCCATACTTTTTATTTTAAAAATGAACTACCTACGATCGACTAGATTCTTATGGAGGTGAACAACGATGAGGCCTTACCTAATTTCAAAAGGACGACGTTCTACAATATTTTAAAGAAATTGAAATTCACATACCAGAAACGCAATAGAAAAAGCGCAGAATCTGATATTTCTGTGATATAAGTGCGATAATCTGTAATTGTTATGATGTATGTAGTGTATTTATATTAAATATTTTAGTGATTTCAAGTTTCAAGTTCATTGTGATGTGATTCAGGTTCATGTGCACTGTGGTTAATTGTTTTCTGTGAAATAATAATGTATTTGTGGTTTTTTTAAATATAAATATGTATTTTGTGCATTAAGTTCATTATGATTTGATTGTAACACTATAGTGTAATTTTTCTATGAAATATTAATGTATTTCTATATAGTAATGTGAAATATTAGTGTACTTTGTGTATTTATAATATATATTTTGAGTTCTTTGTGATGTAATTGTTGTATTTTTTTCTTTAGAATGTTAACGTATTTGGTTTATTTTTACACATCAGTGTATTTTATGTTTTTAAAAGTTGTTTTAGTCATTTCTTGAAAATTAAATAATACTTGTTTTATTTTGTAATAATTTCATTTTCTGTGTTCTAACTAACATTTCGTTAAACTACTAGTACTAATATACTTAGAAAATAAAGTATGATTTGTTAGTATGATAGAATATTATTTATTAGATAGACAGATAGTTGATGAAGGTTTGCCAAGGGTGAATAATAGTAGAGATTTGGCTACCAACAACTTTTTAAATACGCCAGTCTTTAAGACTGCCAGTCTCAAGACTGGATTAAGTATGAGAGGAATTTTGTTGGCATTATATATTTTTTATGTAACAGTAATATTTATAAATTATTCGAAACGCATCTTACTTATCTGAATTTCTCTTAAATATAAAATATAACCTATATAATATAACTTACGTATGTATACAGTGTAAATGTGTACACTAATAAAAAAAAATTTTTAATCACAAATAAATCCATATTAAATTACTAACGTGAATGTAAGGAAAAGGTTTGCAATACCTGAACTGTCAAAAGTGATTGTTTACAAACATTCCATCTTCAATTTGAATGGACTATAGATACATATCACTTAAAAATTACTAACCAATCAACCATGAGCTTGAATTCAACTTGTCAGTAGGTCAGAATTTGTTCATCAACTTCCTATTAAATTTGCACTGGAATTGTATAGAGTTTTTCTTTAATTTAGTTATTATTTCAACCAAAGGCCAAGTCATGATTCCAATATTCAAATCGAATAACTAGCAAATAAATAAATTATTTAATTAATTATTATTTTAATTTTCAACAGAAAATTGATTTTATTAATCGTTATTTATATACTGACGTAAAGAATCAAATGACTACATTTCTATTAATTAGTAGCTACAGTCTAGTATGACAGTTGCTTACAAAAACGGATAATTTCTAAAATCAATAGAAGCATCGAGTTCAATTAAACAGTTCTTAAACAGTAGGAATGTATACAAATTGGCAAAATGCATGTAACCGTCAACATGCAAAAAACGAGGTTACGCAGTTATCTTTATCTATTTAAAATAGTCGATGCTAGCTAAACTTAATAAACTTAATTCAACCTTTTAATCAAATGCCTACCATACTTACAAGTTTTCCAGGTTTTAATAACACGTAATTGAAAAATGGAGAAGGGGATAATTTGATACCAATTTGCAAATGAATATTTTGCGAACATGGTTTAAGAATAGTACTTCAATTTCATTTTGAAAGACCTATCTGAAGGTTTTCGAAGGAAAACTTGAATAACTTTGCCATTATAACGTTTTTTATTAATTTAGCTCCCTATTTAATACAACCGCTTGCGGAAGTCATGTGCATTAATATCATCTAAATTGTAAGAAATAAAAGACTGTAAGAAACGGAGAGAAAGACGATACGCAATTATAAGGGTGACTTATTTTAACATGGAATCGTAAAATTAAGTAAAAAAGATTGAAATGATTACAATATCATGTTGGTATACAGTATTATGTTTATAAATCATATATATATATATATATATATATATATATATACACATACATATGTATATATATATATATATATATATATATATATATATATCTGTATCAAAAGAGTGAAATTAAATTTAAAAATTAAACGAATATTGGGATAATTAAACTCAACATACAACATTCGAAAATCCAAACGGAGAAAGTGTCGCATTACAGCCTTTATCTTCACCCGGAAACAATAGGAGTAATTTGTTGGGAAAAAGAGAAGGGAGTGAAATTTCATGGTTCGTTAGATTTTTTATCTGAGCCTGATTGAAAGAGATTCACCGTTTGAATGGCCTTTATCGAAATATTTTTATTGAAAAAGTATTTCATTTCGTTTCATTTTTCTTTAGTAACAGAATAAGGGGTCAATGCCCAAGTAAAATTAGTGCTCACAAGCAATAATTTCAGGATAACTCATACATAAGTGAAATTGCTCACAATGAAAATATTTATTGGAAATCAAATACAAAAAGTGAGAGATATCGACAATCAAAATTTAACCGACTTTATGTCATTACATCTAACGCACTAAGGGCATCGTATTATTTTTTAACCAACATAAAACCTTAAAACGCTGAAGTAAAAATGATTCACTTTCCGTCCATTTTTTAAACACTAGCAAACATTTTTGCCTTTTTTAATTAACGTAATTATTGCTTTGCATTAATAAGGTTCTATTAAATATTTTGGTACCTATATATAAAACCTTCTTTAAGAGGAATTTTGTTTTAAAATAAATAATCCATTTTCTTATTTATAAGGTTAAATTCCTTATTACTTTTTGCCTCTTTTCTCAATATAATCTAGGAATCGGCATGAGCATCGTAATTAACTTATTGAATCTATTTGAAAAAAATATAAAAAAACAATATAGCAAAAAATAGATGTTCTTTTCCACCAAATATTACTGGTATTCCTTCCCATTTAATGCCGCATAAATAGTTCGGGGTGTTATGCTGTATATGGCTTTGATATTTTTCGACGCGCCTGGTGAGTGAACACTACGGAATGCTCAACTCGTTCATTAACGTCGAAATAGTTTATTTCGAAAAAGCGAGTAAAATGAGTAAAATTTCTAGTCGGTGTTTTAGAAATAATAAAGTTTGTTTCATACTAGTAATATCTCATTTTGAATATAATTTTTTCCTAACTAAAATAGAGAATTCATGTGTAATATTAAATTATTACTCTATTTCCAAGCTGGCTCCTCATTGTAAGAGTATCGTATACTAGGTAATTTTAAAACAAATATTTCAAAGCTAAATATATGCCGAATTGGGTACATTTGTGATACATTATTTTTAAAAATTATGCCAAATTTTTAGAGGTTAAAATTACCCAAATATTAAGAGGAAAGCAGTTTTCTTACAGCTTTGAAGTTCAATTTTGAGGCAACGTAGAATATATTGTTACCTACGCTTTATTTGAAGTTATGTTTAGAAAAAAGACTTTTCCTCTACATTAAACCTAAATAAACTAGCTGTGACTCATGGTTTCACTTGTGCGGAATTCGGTACGAAACTTAATTAGATTTTTTATGTCTCTTATATGTTATAAATAAATAAAAAAATTTAAAAAAAATTGGGAATTTACTATTGACGGATATAACGTACAAAACAGCTGATAGTATTAGATGGCGCCATTTTGAGGGTTCCGTAGCTCAAAAAGAAATAAGTAACCCTTATAGAATCACTTCGCTGTTCGTCTTCAGGCCTATCAGGACCATATAAAATAAAATTATCTGCTCACAAAACCACAATGAAATATTACAATTATGAAATGCTTTTAGCACACTATTATAAACTGATATATTGCCAGTGTGAATTTTTAATTAAGTAAGAAATAACTACTTAAAATTAAAATTAATCATTTTGTTGAAAACTCTTTTCAGTTTTTATTCATAATAAAAATTAAAATATTCCAAAATTACCTAACTGGTTATGAATCAGCCTTTCATACGTTTAGTATATATGTATGAAATATGTAAATAGTACTGTAAAACAATTAATTTCAATGAAAGTAACCGACCTTCTCACTTTGAATCTTAATACAAAACGTTATATTGAAAGTATTGCCATGCAAAAGTGTGTATATATTTGCCAATTTTCTTGTTATTTACGTAAGTTTATATATATATTCCTTTTTTTCATAATTATTAATGGATATAATTCCTATTTTTGGAGTTTACTAATTAAGAATCGATTTTAAAATATAGCGCCCGGTATGGAGTTTTACAAGGAGTAAAATCAGAAGTTCAGAGTGTTAAAAAATTGTAAGTGTTTGTAAGTTTGGATGTAGGAGGTAATCTCCAAAACTGCTCATTCGATTTTAAAAATTCTATCATCAGTATTTAAAAAGGACCATTAGGATAGATATAGATTGTGTATTATCCCGTTTAAAAAATGGTCGTATATTATCAAAGTTAATTTTTATTAACTTTGGATGTAGGAGGTAATCCCCGAAACTACTCATCCGATTTAAAAAATTCTTTTACCAATATTTAGAAAGGACCATCAGGATAGATATAGGTCATATATTATCCATATATTATGAAAGTGAATTTTTTTACATTTGGATGTAGAAGGTAACCTCCGAAACTATTCATCTAGTTTCAAAAACACTTTCATCAATATTTAGAAAAGACCTTCAAGATTGACATATGTTGTCTACTATCCACCACACCACCCATTTTTGAAACGTAAGTTAACGAGAAAACAGTCAAACGAGTGCGTTTCTTATGAACACTGCCTTAAAGATAAGAGATATATTGATATTTATATGGAGTGTTACCCATTTTATACATTCCAAGACAATAGTAATTAAGGAATAAACTCCAATGGTACGTTGAAACTGACATGGACAATTTTTTATATAACAGTCTATGTACATCTATCTACTGGATAACTATCTCTACGACTATCAGTTGCTTTTCTGCCGAGAGCTTGCTTACCTATTTTTAATGGCCTTGAAGGATCTAGCCTTTAAAAATCTGGCAAGTATTTGCATAATCGATAAAAAGACTATTGCCTAAATGAATACACCGTATGGATGCAAATAATCATGAAACACTACAAAATTAAGGTTTTAATATTGCAAGAAAGTCAATTACTTTTCTCGTGTTTTTTAGGTTTTTTACAGTTTAACACGAGTTTTTAGTGATTAAGCAATTATTTTGGTATTATTTTGGTAAACTCTATAGTAGAATATTCTTAAAAAATAAGCTTTTTCCGAACTCTTCGTATTAATTAGACAGACTGCCCAATAAATGATTTATCGTCATTTGCTTATTCAGATTTGAATGATATAACGCCCATATTCGGACGATCGGAAAATAAGAGAGGAGAGTGTAAATTTAATATTCGAGAAGAGATTTAGGTCAAAAAAAACAATGCGGGAGCTACGCTTATCTTTGTACCTTGCGAACTAAGGCACGGGCGATTTTACTCATAGAATATTTGAAAAACACCAGACGCATTAAAGGTTAGTAATCGATATAAATATTCAGCGGATATTTCGAAATAATATTTTGTAGCTATTTATTGGGATGTAAATAAATGCAAGTTTTTAGTTAAAGGAAACATTTTTTGACAATACTATTAAATTTTATTCGGAGTTATAAAAACTAAAATTAAACTTATTGCGTGTTTGAACCGAAAGTCATATTTAAATATTTAGCAAAATATATGTCGAAAGATTGGCATACGTAGAACCAATTTCTGACTATTAAACAGAATGATATTAGTGAGAAATGAACAGTTAAAATTAAAAAAATTACAAAAGTATATAAATCAAGAAAGTTGCGTAGGGTTGAGCGAGAGTTAATATAAGATACATTTGAGAAAAATATAAGAAGCAATGGGAGACATTGTTAAAGGCATAAATTTGCTGAATTTAGTGAAATAAAAAAGGCAGTTTGAGAACTTTTCTATGCAGAAGAACACGTTTAAGACTTTTTCAGAAGAAGGAGAAATTTTTAGAATAAGAAAAGACGTATGATCCTTGTAAAATATTTCCTCATAAATGTACCCATATATAAAATATTCACACTGAATATGAATGAATGAAAGCCTTATTGTAATAATTTTGTCTGATATATAGTACATTGTATTTATTATTTCCTAATGTTGTACTCCCCATCGTTGCTTAATGATATATAACAATACTTAGTGGTTACTGCAAACACTCATCAGAATTAATTAATTGGTTGCAACTTAAATAAAATGTTATTAAGAATAAACATTTTTCTTTTGTTTATTTATTCTACATTCATGTCTCAATTTGATAAACAATATCTATGAAATTATGCTTACGTATATCGATATACTTAAATATACTTTATATACCATGAATAGACAAACAAAGTATACGAGCGAAAAAATATTTATTTTGAAATTACAGATGAAAAAGATACACATGCACCATTAAAACTGTTTTACAGGCCACAATCCCCCATAGTCTCTCACTTTGTTAGCGTCCTTTTGTAATTTAGTAGTTTGTGTTGTTTAAAACAATAATTTTTAGGAAGCGGTTTAGAATAACCAATGATGTCAGTATGAACAAGGTTTACATACTTACTTCTTTCATTCCTTATTTTCAGCTAAACTGTTGTTTAACTAGACAATCAAATAAACATAATATAAATAAATATATTCATATATATATATATATATATATATATATATATATATATATATATACATATATATTCGATTTTATGTTTTGCTGCCTGTTTTTCGATTTTGTAAATAAAATTATGGGATATTTTATTTGCGAAAATAGCATTTTATACACATGAATTGACACTATTTTATCAACAAGTCATAATATTCTCAATGATCGTCAAGGTGGTACTGAAGACGTATTCTTTGTTTTGTTAGATATATTACCTTACACTTCTGACAATTGATCACAATTTATTAAATTGGTTGCCAAATATGCAGGCAAATTCATAGTTAAAAAAAAAATTTATATATTGTGAAATTTGCGTAGATTTATTGGCTTGTGTTTTACTAATTGTGTATTACTAATGGATAATTATAAATCGTAAAAATTTTGCCAAATGTGATAAGAATTTTCGCATTGATCTATCAAAATATATATTCAGTATATATTTAAAATGTGAGCATCATTTTAAGAAAATATTAATAACTTTAACTTTATCAAGACAGCTCTTAATAAAACTGTTTTCGAAATATACGATTTTTTTATTAGATTCATAATATACAAGCAAAAACATCTTAAGAGCTGCATATACCTAAATTATATAAATAAAAAATAGTTGCTAATAAAAATAAAATAAGAAACTGTCTTCAAAATCGTTTAAATAAAATTATTTTGTTTGTAAGTAAATAATTTTTATACTGACTAACAAAAATATTAAAAAAAAATATAAAAATACTGAATTTTGTTCCCATAATACCATTGTATGAGGATCTGCCCGTGATTGTATTTTCAAAAAAATAATTTAATTTCTTTATAATATGTACGTAAAGTTTATTTTGTAAATATATCATTCAGTTTAACATTAAATAACTTGAGGAACGAAAAAAAGGTTAGTTTCGACAATAACAAACATTCGGGCATTATATTCTAAAATAAATTAACGTACATACTTTTACACTACAACCTTTGTTTTATTGTTTATTTTATATTCCATTTCTGATATAAAAACGCTTGTATGTATATTTTTTCACAGAGGAAATAATACACCCAAAATATTTAAGGACAGAAGAAGAAAAAATATGGATTCAAATTCCATATACAAAGCATTCGAAAAAAAAAATGAAATCAATAATTCATTTGTGAGACGCTAGTTACTCGTATGGAATTTAAACTTCTTCAAAAACACGAGTAAGTTATATTGTAGTCGAATTCCTATTTATAGGCCCTTAAAATAAGTTCCATCTGAACTTTCGCTACATAAGTATTTTTTTCTTCTTATGTCATCGAAATTATATCGATATTTAAAGCCATCACTTGTAGTCACTCATACATGTGCTAAATGCACATGCACGCACACAAGGGTAATTCAATTTCGGTGATGCGCGAAAATCAGAGTATGTTCGTCTATTCATGAAGTATTTCGTTTATGCGTACAACTGATATCGCAGAAATGAATACAGGATTGAAAATTTATTACAGAAGAGAATTAATTTTTTTTCAAAAGCCAACCCGATGGGGACAGGAGCGTGAACACCAATATGAAAAAAAAATACGGCTAAATGTCAACCTACGTTTATCTTCTACAGGGCACAGACTATATTCTAAATTTTTTTGACTCTATGATTCTTTTAAATTACTTACTCATTACAAAGTTAATGTCAATTGTTTTTTTCTAAAGAATTCTTTTTTTATTAATTTAATCACCATTTCTCACCTCCAAAACCTTCCAAACGAGCGAAGGTGCGGGTCAAAGATTTTTGTGTAATGGCATTGCTTACTTTCATTTCGTATTAATTATTACCGCTCATTTCGTTCGCCGATAATTCATATGCGATCGTGTAATGGTAATGTGATTATTGCAAGTAAATGGCGATTTAATGAAGAAGTGGCTTACTAATGGAGCAAGAATGAAATTGCAGTGGCATTGCCGTCTAGCGGTAACCCAAGAAAAGTATTTGAAAATTCCTTAAGAAAATATATATTTTCTGTGATAAAAAGTCACATGTGTTATAGTCACGAATGTGTTCTGATGGTATGTAAACAAAAGTCGATCAAAATTAGTTCTAACTAAGGCATGAGAGGGAGAGATTCACAAACGAATAAAATCACCTTCGCATTTATATTATCAAATAGTAAGTTTCCATATATTTATTTCCAACAGTCATCGTAATAATAGCAATTAAAGATGATTCCGAAAATAATTATTATTCTTATCTAATAGCCAATAAAATAAACTTTTTGTTTCAGTAAACCACTTTTATTATTAAACGAAATTATACATCATATATTAAATAAATAAAATACAATGCAACAAAATAATTAAATAACGTACGTTTAAAATAATAATAAATACCAAAACAATATTGTATATTTCCATTAAAAATTGTTCAATTCAAGAAATAATATTTTACAATTTTTCACTTTTTTACGGATTATTTAAAAAAAGTATAAAAACAATTAAAAAGTATAAAAATCATTAAACAGATATCGATAACAAGAAGCTTTCTTTATTTATATTAACCTGTCCTGAAAATACCTATTTTAATATTGAATGAAATTTACATTACTATGAAAAGTAAGTTCCTAATACAACCTGACGGCAATGTTAATGTTTCACATTCATATTTCTCTCAATCGATAAATATAGACATGGGTTTTCCATAGTTGTAAATGAACTTATTAATGATTTGAACCTATTACGTATTTCATACTGACGCATGTAAATAACAATTGATAGATCAAATGGTGCATAATGTTTTCGTTAAACTATTCGCAAATAAAAGTAGTATTTTTACGGTGTAAATATATTGACTAGTATCCGTGTCATACTTGTAGGATTAAAAGTATATATTTTGACAATGCCATGTAGTTTTTTCTTAACATAAAAACAAAAAAACGAAAGTCGTATTAAACTTTTGTAAACTGGTTAATGTACACAGCTATCTAGTACTTAAACTGTTACTAAAACTCACTTATGAGTAACCGAAATCATACTAACCCTCTAAATAAAATATACTTACCTTAAAATGATCTTTACAGCAATTAAAACAAGTTTTGGAGATACCTCATCTCTTCATTCCCGGGACAAGAGAAAATACTTTATCAGGTGCACTTCTAATAGTATTACTGCATCTACGCAAAATATATACATTTAAAATGTCTTTCAAGTTTCTTTTTTGGTTTAAACGGCTATTATACTGAAAATATGTTTAAAGTATTAAGACACCCACAGTAAACAAACTCGGGTTTAGACTGTGACGTCATCCAAGGCGCGTGGAAATAGCGGCGTTTAAACAGCTTAAACTTGTTAACAATTTTCAATATATTTTTTTAAATTTCTATTAATTTCCAAAAATATTTATATTTTTTACTATGTTATAATGATGTAACGAATGAATTAAAAATATAAAAAATTAAGTACCTATTCCCAATTTAAAAATTTGATCCTCAACCAATTTCTTTATTGTGGAAAAAAGATAGCTTTGGATTTTATTTAAGCAAGGTACTTTACATACATATGAAAAAATATATTTTTTAAATCGTATTTACTTATTTAGTAGTCCTCCCGAAATATAAACGAACCTAAATGTTCCACGCCCTAATTTTAAAAACTATTGAACCTTAAATTATGGAAAAATATAGATTTGTGACTCCAAAACACATATCAGTTAATACACACACATTTTTCTGTTTTTAAAGCCTATTTTCCCATAAATTATTGGACGTAGAAACTTGAATATTAGCACCGTAATACATCTTCTTTATCCATATGTTTTGAAAATATTTTACACCACCTACTTTCTTAATATATTCGTATAATAATTAAAGAAGAGGAAGTTAATAAAAGGCCACTCAGTTATAAATAAACTGAACTAATTTATTGCTTATTATATCACAAACGTTTTGAATAGGCTTGTAACAAGGTAAACAAAAAATTGCTGTTTTAAATTTTAAATTGCAAGAAAATATTGCAATTATCCTAAATCTTATAATTTTCTAAATATGCACAAGGTTTTCACATTTATGAAAGGTATATGATACGCTGTAATATGTTAAAGTCGTAAACAATCATATTTGTAAATAGTTTTAGGGTAAAATTTAAAAGCTCAAAATCAAAGATAATTTTAGATTCCAATAATTGTGTGAAATAAATTGACACTGAATATATTTAATTGGTACTAAAATGAGGTTCCCATAACATAATGTACCAAGCCCCGAAGTAAATTTGTGTCATTCGGCACGTTTTAGATAAATATTAATTTGTCTTTCCAAAATGGGTATATGCTCAACAAAAATTATTTTACTAAAGTGATATATAGTATTATGCTATTATTTAAAACTGTAAAAAAAATCAAAAAACGTAATTGTGAAATTTTATATGATTAGACTATTTTAAAATAAAGGTGATAAAAAGTGGTATATTTAAATTTTTACGCGCATCCTTTCATTTTTACAAACAACATATACTCAATGGTGAAGTTAAGAAATGAGTTCTTATAAAAGGTGAATGTTTCCTGCTATTATCTTAAGAATACAAAAAATGTCTCTAACTTTATCATTGCTTTAAAAAGCATACGTAAACAAAAATGGAAGAAAAGTGTACAATTGAGGAAAGAAAGATAAAAAAGTCTTTGAAAAATAAAAATTTATAGAAAACAATAAATAATCGGCGTAAATTGATTGTGTAGAATGGACAAGAAAATATATGATTTATTGAGCATGTATTTATTTATTAGTGCTCAATAAAGTTTCAAAATAGTTATTTATCTTACACAGGAAGAATCCTATATAAGTATTGGTGCTGAAACATTAAAACACCTATTAACTCTAAAAGCTATAGGTCTAATTGGCTTGAATTTAATAGTATAATTGAATGCAAAATTTAATTTTTTGGTAGTTTTGGTGGTTTCTGACATGCTTTTAAATACATTGCTAGTTTTATTAAACAACCATGTATGCTTAAATGTTTATAAGTGCCGCAAATGTCTCCTCGTTCTTACTTAATATTTACTAACCTAAGCAAAAAAAGTATCAGTTTCATGTTTTTCTTATAATCACAATATTGAAAAATCAGATGAAGGGTCATACTTAATTTTCTTTTTAAATCATTTAGGGTGTTTAGTATTACAGTGCCTTATTATCTTATTTTTAGAAATTATTAAATAAAACTAGCGTTAGAAGAAAAGTCGCAGCGAAGTTAAACGAGTCACTACACAAAAAATCACTACTGACTTCTCTACGGACTGTTGAAATTCTTCAACAAGTAAGAGGTATTGATGTATTAATAATTTGGGAGAAAAATTTACTCTCCATTTCTAATCAAATAATTTGTGCTTTAAAATCGATCGCAAAATCACTTGTAGGTAATAAATTGATACCACATATCAGCTATGTTTTTTTTTGGGTATTTGAATGTTGCCTCCGAAATTTTAATAAACCGGTATTAAATAGCGAAATCATTTTAAAAAAGAAGTTCAGTATTATGTATGTTCAATTATATTTCTTTCCTTCTACATTTTTTCATTAGTATTTTATAGATATTTCTCTTTCAGATAACTCTCTTGCTGAAATCATTAATAATGATGCAGCTCGTCATTTGTCGTGTCTAGATTTCGATACCTCATTTCAGTTCCAGTTCCTCAAGTGAAGGGGATATCAGACATCGAAAATAATAAGTTCTGTAGCCGATATTACAAATATAGCCTGTGTCGATGATATACTACCAAAGTGTACCCATAAGAGATAAAGTAACGTCAATAAGAACTGAGGAATAGTGAAAAATCCTGTACTTTGCGAAGAAAAAGGTAATGCCAGAAACGAAAATAGGGTGTTTATGTACGGAAAAATGTCATCAACAATGTTTTTCTAAAATATCTGAGGAGAATAGGACTTCCATTTTCAAACAGTATTACGACTTGTCTGATGTAGATCGGAAGAGAAAATTTATAATTAACAGCTTTGATATTGTTAAACCTGAGTATCATTGTACTTGTGTAAAAATACTCATTAAAATGATTACTCATATCGCTTCACACTTGTTGAAAAAAAGCGTTTGCGAACTTTTTTTTAAGTCGCGTTTATCAATTAATGATTAAGACATAAAAACTACAATGTTAAAGAGAAATTCTGAAACAAACAACGTGTCAGCAAATATTTCAAGGGCAATTGTGATCATTATTTGAAAAGTTCCACAGGTAATCAATTTTAAAATTCACTATCACACTGGATTTATAACTACTAGAGAGGGCTATAGTCGTCAAAGTTCATCAATAAAAATCCGCATTAATCTCTTGCAGAATAGAATCATGACTGCGTAGAGGATTGCAAACTTCATAACAAAACATTTGAAAATTATTTGGCCTTTAACTGTATCTTGAACATTGAAATCAATTTGATTTTTTGTACCAAAAACTATTTAATAATATATAATAATAAAATATTAATTTATATCTCATATAACAAACGGAAATAACAACTGCGTCGTGACGATTTATGATCAAAAATGTGTTGTGCCTTGTATTCAAGGTGATTTATTTTTTTTGTTATTTGTCAAAGTTAAATGTTTTAAACTTAACTATTTACAACTCAAAAACTAAACAAGTAGAATGTTTTACTCGGTACAAAAGTGATGATAATCTCGATATAAATAAAGAAGCATCGTGTGTCTGTAAATACATGAAAAAACTTTTACATAACGCGTCAGAGCCATTCCACGTTGTATTTTAATCGATAACTGCTGCGATCAGCAAAAAAAACAAGTTTTTACTTCATATTTACCTTCTTGTTTTTAGGAGGAACGATTATTTTTGTAACGGGACAAATTAATATCTGTATGACATTGCTTCTTTAATTCCAAACATTTTGATATCATTGGATTAAAGCAAAACTAAACGGTACTGTGAGGTTTCTACGTTTTGTACGTACGTATTGTATGTTTTTTTTTTAAATATTGCCAGTATTGAAAACAAATTATAATATAAACCAGCATTACATTGCTTTTTATGTGTTTAATTTACAAACTAAGCCTTAATATGTTTTAACTTTTTAAAGAGCAGCGTAATTTTATAAATATTTATCAATAAATATTTTCATCATTTTGAAATCTCGCAAAATATAAAAGATTTTCATTATATGTAATTGGCCATATTTCAATTTAAAATAAAATTAATTTTACGTTGAAACTATAACGCGGACTTCCAATTAGGAAAAAAATGTTACTTTTTAATCAGTGCTGGTTTCTTTAAAAAAAATAAGTTAAATGTTATTATTACGTACCTCTCTGAGAAAAAAATATTTTTCCACTATTCATAAACTCAATCAAAATATGTATTAAACAAAAATGTAGCCAAAATAGTGGTGTATGATTTGTTTTAATTTCGTTTAACTGAGTGATTACACACCTAATGAACGCACCCAACCCAAGAATATTAAAATCAAAACTTTAATCTGGCAAAAGATATAATATCGGGCGGAAAATGGTGCAATAATAAAATAAAAGGACTTTCGCTTTTTAAACAATATTTTTCTAAATAATGTTTTACATATTTTTTCCCAATATATAAATTTTCTTTTTTACCTACGACTGAACGGAGGAGGTATATGCGTTTAGAATGAGAGGTTGTTTGTTTGTTTGTGTGTGGAATCCAATGGTGCCATTTATCTCCAGAACCGTTTGACTGATTTAGATAGGGTTTTATACAAAATGTTGGTGATTCATTGGCAATAATTCTTAGATAGTTGTTACGATGATTACTGAGGGGGCGCCGCAATAAACATTTTGTTGTAAACGAATGTTCCCATTTATTTCCCAAACGGTTTGATCTATTTAGATGGGATTTTCTGCAAAATATTTGGGACTTATCATCGGTAGTTTTAGAAAGGTGTTACGATGAATACTCAATGGAGAGCGCCGCAGTATACATTTTGTTGCAAAACGAATATTCACATTTATCTCCAAAATGGTTTAACTGACTTAGACACAGTTTTCAGTAAAATATTTGAAACTAATCGGCAATGGTTCTCAGATAGGTGTTATGGTGTTACCTCACCAGGGGGCGCTGCACATTTTGTTGCAAATGAATGTTCCCATTTGTCTCCATATTGGTTTGACCGATTTTCTACAAAACACGATTTTCTACAAAATATTTGAGAATAATTGGCGCTGGTTCTCAGATAGGTGTTATAGTGCTAGCTCGACAGGGGCTCTGCAACATTTTGTTGCAAACGAATGCTCCCATTTTCCTCCAAAATCATTTGACCGATTTAGATACGGATTTCGGTTGTGATTTAACGGCGAAGGTTATTAGCCGTGTGTTATATTTTTAACTTGTCAGGGGGCGCTGCAATAAACATTTTTGATTGATCTAAATTAACCACTTTGTGGCCTTTCTTCGATTTCGTAGATGGTAGATCCACGCAACATGTTTCTCAAGCGCTCTAATTCTTCCAATGCTATGCTATTGGCGGATTGTTGATGAGGTTTTCTTATTTAAATCAGTTATTACCACGCCGTCTAAATATCCTACTCCACTAAGAGCCACAGAAGCTTGCCTTTTGTCTTTTTAGAAGCTTTTGTTTTTTGTTATTAAGACAGTAATAAAAAGCGAAATTAAAATGTCGATTAAACTCGTAAAAGATGTAAACGTTTTAATCCAAAAAGTGTAAAATAAGAAGCAAAATTAAATATTTTGGATAAACTCACGACGGATTTAGTCATTGTAATTGAAAAATGATATTGTTTTATAATGTTATAACATAATATCAATGGCAGCGCCGACGGATTTTCATAAATTTGTAATTATAATAGTAGTTCCTTACTTTACATAGGTCGGGGGATTTTGAAATAAAAACAAATATTTAATCGTCTTTCAATTACGATAATTACATCCTTCGTGATTTTTAAAAAAAAATTAATTTTGCTTTTTCTCGTGAATACATATACACACATATATATACATATATATATATATACATATACATATATATATATATATATATATATATATATATATATATATATATATATATATTTATATATACATATTTATATGTATATTTATTAGAGATAAACCGAATATAGGGTCTAACGAATACAATTAATCGGTCGAGGATGCAGTTTTTCAGTTTAAGATACAAAATTTTATACCGAACCTTTTCTTTCTCGACTCTTTTTGACACGCTTTGCTTAAATTGACAGGTTAAATCATGACCGTAAGGTGTTCGGCGAGTAGCGGCATTTGTCCGTCTCTATAGATTAAAAACAAAGAGATGGATGGAGCCAACGTGCCAGACGGCACTGTCAGTATATTAGCGTATCCAGCGCCGAGGTTGTAAAAGGGGCCATGTAGCATACATCGTGATCCAGAGATTACATTATTATAAAACATTTAATTTAAACTTACTAAAAAATTAAAAAAACATAAGACACATTAAACACATATTTTTGTATTGATAAATTATACTAAAAATTCCAAATTATATTAATACTTCAAAATCAGAAAAAGTGTGAGATTATACGATTTTTGAATTTGTTTGAAATGTAATAATTTTCGAAATATACATTCAAAATTTCAACACGATTCAGATAAACTATTTCTTACGGGGCGTAACAGAGCAGTTGGCTGTAGACATCAGCTTTGACCAACAATTCAAAATCAAATCAATTCATTACGAATCGTTAAGTGATTGTAGCAATCAGCCTTCAACATACCATTCCCTAAGTCTACATCAAAAACAAGTGTACACCAAATCTTAGAGAATGCGATTATAAAAAAATGGAGGAGCAATGACTCAATATAATTCAAAATTCCCTATGCTGTAGCTAAAATGATCGTATCACATAATTAGCTAATGTCCATATTAGAGGAAATCTAATTTAATCGAATGATAATTTATTAATCCCAGAATATCGAAAGCCCAGAAGAAAACACATAAGGGAAATAATTTTACCGCAACTTTTTGGAACAGTAAAGAAAATTATTAAATGAAAACTCATTAAGGCTAAAGAAATACAAATAACTACTGATGTGTGGATTTGCGTGGACAATTTAATTGACTTTTTGAACTTCGCTTCTCATTAGCTCGACGAAAATTTTCTGATTATGAGGGGGCAAAAAAACAAGATATTTCATATTTTATTTCATCTCATTATTTTAAACTTAGCGCAAGCATAATTAATTAGCTACTCATCTGAAATACCGTATATTCCCCCGAAATGTAAAGTGGCATTCTGGTTTGGATCAAGTTACTCGTATGATATTTACTAACATTAATCGTATGTAAAGATGTGTATTCATATGGGGGCGGTTATTATTGTGGTCTTGGAAGTAAAGACATTGCTATGGTACCGAAAAATTTTTTAACATTCGGTGTTGCCTCCGGTGAAACTCGCATTTTCAAATGGATGGTAGATGGGTAGCAATTATGGTTACCTTGAATATTTTTACTACGATTACTACGATGTTTCTCTTCAGAAAAAGAAAATAATCTTACTGTAATTTTCACCTGAAAAATATTCATTTGGAACTGGTTTCCCGTATATTCATCGGATGTAGAAACTTGTATACTAGTTTATTTAAATTTCTTTATATAAGTTCCTTTAGATGTTAGAGCCTCTAAAAAACAGACGAAAAGACAAACGTATATAAAGATAGTTTTGCTAAAACGCGGGTTCGTTGTTATTCATTAGATACGGGATCGCAAAATGATTTTTTCTGATCTTTCCTTCTTTGATGTCGTGTTACTGAAGACCTGAACGTAGTTGGAATGTATCATACCCTTAAATGGAAAACAAATAACCGACCAAGTGCAAGTAGTGTTTCAATACTTTCTATAAAACTTGGAATTGTTTGATAAGTTTAGAATAAGCGTAATTGAAATTACTTAAGAGAAATTGTATTTATTCTTAAAAGACACATCTCAAGCAAAGGAAAAAAGAGAAAAAATATTTATCCCTCGTTTTCCCAAACTCGAAAAAGCGAAAAAGCCGACACTTAAGAACAGACCATTGCTGACATACACATATATTACCTTTTTGATAATTTGCACATATTCATTTGGATCTCCATATGAAGCGCCTACTTGCATGATTTGAAACAATAAAAACTATCAGGCTGTGGCAGATGGGCCAATAAAGATTAAAAAATTCAAATTAATTTTTTTTCATTTCAAAAGCGTGTGGTACACGCTAATAAAATGAAAAAAAATTAAAACTAAAAACTTGGTTACATCAATGGCAAAAATGATTGGCAAAAATAATTTTCGCAAACCAAATTAAATTAGATTGTATTATCGTAATCTGAAATATATAGGAATACGAATATAATGATTTTATAAAATATACCACAGACATGTTCTTAAATCGTTCAGAATATAGAAATATGTGAAACATTTAAGTATACAAATATAACGATTTTAGAACATACTGCTACAGCTGCGTTCTAGAATAATTAAATTTATTCAGGCATATGAATTATATAAAAACACGAATATAAAGATATTTGGGCATACCTCTATATTTGCGTTCTGAATACCTGTTGCACACGTACGCACGTAAACCAAATATGCATGTTCTAGAATGGTTCATAGTATATGGGTTATGCTGGAGGCACACGTGTTCCGGATATTCTCTTGCGTATTGACAGGAATTTTTTTGTATCCAATAATTTTATGTTATAGCCACACATTTATTCAATTGACTATAATTATAATATTATAGTTTATTATTTAATAATAGAATATATATCATTCTTCCACTGACTAGGAAAAATTCCCCTTCTTCAAAAAGGCCGTCCTAAGAGATGGCTGTAATGAATATTTGTATCGTATATTAAAACAAATAAATATTTTCTATAATAATATTTTTATACAGCATTTTTGTAAAATTTTATTTTTAAATGGCCAATAAACATATATGAGAAGATAAAAGCAAGTTACTCTGTTAACTCGTAGTCAAAACTCACAAAAAATTTATGCCGAGAATGATGTTACACAGTTAAAAACCGAATAAACAGAGTTTTATTTTGTCACTAGAAAACACAAATATTGTAATTGGCGAAATTTCAACGGGTTTGAAAAGCCCGTAAAAGCATTCGTGACATCGGACACAATGATTGATTATTGGGGACGAAAACATCGAACGGGCCTGTCTGCCGTCGACCACAAAGAGAGAAAATCGGTTTTCCGAATTCAAAATGCCACAGGCTGCCGGTTTCCACTTATCTCTTGCCTAGACGATTCCTTAATTGGGTCCAATTTAGGCCCTTCGTTAATTGGTACGGATGTGACCAATACTTTTTTAGGTTTTTGGCTTTTTTTCACAAGTGATGCTTACATACATTTATATATTTTACACATATGCTTCTTTGTAGTTAGACGAGCGTAGTAAAATTGGAAAAATTTAATTTATGCATAAAATTTTAAATATTTTATATAAAAAAATAAAATCAAATAATATGGAAGATGATTTTAATTTCAAAAAGATCTAAATTCGAATTTCATTTTCCTTTTTTTTCTGTTAATTTCTGGAAAAACACGAATGTATTTATTTTAATATATTCTTCATATGCATTCACAATACATTTGATTTTATTGTGGTCTTATAACTTTTTTCTTATAATTTCTTTAGTAGTACTTAACAAGTTTTTTAGATAGATCCCTTTAAATACGAACAATACTCGTACAATGATGGTTACATATACGTTTAGACATTTGCAAATATATAAAGGTATAGTTTTCTATTAAAAGTGTTTACAAATATTACTTTCATTTTTTACCACGTAAGTTTATTGCTTAGAGTCTACTAGATGCTCAATAATACTGTGAGTTTCTTAAAATTTCTTAAAGTTCTCATAAACTTTTGAAATTTTATTTCATAACTTTCACTTGCAATACTTAGGTCAATATACACGTATCATAATGAAATAGAGCGCCTTTTCTTAATAAAACTTTTCAATTATTACGTTGAGCCTGCATTAATTTAGTTCAAATTTAACTTTGAGTTTAACTTTTAAATAATTATATTATATTGGGCATTTGATCTAGAAATATCTATAGAACATTGCATTCAACATAACTCAGTTAAATTTTCTTCAAACTATATATTAAAATTGTACTTTTTATTTAAAAAAATGTAACATTTATAAGTTCTCCAATTTTATAATTCATTCGACCAATTATAGTGTAATAAGACATTTATTGACTCATAGAGTAAAACTTCGTATTGCAATGACGAAACCGCTATTGCGCGAAAAACATTCCTATTTGTGCATCGAAGCGCATCGAAGATCATCGAAGCGAACATGATAAAAGTGCATGTTTGCAGTTGCTTCAACGCAATCTTGTGTATGTATCAACGCAAGGATATACATATTATTAAAGGCAATTCGAACTGTGCAATTTTCACAGATAATTTGAAAGCTATCCCAATGATCGAAATTTATAAGAGTGTTATTATTATCCATCTAAAGATAATTTAGGAGGAAAAAAATAGTTACTTTAAGGAGATATATATACTGGGAATAGTTACTGGAGGTGTCGACATCACTATGATTTAACCGATTTTCAACTAATCTTAATATTATGACTTAATTATTAATTCATATTAGCGTTTAAAAAGCGGAAATAAATCAAACCAGACCTAAAGATTAATAAAAAAAGGAATATAGCAATAAAATAATTAATAAAATTTGTATTAAAACTGACTTATACGTAACCAAAAAATATGGAATAAAATATTTCTTACATTATATATATACATATATATATATTTGAAGGGGACAAGTTTAGGGCTACTACGACTTTACTTAGGTATTCTAATATAAAAACTACTCCCCAGCTCCTCACGTAGGCTGGACCAACATCACATTACGTATATTGATCTAAACGTTCCGGAGCGCCTGCGTACTAAAGCATGTGTAAAGTGGACATATACTCTGGTATTTATGATGATTTGACATTTTGAGTATATGTGTATAGTGGCCAATTCAAGGTCGGAGTGATATGATTATTACGCGGAATGCAGAAAACGAATCTTGCATTCTGTGTTCTTTGGATGAAATTCTCAGATACATTGTATATTATTTTAGTGACCTTATAGAACGTATTCTTTATTCTTTCAATGAACTTACTGGATATACCCCGTAACCTGTGAATTAGCTTTACGAATGCATTCTATATTCTCCACATTCGCTTATTTGATTAATTCTGTGTGCTCTAGATGAGCTCAACGGATAAATTCTCCATTCTCTGAATGAGCTTATTCGATGAATCCGGTATTCTTTGAATAAGTTTGTCGGATGTATTCCGTATTTTTTGAATGAGCAGATCCAATTAGATATTCATACTATGACGAGTTTATGCAACAAAATATTGATAATTATTTGACGACCTTTAAACTAAGTATTTGACTTTATTTGCAATTTACACGTACAAGACACTAGGTCTTGTACCTAGCTATTCTCTAAAAACCATTTAAAATTCGTTCAATGGCTACTTAAAAATATATAGAAACTTATATCAAGTTTTCTTATTTTTAAGAAATTGAGAAATCCCCAATACCACTTATATTATCATGAAAATATGGCAAATTCTTAAGAAGCCATGTGAATAGCGATATTGAAAAGGCAAAAACGAACGAAACATTTAATTGCATAAAGTTGGATGTGGAAAAAGTTACCATTGCAGTGAATTTCCGGCAATACCGTATTTAATAAAGTACAATTATTATTATGGTTTCATAAGTGCGGCATCCCTGCAGCATCAACAAATTAAGGATATTGTTTTGTTTATATTGCGGGTGAATTACTCAAGAAGTGGCTTAGGTTTGGCAAAATTCATAAAACAAATAATACCACAAAATTAGCTAAATCTGCCATTATGAGTGACAACTGTGCAGGACAGAATCGAAGCATAATAATTGTACTGCTACTTAAAGTCATTTTAATGTCCATTCAAGTTTAATTAGTTAAAATTGAATTTCATAAGTCAGACTAAACATTTATCCCTAATGATACTGATTTTGGTAAGAGTAAAACCTACTAGAACATTATTAATAAATATATTAGACATAACATGATATTAAGGTCATAAAAACTTGACTAAAAAACAAAATTGTTTTCATTAATATTAATAAAAATTATTTTTAGGTACTGAACAAGTGAAAAAAGTATCATTAATATAAGGATATTTATTGAGAAGGATAAAGTTATTTTGGTGTAAAATTAAGATCTTTAATTAAAAAAGGAAAATATTTACTAACTGTTCATCAAATCGTCTATAGAACTATAGTATCGAGAGTTAGATACATTATAAATTAAGGGAAAACTGCTTCAAGTAACCTTCCTTGTTTAACTATGGCCTGATAGGCAGTCCATTACTAAAGCTAAATTGAATGACCCTAAATCTATGTTCCATTTAATTCCAGAGGACTGCTTAGCATTTTATAAACGCCTTAATGGTATTAGTGAATTGGTTGACGACAAGGCATGATTTGAAGGCAAACTATAATTTGATATCGAAGTAGAAGCATAAGAAGATCTTGGTGCGTAATTAAGTTTGTTAATTTTATTACTCTATATATTTAAGATTGTATTGCTAAAATAAATATTATATTTTTTTTAGGTACCCGGAGGTGTTGTAATTTTAATTGATTTGCACCATGCTTGAAACATTTTAGGAAATTTGAATTTTTAAACATGAAAACAGAAATTCAAATTATTAAAAACGTTGCCAAGCTTTTTTTCTGAAATATCTTAAAAAGTATTTAATTTGAAGACATGAAAGTAAAAAAAACTACACTGGACACTAAATTAAAGAATCATACGCTAATGATTTTACAGAGTAATAACACATTGATTAAAAGCTCAGTTTACTCCAAACTAAGTGTTTGCAGTTTGGAATTTTTTAAAACTACGCCCAATTACGATTTGCTTTTAGCTGCTAATGGCTGAGAATTTAAAATAGGACACAAAAAAATGTAATGCCCTGAACTTATAGGTATATGTAAAGAACCAATATTGATTATTTTAAATATTGCGGTTAAGAATAATTCTACCTAATTTTCTAATATATTAAAAAAAATAAGTTTTTAAATGAACATACTTAATCAATTTTTCAAAACAGGTTAATAATAGGATGAGGTAATATATATTTTATGAAAACGGTTTTTGTGAATTTTAATTGAATTGATTTATGGTTTTTATAATAAGCGTCGTAAATATATGTATACTTGGTATATGTAAGTAAGTCTTGTTTTAATATAGAATTATTAGGTTCATTTAGATTTTCATGATTTTTTTTTCATATTAAATCAGAAAATAAGAATATTATTAAACGATGTTTAGAAATTTTTAACAAATTGCACATATACAACACCTGACGGTTGAAAATCTCATAACAAATTAAGGTAATATTACTGAATTTATTAATTGTTGTTCCGTCAACATAAGATCTTCCACAATGGTGACAAAGAGAGATCGATTTTCCATATATACGCGCTGTGGACGTAGTAGCAGTCCTTAAATTAATAACTCTCAAAACAGCAATAGCTCATAATAATGAAATCATTATTTTGAAATCTGCCCGAGACCGTTGCTTACTTTGCTGATAACTTCAAAATTAATATGAAACAAAGTGGAATGTTGGCCTGGTGGCTACCGTCCCGTACGGAAATGAAATTAGAGTAATTCGAACTGGAAAAGGGTTTCGGTAAATAAGGGAAGGCTTTGAAAAGCTCATGCAGCACAGGGATGCAAGTAGCTGAATGAATTGTTCAAGTAAAGGGTTAAGGATCTACTTCAAATATTCTGAAAAACAATAACTGAGGGCAGTCAACATGTGATAATGCACGTTTAAATGGAAAGGAGGTCAATGCGCGCCGTTGCGGTATATAATTATTATATATATATATATAATTATTATTGACGTACAGTTAGAGCAAGGTATATTTGAGACGTTTTAGAATTATTTTGGGTACCAAAATTAATGATTAGACTATTTTTGTACTCAACTTCTTTACTATTTCTATGTCTTCTTTACGATTTCTATGTATCTTCAAATATAAAAATTTTGTTTACACAGAGTTCTTTCGTTTCAATTACTATATTAGTGAACTATTTTTGTAGTTTAGAACTGTTTCCAGGATGTCTCTAAAATATTCATGTGAACTGAACCGTTAAGGGAGATAATGCTAACAAATTTTTTTTGACTCTTGCACTATTGGACTTCTTAAACATTTCAATTTTATATACATATAAAAATGCATATACACTGACACATGTACATGTTTATTAATTATTTATTATTCATATATATTTTTTTTCTAACGTTAACACACATTTCTACAAATGCAACTCTGGATAAGTAAACTCTCAAATTTCGATACAATGTGACATTTAAGAGGCATGTGTATGCATCTTCATAGCATTACTCCCATTTCTACGTAACTGTCATTTAATAATAAATGCACCTTAATACTCCAGAAACAACAATTTTAACGTGTAGTGTTGTTAGATTTTTCATTGTGCAGTTATTGACCAGGTAAATATAAATTCAAATGTTACACATCCAAAAAGCACCAGTTGTTTGTGATTGAAATTTGAAATTTTGAAATTGAATAAAACAACGTAAAATTTAATTTTTTATTGTAATACTTCATTGCGAATGTGTAAATATTAGCTCCACAATTACTAATTACATATAATTGTGAATATAACCAAATTAGTAAAAAAAAAAAAAAAATATAAATATTTGGGAATTTATCTTTAACTTCTACTGTGATAACTTACTTCGTATGGAGTCACAGGGCTCTTGGTCGACGAATAGTACTCTTGGTAGCTTTGGTGTGTAAATCATTATCATAATATTAAAATACGTGTAAGACCGTTTCTTTTTAATACATTGAGTCAAAAATTTTATATTTTCACAAAATCATATTTCTTTCAATTCCTGAGGAAAATGGTGAAAATTCCTTGATAGATAGACCGGCAGATAGTCGGAGAGCAAAGTGATTTGTTTTTTATAAGGCTTCAGTTTTCCTTAGGTGCAGAACTTTAAAAATGGTTTTCACTTTTTTCTTAATCTGCTAAAGCAATATATGCGGAATATCAAAATAACAACCAATAATTCAACCGTTTTCCCCCGAGGACCAATGTAAAAACCCATACAAAAACAGTAAGGCAATCTTACAAGCATTCGAGTCTTACTATTTGATATATAGACTATTACAATCAATATACAAAAGTCAATTTATAGAATTTGCTATTAATATTAATTTTAAACAAAAAGGATATGTTGAACGTAAAGTAATTGTTAAATATAATTGTTTGTGATTTGTCAATTTTAAGTCGACGCAACGCAAATGCAATTTGTCGCAGATGTTAATTTCGCTTCAATGAGTCAAGCACGTAATAGGTCACATATTAATAATAGACAAATTAGTGGAATGAAGCTCATAAATCAATGCAGTGTAATTTTACTGGTTCAAGATGGACGTTTGTCAAAGACGGCTACCGTTAGCAAGTAGTTATGAATAACTAAAAATAATAATTCTAGTTACTTGTATTTATAAAATGGTGTATTAACATATAATTTTTCCCGCACATATTTCGTGCCGGCTTTATCCTTTTTCTGGGAATTTGCTTTCCTTTTAATCTAAGTTATGCGACAGTACCACTTATATACAGTACCACTATAATAACCATAGAAATTATATTATAATATATTTTAGTTAGTTGAAAATATTTTGGCTACAAAAATTTTTACAGTTTTCATTTAAAATACATCGGAAATTTTCTCTTCAATATTTATTTCCACAAGAATTCCTCGAAAAATGTTTGTTCAGTGAATATATCAATTTCTTATACTGATGTCAATAAAGATGTGCAAAAAACTTAATGGACATTTATATATATAAATCAATTTTCAAATTGTATATCCAACTGTCAAAAATTTTAAATTTATTTTTCAACCTTCGCTGATACGCATGTATCAAATACCATGTCAATATTTTTAACTTACTGTTGGGAAAGCCCAAATAGAATAATATTCTTTTAAACTTTAAAAAAAAATGTATCATTTAGTTTATCCCGTATTCATTCTAAATTTCGGTGAAAGGAAAAATATAAAATTATAAATTTATTATTTTATAGCAGTTTAGAATTACTACCCTGGCTGTATTCTGATACGAGAATCTTCGTCGTTCCTTTACCATTGGACAAGACCTGACAGGCGTTTAAATAATCAATTATATGGATATTTTATGCCGGAAAATATCCGTCGTGACATCGTCGAACGCGGTCTTTACCTTTAGGGAACCTTTATACACACTGCGAGCGTCTATTTGCCCGCATCGTTGCGCGAGGTGATTTTGGCTTGTTACTATCTTGACATATTTTATCTTCTTTTTTTAATAATAAAATATTAAAAAAATTTATCTTTTTTGCAACATTTTGTTCTCAGTCACTTGACCGATCGTAACGCTCGCCGTTTGTCTCTGCTTGATCCTACATTTTGCTTTACGGCTTTTTCTGAGGAAAATTTGCATGAGTCTGGGTTTGCAAAGTATGCGCGATAGATTCGAATGAGTTTAAATTGATACTTGAGTTGATAAGTTGAGCGACAGTCGGAGTGGGTTAATAGAATAAACTAAAATTGGTACACTCGTGTAATTTTGTTATGGTTACGCGTTGTTACGTATTATGATTTATTTGCTAGTATAACTCTCTTTTCTTAGTGGTAAATATCATTTATATATATTTTTAACGCTCTCTACTTGGCTGGTATATTACTTCACGTGTATATTTTTCTACAAGTTTTAGTCCAATAATAAGCTTAAAATAGGCCATTGCCTGTAATAAATAAAAGGAAGTAGACAGGAGTGTGCACATTTCTTTCTAAGTAATATTATATAATATATATGAAAAATTGAGAAAAGGACAGATTGCAGTAATCAAAAGAAAAAAAAGAAATATATAGCGAATTATTCATATGATTGAACTAAATCAAAAAAGTTCAAAGTTAAAAATAACGCCTTTATATTGATTAATATGAAGTATGTAACATGACAGGTAATTATATACTTAACTAATTGATATAATTTACATAACTACAAAAAGATTGTCGTAAAATATATTATTACCCTTGACTATTTCATTGTATTTAGTAGTAATTAATTATCATCTAATGATTCTGGATAATAAGCTTAACTAGGACTAAAATTTAAGAAGAAAAGTTGGGTGAAAAATCGGCCTGCGACAATTCCTTTAAAAATATATAGCAGAAGAGTGAAAAAATTATAATTTTAAGGTTTATTGTAGATAGCAATTTATAAAATGTTTTTTTTTAATATTCCTTTCAATTAACTGTTGTTAGCAATGCATTTTACATTGCCACAAAATAATTTTTATTTTGAAGGGTCCGCTATTAACTCTCTATTGAAATTCATAGCTGTGAGAAGATTGTTTCTTTTTTAATACTGGAGTGACTATAACTTTAAAAAATTGAGCATAGTATGTCAAAATAATTTGTCATAAATGAATACAATTCTATGTATTTTTCCATTGAATATTTGCCTTGAAATTGTTCAGTATACCATGCCCTAATAATGACGGGCCAGTTTGAAAATACAGTAATACGTAAATATCATTCCTTTATTCTACACTTTGATTCGAAAAGGATTACATTCAAAATTAGATTTCATTAGAATAAAATAAACTTTTTTGTTTCTAAAACACTGACTAGAAATTTTACTCATTATTTAAAAAAAATTATTAATTTGAGTAATACATAAAGAATAATACACAAAAAAATTTAATAATGCATAAATAATACAATCGATACATAAAGCTACTTACCATTGATTTATAGATAAGCTAAAATGAAACCACTTTAATCAAGATTTTTTCCGTATGTAATCGCTCTTTGGAGATAAATTGTTTGGACTTTAATGAAAGAGTTACGCATTCCGTGGTGCTCACTCACCGGGCGCTTCGGGAATTATTGATGCGATATACATTGTAACACATCGAACAATTAATTCGACATTATCTAGTAAGCAGTTCGGATAATATTTCGCAGAAAGGAAAATCTATTTTATTGCTTTAGTGTTTTTCTTATTTTTTTTTATGTGAATTCAATAAGTCAATCACGACGCTTAAGTCGATTTTTATATTGAGCAATGAAGCAAATTTAAATTTTTGTAAATGGGCGAATGGATTTTGCTCTGAATATTTGTTTTAAAATTCTCTTAAAAGCTGTTTTCATATTTAGAGGCTTAAATAAATGCTAGAGCTTAATTAAAGCAGAGCATTATTAAAACTAAATAAAAAAGGAAGAAAGTTCATTGTCAAAACATATCTTTAAAAAATTGACGAAATGTAAATAATTTTTATAAAATTTATACTATGTACATGACATTTAGCCACCAGTTGTTCCAAACAGAAAGCAATATTAATCCATACATATTATTAAATTGTGACAGTATGAATTCTGTCTCTTAATTAAATTGTGACAGTGTGAATTCTGTCTCATTTTCAAAATTTTATGTTGCAAATTATTATTCTGTATATCCCCTCTCCCTCTTACAACCATGTATTTGAAAATCTGGAAAACTAGAATCTTATTTTCTACATGTTACCAGTTAAACACATTTTGCTAGTTTTTATATATTAATATTATTTAAGTATGCAATGAACTCGACGCTTGTATCAAAATGTAAAGATTATCCGTTATTGGATGCACTGTAGCCACTAACTACATCGAAAAATAGTCATTAATTTCTTTGTGCACGCTATAGGAATTCACCACAGTTCATTTACAATAAACAATTCGAGCCATTTTTAACACTCCTGTAACTCAAGACTTGTTTGATGAACCAATTCCACATATGCAAAGATCTGATAAAATGAAAACTTTTGCAATAAATATGCATCATTTCACCTTTTCATTGATTTTTTTGATTTACCCATGAATATTGTGAAACGCATTTTTATTAAAATGGCCCAGGAAAAAATATTAACATACTTTTCCCCAAAATTTCAAATAAACATATTAAAGGTTTTTTAAATATAAATTTTGTGTTCTCCCGATCCTTAAATATGAATGCTAATTCTATGTGAAATGGTTATTATTAACATTTGCAGATAATCTGATTTTAAGAATATTTTATGTTTTAGAAAAATATTTTATACAAATTTGCAATTCATTCGTGGTACTGAAAATGGTAAGAATATCTTCTATTTATTTACAAATCCCACGCATTTGTAAATAAACAAAAGATATACTTACCATTAGGCCAGAATAAGCTTGGGTTGAGCGGGAAGTATGAGTTGAAGCGTTAATTTTGTCATAAATAACTTCTCAGATATAATTCATTGGTAAACACTTTACAGTAAATATCGGTGTCCCAATTTGTTTTTGTTGTATTATTTTTTGTGTGCATTCAAATCAGACAGATGACTTTTTCAAACTGATTATTTTTTATTCTACTATTCCTTATTTCATTTATCTTCGCTTTTTTGACAGTAATGGATATTTTATTACAAGCAAATAAATAGTAACAAATTTACGAATACATATTGGAAATTCGTGGAATATTGCATATTGGAATTTCGTGAAGCAATGTAACATACGTTGCTACCTCGTCAGAAAATTATGAAATTTTAGCGTAGTAAAACTAAAAAAAGAAAATATTTACAAAGGTTCACCTTTATATCCATCTTTCAATTATAATCTATAATGATGTAATCATGTTATCATGTTCATAAGAAATCACTCGATGTCCATTCTTTAAATTTGACACACTGAAAAAACGTATTTCGCATGTATCTCAAAGTGTCTCAATATCGTAAAAGCAGTGATGTTTCAATGCCTTTGAATTGTATACTTTTATTCATATTATATATATTGAAATGTTCAATATATTAATTATGACATACACTATATATGATCAACATTTAGACCACATTTTAGTGAATTTATTTTTCTCGACTTTCTTGACAGATTATGTAGAAGAAACAGGCACATATATTCCCTAAACTGTACTGATAAGTACAAAAGTAAACTGTACTGATAAGTACGTTCTATCGGGTTGATACAATAAAATATTTTATTACAAAAAAATTTAATTTATACCGAGTTGTGAGATAACCTTTTGATCTTGACAAAAATCTTGACGTTCAAAGAATATTTTTGATTTTTTAGTTTTTAATGCTAAAAACGGGTATTTTTTTCAATTAATTAATTAAAAATTTAATTATAATAATGTTCACTTTACTTTTACGTTTTCACACTTTGAACAAATGTTTGACGTCATATGACTTTTCTTATATACAGAACAGTATGTTTCTTTTTTTATCTTGAGACACCAGAGTATTATTAAAAAGGATAAATAAACTTTGACCATGATCTAATCTGTGGGTATCAAGAACATTTACGATACTTCTTTGATGTTGTGCGGCATAGTGAGCATTTCTAAACTTTTCCTTAACCATTTTTCCACGAGCGGAGATAATATCTTTACAAATAATCTATGTAATATAAGTGTATGATTAGTAGATAAAGTGTTGTGAAAATAAACAATGTAGGTGTTTATCATAGCTATGTTTATCATACCATGAAATATGTATACCACCCATCTATTAACCTTTCACAAACGAAACACAACAGTATATTTGGTCAAATTTATTAACTCTTTTCTTTCCTGTGTTATAGTACTCAATTATGTGCGCCTTTTTTGGAGTAAGATTAACAATAGTTTCTTTATCGTAATATGGTAAAAGAGACATCATTTTACCTGCTTTAGGTTTGTACGATGCAATGTTTCATGGGTGTCACAGCAAAACATCGAAGTCCCCGAAGCACGAAAATACTTTTACGAGGCATTTGCTAGACTTTTAAATACCTGTTGACATCACTCCTCCCTGATGGTGACCCCTGATGTACGTAGCGAGCTTAGTTCCAGATGACAGCTCTAATCCGAAGCTGTGACACTCAGATTTACACGTTATCGTGAAAAATCTTGACTCGAAAAATATTCCAGACGTTGACAGAATCGATAATAGATTAGTTATATTGTATGGAAAACTTTTCCGAGACATTTGCGAGACTTTCAAATACCTGTTGACATCACTTCTCCCTGATGATGACCCCTGATGTACGTAACGAGCTTAGTTTCAGATGACAGCTCTAATCCGAAGCTGTGACACTCAGATTTGGACGTTATCGTGAAAAACCTTGATTCGAAAAATATTCCAGACGTTGACAGAATCGATAATAGATTAGTTATATATATAGTGTATGGAAAAACGCGGCGCATGAGATACTTGCATCTTTAACCATTATATCCGCGTGGGTCACTTTCCGAAGGTATGGAAAGTGGGGAGGCTTAAGGTTATACTGAAGGGTAATGGGAAATCGCCTAGCGATACAAAATTTGGCGGCATGTAAAGTATTGGCGGCGTGTCCGCTTTAGAATTCCGGGGAGTGTCAGTAGACGTTCGCCGGATTATTATGGATTATTTCTGTGATCAAGTCTTTTTCCAGGATGCGGAAATTGAATTCAGAAAAACGTTGACTAGGGGTCGTCCGCAAGGCTCGGTCCTTGGACCAATTCTGTGGAATATAATACATCTTGGACCGATTCTGTAAAGTATGTCCGACAGCACACTCGCGATACACCTTCTGGGATGCGGTACCATTGCCTATGTGGATGACACTCTTGTATTGGTTCGAGGAGTGAGCTGTAGAGAGATGGAGAATCGAGCGGTAGACCTCGCCAAGCTACATGACTGTGGTATTAAGAACAAATTTTTCTTTGCCCCACAAAAGTCCGAGTACTCTTTAAGGGCAGGTTGGCAAGGAAGCCATCTGTGGTTATGAATGGCGCTAGGATCGGTGTACGGGATCATGTAACTTACTTGGGAATGATCCTGATAATGACTACAGGAGCAGTACATCAATTTGAGGACTTGAGTAGCCATCCACGTCATGGCCTGGCTTGCCGGTGCCGGCTGGGGGCTAAATAACTGATGTATACGGCAATATAACTAATACCTTC
This sequence comes from Druceiella hillmani, assembly GCA_039881145.1. Classification (NCBI taxonomy): domain Eukaryota; kingdom Metazoa; phylum Arthropoda; class Insecta; order Lepidoptera; family Hepialidae; genus Druceiella; species Druceiella hillmani. The sequence goes on from JAYKKI010000093.1 coordinate 5,451,712, forward strand.
CCGGCAATGTACCTAACAGCAATATACTTAAACTGATGTATACGGCAATATACCTTGGTATATTCGTCTATGCGCCATGTCCTTGGGCTCAGTGATGCGTTGGGGTCCAGCAAATTAGACGGATAGTACTAAGATCGCAGCACGCACCGCTACTGACCTAATCAAGGCTTAAGGAACCTGCTCAACGGATGTGTTGCTTGTTTGCATCAATTCCTGAATGGATTTTGTTTACAACATCACTTATCATGCACGGAAATATGGACTGAATTTTTAAATTTTTATGCGTCTAATTGAGATGAACATGTTTCATTTTATGCAAGTTTTAGGAACAAGCGCTATCAAAATTATTTCTCTATTTTAATTGGTATTACATATTTGGATCATGACTATAATAATGCCCATCTGTAAAAACTTCCTATACAACTTCATATACATATATATATAAATAGTCATATTATAAAAATGTTTCTATGATAATATAGAAATAAATGCATAAATTAATTAATAAAACTTTACTTATTACTGTTACTTTCAATGATATTGACAGTGCAAGTATAATATGCAACACTTGTCTTTTGCTGCTTAGCACATAAAATTCAATATGTATAAACATATAACAAAACTTTATATTCAAGGTATATCTTGCGTGTTAAGCCTAATATTATATAAAATTCTAAGTAGAATCGTCCAACATCTTACATGATAAACCTGAGGTTAATCATCTAAGTAGTAAATTACAAGTAAATGAGTTCAAATAGAAATGTAGTAGAATTAATTTCTGTAATTTCTAATTTTTTTTAGTTTCTCCAAGTACATTTATCTAATTTTTTTTACACCCAGTTGCTGTTGACAATTTTTGTTAACAAATTTAAATATTACACGAAATTTATATAGGTACGTTTATATATTTTATTTGGTAGTGACAAAATGCCTTTCCTGTAAAGTTCAGGTGATTTTGATTAACAAAACTGTGCGAGGTGCTTTTGGAGATCGTCTTTTACGTCGAATTTCTTTTCGCGTAAATTGTTACTTAGAGCCCTGAATAAGGTCGTAATCAGAGGGCGCAATGTCCAGTGAATATGATAGGTGAATGAATGAAATTCATCCGAGCTCTTCTAATTTATCACGGTAGGTTTTGCAACATGTGGTCTAGCATTATCTTGCAGAAAATAAACTCGCTCCTGTTGACTATTCAATTTGTTAGCTAATCGGTCCAATTTTTCACAGTAAATAACTGAATTAATTTTAGATCCCTCTGAAAGCAACTTTTATTGAATAATGCCCTTGACATCAACGGCACCACCAGCAGCTGAGCATCAACCCTTTCTTGCATTTATTTCAGGTTTGTGTACTAAAACTCCTGTTTTAGTACACAAACCTGAAATAAATGCAAGAAAAAAAGCCATTGACGTTTGCGTGTATGGTTAACAAATGTAACACACTTCTCATCATTCGTTACTAACTGATTCTCCCAGTCGCAGTTACATTTCACTGTCAATAATTGTTGACAAGTATCAACTCTGCACTGAAGGAGATATGACGACAACTCCTGGGATATCCACACACCATATTTTGAAACTTCCCAATTCCTGCAAATGTTTCTATGGTGCCATGACTACAGTGTATTTCATCTGCCAATTGACGAGTTCTCCGTCGAGGACGCTCTTCAGTTAGGCATCGTAATCATTGAACGTCCAATTAACCAGTACGTCCGGTACGGAGTTCCTCCTCGAGGTTGTAGTCCTTATGTCTGAACATTTTGAACCAAATCTTTGCCCTCGCGTATGATTCGCCAATCACATAACATATATTATTTGTATTGCCAGGCAAAATTCGTAAATTAATAGAATCCGTATTTCATATAGATTTAAATATAATATTTTCTATGTAATTCGCTTAAAGCTTGAATATAAAGTATTGTTATATGGTTATACATATTAAAACTACAAATCATATCGATAGCATATTACAAAAAGTTAGTTCTCTCTTTTCATGAACAAATAATACATTGGTGCAACCGTGTTAAGGTAATTAAGTAATTGTTAGTGCTGGGAAAACAGGGAGTTTCTATGCATTTGATACGCAATATTACAAAAAGATTATGATTCCAACCAATAAGTGCACGAAATGTTCCCATTTAATAATTAAAATTTCATTTGGTGACTGAAATGTTTTTCGGTGCTACAAAAAAGGACAACTCGTTCGAGTCAAAATGGTACTCTACTCAGAAGACTACCGTCAAAACGAAGGACATAGCATGCTCCTTTGCCTTTTCCTGAACACGTCCAAAAGACTTTAATCCGAACAAATATTGAATAAAAGTCTTTTGGAGTTTTTCAGCCATCAGGCTATATTTTGTTAATACTATAAACGCTTGAGCTTAGCTCAAATTCTACTACAAAGTCACTAAAAGCAGACGTTTCTGAAGCGACAAAGACCACAAATATTAACGTGTAATTTCATTGGTAATTACTAGAACAACTTTAATGTCATAATGCAGAAATTAAATAATTTTTTTAATCTATTTATGTAAGTTATGTTATAATTTTGTATACTTTCTTTTATTAATTTTCCCTTTTATTCTAATGGATATACGCAATTTAAAACAGGTTTTCGTTTTGCAACTAAACTTGTTCATTTAGCTACATACTGATTACTTCATACTCTAAATTATTGAAAATGTAAGCTATGGAAATATTAATTCTGTGGTAAAACATGTATGGAAACCAATAAAATCACATAATTTCAAAATAAAAGTAACCCATGTTTGAAAGAATTGTAATATGAGTTAACAGTTGATGGAAATGTGTAATCAAGTATCGTATTGGATTAAAGCAAAGATTTTGAATAGATAATTTCTTTTGACTCACGTTTTGCGAGTCCGTATTACGTCAAGTGCGTGACCCTCTTCTAGTATACTCGGCGGTAGACAGAGTACGACCGAACGAGAGTAAAATAAACTGGTATGTTTAGTATTGTTTTCGGTGAGGAAAAAACTGCGAGTTCTCGCCGCGAAACATGACGCATAGATTACCTCCTCTCTCTCTCCCGTGCTTGGAATATACTTAGTGTGCGTAGTAAACATTTAAATTAAGAAATTTAAACAACTACACTATTGATTATGTTGTTTACTTTGTATGTGACTTATTGATTTTCCTAAACCAATTCAGTGCATTTATATACACTAATATATCACTTTTTCATATTATTGGTATTAAAGTTGTTAAAATATAATAAGATGAATATGCACTATAATCAATTCAACGTGTAGACCTCAAGCTCACCCAATTTTTTGTATACGTGTTTGATATCATGTTTTGATTGATAGTAACTGTATATATCTAATGTATGAAATTACTAATATTTGATATTTTGTATACTAGTAAAATAAAATTTTATTTTCTACATATTAGTGAACATTTGAAGCTTAAGTGGTTAATTGGAGATAATTTGGTTGTAAATTTTTTTTTTATTTTACTGAAATTGTTATTGTACATTTATTACCAGCTCTATTTTTGATACCTATTGTTTTTACATATTTTTAAAAACTGTACTTTTTTCTCACCAATATTCAATGTAATTCATGTCTATTTAAATAAAATCACTTTGGAACCAGTCATTTTAGCAAATATTCATCAGTGTGCTTAAATAATTATAAGCAATAATATTGTTATCCAGACTTCGGTGCTATTATTAACAAAATTATTATAAACAAAACATTAAAGGTTCTAATTCATTAATAATACACGTGTGTATTATTAATGAATTAGAACCTTTAATGTTTTGTTTATATCAATATATATTACAGCTAACAAATCATATATTTGGTTTATCAGCTAAGCGCGTAAAAAAATATCAATTATACTTTAAAAAATGTTTTTTCTTCTGAAGCGTGGTAAAGCGGGAGGTTGGCTATATTGTACCGGTTGATAAATCGTACCACTCACATATTTCCTACCAACGTACGTTTTTTTTTATTCCGGCAACACTAAGTTATAGTTGGCAACACTTAGGAAGCCATGACAGTTTGGGACATCGCTAAGTTTGAGAATGTGTTTGCAATAAAGCAAAATAGGTTTTCGTGGATTTTGTTACTAATTTTTGGCTGGTGAACCTAAGGTGTTACACGCAAACGGTAAGCTTTCAGAATTTGCTATTTAATTACACTGATTCTTGATTGTTATCCCTTTTATCTGTAGGAATTAACTAACACAATCACTTGAGGTTATGAAATAACAAATTGTTTTTTCAAAACATGTGTGGTCCTATAAATCGTACCGAGCCATGGTTTCTAAATCGTACCGGTACGATTTTACGAACTTTATTTATGTTTTAAAATTATCCAGTATTTTTTAATCGTGAATTATATATTATAATAATAAATTATTTATTACCGTGTAGGTACCTAATTATTTGCTGGTATTTTTCCTATTTTATATTCTTTATTGCAGATGAGTGAAAAGAAAACGACAAGAAAGTATTATGATTGGAAAGAAGAAGACTTGATGAAAGCTTTAACGTCATTAAAGAATAATTTTTTGGGGCTAAATGAGTGTTCAAGAGTGTATGGGATACCAAAATCTACTTTGAAAAGACATCAAGCAATACATAGTCATGAGATAAATAAAGCAAGATCTACTGTCTTTTCGGAGAGTGAAGAGAATGAGTTAGTCCAACATATTTTGAATGTGGAGGAATGTATGTTCGGTTTGACACCATCTGATGTTAGGCGTCTTGCATATCAAGTAGCCGAAAAAAATAACTTCCCATATAATTTTAACAGAACAAAACAAATGGTGGGAAAATGTTGGTATTACAAATTCATGGGGCGTCATTCAGAGCTTAGCTTTCGACATCCAGAGGCAACATCCATTAACAGAATACAGGGATTTAACAAGGAGAATGTCATGAACTTTTATGACATACTTGAAAAGATTCTTAATGACATAAACTTAACCGCCAACGATGTGTTCAATGTAGATGAAACCGGATTCTCTATAGTGCAAAAAAGAATACAAAAAATGATTGGGCACCGAGATTAAAAACAAATTGGATTCGTTGCCAGCGGAGAACGAGGCGTCAATACAACAGTTGTTTCCGCAGCTAGTCCTTCTGGGCAGTTCATTCCACCAATGATCATTTTCAAAAGAAAGCGGATGTGCCCTCAGCTAAAAAAATGGTGCACCTCCTGGCAGTGTCATTACGATATCAGACACGGGATATATAAACTCAGAATTAAACCACAAAAGATAAAAAGGTTATGCTTTTGTTAGATGGCCATACAATACATTCTAAAAATTTTGAAGCTATAAAAATAGCTCGAGAAAATGGGGTCGTATTGCTGCAACTGTCAGGCCATACTACACACAGGCTGCAGCCACTAGACGTCGCTATATTTGGACCTTTGGGAATATATTACATTCAAGAAGTGGAAACATGGATGCGGTCAAATTGCGGGAAGCCTGTTACACAATATGAGGTTACACAGCTTTTCAACCGAGCCTATCAAAGAGCAGCAACAGTGGGCAATGCTGTCAGTAGCTTCAAAGCTACTGGTATTTGGCCTGTTAATCGCCATATCTTTCAATATCATTTTCTTGCGGCAGAGACTTTTCAACCGACGAATGACGTAGGAGACGCCAGTTTTCCAGCTCCAGCCAATACAGATACTCTAAATCTCAATCAGACACAGAACACTAACAACCAAACCGACACGTCTGTTGTTACCGAATGCGAATCACCATCCCTCGTTGAAAACAGCCCCCACATTTGGAATATCACAAGTTCCGTCCAAAGTTCAAAATACAAACAACCTGATAGTTTGGTAACTACAGATTAAATCATCTTAATGACAATGTTTTAGCTGCTGCTCAATGTAACGAAGTACATCTACCAGAAAACAGGATTGACCATGAACCAAACGACGTATTGACAGTTCAATTAAAATCAAGAAGTTCCATTAATATTGTTAATCTTAGTGCATCTACATCAACAAAAACAAACATATTAAGCCCAATATTAAAAGTTCCGATTAAAGACATTTCACCATTGCTGAAGAATAAACAAATAAATACGAGAAAACGAGGGATCCAGAAAACAGTTGAGTTAACAGCGAGTCCATACAAAAATGATCTAGAAGAATCCATAAAAAAACGAGAAACAAGAAAGCCGAAGATAAAATTTGAAGAAGATCCTGTTAAGAAGAAAATAAAACGCGAAGATAAAAAAACTGATACAACAAATAAAAATAAAAGGGAGATTAAAAAGCTTAAGAAATATGAATCTTATAAAAACCTAAAGAAAAAAACATCAACTCAAAATACTCAAAATAAAACTCAGAATAAAAAGAAAAGAAAATTAGCTAAAAAATCTGAGACTGATTCGTCTGAAACTGAAGAGGAAATCATTTTGGACGATGATATTGATGTGGAACTTGAGGAAGAATACGATGAAAATTATTATTCAATGTGCAATGGGTATTACTTTGATAAAAAAACTCCTAAAGTAGATTGGTTTGAATGTGTTAGATGTCACAAGTGGCTCCATATCACTTGCAGCATAAACCCTGATATTTGTCCTAGATGCCTTAAATAAGTTAAGTACAAATGTTATCTCTTATGTGATCTCAAATCAGAAGACTGATTTACTAGGTAAGAAAAAGAATTTAGTTAAACTGTTTGCTATTAAAATTATTATAAAAAAAGCTTTTTTCGAAAAGAAAATTTATAGTTTATTTTTATTCAATTTATATTATAATTTTATTCATATTCTTAAATATCGAAAATTAATTGCCATTGACATTATGTATCGATAAGAATGGCTAAACATTTCTATTGCGGCTAATAATGTTTATTTTTGGGACCAATTTTAACTACATTTGCGAGTAAAATATATCCATAATGAATTTTATCGTTAACAAACATGAGCAGAGCTCAGTACACATTTAACCACTTATAATCATTTAAGGGTAATAGTATTTATATTAAAGAAATATTAATAACATTTTCCAGCAACGTAGACAAATTGTCTCCTAAATCTTTCACAGGCGTAAAACAGAGTGTATATTCCAAAAAAATTAAGATCTATAATAATCGTTACAGTTTCCTGTAATTTTTTAGTCGGATTTTAGTATGCTGTTTTTTTTTTATTACTTGTACTCGTGATTGGTGCTATGTGCCTATACAATATTTTCATATAGATTTTAAATATGTTTTAGTATTTTCATGTAAATTTGAAGTATCATAGTTAGTATGTAATTCAAAATAATGAACTTTTTTTCTCGTAATAAGCCGTATGTAATAATTATGGTATGTAAAGTAAAAAACACAGAAATTTTTCTTTATAATTAACCTTTCATAAATAAATACGAGTATTAAAAATAGTTAAAACTATGAAACATCAATAATATTTGTTACTACGCCATATGTTTCTAAAGTTGAAGTTATACGTCGAGCGGTTTCTAAAAAAAACGGCTGTGGGATATAAAAATATAAATGTGTTGCCTACTTTATCTCCCGTAAGTATAAAAACATGGTACATAATTGAAAAATTATAATATATAGAATCTTCATTTTGTTTTTCCTGTAACCTTTGTATGGGCTTTTAAAACTCATTTATTTTCATAAATTTAGAATGAGTAGTTTTGGAAACAAAGGATTCCGAAGGAGGATAGGAGGAAAAAGGACATATTTTGCACATATACATGTGTCTGATGATATGATGCCAAAATCTAATGAAAAATTTATATTTTACAAAGACACTGAAAAAAGTAATTGCTGCGGTCAGTATTTAAAATATCCCATATCTGAAAACTACACAACATATGTTTCTCAAATCTATTTTTATTGAAAGTATATTTCAAATTCTTCTAATATAATTTGGAAAGTTAGAGCGAGGGCACACGGTTTAAATCTACAGAAGCACACATCTCACCACAAACATTGTCTTAAATAAAAAAAGTTATTTATACCTCTATATATCTTTTCCAATATGCAACTGAAAATAATGAAAAAGACCTATCCAACAATATTCAACACATCTATATGTGTGTATGCGTGCGTGCCTGCGTTCATGCGTGCGTGTATGCGTGCATGCGTGCGTGCGGGCGTGCGTGCGTGCGTGTATGCGTCCATGCGTGTGAGTGTGCGTGTGTGTGTGTGTGCGTGCGTTGTGTATTTAAATATATTTATGTATATATACCTACGCATTTCGGCGTTGATGTAATTTGTTTATTTGTAAGGTAAAACATGTATATAAATTTGAAATTCTTGTGTATTAATGATATGATATATAAACTTAATTATGAATTCATAACAAATACTTGGGAATATTTCCGACAAAATGGAAAAGATAGCTAGTAGAAAAGAATAAGTAAAAATAATTTTACATGCTCTCTGGCCAAATTAAGTAAAAAATGAACTCGATGAAGTAATTAAGAGAATTGAATGGGCGGTTTACGTGAATCGCTAATCTTTTTCTGTTGTTTTTTGGTTTGCATATTTTAATTAAGAATTTTATCGACAACCTCAACTTCTACAATAGATGTTTGAAGCTTCTTAATATCACGGAATGAAGAATCCTTAATATTACGTGATGAATTTCAAATTCCATTCACTGCTACTAATCAGCATCTGTCAGTAATTAATTTTACATGAAGTGTCTAAATTCATTCACTACAATTATTAATGTGTAATTAGAATTATTGTATGTCATCGACGTCAGCAAAATAAAATATTATTATCGAAAAGGCTCTAAGCTTTTAAAAAATTGGGATTCACAAGCTAATAAATGATTTTACCCTAATTTATATCCGATGATATGCATATAACAAAACGATAAAAATCTTAAAGTAGAAACAATTTAAAAACTAGAAATTTCAAACACTCCAAATATTTTATATTCAACTTTATTTACTCATATAACATTTATGTGTCTAATTTAAATTTTTACTAACTTAATTTAAATTCAATTAAATTTTTTTTTAGGTTGATGTCTCACCAAAAGATGACATTTAGCACACAATTTAATAAATAAAAATTGCAAACGATTTCTAAACTTACTCTCTGTACTTCAAGAAGGCTGATGGTTATCAAATACACTTATATATAATTTCCAGTCTCTCAAACATTGACTTTTTCATTGAACTTATTAGATTCATAAAACATATCTGTTTACATTTGAAGATATTTCGGTCCCATTGAAATAGAGTATGAGTATCAAACTCTTTATAATTAAATATTTAAAAAATAATATCGAAATAATTCAATAAACAATTTAATCTTTATTATAATGCTCCTACTGAAAAGTGGAATTTATAAAAAAAATAATAAAATGTATTTATCAAAAATGTCTACCTTAAAAATATTCGTATTACCAATCACATTCGAATTCTACGTGTCGAAAAATGAAATAACCGAAGAAAATATTCTGTTCATATTTGATTTATCCTTAAATTTGCTTATTAATTCTGCTTACGCCGAAAATTTACATTACTTGAATAATTAACTAATATTCAAATATATTTTTACATGTGTAATTTACTAAGTATATATGAATAAGAGTAAAAAAAATATTTGTTGAAAACAAAGCACATTGATTTGGTGCATAAATTAGTTTTCTTTTAATATTATAGCTATTTTTTTATTGGCTAGCATTTATGTCAATAATTTTATGTAATAAAATTATTTTGTGTCGATAAGGTTCAAGCTCAAATATCATGTGGTCGTTTCGTAGGCGAAATTGCTGCGTGGGTCGAATTCTAGAAGCGAGAGCAGTGAGGAATACAAGCTAAGAGATAGGGCGGCTTCAAATTATTGCATGGAGCTTGGACGAATTCGAAAATTGCATGTCATGCAAGAAGATGCAAGAATTGTCACAAAAATATGTTACTTTTTTTAAACTTCAGCGATGTGATTGACACTGCAGCTTGCCACTTTTGTGCCGCAGTTCCTTATTTGAAAATAGTGTTGGTTATATGTTTTAGGTGATTTATATCAATATTATTCTTTACTGATTTTCGAAAAATGTGATTGAATACTATTTGAATAATATCAGATTTGCCAAACATGTGTCAATTTTGTTTTTTGTCTACAAGAAAAAATTCAAAAATAATACTTATATTTGATATATAGCATAAATGGTACCAAATGAAAGTGATAACTCTTCTTAGTTTAGTATTTTATATAGACTACATTCAGTGAAATCATGATGATTTATTTATTGTCGTAATGAGATAAAAATTATTTTATCATTCAAAGGATTTCGGCATTTAACAATTAATTTTTTTATCAGACAAATAAGCGTAATAAGTAATAAATAAACTATTGTTATTAAAATCAGTTCAATATAATACAATGTTTAATATTATATTATAATAATAAATAATTCATTCACCATACGAAAGCTATAATTTTTTTTTAAAAATGAAGGGCGAATTTCAAGCCAAATTGAACTTTTAAATTTTAATATCTAATGTGAAAATTTAGTGGTAAATATCTTATAAGACTTGCTAAAATACAGACTTTTTTGCTTTAAAAGAACAGGCACTGCAATTAACATCTCTGCCTTACTTTCGGAAGCTTATTTCAAATGTGAACTTGAAAGATTTAATGGAAATAAGCTTTTAAGAGGACCGATGAGGGTAAACAGGAACGATTTTCTCGTGTAAGGATTAGCGGTTGAAGTGAAAGGTTTGGTTTAAATGGGCATCGAAGTGAGTTTTTCAAATATTACGGAATTATATAACATACGTATTTGTTTGATAACAATTATTTTTTGTGGTAATATAGTGATCTTTATTATTTTAATATAAATAATAAATCAAATGACGTCTGGAAAAACTTAAATGGGCTCGTTAATCTGAATAGCAAAAATAGTTTTCTGTAGGCATAAATTAATTTCGTTAAGAAAAAAACACATAAGAACAATTATTGAATTGTTATTTTGTAAAAATAACTATTTGAAATCAAAACTTACTATTGATCTCAGGTCACATTTATCTTTACATAGCGCCAGATGCAATATTTACACGTATTAGAGAGAGATCAGAATTAATTATATTATTAAAAAAAATAACCTTAATATATTTTTTTAACTGACATTATCTCTACTTCATAACCATAAAGGTAATCAATATAGAACGCCAGAGTATAATTTTATATTATTAAAATATTAAATGATATTCGTTCAAGAAATATAAAAATAATTCTTACCTGAATAATATGGTGCAATATATTTCATTAGGTTGGAAACTTAGAAACTCGCCATATCTGCACACGCCATATCTATCACATATACTTTTCAACTTTTTATATGTAGTCAATAAAATCAATCGTTAATTATATAAGCGCCGTCGGTATCTAGTACTTTTCGCTAACGTGTAGGCAGAACTAAATTTCCGTTCTTGTAGAAATCTTTGGACCTTGACTGAAAAACCGATGAAGTTCGATTTTGATATGCCGATGAAGTTCGATTTAAATTTTCTATTAAGTAAATTATTAGATAGAGAGCAAAATCGTTGACAATTAGATGGCGAAAGACCTGGGGAGTACTGTGGGTGAAGTAGCATACTCCATTCAATAACGTTTTTCACGCGTTACCTGTAATTGTACTGTTAGTTTAAAAGAGTATTCAATGAATAACTTAATTTATACCTCACCATAAACTCAAAAGTATCTCAAGTTCAATAATATATTTTGGTCTAGGTACATCTTTTTCTCCAGCTCCTAGCCACTGGGGTTTACGCTAAAAATGAACATAAGCCACCCATTTTTCATCTCCTGTAACAAGATACTTTAGCATCTCGTTAGTACGATTGGAACTAAATAGCTCCAAGCACACATTAGCTTTTCTCTGACCTTGAGAGGGTGTTAGCTAATGTGGTAGCCAAATGGAATATTTTCACTTCTTTCTCAAAAGATGAAGTTGTTTTACCTTTGTAATATAAAAGCATGAAAATAGCTTTGACAAACAATGTGAATATCGAAGTAATTCCTGTAATATATATATATATATATATATATATATATATATATATATATATATATATATATATATATATATATATACATATATATATATATATGTGTGTGTGTGTGTGTAAATATGCATATATATATTTTTTTTCTTTTTCATATAAAATATTAGGTGGCAACTAATAATAATTATGAAATTATTAAGACTTTTTAATTTTAAAAAGTGCTAATAATTTTATGTAAATTTTAATATTAAAATCAGTTTGAAATCTCAATACAGTTTTAAGTATTCACTTATGTCGGGAATCCTCATGACTGCCTCCGATTTTTGTTTTATTCAGTAATGCCGTGTTCCCCATCATTCTTTAATGATACATCATGACACATACTTGTCTGCTGCATACACCTGTCATAATGCATTAATAACAAATTAATCATAATGAATTAATAGCATCTTAATCGTAATATTATAAATGATAGAGTTATATTATTCTTTCTACATTCTTCATACCATTACCGCACTCATATTGACTATAGCCTTTTAGTAAAAAAATTATGACTATTGACAAAGGAAAATTTTGCGAAAGCAAGAAGGTAAGTTTACAATATGTATTTGCATTTTTTCGGATCGCAGTAATTATCACTCTAAAATAAAACGTGGAATGGCTCTGACATATGCCATGGAACTTTTTCTAAGTATTGCATTTCGATTACCATCCCATCGTTAGCTTGAAAACTTGTTTAGTTTTTAAGTTGTTAATAGTCAAATTTCAAGCATTTGACTTTGACAGGCAACAAAAAATACACACGACATCTTGAGGACAAGGCAAGACAGTTTGCAAATCACCGACTCGACACACTTATTATTTTCATCTATCTATATTTTTCGCTTGTCATGAAAGCTTTTTCTTAACATGATGTTTTTCATATCCAGGTAGCAAATTTTTTCCTCTGCAACTGGAGCATTATTGAAAGTCACAGAGGTGTAATATAAATCTTTTCTTTTGGTGCACAAAGTACCATACTTATTCATTGTTTAAGATAGACTTTTAAGCAAAACAATTTCCAGACCTTTTACTATCAAGTTTGCGATCTTCTACATATGACATTCTGCAAGAGATTTCCCGCCAACAGTGTAGGAAATAAAGTAGATACCTTCATTTGATTCTTTAATCGCGTCACTATCAGATAAACATGAAACTTTTTTTGGCTCAGGTTTGTAAACATTTCTATTTCCCACTAATCTTTGCAGAATTATTCCGAAACAAAATTAAATAAAAATAATTTCCAAAATAATTAATTCTATGCATTAAAACCTTGTATTCAAAAAAGCTTTCAATTATGATACCAGTATTTCTAATTGTTCTCTGAGTAAAAAAAGCTTAAATTTAATAAAATTATATTGAGGAAAATTATATTTAGTTAATATATTAGTAACCATTTGTATAGGTTCTTATGAATATTTAATGAAAATTGAATTTTAGACAATTTTAGACTTTTAAAAAATACTAAAGCATTACTAATAAAATTTATAAAAAGTTTTATATACGAACGACATCTATTCGTCACGTTAACTCGAGTTAAACCGAATACGATTGTGTAGATCAAAAATTTCTTAAGAAAATTACGAAACGGATGAAGTCTTTGTTTAAATTTCTCACCTAAATTCATATAGAACCTTAAATCACTGATAGATGAATACACAAACATATAGGAAGACAGAGTTGCCACAATATTAGGGTACTTTTTAGACACCATATTAGGCCACAATATTAGGGTTTTTTTCGCAGTCTGTATGGAATCGCAAAACGAAAATTTTATGATTTTTGTTTCTTTTATGTCGTACTACCGAATACCTGAACGTAGTTGGAATGTATCATACCATGGGAAACAAATAACCGACCAAGTGCAAGTGGAGTTTCATTATTTTCCTAAAATCTGAAATTGTTATTGTTAGTTACATAAAATAACAGTAAATATAACTCTGAATAAATTTACAAGGCATATATTGCAATACCTCATTCGAAGGAATGAGAAAAAAAACATTTTGCCCTGATTTTTCGACATTTTAAAAATATTTCCGATGTTGAAAGAGAGACTATTGCTGACTAATGTAAACATCATACTTTTGCTATTTTGCACATATTAATTTAGATCTCTATATGAAGCACCAACTTGCATGCTTTCGTTTAAATATATTTGAAGCAATATAGAATATCAGGCCTGGCAGTGAACCGATGAAGATTAAAAAATAACCCGTAAACTAATAAATGAAAAAAATTTAAGTTAAAAAAAACGCAAAAATATTAATGGAAAGTAATTTTTACAAATCTAATCAAATGATACTGTATTATCATAATATGAATTATATAGGAATGCTAATGTAGAGATTGTGTAACATATTTTAAAAGTATGATATTAGATCGTTCACATTACACAGGTACGTGAAATTCATGGGTATACATGTATAAAGATTTTAGAACATACTTCTATAGGTGCGTTCTAAAATCGTTCGCATTATACCAACTGCACATACGCGAACATATAAAATAAGCATATGCGTGGAATAAAACTTAGTAAATTGTTTATACAAGAGGTATACGTGTACTATATATTTTCTTGCGTATTCTTTTGCAGTTGATTACCATATTATGGTCTATTATTAAGTAATGGAATGTATCATTCTTCCACTGACGAGAACTATTCCCCTTCTTGAAAAAGGCCATCCTAAAAGGCGAATCAATGTCAGTATCATTCATCAAAATAAATATTTTATTTATTAACATTTTTATGCAAGTGGAGCTTTTTCTCTATTCTTTTATTTTCAAATACCCCAAAAAATGTAGGAAAAAATGAAAACCATTTACTCTTGTGTTTAAACTCGAAGTCAAAATAAATAAAAAAAAATTTCGTATTCCAGATATTCATTTGATGCAGAGAATGACGTCCTAAAGTAAAAAAACGAAGAAACCCAGTAAACATAGTTTCGTGAAGGCATTCGAAAACACAAAAAATGTAAATAGTGAAATGTCAGCCGGTTCGAAAAGCCCGCAACAGCCTTCGTGACATCGGACGCATTGATTGATTATTGCGGACGAAAATGCCGAACGGGTCTGTCTACCGTCGACCAGTTTTTTCTTTTTTGTTTGGTGAAGCCAGAATAACATAATATTGCTTCAATTTTTTTAAAGAATATCCCCCATTTATTTTATCCTACCTTAATTTCAAATTCCAGCCAAATGTTCTGGCTGTATTTTTTATAAAACGATAAGTTTATTATTTAACCGTAATTTTGAATGATCAAATTGACTTATTCTTATACGTTCCCATTTCATAGGCACAACTTCACATGCGTTCAAATATAAGGATATTCTGTGCAAGAAAATGTCCGTCGTCACATCGCTGAACGCCGACTTTACCTTTGGGGAATCATTTCACACACCGCTGGTGCCCATTTGCACGAATCCTCGCTCATAGCGGTTTTGGCTTTTTACAATCTTGACATATTTTAAATTTTTATCTCATTTTATACGTTACATTTTGCTCTCAACCACCGGCTTGCTCGTAATGTCGCCGTTTATCTCAACTTGCTTTTGCATTTTGCTTTTACCGTCCTCTGACAAAAATTTGCGCGAGTTTATGTATGCAAAGTTTGTCAAATTGATTTGGAAGTATTTAAATTGTTACTTGTTGAATGGAATAGAATAAAATGAAATTGATGTACTCATGTAATTTTGTTCTTGTTATGTGTTGTTATTTAATATGATTTTTGTGGCAGTATAACACTCTGGGTTGGCGGTAAATATCATGTATATTTATTTTCATGGCTCGTATATTACTTGGTGCGTATGGCCTTTCCCAGAGTTTTTTTTCAATAATGTGATTAAAACTGATTATTACTTGTCATAAATCAATGGAATTAAATAAGAATGCGAAGATTTCTGTACATTTCTCGTGTAGGTTTCTTTCGATGAAATATCGTATAACATATACATTGAAAAAAGACACACTGAAAAAAGATAGATTGTCATAGATAAAAGGAATAAAAATAAATATATAGCACCTTATTAATACCTTTGAACTAAATTAAAACATGCTTAAAACAAGATAAAAATTGTGCCTACGCCTATGAAATATGCTATATGGCAGGTAATATAATTGACTAAATTATATTATTTACGTGAATTCATAAAAACTCACATATGGTAATATTATTCTTAAGCATTTTATATTGTCTAGTGTTCTGTCATAGGTTCTTTTTTAAATTTCTAGTACTAGTACATATAATAATTTCGATTAAATAGTTTAACTGGGATTAAAATATAAGTAAGGCAAGTAGATTGATCGACGACAATTCTTTTAAAAATATGTAACAATAGAGAGAAAAATTTACAATTTTTAGGTTTAATGTAGAGGAAAAATGGCGAAATGTTTTTTTTTTTAAATATGACTTTAAATACAGCGCAGGTAACAATATATTCTACGTTGCCTCAAAATTGAATTTCAAAGCTGTAAGAAAACTGCTTCCCTCTTAATATTTGAGTAATTTTAACTCTCTCTAAAATAGTGTGTCGTAAATATACCCAAATCGACAAATTTTTAGCCATTAAATATTTGTTTTAAAATTACATAGTATACGATACTCTTCCAATGAGGAGCCAATTTGGAAATAGTACTCTATTTCCAAATTGGCTCCTCATTGGAAAATAAGAGAGTAAAATGAGCAAAATTTCTCGCCGGTGTTTTAGAAATAATGAAGTTTGTTTCATTCTAGTAACATCTCATTTTGAATACGATTTTTTCCAAACTAAAATAGAGAATTTATGGATAATATTAAATTATTACTATAATTTAATATTATACATAAATTCTCTATTTTAGTTTGGAAAAAATCATATTCAAAATGAGATATTACTAGTATGAAACAAACTTTACTATTTCTAAAACACCGACTAGAAATTTTTCTCATTTTACTAACTTTTTCGAGATAAACTATTTCGACGTTAATGAAAGAATTGAGCATTCCGTAGTGTTCACTCACCAGGCGCCTTGAAAGTTATCAAAGCAATATACAGCGTAACAATCCAAACAATTTATTCGGCATGAACTAGGATGGAATACGAGTAATAATGTTGGAAAAGAAAATCTATTTTATTGCTATTTTGTTTTTTTGTTCAATGTTTTTTCAAATAGATTCAAGAAGTTAATTACGATGCTTATGCTGATTTCTAGATTTCATTAAGAAAAGAAGCTAAGTTAAATATCTTATAAATAAGTAAACGGACTTTGCTTCAATTATCTACTTTAAAATAAAATTCCTCCTAAAAACGGTTTTATATATAGGTACCAAACTATTTACTAGAGATATTTATTAGTTTCATTAATGCACAGCAATAATTAAACAAATTAAAAGAAAATGTTTGCTTTTAGATTTTATGTCGGTTAAAATATAATACGATGCCCTTGGCGCATTAGATGCGATGATGTAAGGTCGATCAAATTAGAGTTGTCGCTATCCCTGCTTTTTGTATTTGGTTTCTAATAAATATTTTCAGAATTACGTGATGTATTATTATTTCTACTTTCTTTAAGGTCTTTACCGCGACCTAGGTTTCGTTGTATTACAACATCTCCAGATGGACTATTAACAAAGACGATCTTTGCTAATCAAAATGAAATCTGCAATCCAATAAGGATGAAATCTTTGCTAATAGACTATCTGAAGAAGTTGTAATACAACGAAACCTATGTTGTGGTAAAGAACTTAAAGAAAGTAGAAATAATACTACATCAAGTAGTTTCATTTAATTGTGAATAATTAATTTTTAGAAAATTAACGCCAAATGTATTAAATATTTTCAGTGTGGGCTTATCAGTGAAATTATAGCTTGTGAGCACTAACTATACTTTGGCATTGACCTTCTATCTTCTATTGATTGTCTTATATTTTTAACATATTTCACGTTTATAATATAGAGGCTACCAACATGACAATGAAGTCATTTCAGTCTCTTTTATTTAATTTTACGCTTCCATGTTAAAATAAGTGACCCTTATAATTGCATATCGTCTATCTCTCCTTTTGTTACAATCTTTTATTTCCAACAATTTAGATGACATTAATACATGTGACGCCTGCAAGCGGCTGTATCCGATAGGGATCTAAATGAATATAAAACATGATAATGAAAAAGTTAATCGGGTTCTCTGTCGAAAACCTTCAGATAGGTCTTTCAAAATTAGATTGAGGTATTATTTTTAAGCTTTGTTTGCGAAATATTAAATTGCAAGTTGGTATTAAAAGTATCCCCTTCTCCCTTTTCAAATACATGTTATTAAAATCTGAAAAACTTATGGGTATGTTACGCATTTGATTGAAAGCTTGAATTAAGTTTATTAAGGTTAACTGGCATAAATAAAATTCAATAGATAAAGATAACTGCGTAACCTCCTTTTGTGCATTTTGCCGGTTGCACACACTTTTTATATGTTCCTATTTTTAAGTGTGAATTGGGCTCGATGCTTATACTAATTTTAGAGAATATCTGTTTTTCTATGCAACTCTCATACAGTTTACGCTTCTGTCTATTACGCATTTTACATCAATTAACTAACAAATGTCAATCGTTCTTATCTTGTATATACAAAATTCCCCATTCCTGCAAAAAATGCATTTTGTTTTTCCAGTTATTGAAATAAAATATCAAAATTAAAAATATTTACTTAGAAACATATATTAGAGTAATTAATTTTGTATTACCGCTACTCTTGTTTTTTTTTCATTATTATATAATACTACCGCCATGCCAAATTTCATCAAATTGACATAAAGACATAAAATTAAAAAAAAAATTCTGGCTTCTGTTATCATTCCATACGCTAAATAAGTCATTTTTTAATATTTTCCATGTACAGAATTCACCCTTTCACAGTTATATTATACATGTAGATAATACAGATGAAGAAACGTTAACTTAATTGATTTTAGTAAATTTTTTTGTACTTATTGGCTAAGTTATTAATTATCTAAAAATCAAATAAAACCCTTGTCGATCTCGTACATAATCCCATCATTGGAAAAAAGCAATAAATTCAAAGGTGTCGTGGGGCCAAAAATGGTAAGATTATCTCCTGTTTAATTACAAATGCGCTGATCCAAGCCGGAAGTCACTTAGGTTGAGCGAGAAGCATGAGCTGAAGTGCGGCGGCGCGACAGAAAATAGAACCTAACACTGAAAATATATTGCAGGGAATCAACTTAAATGAACGGATGCGTCAACGGTAGTTTTTATTATAAATAGCTTCTCAGTTATAATTGTTTTTAGAGTAAATATCGATGTCCATATTTATTTTTATGATAGTCTGTTTTGAGTACAACCAAACTGGATAGCTAACTTTTTGAAACTTATTGCTTTTATTGATGCGCCGATATCATTATTTCTATTATTTTTCAGCCTTATAAATTTATTTTGATATAAACAAATTTATTTTATCTTACTTTATTTGCCTATGCCTTTGTGACATTATTAAATATTTTATACGTTTGAAGAAATACCAAATTTATTAATATATTGGGAAGTAGTGGTAATTATTGAAGCAATCTAACATACCTTTCCTACCTCGTTGAAATCTTATAATTTTTAGCGCAATGAGGCTAAAAAAATGTATAAAGGATTACCTGTCTATCCATTTGTCTATTACAACCATGTTCTAAGAAACAATTCGAAGTAAATTCTTGAAATTTGGCACAGTGAAAGAGCATTTTCTGCAAGTGTCTCAAAGTGCCTCAATATTATAAGGACAGTGATAATAAAATGAAACTTAATTCATCCACTTATTCCTTTGTCAATAAATAAGTACATCCTATCGGGTTCGTACAATAACACATTTTATAAATATATTATTAAAATTATTGATTGAACCAAGTTATAATATAATTAAAAGGCAACAATAAAAATAGAAGAATAATATTCGCAAGGCATATAATTAAAACGTAACACTTACTTAGAAACGAAAACGGTTTTGTAGCGGTCTTTTTTTGCGCGATTTATTTACCGCGGTAATTCGTTTATTTATTTGGCGATTTACACTATAGTGAAGTAAGTCAAAATATATAAAACATGAATTTTCATTTTTATTGAACGATGACACCATTTTAAACTAATCAATAGATATTATCAAATACAAACACAAATATTTTTAGCAATGTCTGGATAGGAAAGGAGGTAAAATTTTGTCTCTAATGACATATTGGACAGGGTCGATCCTAAAGTCGATAGACATAGGCTTGAAATTAAAAATTATTATAAAACAAAAAATATGCTTTGGGCTTCATTGGATTCAACCAGAGTTTGATTTTTCAGAATTTTACCACGTACTAATAATAATGTGTATTTTTTATTTTGAGTTCATGTCACTACAAAAGCCTGTTTATTTCTATCTTTTTAAACCATTATGTTAATAATTTTTACGCAAGTTTCAAAACGAGATCATAGACACGAAATAATAAAGTTAATCAATACTACTCTTCTCTCGCCTATTATTTTTATTTCTCTACTATTTATTCGCCCCAACTTGCCTTCTCATATTTTGCACCAATTATTGATGTCATATGGTTTTTCTCATAAATACACCTAGAAAACCTGTTTTCTTTTTTATATATATGATGAGACATCAAACTCTTGAAAAATGTTAATGTAGTTAACTTTGACTTTAATCTTGGCTGTGGGTAGCAAGAACATATGCGATGTTGCCTTTGATGTGGCAGCGCATAGACGGCGTCTAAACATTACTGTAGCCACGTTTTTACTAGCTGAGAATGTAATATATTTATAGATTATCTGCGGTACACAGGCTTTTGATTAGTACTCAAAGTGTTGTGACGATAAACAATATAGGTATTTAGCTAAATAGCTAAATAGCTAAGGTATTACACCTTGTATCATGTACATCGCCCATCTATCAGCTTTCTGCAAACGAGACGTAATAGCATATTTGATCAAATATATCAACGCCCTTTTTATTGCGTTGTAGTGTACGGCCTAATCTTTTTTTGAAGTATTATAGAATTTACAGTAACTTGTTCACCGCAATATGAAAAAAGAAATGAAATTTCACCTGGTTTAGGTTTGTATGGGTACGAAAGCAGGAGAGTGCTTGCTTTTTCAGTTGTTAGGTATTTCTTTCTTATTCAAATGAACAATACCAATAATATTTTTTAACGTTTTAGTGATTGTATTAACTATTAGGTAAAACGGATAAAGGTGAATCATTTGTCTATATTTATATTTCTGTTGGTCCCGTGAGTAGCTCCTTTACTCAATACTCCCGTCAAAGGTAAACCACACCTTATTGTTCCTTTTACTATATAAAGTTTGCATCTACCATATACCTTGAGTCGCTGTCGATATAATCATTAGTTTCTATCCTTATTTTACCTATTTTTCTTGGTATGTATATACAACATTAGAATCTACTTTTGAACGCCAGCAATTGTTTGTCTATGGTTACATTTGTTCTGGCTTCATAACTATGACGACATTGAGTTATAAATTAATGCCATATATGTCTTATATTAATTAAAAAATCAATTGGTCATTCTTTAACACAAAAAAATTTATCCTTAAAACGCAAAAATCGCATTAAGAAATCGAATACTTTTCTGCTTATGCATATCACGTACCGATTCCTACAAAATTGTAGGGCATTGGGGTGCTCATCAGATGTAAGGTAATTGTCTTTCAGTGGCACATATACATTGGTCGTTTTAAACATCGCCAAACACTTCATTTTCTATCTAGATTTTTAATCTAGTATTAATAATTTCTTTTTCATGCTTCTCGAATATAAAGAAGTGTAATCTAATTGAATTTTAAAAGGAAAGGAAAACCACGTTGTAATATTTAATTGGTTGGAAAATTAACCAGCTAAAAACATAAAACAACCAAGCTAGGTCCATATTTTAAGAAGTCCGCTAATGAAAATCCTTTGTTATTTTTTATCCTTCTTTAAACCAAAGCCCTTAATGGTCTCGATGTCAAATTTTATTTAAATGGAATAGACCAAGTAATAAACGATGGAAGTTCTGATTCCAAAGGAATAGTGCTTTTGTCCTTTTTATTTGTGGCAAGCAAACTTTTATATTTTTTGCTACGTGAAAGTCTCTTTATGTAAAGTGGGTAATATTGCTGAATTCAGAATGAAAAATTAAATCTGTTAAGTAAAACTCTTCGAATACCAGCTTCTTTTTCTTTGTGCAAATTTGGCATAAATCCAAAGCAAAACTTTTTAATCTTCACATCAAGACGCCTGTTATGTTCTATCATTGTCATGTTCTATTATTATTTTCTACCATATTTTTCGATCTAGTTCACTAGATTTTAAATATACATGTATTATATATAGATATATAAATATATATATATATATATATATATATATATATATATATATATATATATATATATATATTTATTTATATAGATATATAAATATATATTATATATATATATATATATATATGTGTGTGTGTGTGTGTGTGTGTATGTATGTATGTATGTATCTACTGCCTTGTTTAAAGTTGAAACAAAATTTTATTTAATTTTTTCTACTCGAACAAAAATATTTTTTTTTATTTATCTACAATTTTAATACATAATTTGTGTTCTTATTTCAAGATACTTCCACTCAATTAGCGATGAAATGAAATAAATTAACATTTGGTTGATATGTACAAATAGTATGTTATGATATAGATTCGCCAATGTCTATTTTCACTACCGTTATTTTTCCTCATAGTAATTTTTATAATATTTAGATAAATTTACTTTGAGGAATTAAAGAAAACCACTATAATTTATGTACCACAAATATCATCAGGTTATTGCATTTTGATTTTACAAAAGAAACAAATACTAATAACATAGGACATTTTAAAATATTCTCTCATTAACAAGGTTCGGATACATATTAATTTCTAGTCATCAAGCGGAAATTATATGAATTTCTTTTTGCTTTATTTGTGCAAGTTTCGTTACAATTTTTTATGCTTTCTCGTGTTTACTTTCCCTTTAATTCAAATGGAGATACATAGACTAAAACAGGTTTTCGTTTGCGAATAAAGAGATTTATTTAGCTGCACACTGGTTTCTGAATATTTTCCATTATTGAAGATCCTATTGATCAAATTAATCCTGTGGTGAAATATGTATAGAAACCAATAAAAGGAAATGTAAGAAAAAATGATATAAATTCAAAGTAAGAGTAACGCAAGTTGGTTAAAATTATAATATTACTTAATAGTTGATTGAAATATGTAATCAGATGTCGTATTGGATGAAAACGAAGTTTTTGAAGTAATCTCTTCTTTTTTGACACCTTGACCAATTTTTTTGTTGAAAAAATTTTTGGCAGTCCGCGTAAACAAAATGGAATGGTACGGACGAGCGATACGAAATTAATTGATCGCGGTTCGTAACTAATATATCTGTTGATAATTAATTAATTAGACCCTTTAATTGTTAGTTTATTTCAATGCATATTACCGCAAAAATGGATGATATAAATTATATATTTGACGAATCAGCTAAGTACGTAAATAAATATAAATTAAATCAAAAAATGTTTTTTAATACTGGATTTTTTCCTGAATCATGGTATTATAAGATAAAAATAATAACCCCAAGTAACATGCCACTCATTGAATTATGTTAAATTATTTATTACCAGTCCATGTCTAGATAAAAGCTTAACTGTAAAAATGTTTGTAAAATTCCAAAGAAAAATGTGCAATTTCTTTATATTCAATATTGATAGCCTTTGTTTTCGTAATTTTAAGGATAACAATTATTATTCATTGGTACATTTTATCAATATGAATGTTGAAATTCAAGTATTAAGCTAGTGACGAAGCCGATAATATTAACATTAAACTTTCAATCAGTATCTCATCAGCAATCTAACATTTCTTTTGCAGTTATTATTGTTAATTTTTGGGACAAATTATAATTATATTTGCCCGTAAAATATATCCGTAATGCACGAGCAGCACACTGCGAGGGTTACATACACATTTATCCACTTTTAAATGTTAAAGTATAATAGTATTTCTCTTGAACTTAAACAGTTCAAGAGAATACTACAACTATATACTACTACAAAACTAATAATTTTTTACAGCCTAAAAATATTATTGCCTGTTATATTTTTTAAAGGCGGAGAACATACTGCATATGTCAAAAGTGTAAAGATGTAGGATAATCGCTTTAGTTTCCTGTAATTTGCAAGTCAGATTTTAGTAACGATGTTTTCTTTATTTGTTCTCAGTAGTTTCCAATATATGGGGGAGAAATGCAGCATTTTCATGTATTTCGTGGAATATCTTTTCACACATACAATTTACTTACACATGCGTTTTATTTATTGACATACATGCGGGTTAATTTACTTTATTACCATGTAAACAATTTTACATCCAATGTTTTCTGAGAAATGTAAGTAATTTTATAAGGTTTCTAATTTTCCTTTTGAGGTACAAAACCCTAAAAAATACTGGAAGCGGTGTTTCAAACAAAAATAAGTAGCACTTAAATATGCGTACAGAACAAGGTGAGAATTATGACTGTGGAGTGTCAGCCGATATATATACATATACATGCACATATATGTATTTATGTATTTATGTCTTCGTATACATTTCGCTATTGGAGTAATTTGTTTTTATTCTCATTTGATTAAATTATTTCAATGATAAAAAAAAGATGTTTAATTTAATTTCTTGGACAATAAACGGATCTATTCGTGTTCATACACGCAAAGTGTTGCTTGGTTGGCTGTACCCTAAAATAATATTTAAACACATTGAAATATTTTTGTTTACATTCTGAGAAACAAATAAATATAAAAATTTAAAACTCTCCATAGTTAAATTATTCATATTATAACGAAAAAAAAGAATTCATAAAAATTGCTTACCAATTTCCGAAATTGCACCTACGTGGAAAAGTCAGCTAGTAAAACAGGACAAGTAATTATTATACATTACTTCTGGAAAAATTCACGAACTTATTAAGAATGATGAATGTGAAATTTATAAGAATAGGTAATCTTTTTTTGTTTCAGTTTGCTTATTTTCATTAATTATTTCATCTCGTTAATAGATGACTGAATCTTCTTAATATTAAGTATATCTTCTTAATATTACGTATAATATAATGGGTTTCAAAATCACTAAGCAACTGCCAGTAATTATTGTCACGTGAAGTGTTAAAATCCATTCATTACCATAATTAATATGTTATTAAAATTGTTTTAAAATATCGACATCAGCCAAATGAAATAGAATTGGTGGGAAGGCTTAGGCTTCTAAAAAATAGGCCCCATAAACTAATAAGTGAATTCATACTAATTTAGATCCTATGAATAGAATTGAAAAATTTATCAAAAAATTTGAAAATAATAGATACCCTAAATATTTTTATGATAAACTATAATTATCCACATGACAAACTTTCTTAAAGTTCTTACCACAACCTAGGTTTCGTTGAATTACAACATCTTCAGGTGGGCTATTAGCAAAGATTGGTGCTATTAGCAAAGACCTTTGCTAATAGCCAAACTGATTGTGTTGTATTGTAGAAATAATACTACATAACGTAGTTTTATTTAATTGTCAATAATGAATTTCTACAAAATTAAAGCCATATAATTTCAAATATTATATGGCTTTAATTTTGTATATTATTTATAAGAAATATATTCAATATCCACATGATATTTATGTGCTTAAATTACTATTCAGACTAATTTAATTCAAATGCTCAATTTAAATGTTTCTTAGATTAAAGTCCCAATATGAGACACCGGTTAGGTTATAATTTAATAAAAAATTGCTTTCCCCAAGCGAAGGATTTTTAAGCTTACTCTGCAGCGCACGACCCGCAAAGTGATCAAATTTTCCAAGCGCAGCAAGTTCTCGCACAATCCGCCGCGAACGCTGTTCAATATTTACACGAACCATTTCGAACACATTTGAATGACCCACATATCTGAATAGTAATTTAAATTCAAAGCTAATATTCGTTTCTTACAAGAATCGCCTTTACAGAGAATACCAAGTTTAATTCATATAGCTTTATTAGATTCCCAATACGGGCTTCGAAAAATCTCGTAATTTTGGCACTCTGTATATATATATATATATATATATATATATATATATATATATATATATATATATATATATATATACATATACATATATGTATATACACCATACGTACATAATGTGGGTATATATATTATGTATACACATATGCAGATACGTAATAAAATATGATGAAAGCTTTTTTTTTAGGATTACAATATCAATTAGCTAATTTTGGACCAATTAAGAAAATGCGATAGTACGAAACAATAGATTTCAATTTATTGATCGCCCTGATTTGCATCTTTCATTCAAAAAGCGTTGGAAACATGCACACATAAAAACATTTGTTCTAAAGACACATATGTAACAAGACATGAGACAATAATCATAGAAGAAATACTTTTTTAGTTTATTACCTACTTTTTAATTTTGCCGATTTTTACACTCTAGAATTTATTAAAAATTTCAAATTTGTAAAAGTTAGTTTATTTCTCAATTTAATACGTCATAAGTTATCAAATTTAATTCTAAGTATTAAGTTCAATACCTGTTTTAAATTTTCTTCATACAATTTTTGGTTACAAGTTTCATAAGGGAACTGAAAGTTGCAAAGTGTTAAGTGCTATTTTTACTTTAGCTGAATAACCCGAAGAAAACTGAGCACATTTTTCACATGAATATTTTTATGATGATTAAGGTTACTATATAAATAAAGCGCTTCAAAAAACATTTATACTTTTAATGAATATTATATATATTCAATATTGATAATACTCAAAATAAATATTTTAAAGACATATAATCACAAAGGAATTTAATTGCAATCGAAAATTTGTTAGGGCATATAATAGAAGATGTGAAATAAAAATAACTATCACTGGTACTGACTATTCCTCAATAATTATGATCTTTAACTTGATTTATAGCACCGAGGGTCGCCTTTGCTCACCCAAAAAAATTACTGATCCGCCTAAGGGTTAATGTCTGTATATTATTATACAACAGAGGTAATTTTACTGCAAATTTAAAACACTTCTCTCGATATTGCGTTATATTATGCTGCTTTGATATTCAAAACGTACAGGTTTTTTATTGAGAACTTTGCTATAAATTAGACAAATGTGACTCGCGTAATTTTTTTCGAGATAATATTTGTACTGTTTCTCTTAAACTATTGAAGACGAGACTCGTGCATTACAAATTAAATTTATTCTATTGTATTATTTCATGTTTGTGTCTGTACATTTACATACATACATATCTTATATTTGTTTTTTATGTTATGTTCAAATATTCATGCTTACTATCACTTCTAATATTTATTTTTATATTATATTAAGTTATTCGTAATAATTATTCGTCAACCAATGATTATAACATTTTTTTTCTCTTAACACGTTAACAAAACAGGTAGGCGGAGAAGCAAGGTAAGGATGATCGAAATGTATCCAAAACACTTTTCGAGTTATTTTAATCTGTCTTCTTGATTTTTACAATATTTAAAGTAACCTGACTACATGAGTATTCACTTCAATCTCGGCTAGCTCAGATAACTAGATATGTGGCTCAATAAACTCTTTTTAATAGGAAGAAATATTGAAACATTTCTAAAGCACATATTGATCATTAAGTTATTCCATACCAACTAAGATTCATATTTTATAACCTTACGAGAGTAATATTTTTGGTAAGAGTTTTAATTAAAGAATATTTCGAGATAGAGAATTAACGGAGGAATTCTTACAATTGGCTATACAATTAGCTTGGCTTTAATGAAATAAATGATAGAGTAAATAGTATGTCTATTAGGTTTTATTACTGCTACCTAACATATTTAAAACTGAATAGTCAGTTAATACCAAGTTTTATTAATACGACGACCGGGCTCATGTAACGTTTAAATTGGCATGTACAAATAATAAGTATAACATAACTTCATATGCGTGAAGTTCTTAAATCTTTATAAATTCATGAAATGAGCATACTGCCATTATGACAAAACTAAAAATAGTATATCGATATGGCTAAATAAGCAGGAATGTGGATTATTTTATCAAATAAAATAATCCACAATCCGCAAGAAACTCACGGCAATATATTTAAATAATTAGCGAATCATAAAACGCATTCGCTAGTTCGCTAATCACGCTTAAAAATAAAGTAAATTCTATTTATCGATAAGATTGTTGGATCTAGTTTATTGATAATTCCCGAAAATTAAAATTCTTATATATGTCGATGAAATCAACTCTGCAGTATATGGATATCAAACTCCATTGAATTTGGCTATAGGATCTAATTCTTGGCTAGATGATCTTGATATTCGATAAGATTTACGGAGATCTATTGCCATATATAGTAATGATGGGTCCGAGCTCTAGGGTAGCGATGGGAAAGGACATTTCGTGAGAGTATTATTGACAAACTGTAACTACTACCAATAGCACGATGATTATTTTAGGTAGTAATGACTAATTAAAAAAACTAGGTCGGGTCTAGGTTGTAGATTATATTAATCTGGCGAATTTTACATTAAATTAATAACGTTTCTATTACTGTATTGCCTTATAATTAATACTTGACAAATTGCCAATAACAGGCTCTGAATGTTAAATTATTAACTTTACTTGAATATTCCGAAATACGCATTGAATAATCAGGAATAAACTCAATGAACACATGTGCTCATTAAAGTAAACTAATAATTAATTGCACTATAATGGTGTCAGAAACATTTCCTCATGTTTCATATGAAATAAGTACGAGAAGCATAGAAGAAGATAATTGGCTTGTAAGGCCAATAATTCAATCGATACGATGAAAATAAAATTTCCAATTGCTCGTCGACTGGTCAACCTGACGTTAGAATATCGATTGTATTCTATTAATTTCATGGCCTAAGTAATAATGCATTTAGAGTTGCACAATCTACCATTTAAAAGGTCTTTGTGACTAGTTTGAAGTTAAAATGAGGAGGGAGGAATTGCAAGTAATACAAATTTATTACCTATGGCTAAAATTACGGTTGATACTTTTAAAAAGCCTTTTCGATAAATCGGTGGGTGGTTTAAACAAAGGGTTCACTATTTTTTGTCTCACTTTTAATTTATTTCATAATTCAGCAAAAAATAGTATCATATTAACAAGTACAAAGTTTGAAGAATTGATAAATTTCCATACATCGCACTTACTGGTAAATTTATTTCTTTTTTTTTATTACGAATATACTTTATAAATAGAGTAATGAAATTGAGGAAGATTTGAAGATGCAATTAAATTTAAAGAGATAAGTGTAGAGGAATAAGTGTAATGATGTAATTTCAAATTATATACATAGCTTTTAAGGCTTTTTTGTTTTATACGCAATACTTTGAATGTGATAACATTTTTTTAAATTCGTCTCTTCCACTGTGTTTTGTATGTATATTTATTTTATATCGTTCTATAATATTTAAATGGATTTCAATCCTTCGTAAATTCAAGGGACGGATTCTGGTTCTAACCTAAATTTTCTTTCGTTTCAATAACTATAAATATTCTGAGGATAGCAGCGAGTGCCAAGTGGAGTCTTAATTCATGAACGTTAACCTATTTCCAATAGATCATTATTAGATGTTGAGTGAAATTTTAAATATAAATAATTTTAGGATCTCGTTAACCGTGAAAAAAACACAGATAAAAGTGCTCGCTGCTATTACTATAACAGCTTTCTACTATTATCATACCTTTTTTTGGTAAAAGCGTTTACCTATATCATTTTCCTTCTTCAACTTTCTTCGTCTTAAATGTAAACGTTTTTGTTACATAATTTCGTAGCTCACAAATTTATTTTTATAAATTCATGTTAAACATATGTTATATGTATATATATATATATATATATATATATATATATATATATATGTATATATATATATATACATACATACATACAAACATACATATATATATATATATATATACATATATCTTCTGTCAAGTATCTTAAATATTTTCGGGAGTAATTTCAATGTGCTAAGACAAACATTTTCATTGTATTTATTTTTGGTATTTTGCCTTATTTACATTCCCACAAAATATCTGCTATTTTTTCAAAATGACACTCCGGTCTACATGAGAACAAAGTTTGTTACCTTTTCTCAATAAAATACGCAAATAAAAAATTTATACCTATTTGGAGGTATGTTTTTTTTATTATTATGTACTAATATCTCTTAATTTATTTTGAACTTGTGAGATGAATTATGAAAAAATCCGCATAAAAGTATGTACATTTCTAGTATTGTTAATATTTTTACAAGCATTTTGTTAGCATTTGATAAATATCGTTGTGAATATTTTTCGCGGCCAAATAAAGCAGTATACAGAAACTGATTCTGTTAATCAAACTTTATATCTTGCTATATACCAGCGGCAGTCAATCTACTTACGACAAGTTGTATAGGCGTTAAATTTAAATATTCCTGTAAAATTCAGAAGTGTTATGGCAATAATTTGAGACACATAATTTGATTTCCTACTATTGTGTGACTGCACTCGAATCTATAAATTGAACTTGAAAGGAAACACAAAATTGCTTAAGAAATTAATTCATATGACATGCGTTTATGAATGAAAAATACTTAATATTTGCCCTAAGTATCGTAGTGAAGATTTAGATCAACGTATCTTAAATGCGTACTGATAATTATTAGCTTCAATTTCAAGTATTAGAAATTACTTGAAATGTTTTCCTTATTTTAAGTGTTCGATTTAATGAAGAAAGATTTTTAACAATTTTTAGTAGTTTTGTCAATAAAATTAACGAATGGACCCATTAAAGGGTTATTCTAATAGTACTAGAGACATTGTTTTAAGTATCGTAGTGAAGATTTAGATCAACGTATCTTAAATGCGTACTGATAATTATTAGCTTTTTAGGTAATCGATTCAAAAAAATGAGCAGAACAAAAATTACTTGAAATGTTTTCCTTATTTTAAGTGTTCGATTTAATGAAGAAAGATTTTTAACAATTTTTAGTAGTTTTGTCAATAAAACGAATGAATGGACCCATTAAAGGGTTATTCTAATAGTACTAGAGACATTGTTTTAATAGTTCAAAAAATATATTCATCTCCCCTTGGGGGGGGCGGGAGGTGAATATATTTTTTGATTCTATTAATCTAAATTCATCGATACAATAAACAACATTCTTGAAGTGCCTAATTTTTCCAATTTCTTTTTCTAGTATAGTAGAAAGCTGGTTCTTGGGATTGAAAGAAATAGTTGCACTGGAGATATGGAATTCTAGACTTTTTTTAAAAGGATCCTAGATGACGCTTTGCTTAAATATATCACTCTTAAAAGAGATGACACTCAATGAACGATTCTTGTCTATGGATTCTAAAGTTCTTCGTCACATTTCTAGAAACGACGGATTCTTGTAACGGCTTGTAGTACGTGGCCAAGTTGATGACAAAAGAACACGAGAACAAACACCAACATATTGGACCGACTTTATTAAGATCACGACGGGATCCCCAATAGCGGAAAGCATATTTCATGCCATCACACGCCAGAAATATAGCCATATGGCAACAGTGCCATTTGAAGGAAAAAGGCTTTGAAACAAACAACCATTTCATTTATTTGCAGATTATAAGGGCTGATAATAACTAATTTAATATCATAAGATATTTTATTGGCATGCGAAAGTCAAAATTTAAAAGAAGTAGATATAATTTTACTGGAAAACTTGAAAGCTTTTGAGACATTCGCAATATGTCCTGTAAACAATATAGAAGTAACGTAATAAGCAGTGAAAAATAGTATCATATTTTTGTTTAAAAGTTTAATATAAATACGTTTACTAAATATATACGAAAGGGTATATTTTAATGTTTATTCGTGCCTGAGTACATTGTCAAAAATATTCAATTCTTATAATAATGTGTGTATATTTAAATTTAACATATATGCCATGTGTCGTAAATAATGACCGCGATAGGTCAATAATGTGGGCCTTAGAGCACAACGTATTATTAAAGGGATCTGTTTCGATAGTTGGTCTTACATAAGAACCAAAAGTTGTTGGCAGCATATATATTATGAGACAAGTCCAAAGTATCTTACAATCAGTCTGAAGTAAATAAGGAGATTGTAAAACAAAATTTAAAAAAAATTAAATAGATAAAACGTATTACTTTTTTCGTAAGTATACTTCATAAACTTTTTTTTAAATAGAATAATACAGACGTAAGTATATTTCAAGATAATTTACAGGGTATTGAGGACATAATCTGGGAAGAATAACTCTTCTAATTCTTCTTCTTTTGTTAGATTTTATATCAACTATATTTTGAATTTTAGCATCTTGTAATTTGTTTCCATATACATTAGTATTTAACACCACCAATAAAGCAAACAGTCCATATATCCTTTCAAATATGTTGCCTTCAACTAATAAATGGTTAAGTAATGATTTAAATATGCATTGTAGTGTAAAAAATATGCACATATTAATTTGTACATACCAACATATGTATATTAACACTCTACCTTTTGATCGTGGCTTTGTTCGTTTTTATTCATTATTTTTTATTTATCTCCTAGCAAAATAGTTCATGTTTAAAATACCCTGACTCGAAATAAAAATAACTTATAGCAAAGCATGAATAACTCTTGCATCGTAAAAATGTCCTCGATGAGAATAAAATGTTTTATATCTTAACTTGAACGTTAAGCCAAATCGCTGTAATAGTTTCAACAATTTCTATGCGTCAGTTGTAAAACTGCTAGCTTGATCTTACTGCACATATTTTTGAAAGCGTTTCTTTCTTTTCTCCTTTAAATCCATATTTTAATCTTTACCTATGTGAAAATTAGCTTAATTATGATCGTTGTATTTATTTCATGCTCCAACCAACAGATGAACAAAAAAAAACAATAAGGGAAAACGTCTCCTGAGACATATTTAAAAGAAACAAAAGCCTAAATCTAAATTATAAATTAAACCTCATGAATTGATTCAACAAAAATTTCAAACAAATTGAACCAATAGTTTTGGGATGATATATGAATAAACGGATTTACTGACGAAAATAAGGTTTGGGCCAATATTTTTTTTAAAAATGCCTTCAATGTGCACAAATATCTTTGTTACAGTTTTAGTATAGACCAGTTGCTACTCATAACTTCCTTATAAATATTTTCTTGGGATAAAAGGGTGATTTTTGTTCAAGGATCGATATTCTATATTTATCTCCGTGGCATCAATTATATGTATGACAAAAATTATGAGGTTGACTGATTTGGCATTCAATTGGGATTTTTACATTTTACTTAGTGCTACTCTTATCAAAATGAGGTATTACATACAGGTTTTATCAAATAATGCTTGCTTTTATTGATACAATGCAATACACTGATTGCGTCGACTTAATAAAAGTATTGATTGATAGAAGTTTCGCTAGAAAATTTGTTCCCTTCAAGGTGTAAAACCATAAAAATTAAAATATTAATAGCATTCCATTGGTAAAAAATTAATAAATTGCAATTGGATAACGCAGTACACTTATATTTGCACGGTGAGAGCAAATAAAATGTCAAAAAACTAGTTGATGATATGTGTACGGTAGTATATACAAGCATAATTTTGTATTATATATACAAAATTATGCTTAACTTATACAGAAAATTATTTTTTAATCGAGATTACAAACTTTTGTGAAATTTTCGTTGATAAAAATCCAGCAAATAAGTCTCTTTTTAATTTGATATTCTTTTCTGACGCAATTCAATATCGATTATGCAAATATTTTTTCCAACTTTTTATCAAAAATTTATATTACGACTTTATCCATATGCTGCTAATAATGACTAGTCTACTATATCAATCTCAGTCTCCTATGTCATTTTCTGCTTGGACCGAAAAAATAAAGTGTAATATAATTTTTTTAACACAAAAATATAATTTACATTAGTATCTTTTTTAATATAAAGAATTTTAACGGTTACTTTAAAGAAAAATTTGCGTGAATAATCGAAGTCAACATGTAAATTGAAATTCCTGACTTTAAAATCGCTTGATATATTAAAAAAAATTTAATATTAACGTCCAAAATACAGGGTAAAAGAAATGTCATATATTCAGTTTCTAGCACAATAATATACTAATACAATTGGTAACTACCAACCCACGTGAGTACAGAGAGGAATTAGAATTAAATGAATTAGATTTAATGAACAAAGTCTAAAATATATCCGTCTTAAAATATTTCATAAATATCCTTTTATAAACATATGGTGACTAAAGATTAAAACGACTGTAAAATTTTGAAAAAATATAGAAATTAAAAGAAGGTACCTATTTACTTTTAACCTCAATATTCTTCATGAAATAATATTATCTAACCTTTAAGTCTCCAAGATTCAGACTTTAATGAGATAATGTTGAAACGGGATTTGTTGTTAAATACACTGAAGTAAATATTTCTAATAAATTTAATATACTATTAAAGGAAGGACATTTTATATTGACTCAAAATATGCAGGGACAAACAATATTAATTATATTGACCTAATAAAAGGTACCGTTTTTGAAATTGTACTGAAAATTACTTTAAAAGAAAGTCGCCAAAAATGTTCTGGGCATTCCATGTATCTTTATATTTTACTTGTGTATAAATAGTTGATAAATTGATACACCTCGGAGATTTTCCTATCTCAACTGATATTGTTGATATTAACATAGATCATTAAAGTTTGGCTACAAAAATGTGTTTTTGAGCACTTTAATTGGAAGTCAAAAACATAGCTATACAAAAAAAAACAACCACAAATCTAATGATAAACACTATTTTAATCACTTCTTGTTCACATGTTCAAACATTTCAAAAGTCACATGTCCAAACATTTCCAAAATATCCTCTTTTGATTTAAATGTTTCGTAGTTAATAAATAAATACTTACGTAGGTAGTACATTTAAAGAAATCTTAACTCAAATATTGTCTTTTCGATACAATTTAATATATTTCGATCACGCCATTTAATAAAAACGAGAAAAACATGGAATAATTCATATTGGATGCGATCCGCTGCAGACCAAACGACACTATTGACAATCGGCATATGGTTCCAGAAACATAATCTACGCCTTTTTTGTGGAACTAAGCTCAAAGGGCAATAGTCTTAAATACAGTAACAGCATCGCCCACAACAGGAGATTTCCATCACGGTAATGTGATGTGTATCTGCTATCATAGTCGATGATGTAAAGACTGTATTATTTAAGTGAACCTTTCCAAATTGCCATTAAATTTCGAAATTGATTTAGTTAATTTTATAGATTTTGTTATTTAAATTAACATTTGTAAAAAATTAGTTGATATTAAAATTATATTAAATGAAAACATTTTTTTAATTCACAAGTCATGGGAATACCAGGTCAAGCATTATGTTTTACATAAAGAAAAAAATATACAAAGAACATGTGACATTATTAGTTGACCACACAACCCATATTTTCTTCATATGGCTGCGGTATTATTAGCTGTAATGTTATTATGTTGTGATTTTAGAACAAAAACTGACACATTTTATGAATTGAAATTAATTTAATACACTAACTGAATCCCAATTTTACCTTGGGTAAGAGTAGGCCTAACCTAAAAATTCCATGTAGAAATTACGTGAGAAAATTAATAACAGACCTACTTTCTCACATTAAAACCAAAATTAAATCTAAACCTACTTTGTTTTACTTTAAATTGTTAATATTAACAACGTAATTGGATAATCGACAACTATCGAACAACCATCTTTTGCCAGAAGTAATTATGTATTTTGGAAAAAAATCTGTTAAATCTTTAATTAAACATTTTGTTAAATCTTTAAAATTGTTTTACCGACTTTAACTAAAATTGTCATTTATGTACCAAATAAAAGAAGCCTGAAATATGTATAGTTCGGATAAATCAATTTTTTTTAAATCTTTGTGACACTGAATTTTTCACTTTTTGTACGTTTATAAAGTACAAATTTTACTACGCAAATTTAGTGAATAATATTTTTTGGGTCAGTTGATAATTTTTACCTAAAATGAATTATTTTACTGCACTATAGTGTTCAGATTAAATTAAAGGGCTAAGTCAAACTTTATTTAACGTTATCTCTACTCTAAAGGTCTCTCTGGCCGCCAGAAGTAAAAACAATAGTAAACATATGTGCATAAAAAATAATGAAATAAACGTAATTACTACATCTTTATTTTAGTGAAACGAAATAAAGTTCATATAGTGAAGGCAGCATGACTAGAATACTATTTGATGTGATCCATTTTGTAACATTTTATTTAAAAGTGCATGCGCAAATAGCAAGGCATTACTATAAAGTATCTAGAAGGCAATCATAATTTGATACGAAATATCGTCTATTAAATTTATCTTTTATTCTATGTTATGTTTTATACTGTTTTTTTTCCATGCAAAATTATGATAAATAATAGACAAATACAATTAGTTCAAAAATATATTCGATGTTCATTAGCCAACTGTTAATATAATTGTGAAGAGGACTAGACGACTCACGCCATACAGTATATGCACGGTGGTACTTTTTTACTTTTCCATTTGAATTTATCACTTATATCCACGATACATTAATATATCATTTTGTCATATACAGAAGTCTACTTAACAATGACGGTGCCTCAAAGTTGCGAATATAGGATGGCCTCAGTGGTCAAAGATGAAAGTTTGATTTTTGCCACAGCAAGTGTAACAGAAGTTTACAGTGGATTATGCAGTAACAGAGGTTTACAATGGATAATACTGTCCCGTCCATCTGTATTAGATGACTTTAGAAGAATTAGGATATTCATACATCATGGTTTATTAGTCGACTTTGCCTTTATGACTAGCGCAAGCAGAGGCTGACATCACATGATCTTATAACAAAATAAAAACCTACGATGAAGAAAACCGATTACTTTTATACAGAACTGTGTGATGTTACTTAAATTATTGCTATTAGACATTGTAACATGAAAAATGTAGACTACCGCAATTCTTTCTAAGGAAAATTTAATGACGAAAAACAGTATAAAAGCAACCATTTTGTCACTTTTATACTGTTTTTGTTTTATTTTTGTCATCACATTTTGGTAATTGGTTTTTTCTTTATTAATTTTTCTTGAAGAAACTAAGGCAGTTTTCATTAAAATTTAAATCTAATTTATATATATATATATATATATATATATATATATATATATATATGTATTATACAAACGGCATCTTTTAGTGGAAGGTCACTAAGCAGTTAATTTTTCTTTTTTTTTATCTTGATATGATCTTATAAATATTTCGTTGGCCTAATTACATATAACACATGAGAATCCCTTAATACTAATTTATTAACAAGGGAGAGTTTTCTTAATAAATGTACTCACTTTTTGAGGGAACAGCAAGGTAATGACGAATAATGAAATACTCGTAGTTGAACGGTTGCATTTAAATATTGACTTTACAATGAATACTAATATAACTAAACACTTGGTCTCTTTATATATATATGTGTATATATATATATTTATATGAGCTGATTTATATGAAGTTCCATCTATACTTTTTAACTAAGTTTCCAATTCTGGTATAAAATAAATTGTGTACATGCCATCTCTATATAATCTTAGGATATTGAGCAAAAAATAAATATTTAGTTGCATTTTATCTTATATTGTTTTCAAAGGTAATTTACTTAAATATTATAACAATTATTTTCTTTGTTTTATATAAAATCTAGTCGTAACAAAACGTTCAGGTACATAAACTATCTTAAAAGTGAGCAGTAATAGGAGAAATAAGAATTTATATTGCCAATAAGTATAAAATTGTGGCAGCATATCATTTAAATAATGCAAAATCACATGATTTTCCGCTTTTTGAATTTTGGTATATTAATTGATAACAAATAATAATTTTTTTATTCATTTTTGATTCCCGAATTAGAAGAATATATAAAATGTATTGTCTTACAAAATTTATTCAAATATAAATAAACTATCATTCGCAATAGGAACCATCTAAAAAAGGTACGAAATATTCATCTCAATGAAGGAAAAATATTGAAAAAAAGATTTGTAGAAGACACTAAAAATGTAAATTCACTTGGAAAAATTACACTCATGAGTCGACGTTGTGACTTAAGGTGAAAGATGGAGGCGTTTAACGCACGTAAAATCGGAATGAGTTATCGGCTAAAAAGCTTCCGGCACATAAGACATACCTAATTTACATACATTTTCAATGTAAATTTCTAAACGAGTTTCGCCTATCATTTATTCACATGGCGTTCAGCAATGAATTAATAAGATGGAAATTTTGCACTGTTAATCGTGCTCATTTTTTCTGAGCGTTGAATGCTTGTTAGGCTTATAACCAAACAGGCTTAAAAAATTGAGGAAGAGAGAAAACTATTTTGATGTTTGCATGTCACTCGATCTTACAAAAATAAGATATAGATATATAAAAATAAGATATATATAAGATCTTATAAAAACATAATTTTTGCCCAAGAATAATTGCATTTGTGACTTACGTATTTACATACATAACACACATTTTAAAAAATAATCTACATTTAGTTGTTTCTGTACAACATATGAACTAATAATAGACAGAGAGTAGCAATTCATTAGCGAAATTGGTATTTTTTCAAGAACTTAAAAGAAATAATTTCTTATCATTTTAAAATCCAATTATATTTAATTTTAGGGCAAATTGCCCATTCTAACACCTCAGTAAAATAATACATTTCTTCGTTTTCGTATGAAAAGAATAATATATGTGAAATGAAAAACGAATCAGATCGTGTCAATAAGGATGAAAATATGTAATAAGAAGCTACGTCGATCCTAGTTTTGACGCTAACAAACTTCTTGAAGCAAATATTTGCCTCTATTGCAGTAAAGAGGATAAGGAAATACAATTTATTTTATGAGCACAAAGACACTTGCTAGATACCATTGTGCTTGCACAAACATAATATATTTTAGCACTAAAACCACTAGTTTCAATATTCATTATATGAACGATACATTTTCTTATGTGTTAAATACACATATGTAAATATTATTTTAATAGTACTCTCGTAGCGGTAACAAATGAAAAAAATTACGAATTCGTCACACCTCTACTCATAAATAATTATTATTCCGTTCTATATTCAGCGGGAAAGTGGTTAGATCCCACTTTTCCTTTCATGTGTAAAATGTTATTTAAGAATTGCATATGCAAATTAAAGGCATATTGCAAACAAGAAAAAAAAGTGGTAAGGATGAATACCATTTGAATAAGAAAGAGATAGCTCATGAAAAATTATATTTTATTTTAACAACGTCGTATTTATATTGATGAATAATTTACATCCATGTATTTAGACACATACAAAAAGTGAAAAGGAAAAGCAAGCCAATAATGAATATGGATAAATATGAAAAAAAAAACATTAAAAAAGAAATTAAAACTGAATAAAATAATGTCGAAGGATAATTAATTTTTATCTTCTTAATAATTGCTTACAAATGTCAGAGGCAAGTGTTCATTTGTTGACACTCGTCTCTAACATTTATAGGTATTTACTAAGCTATGCAACAATGGAAATTAAGATACGTATGTACTATGTTTCATTTTGCTCATTACAGTTATCGCCCTCCACGACTGCATATAAATTGTGTATATGCAGAATATCTTTTTATTTTAATATGAGGTATGAAATATTGTTTATATGTTTATACCGCCAATTCTGTAGTCCTCCAACAAAAAAATGCAGTTGTTAGTTGAAATAAAATATCTTTTAAAAAATCGACCTCAGAAAAAAGTTGGTACAAAAAAGTAAAAAAAAAAATACTCAAAATAGGTAGCTACTTATTTGCAATAAATAAATAAGTTGCTTATTTTTGAAGTCGGTGCCAACACTGTCGAGAAATTTAAAAAAAATCAATGATTTCATTTAATTTGTAATGTAAATTTAAAACCTTAACGTCTAATGTACTCACAATACGAAACAGATTCATAAAGGGCGTATTCATAAAATTGTTCATATGTTTAAGTTTATCGGCGGTGCTGGCACCGACTTCAAAAATAAGTAACTTAGTTATTCATTGCAAATAAATAGGTATCTATTTTGGGTTAATTATTTTTGATTTTTGAGTATCTACTTTTTTTGAACACGGTTTTTTTAAGATATCATGTTTTGTGAGTGATTAATAATATTAATCATAACTAACATTTAATCATTTTCTTCTTTGGAATATTGTATAATTTTTACAAGTCACGGGCTAAAGCTAGCATAGAGATAATTTTCTCTTTGTCTAAAATTGGTTATCAAAAATACACAGAAATGAAGTGATAGGATTAGCCGCCAATGGTTAGCAGTTAGTTGTTGAAAAATTTTGTTCTCCATATCTAAAGTTCAAAATCAGATTAGGTAAAGTGGCATCTACCACTTGAGGAGTTCCGTATCTCCATATCCGAAATTCAATGTCAAATTTTGCAAAGTGTTAACTAAAACAACAACTAACCATTGGGAAATGTATTAAATTACGATTGATGTATGATGCAGTTATTTTGCGAAGTAAAAACTACCAGTAGCAAATATTTTTAATTACGTTTGATTAACTACCATCCGATAAGAAGTTCCATCGTTTATCTTTAGAACGTATAATCAAACTCTGACATGGTAGATGGTGTAGTTATTTTGCAAAGTAACCACTGTCAGTAGCAAAACATGTTGAATAACGTTTAATTTACTATTATCGGTTAAAGAGTTCCATCGTTCATTTCTAGAACTAATCATCAAACCCTGGCCTGGTCGACATTGTGGATATTTTGCAAAGTAACAACTACAAAGTAGCAAATATCTTTAATTACGTTTGATTTAATAACATCCGTTAAGGAGTTCTATTGTTCACCTTCAGACCTTAACATCAGACCCTGACCCGATAAGGGGTATAGTTATTTTGCAAAGTATCTGTAACTAATATCTTGAATCACAGTTAAATTATTGTTATTCGTTAAGCAGTGCCATCGTTTATTTTTGGACTTCATGATCAGTTCATCATCATATAATATTTATATGCAACCTCCCCTAAATTACTTTCCTTCAAAGGAAAAAAATAATTATCGAAATCGATCAAGTTGGTAAAGAATTATCACTGAATATACTTAAAAAAGAAAAGCATTCCAATGAATTTAGAAACTTTTCCTTTTTTTGAAGTCGGTTAATTACGCTTTGGTCAATTTTTGTAGAATGTTTTTCCTCAAAAGTCGCAAAGATTATTTTCATTATACTCCATTTTCTTTTACAAATCGTTTGAATATTTTATAATTGTGCAATGAAATAGGAATAGGATTTCATTTAACTAAAACTTGTCACAAAAATTTCAATATATATACAAATAATTAAATGAATCTATTTTCATTTTCGTAGCATATTATGAAAGAAATTGTTAAAGTTATATTATTTTTAGCCAAAATCGTATTTTCTATGATTTCTACATAATCCATGAAATTATGTCTTCTTGGTAAGGGCTGGATTTATAAATTGTTTTTATGAACGCCAATGTTACAAAATCCTAACAAGCTCAAGAGATAATTATTCCTGGAAGCGTAAAAACCAACAAGGTTAATAATACCTATGTATCTGATTGGTAATCTTTAAATTTGAAACACTATTAATTAAAATAAGTGGATTCACTTATTTTCGTAATAACGATCTATTTGAATAAAATTATTAATAAACACAAATAAAAATTATATCAAAATATTCACGAGTTATATATATATTAAAATACTTTAGGTTATTACAATAAGAGCCGACCAAATAAGCGCCACAAAACATAACAACCTGAAAATACTACGCAACCACGCCATATTGCAATAAAAGTCTTAAATTCTATAATAACATTATTATTTTATTGATTTGCGTAACACTTTACATTTTAATAAAAGTATAATAAAATGAATATACAAAACGTGATGGAAAAGCAACCTGCCTGGGCGGTGATAACATCTTATATTCCTAGGTTGGTTGTTGTTATTACGATGCCCCATCAAGTTAGGCTTAGAATTTTTGGCGTTATAAGACTTTCTATATTCAGATATATTTTTATACTTGTTTTCATCTTTGTATAAACGTATAGTTATTTGTTATTCGTCGTAAATTATTTATTATTTATATTTTTGTTTTATTCATTCTCTCATAATAAACTATTTGATTTTAGTTTTGCTCTTAGTTTGTTCTTGTTATCAAGCAATAAGGACAGATATTCAGTGTGAGTAATTTGTTTACTAAAATTAGATGGAAGAAGATAAATATTTCTTTGAGGTAAAATGCTAAGTAGTCGGAAAAGGAAGGTTGTATTTTTATATTTATTTGCCAGTGGTGTGTGAATATTCATTCAGAATTCACCGAAATAATTTTCGGAATATTTTCTACTTTATTTCATTGTTGCTTGCATATCGAACTTTCATTTATGTCACATAATTTTGCAATATGACATAAGAACTTTAAGAACATCTTTAATAATTTAAAAATACAATATATTATTGATCTAAAATGTTTATTGCATGAACAAAAGACATTTAACAATATATTGTGTCTTAGTTTAGAAACCAAATCATAAAGTAGTATAGAGTTATAGCTATGTTGTGTGTTATACACTACACGCTATTTCATATGTTTACCTTTATATCATTGCCATGAATTTGAGAAGACCATTAAACGTCACTCTTCAAAACTGACGTAACTTTAAAATTTTCATCTTGCATAAAATATGTTGAATATGTTATTAAATTATCGATTTTAAAATAAGAACAACATAGTTGCCAAAATATTAAATAGTATACATGGAAATATGAAAATAAGTTTTATTATCAATGGATAATTGTTATCAAAGTAAGATTAACAACT
This sequence comes from Druceiella hillmani, assembly GCA_039881145.1. NCBI lineage: Eukaryota > Metazoa > Arthropoda > Insecta > Lepidoptera > Hepialidae > Druceiella > Druceiella hillmani. The sequence goes on from JAYKKI010000093.1 coordinate 5,494,782, forward strand.
TAAAAAAATATAAACATACTTATATTAATAATCATATCTATATATGTGCGGCACGCAACACTAATGACATTAGTTTGACTGGAACTTAGTCTATCTAGTTCAACTCATATATTGTTGTTTTTTCTTTAGCATCCCTCAAAATATCATGCATTCATTCATAATCTTTTCGGATGCCATTTTGAAATAATTCCAAAACCTAATTGCATTTTAATCATTTATCCGTTATCCGTATCATTATCCGCCATCTCATTTTCCGAGTTTGTTTCTATTCAGTCATCATTCCATAATATCATATTTTATTCATCAATTTTCTAGGGTTTGGTTGGAATTTCAACGATCAGTTGTTCGAAATTTCAGCAGTTAGTCTAGCACAATATTTTAATTTCTTTTTCAATATTTTATTTTTATGTGGTATATGTACAAAAGTCGATAAATATAATAACCTTTAATTTGTAATAGTTTTCTTTTCAATCTCATTGAAGTTATTTACTAAAAATATTTTTGGGTTTATTAAATTACATTATTAACTTAAGTACAATGTTATTAAATGTTCCTATTTTTTTAATTTCTGGAAAGTGAAAGTCAACTGTGGGTCTTTTTAAAATACGGTTAATGTATAAAATATATGAAATAAGAACATTACTTTTTTCGAATTAATATTATTTATATTTATCCTAGAATGAATCTACATAATTTTCATAATCAAGTAAATGAAAATTAAATACCGTAATAAGTATAAGGGAATAATAATTTTAGCTTATTTTTTTTTGTTTAACTATTTACGTATCATAAAAAAGTATACAGTGGCACTGTTTCATCCCTTATAATATTTTTATAATACTTCAAGCAAGCAATTAACAAGAAAATTTAATTTGATATCACTTTTATTTCGATGTACATTCCTGATTTTTTTTTATTACTTAGCGCATTTACATACATTTATTACATATACACGAAATATGTATTTTACAAGCGGAAGTTTTTAAAAATTAATTTTTTCAGGATTTGAGCCTAAACTGGATTTAATGGTCAAAACATTAAAGAATAAAAACATGTATTATATTCTTAAACTAGAGTAGATGGAAAAATTTACGGATATTCCCATCTGTTACCAAATCAGTTACTACACACACACACACACACACACATATATATATATATATATATATATATATATATATATATATATATGTATGTATATATATATATATATATATATATGTGTGTGTGTGTGTGTATGGTAACTGATAACTCTGTTCTTATTTCTTTCATTCACTTCATTTATTCTTAACATTTGCATCCATTTTTTCTTGAGGACATAAATAGAACGCTTTCAGTCAATACGAAAAACGGTCCTTCAATTTTCTTTTTCATTTCTACCTATTTTTATTGATACTGTATATATGAAGAAATTAAATATCAAAAGGGTTATATATTATATTAATTAGACCAGATACTCGAACCCTATGATTTCTATTTGTTTTTGACAGTTTGTTTTTGGTTTTAATTTTTCTGCGACTACATTAAGTTCTTACTGTATATATTTTCATTTTCCTCTTTTAGTCATCCTAATGGTTTTGCTTTTTAAAACGTTCTGGATCACAGAGACAGTTGTTGACTACTTCAGTATTTCAACTCTTTGAGATATTTCGCGGTTTTAAAAGCCTTGTTCATTACAAGCAATGATTTGACCTTTTCCAAATGCTGAAAATTTGTATCTTCGTTGTGGAAATAAACACTAAGTTGTAAAAATTAAATCCTAAAATAACGTAAATAAAATAAAATATCTCACGCTATATCGTCATAAATTTGAATAAAATAGTTATGATACAAGATGCTATAGTTTTTATCCGCTGGTAAGTTACACGTATTGAAAGTGTGAGCATGCATACAAGAGTGATGAGAACTTCTTTATGAGAGTTAAATTTACTGCAAAAAGTGAGTGAGGCTATAATTTTATTTGCCCGCTCTCCAATAATATTTTTTTAAATTTGTTATTATTTAGAAACGATTCTTTTTTAATATCTAATAAATTCAACGACTCAAAATATAGTTTAGTAGTAGAAAAAAATAAAAAATAAAATTACAAAGAATACGCAATATCTGAAATCGGTACCATTGACAAAACTATATATGTATGTATACATATATATATATATATATATATATATATATATATATATACATATATATATTATATTCTAATTTTTGCTGAAATCAATTCATTGTTCATAGCGTACATTTTAAGTACTTAGTTGCTGTAAGAAAAGAAAATCACTAATCACTCCCAATTTACATGTTTCAAGTTTTGGAATACTTGAAATATAAAATTAGTTAAGTTCTTCATAACAAGTAACGGTTAACCTACTTTGAATTTAGTTACTTTACATAACTCCCCACTTATAATAGACAATTTTAAAAGAAAAATAAATTTAAAAAAAGGGGAAAGTTTTTATAATTAAAATAAGGAATATTTCCATTACAAATGAATTACTGTTTGAATTAAACTAATTGATTAAATCACAGGTTGATTTACTTACCACTGGTGAAGTAAATCAGAAGAAGTGCTATACCTTTCCCGGAAATGTAATATAGCAACAAGTTTAGGAATTAAATTGCTTAAATAAAGGCCTGTTTCACTATAACTCGAGTCTGATTCTGCAATTAATTAAAGTTTGTGACAAAAAACAGTGTTAAAATATATTGAAATTACGACTCAATTATAATAATAAGATGTTCGTTTATGAATTAATTTTTATTATTATATATATATATATATATATATATGGATGGGAACATCTCTTAATATAACATGTCTGTTTATATTTAGAGGTGTTCCCGTACATTTGAAATAATCTACGAATGCCCAACCCTTTCTTTAGGTTTTTTAAAAATTTCGATAGCATATTTTCAATTATTTCATTCCTTCTAATTAAATAATTAAAAAAGTATCATCGAATAGTGGAATTCATGAAATAACGTCTTTACTTTTAAAATGTAATTATCAAAAATTTGTACATAAACTATTTCAAAATTGGAATAATTTATAATTACCCTGAAAATGTTCACAGCGTCAATCACGCTCTAATACAATTTGTTGAAAAATAAAAGAACAAAAGAAAATATTCCGTTAATATTTGATTCATCCTTAAACATGTTTATTAAATTCCATCTACGAAGGATATTTATATTACAAGAAAATTAGTTCATTATTTTCTTCAAAAATAAATAACTAATAATAAAATGTATTTTTACACGTGTAAATTACTAAGAATAATTTAATAGGAGTAAAAAGAAATGATTACTTAAAAAATGATCATTGATTAATTGCATAAATTAGCTTTGAATCAGTAGTTTAACTGCGGTTCTATCTTTTACAAATTAATAAAAATACTTATCAATACTAAGAAATAAACCTATCTGTAACCTTATATACACTCTGCATACTTTAACTGATAACCAATATCGCCTTTAAAGCAAGTCAGCCAGGGTCAATTGAATCGGGTTATGGACGTCCTGGGACGGATCGACATCGGGCAGACTCATTATCGAATTGATAACTCGATTAAAGCACCCGATATATTGTCGCGTAATCAGTGGACGAAACGATTTTGTGCCGTCAAGGTTCAAGCTCAAATATCATGCGGTTGTTACGTGGGCGGAATTGCTGCGTGGGCCGAAATTTAGAAGCGAGAGTAGTGAGGAATACAAGCGATTTGATCGGGCGGCTTTAAAGTATTGCCTGGAATTTACATGATATCGAGAATTTATTTACGATAACCAAGACACATATATGATCCGGTTTTAAAATGAAAATTTAATTAAATTATTGATTTTCAGTATTTGATAAATATTTAAATAAGTGTAAATAAATTTAGGCTTCACATTCCTGTTCCTTATTTGCAAATAAAATTATGTATATTTTTAAGGAGATTTATATCCAAATGTCAATATTTACTTTCATTAGTTTATATTTATACATACATCTTTTTTAATTTATACATATATATATATATATATATATATATATATATATGTGGTATTTTTTTTTAATATTCTACATAGCATTTTGTTTTATACTGTCTTCCTATATTATTCTCTTTTTAGGGATTTGTCAAAAAGGTGGCTGAAAATACTATTTGAGTACTATGAGATTTTTGATACATATGTTTAATTTGTTTTTTGTTTAATAACATTACATTTCAACACATCAAATGTTTCAAACAAAAACGATATTAGTAGCGTGACTATTTTCTTCGTCTGTTGGAAAAGCTAATCAGTATTGTTATGATTATTTGAACCTATCTCAATATGAAAATTGGGTAACCACTATGATATTTGCTATGTCAATGACATATCCAATATTTTTATTTTTGGGAACTTTCATTCCTTCTGCATTAAATGATATTTGCAACTAATTAATCAACAAAAGTTTTGGGCGAAATCGATCAAGTATACAATTAGTTTAGAAAATAAAATTTGAATTATCGCACCGTTATCATAAGTTCTACGGAAACCTTAGATTTAACTAGGTTTTTAATAAATATAATAAGTGTATCATATTTATAAACTACATTATATTACCTGAAAACGCATTTAATGCTCCTTATATATTATTTGACGAATCAAGGCGGTATTGAAGACGTGACCTGAGTTTTATTATATAGATTAACTAACACTTCTGAGGACTTACCACAATTTATTTAATTGGTTCTTGAATATATAGGTAAATTCACAAACTTAAGGACAATTTGTGAATCGTAAAAATTTCGTCAAAGTGATAAGAGTTTCCGATTTATACACCAAAGTATATATTCAATATATATTTAAAAAGTTGGCATTATATTAGAGACTATTAAGAACTTTAACTTTGTTACAACAACCCTTAATAAAATTGTTTTAGATTTTTTTTCATAGTTTCATAAAATACCATCAAGAACATATATATATATATATATATATATATATATATATATATAGATACACACTCATAATCAGATCAAATTTATTATGATTCGTTAATGGATTGTAGCGATCAGCCTTCCTCATCCCGTTTCCTAAGTCCATATCACATACCAATATCAAGTGCACAGCAAACCACAAAGATTGTGTTTATCGAGAAATGTTGTAGCTGTGACTTAAGGTTATTCGAAATGCACTACGCTATAGCTGAAAGCATCTTTTCAACTATAGCGCAGTGAATTTCGAATGATAAGATATCCATATTAGAGGACATCGGATTTAACATACTGATTAATATATTAACATAAAAATGTCAAATGTCTGGAAGAAAATATGTAAATGAAATCATTTTACTGCATCTTTATGTAAAAGTAAAGAAGATTAATAAATAAATTAGCTTTCTAAGCTACACTGATTTTTTTGTTCAACATGGACAGCACAAAACAATATAATTGTCAATTCACGTGGAAGACATGATAAACTTGTAGCGAACCTAACACAGTGAAAGCAGTTGACGAGTGCCTATATGTTGAAAATTAGTGTTATATCCATACGTTTCAACTGGCTTTAATTAATTCATTGAAATTCGATGAAAACGTCAATAATGCTTTAACATTCGCAAAAAGAATACTTACTCATTTTACACACTCCACCCAGATTCCAGAAAAGTTTATTTAAATTCAGAATGAGCTCATTTTATTCTAAAACATAAACTCACTACAAGAAAACAATGTATATATTTTACATGTGTGAACATTTTCAAGAATAAAAGAGAAAAGAAAAGCCGTGTCATATATTTTCGTCAACTATGGTTCAACGAATCTTCATAATGTGAGTAAGAGTCTATAAATTGTTTTGGAAGAGATTTTGACCTCATTTAACCTATTGGAAGAGATGAAAAATATTATTAGATTCACATTTTTTTAAATTTCTGAAGTTATACCGTATGTTACCACTTCTATAAATTATTACATAAACAGAAAGTTTTCCTTAACATAGCGGAAATGAGACGCACTTTAGAGAACTCAAAAGAATTCTACCGCTGATTCGAGAGAATAGATGATGACAAATACCATGCACTGGCAACTTGTTAGACCCGAGATTTAGAATTAGTTTTACTCGTCAAAAAGGAATCTAAATTAATAGAAATGCAATTGTTAAGAGAGCAGTGACAATGAGGAGGATAGACAAGCATTTTCAATTTTTAAAAATTTACACGAAATCGGATCTGCTGTGAAGAAATTGCTTCTTTTAATCAGACACCAGTGTCCGAAGAAATCACCTAAAACGCGAGACTAATAGAACTGCAAAGCTATATAATCGAAAGTATATAATAGTGAAATCTCAGTCCATTCACATGGTGGATAAAAACGATGAAAATTATACATGCATGGCCACTTCAGTTAAAGTATTTTTATTCTCTTCTGCTTCTTTCGTGTAGAGTGAATGTCTGTATTCAGATGAAGAAAAGGTTTATAAAAAAAACATAACAGACTTTTATCAGAGAGAGCAGAGCGTCTAGTTTTTCTTCACCGCAATTCCTCTCAGATTAATTTAAAGTATTAATGTCATTCATATTGTATATTTTTCATAGCTCACGATTAAAATGGTAATTATACTATGCTATTAGTTATTTTAATAAAATTTTGATCTTATATTTGAGGTAATTTCGTTTTTTAAGTGCAAGTTTGTTATTTTGTTCCTATTTGAGTTACTATAACTTTCATATTATTATGTGACTGTCAATAACAACCAAGGTTGGGGTTTTATCTTTTTTTTGTATTATTTTAAGTTATAAGTATGAACTTAATCTATTAATCATGTTAAATACTCACTATATTAGGAGTTTATTGCAAGGTAATATATGATTAGAAATATAAAAGGAAAGCCTTTTTTTATTCAATAAAATTTCGACAATTGAATCGATCGTTTGAACGAATACATACATGGAAAAATATGCCGAACATACTGAATATTTATCTAAAAATATGCCAAACACACGGAAAAAAGAAAGAAAAATTTCTTGAAAAATTATTATTATGAATCATAAGGTCAAAATAATTTTTTAAGAAACATTTATTTTCAAAAATTTGATCTGGCAATTTTTTGAACTCATTTTCTGAATAGTAATTTTGGATTGCATATCAGCATATCTCATCTCAGCGTCAATTGACAGTCTGGTTCTCTAACTGGTATTTATGTCTGTGACTGTATCTCACCAAATTATATTTCAAGGAAATCACTGAGTTTTTAATATTGAAGATACCCATACTTGACAAAATAGATATTTTCATTCTTATTGGTTTTGGAAGCCTGTAGATAGTACCGATTTTTATGATTTTGCAAGTGAGGTGTAAAAACTATTGCTTTGATTAAAATTTATTTTCATTTTCTTTTACAGATATTCGCGTTTAAGAATAAATTGCGTAGATTATACTGAAGCACGAAGAAACATTCTAAATATAATATGTAAACAATAAAATATAAAATTATATTTGCTATGGCAACTAAATTGAAAATATAATATATTTTCTGCGGTTTCTAGTTTCTTATCTTATATGTGGTTATTGAAAATCGCGTTTGATTAATTGCTAACAATTAGAATATATTTGTTTAAAGCTTAACCGCCCAGCAAAAGTCGCAGACTATTTACTCTCTACCACATACAACGAGGCCACAAAAGAAAGGGATATCATTTGCATTACAAATACAATGCTAATATTTAACAACACTCCTGCTAAATTAGAATTCACCTGAAAAATAGTAAAAATAGAAAAAGATACGCATACATAGAAAAACTTCACTGAGACAGTTGCATCAGATTTTGACGTTCCTATTTGTGCCAATATACACATGCCAGATTAAAATAAAAGAGATTGGTTCAATGCGACCTAAGTCAAGTTAAATGTTTTCAAATTAATTTAACATCTTTGATGTATCTGCAAATTGACAGTATTACGACTCTAATAACTTTTTTATCGTTAGTGATCGGATATTATTCTGAACTATTTCACTAGACGTTAAATTATTTTCTTCGATGACATGTAGTTAAAAAGAAATAGACGATTTGGGAAATGAGATGTTAATACAGAAATTGGCAAGAGTCGATAGTATCTTCATTATCAATGCCTTTTAAGTCAGTCTATTTTTTCTTAGTTTCATTTTGGGATATAATTGAATGATTATGAGGTGGCCAAAAAACAGGATATGTCATATTTCATGTCATCTCTGTATTGTGAACTTAGTATAAACATAATGGATTATCTACTCATTTGAATTGTCGTATATCCCATCAAAATAGAACGTATAATTCTGATTTGGGGCGAGTTACTCATATGATATATACCAAATACTCATATATAAAGATGTGTTTTCATATGGGTATGGTTATCCTTGTCGTTTTGGAGTTAATAAAATTGCTATTAAACCGAAGAATTTTTTAACATTCATTGCTGGTTCCAGTGAAACTTACATATTGAAATGGAATGTAGATATGTAGCAACTATGGTCGTTACCCGTGAATATTATTACTGCGATCTCATTGTTTCTCTTCAGAATAAAATAGAAATATTACTGTTATTTTCACCTAAAAAAATGTCCTTTAACAAGGTTTCCTATATAGTCATCATGCTTGTATATCGATTTGTTTAAATTTCTTTATATAAATTCGTTTAAAACTTAAAGACTGAAAGATGGACAAAAAGACAAAGGTAAACACAGGTTTTCCACAATACCGTTTCCTTGGGACTCATTGGGTATGGGATCACAAAAAATCACAGGATCACCGAATTTTTTTTTTTATATTTCCTTTATTCTATTCATTTTAGCCTATTGAATACCTGAACGTGTTTGGAATGTATCTTACTCATAAATTGGAAACGAATAACTAGTCAAGTGCAACTAGAACATCATTATTTTCTCTATAACCTGAAATTCTTAGTGTTAGTTACTCGAAATAATCACAATTAAAAATAGTAAATATAACATTACATTTCTTCTTAAAAGGTGAGGAGAAAAAATATTTGACCCTCATTTTTTCAAATTCGAAAAAAATTTCCGATACCAAAAAACAGACCATTGCCGACAAAATATCACCTTTTTCATATATTACACATACGCACTAAAAATACACAAAATATGCATGTGCCTATAATTGGAAAAAGTAAATCGTTTATACTAGAAAGATTAGAAAGAAAATATCTATAAAACGTACGCCGTTTTATAGATATTTTCTTTTAGTATTATATCCATTGTTCCATTTGTGGCTATGATATGGAGTAATAGTCGAATACTATCGTCAATAAATATCGTCTATTTAATAATAATAATGGCATATATTACTCTTCCACTGACCAGGAAAAAATTCTTCCTTCTTGAAAAAGGCTGTCGTAAGGGGCGGCCATAATCATTGTTCATATCGAACATTAAAGTAAATAAAGAATTATTTTATTTTATAATATTTTTCTAAAAGTGGAGTTATCGCTGTCTTATTTTATTTTGGATTAGACCACAAGCACATATGATAAATAAGAACAGGTTATTCCGGTATTTAAACTCGTGACCAAAACAAATAAATAAAATTCATTATAATTGATGTTAATATTATAGAAATTCATTTTAATTTTAGTTTTCACAACGAAATGAAGGTACGTGATGTAGTATTATTTCTACTTTATTAAAATTGTTAACCACAAAATTTAATATAAAAAAAATTAAATATAAAAAAAATCCAGATATATTTTGACGCCGAGAATGAGGGTACAAAATTAAAAAATAAAAAAACAAAACAAATAAACAAAGTTTCATGAAGGGACACGGAAACAGAAATATTGTAATTGGCGAAACGTCAGTCACTTCGAGAAGCCCACAACAACCTTCGTGACATTAGACACATTGATTGATTATTGGGGACGAAAACGTCGAACGCGCCTGTCTGCTGTCGACCACAATGAGAGGAAATCGGTTTTCCGAAAGCAAAATACCGCAAGCTGCTGGTTCCCACTTATATAATGCCTGGATGCTTCGTTACCCGGATCTAAATTTGGCGCATTAACAAATTAAATGATTCGAATGTGACCATTTTTTTCGGTTTTTGGTTTTTTTGTTTTTCAAAAGTGATGCCTATGTACATACATATATTTTATATATATGCTTAAATTTCTTGGTTATATGCATATTTATTCGATTGTTTTGCGTTCTTGTAATTGGTTTCCTTAAAATATTTTTTAAAGATACTTAACATATTTTTAGGTAGATCCCTTTCAATATGAATAGTACTTGCGCTACTATAGTTGAGTACATATTTAGTCATTTACAAATCTACCAATGTATAGTTTTTCTATTAAACTGTCCAGAAATATTAGTTTTTTTTTTTATCAAGTAAGTACATTTTTTAGATTCCTAGACCCACTGAATTTCTCAAAAACTATGACAATTAGAATCATAGCTATTAATTTCCCATAATCTTTCAAAACTTTTTTTCATAACTTTAGCTCTTAATCACTTACCTCAAAATACTATCTTGCAATACACAGCACAAAATTCACATCTGATAATGAAATGGACCGCGTTTTGATGATAAAACGTTTAAATTATAAAGTTAGGTCTTCATCCATTTATTACAAATTTAATACTGAACTTAACTTTAAAATAATTATATTCTATGAACATTCGATCTCGAAATATTTTTCGAATATTACATACAACATAACTGATTCAAGTTCGTCTTCAAATTATAAATTAAAATTTTATTTTGTAATTGGGACGATTTACCATGTTTAAGTTCATCAGTTTTGTAATTCTTTGCAATTTTTGCTGGCGATATTTAATTTAGAAACCCAATTAATTTATAATTAACAATCAACGAAATTATAATGAGATAAAATTTATTTTCTCTAGGTGGTAAAACTACGAAACTTTTGAAAATTGGGTCATATTTCATAATAATACAATTATTTTAAGAATAATTGAAGATTAGAAATTTCTATTAACTTAACTAAACATTTCCTGATAATTAAATGAAACTAAGTGATGTAGTATTATTTCTACTTTCTTTAAATTCTTTACCACGACCTAGGTTTCGTTGTATTACAACATCTTCAAGTGGGCTATTAGTAAAGTTAAAGAAAGTAGAAATAATACTACATCAAGTAGTTTCATTTAATTATCAATAATGAATTTCTACAAAATTAACGCAAAATATATTAAATATTTAAAAATTTCCTGTTAAATCATTATTAAACATTTTTTATCAGCAAGTTTAATTTTCTCACACGAGTATTACATTAAAGCGGATATATTATTTTCCCAACCAGATATAATTGTATATAAATTCAAGAATGTAAAATATTTATATTATAATTATTTTATGCATGCAGTAACGCAAATGAGTATTTCATAATAATAATACTTTGTAGTTAGCAGTCGTTTATTATTGAGCAATAGCCATAAAAGCTTTATTAGTTGTATGAAACTCGATTATTTACATACTTTGTTAAATATAAATCAATTTCTACTTTTTCTAAGTTACAATAGTAAATAAAAAGGGTACATAATTTATTATAAATCAATTTAAAACCAATCAATATTTACATATTTTTAAATAATGACGGAATTCCTTAATAAATTTAAATTGAATCTTACAAAGTCTTTCCGGTGAGAGTATTTTGTATTAGCACCCTTTACATGATATCCTTTAGATATGTTCTAGGTCGATGAAATTTGGTTGGAATTGAAAATGATTAACGGAGAAATTGTTTGCTCTTCTTTATATATTAGGTTATAGCTAGTGTAATTAGAGGTGTACTGATATGTCAAGTTATAGGATAAGGTACTTATATATCAGGCTACAGGTGTGTGAATGTATGTATTTTTATGTTATTTTTCCAATCTGATCAATTTTATTTTTTTATAATAATGTAAAACAAATATAATTAGGAATGCGCAAAATAAGAACAAAATACGTCGAAGGTCGGAGTAATACGAGTTTTAGCCACGCGGAATGCCGAAAACAAACCATACATTTTTTTGTTCTTTGGATGTATTCTGTTCTTTATTCCTTGACTGAACTTATTCGATATAACCTGTAACTTTTGAATTAATTTTACGACGCATTCTGCATTCTCTGCATAAGCTTATCGGGTTAATTCTGTGTTCTTCAAATGAGCTTATCGGATACGTTCACAATTCTCTGAATGAGCTTAGTCGACGCATTCTGTTTTTTTCAATGAAGTTTTCGATTGATTTATTTTTACAGAAAATAATGCAACTCTAATATCTAATTTTGTATTCTAACTATGAATAGTTCGTGCAACAAAATATTGATAATGATTTCACGACTTTTAAAATAATCCGTTCAGTGGTTTTTAAGAAAATACAGATACTTGTATCATTTTTTTAATTTTTAGAGACTTAGTAGACATACAGTGTTCAAAATTAAAATTAAATTATATTTTCTTTTCTTTACCGAAGTGAGTATCCCCAGTACTTCTTATTTCATGTTTAAAATGTGACGAATTCTTAAGAGGCCATACATATAACGATATTTAAAAGACAAAAATGGACGAAATATTCAAATCTATGTAGTTTGATGTGGTAAAACCGTTGCCGTTGCCATTGCAAGGATATTTCTTTGTTTGTATTGAGGGTGAAGCAGGCGGAAGTATTCAAGGAGTGGCTCGATGTATGGCAAAATTCATAAAACAAATAATATCATCATATGTACCAAATATAGCTTTATAGAGGGACGATTATGCAGAACAAAATCGAAACACAAAAATTGTACTGCTACTTAAAATAATCTTAGTTTCCCATCCAAGTTTAAAGAGTTAAAACTTAATTTATTCAATCAGACTAAACGTTTCTTCGTGATGATACCATTTTTGTTAAGATACTTAGAACATTATCAAAAACTGTATTTGACATAATACAACATTAACGTAATAAAAACTTGCACTAAAAAGAGCACACTTGTTTTCATAAATGATTGAAAATACTTTTTAGGTATTGAAAAATTGGAAAATAATATCAGTAATACAAGGGCATTTATTGAGTAGAATAACTTAATTGGTTTAAAATTCGCATATTCAATTAAATAAGGAAAACATTTACTCTTTATACGTTTTTTATAATTCGTAATTTGAAATTGTTTCAGAAACTACGTCGAATTATTATTTACTTTTAGCTGTCAATAGTTCAAAACTTAAAATAGGAAACAGGATGATGAATTCCAGGCCCTGAACTTATTGACTGACTGACCTGACTGAACAAGTCAAAACATGTCTAAAGAAACAGTTTTGACTTGATCTCTTGTTGTTAAAATGCTGTGGATAAAGGTTTCTAATTTTGTGTCTATGTCTTCCTAATATTTTAATATATTCGAAAAAATTAGGATTTTAAAGGAAAATACTTACTTAATCAATTTTTCAATCCATATTCATAATTAAATGCGAAAATTTTATATTTGGTATATAAGCCTTATTATAATATGAAAATCTTAGATTCATTTAGATTTTCATGATTTTTTTTTCAATTTAATTCAGTAAATATGAATGGTATGAAACAATGTTTAAAAATTCATAAAACATTGCACATATACACGACGGGTGAAAAACTTCTCAAATGTAATGTATTATTACTGAATTTAATAATAATTGTTCCGCCAACACAAAGTCTTCCACGATGGTGACAAAGAGAGCTCGATTTCCCATTTACAAGCCCGCAGTCAGTCCCAAAATTAATAACTACCAAAACAGCACAAGCATATAATAATGATATCATTAGTTTGAAATCGCGCCGCGACCGTTGCTTACTTTACTGATACATTCAAAATTAATATGAAACAAAGAGGAGGGTTGGCCCAGTGGCTACCGTCCCGTACGGGAATTGAAATTAGATTAATTCAAACTGGAAAACGGTTTCGGTAAATAAGGAAAGGCTTTGACCGGCTTATGCAGCACAGGGATCCAACTAGCTTAATGAATCATTCAAGTAAAGGGTAAGGGTCTACTCCAAATGTTCAGAAAAATATAATAACTGAGGGTGGTCGAGATGTGATAATGCACGTTTAAACGTAGAGGAGGTCATTACGCGGATTAGCGGGTCGTCAGCCGGATGTATAATTCCTGTTAACGTACGGATAGAGCAAGATATATTTGGGACGTTTTAGAATTATTTTGGGCACCAAAATTAATGATTAGACTATTTTTGTATTGAAGAGTTTCATCGTCAATGTTGAGCTGCATTGTTATATACTACTTTTATGCCCTATTTTTATGGCTCGTGAAATGTAAACATTCTCTTTAAGCAGAGCTTGTCCATTTCAGTTACTCTATTATTGAACTAATTTTGTAGTTTAGAACTGTTGTCAGGAAGTCTTTAAAACGTTTATAATAACTGAGCCATTAAGGCAGATAAGGCTAACAGCAAGTAATTCTAAAAATTGTTTTACTCTTGCACTATAATATTTAAGTGCTTGAAAGTTTAAAACTTATATATATATATATATATATATATATATATATATATATATATATATATATATATGTATAATAAATACTTATTATTCATACTTATTTTTTTTCTAACATCATCTAACTAATGCACTCTGAATAAATAACCCTCAAATTTATCAACACAATGACTTTAAAAAAAAATTATATTCATATTGTGATATTTAGGAGGCATATATAGAGTTACTCTCATTTCTACATAACTAAAATTTAATGATAAATTCACCTTAATACCTTAATAACAACAATATTATTGTGGAATATAATTCGATTTTTCGTCGTGCAATTGCTAACTTATAAGGGTTTTTGTTTGTCATCAAGTCAAAAGTGTGACATATCTAGAAAGTGTAAGTTGTTTGGGTGAGAGTTTCTGTACCTAAATTTTTTAAACTGAATCACACAAAACAAACTTTAATGTTAATTGTAATACTTAATTACAAATAAATAAATAAAAGTAATAAATCAAATAATAAAAGTATGTCTCAAAATAATTGACTTATATTTTAAGTTAATTATTTTTAGATTTATCCTCAATGTGTGCGATCGGTCTCTCATTTGTATCGAATCTCATGATCCTTGGTCAACGAAAAGTGCCATTATAGTTTTGGTGAGCGAATGAGGATCGAAACATTTGAAAGACCATTTAATTTTATTGCAATGAGTTAAGAATTTTATTCTTTTACATATCTTAGTATTTGATATTCATTTTAACTCGATATTTCTCTCAGTTCCTGAGAGAAACAGTCTTGGCAGGTAGATCAACAGACCGTTGAAGAGCAAACTAATCTATTTTTTTCGATAAGGCTTACTTTTTTTCTTCTGAAGTACGGAACCCTAAATATAGTTTTAAATTTTAGTCTTCTTTTTATTTTACTGGAGCAATATGCACAGATTATTAAAATTACAGACAGATAAAACCCACAGAAAACAGTTGGACAGTCCTACAAGGGTTTGGATAATATTTGATATATAGAATATTACAATTAAAATACAAAAGTAATTTCATATATATTATTTATATTAAGTATCAAGTTTAAAGTACAAAAAAGTTAATATGATTGTTTGAGAAACTTGTTTATAACGTTTAAGTCAAAGCGACGCAAATGTTATTTGTCGCAGAGGCTAATTACGATTCGATGTATCAGGCACGTACCATACCGCAAATAAATAATGAAAACTCCAATTACTGGATCAAGCCCATAAATCAATGTGTGGTGTAAATTTAACGCATCAAGGTAGTGGTTTGTTAAAGGCGGCTGCTGTTTGCGAGTAGTTCCGGCAGTTTAAAATAGTTTTAAATATCTGCATTTACATAATGTAGTTATGTATAATTCTTTCTCACAAATATTTTGTGCCGGCTTCATCTTCACTCTGGGAATTTATTTTCTTTTTAATTTAAATTATGAAGCAGTACCGTGGAGTTAGTAAAATTTTGCGATTGGTTATTATAGAAATGATAATGTAATCAATTTTTTAGTTTTTTAAAATTATTTTCAACTATAACACTTTTCGTAGTTTTCATTTAACAATTCATTGGAACTTTTTTCTTAAATATTTACATCCACAAGGATTCCTCGAATAGTTATTGTTCACTGAATATATCTCTTATATTGACATGAATGAAGATGTGTAAATAATTGGTAGCGGCTTTGTATGTATCAGAAAACATACCAATATTTTTAATTACGTTTTTGGGGAAGCCAATGTAATATAATATTCCTTCCAATTTTTATAAATAATCCACTATTCTGTTTATCCGACCTTTATTTAAAATTTCGGCTAAATAATCTCCAATATTTTATATAAAAAGAAAAGTTTATTATTTAACCGCTATTTAGAATGATCAAACTAACTGTTTTCTTATACGAGAATCGTCATCGTTCCCTATAATAAGCAAAACCTCCCATGTGTTCCAATAATAAAATATAAGGATATTCTATGCAGGAAAATGTCCGTCGTCACGTCGTTGAACGCGGGCTTCACCTTTAGGGAGTCTTTTCACACATCGCTATTTGCTCGAATCCACGCTCGTAGCGGTTTTGGCTTTTTACGATCTTGACATATTTTATGTTTTTCACGTCATTTTATACGCTACGTTTTGCTCTCGGGCACTGGACCGCTCGTAATGCCCGCCGTTTGTCTCAGCTTGCTCTTGCGTTTTGCTATTTTCTGACGAAAATTTGGGTAAGACTGTGTGTTCAAAATGTGTGAGACTGATCCGAATTGTTACTTGAGTAGGTATGTTTAGTGACACATTAACTGTGGTAACAAAATAAAATAAAATTGATGTAATTTTATCCTGGTTATGCGTTATTCTCTATTATAATCGTATATTGGTATGATACTCTAATTTAGTGCTCAATATGAAGTATATTTATTTTTTTACACTTTTTACCTGGCTAGTATATTACTTGGCGCATATATTCTATCCCCGAGTTTTAGTTCAATAATGTTATATTATTCTTTTTTCATTTTATTTTGTTTAGTGTTCCGTCGTATGGTTTTTATTAATATATTAAATTAATTGTAATCTAACAATTTCGAGAAAGTAGTTTAACTATAATTAAAATGGTAGTAAGGCCAGTGGAAAAGTTGGGTTATCCCACATCGGCCTACAAAAATTCCCTTAAAAATATGTAACAAAATACTGAAAAAATTATAACTTGGTTTAAATGTAGATAAAAAATAGTAAACATATATTTTTAATGTTCCCTTAAATGAAGTAACAATGTATTTTATATTGCCTCATAATACTTTTTTAAGTCAACTATTAATACCCTATGGAAATTCAATGCTGTAAGTATATTGTTTCTTTTTAATATCTTACTAATTGTAAGGTCCAAAATAGGTTGGCAAAATAATTTGTCATAAATGGATATAATTCCACATACGTCTTTCTATTAAATATTTGTCTTATAATTGTGCAATATGCAATGATCTAATAATGATGGGCCAGTTTGAAAATAGTGTAATAGTTTATATATTAACATTATTTTATATTATAATTTGGAAATATTTATACTTAAAAACAGGTTTTACTGGAATGAAAAAAAATTTCTAACACATTGACTAGACATTTTACTCATTTTTTAATAAATTTGTATTAATTTGAATCTTTATGTCACAGATGAACTAAAATGAATACGTACAGAATATTGTTAAGTCGATGCATAAAGTTAGATCCTGTTGACTAATATATATGATGAAATGAAATCATTTTATTCAGTAATGTTTTCCGTATGTAATCACTGTCTCTATGTAAATTATTTCGATCTTATTGAAAGTTAAACATTCCGCAGTGCCCACTCACGCGGCGCCTCGGGAATTATCGAAGCGTTACACAACCTAACAGCCTGCACAATTTGTTCGGCATTAACTAGCAATACGAGGGATATTTCGTAGAAGGAAAAGTCTATTTTATTGGTTTATTGTTTTCCTTCGTTTTTTTTTCACATACATTCAGTAGGTCTATCACGATGTTTATGTCGATTCCTAGATTGTATTGAGCAAAGTGGCAAACATCAATATTTTGTAAATTAACGAATGGACTTTAGTTTAAATATTTATTTTAAAATTTCCCTTAAAGGCTGTTTTATATTTTGATTCTAAAAATACTAGAGATTAATTCATGCACGGCAATATTCAAACTGCGTATAAAATGAAAAAGAATCTTTGCAAAGCAATATTTAAAAAAATGAGCGAAATGGAAATTATTTTTATTTGTACTACTAGTTTTTATGTTGGTTAAAATATAACACGATTCCCTTTGTGCGTTAGATGTGATAACATAAACCCTGTCAAACTGTGGCTATCGCTGTTTCTTGCTTTTTATGTATTTCAAATCTAATGAATATTTTCCGTTTGGGTAATCCATTTAAGTATGCAATATTCCGAAATTATAGCTTGTAAGCGCTAACTCTACTTGAGCATTGACCCTTGTTTTTTTATAACTGAAGAAAAATGACACGAAATTAAATACTATTTTCATTAAAAACATTCCGATAAAGACCGTTCAAATGGTCAATCCGCTTCGATCATGCTCAGATAAAAAATCTAACGAATAATGAAATTTCACTCCCGTCCCTTTTTTCTCAACAAATTAATTCTATCCTTTCCGGTTGAGGGTAAAGGCTGTAATGCGACACTTTTTTCGTTTGGAATTTTTAATATCAGTATGTTGAGATAATTATTCAAATATTTGTTTAATTTCGTGAAGTTAATTTTATTCTCTTGAATTATATTACTCTTATACTTTTTAACATATTTAACCTTTTGTATTCAGAGGCTGTAAATATGGTCATGTAATAATTTCAGTTTATTTTACTTAATATTAGGTTCCCGTATTAAAACAAACAACCCTTACAATAACGTATCGTCTATCTGTCCGTCCGTCTGTTGTTATAACTTCATATTTTCTACACTTTTGGACCTATATACTGGTATTAATTTAAAATTTTAAAGTCAAGAAGAAAATCGGGCTCTCACTCGAGTATCATTATATAGTTTTGTTAAAATGAAGTTGAGGTATTATTCACGATGGTATATTCTTAAATGTCGTTTGTAAAATATTAAGTTGCGAATTGATAAGCAGTGTATCCCCTTCCCGTTTTAAAACCACATATTTGAAAAACTGGAAAATTTAAAGGCACTTAATTGAAAATTTTAATTAAACTTAAATAGGTTAGTTGACTTCAACAATTTATAATAGATGCAGATAATTGCAGAAACTTGTTTTGTTAAATATTTCCGGTTACATACACATAAACAATTTTTATATATTCCCGTAATTGAAGTATGAATTTAACTCGATGCCTCTAACGATTTTAGAAAGTATCCGTTTCTGTAAATAACAGTTATTTTGATTGTTGCTATTAAATACGAAAAGTAGTGATAAATTTATTGACATCGATATCTTAATTATGATTAAGTCAAATAATTAAATTTTTAAAATAACGTAATAATTTACTTAATAATTGTTATGCACAGTAGTGAGACGATTTGAAAATTCGAACCGTGCCTTAGGCTTTGGTTGAAATGTTGTCTAAGTTAGAAGAAATATGTTTTATATAATTTTAATACAAAATAACACTAATTTCTGAACAAAAAATTTTAATGTAACAAGTTGAATTCAAGTTAATAGGTATATTGTTTAGTTATTTCCAAATGACAGGTATCTTAATAATAACTAAAAATCTCATCGAATACCCATAATAGGAATATTTTAAAACAGAGTTGTACATTAATTTCTAAGTGGATATTGAAAAATGACTTGCATGTACAGTGTTTTCCCAATTAGTACTTCTGTAAAAAAATAATTCAATTAATAGTCCGTTATATGCTGTATATTATATACTGTGCGTTTTATAGCTATATATTTTACCTACGTACAGGGTAGTGCACAAGGAATTCGCCAGCGTTTTGTAGAACTTATGTATATTTTCATGCATTAAACATTTCGAGCCACTTTTGACACGCCCCTAATTCAGGACTTATTTTAGGTACCAATGTACCAACTTCACATATGCCAAACACATTTTACTATATATATGTATCACAACTTTTGATCGATTCTTTTGATTTACCCACGAATAAAGTGAAAAGTAAAAGAATCAACATATTCTTCTTGAAGTGCTAAAGGAAAAAAGTATAAGTACATTTTTACTTAAAAATTAAAATAAAGATGTTTATTTATTTTTTAAATCAAACTTTTCCTCCAATTCCTTAAATATTAATTACTGATCCTAAGTATAAAAGTTATTATTAAAAGTTAGAGATAATTTTATATCTTACAAACTTTTTGACAGACTCGCAATTGCCGGGACTAAAATGGTAGCCCAATAAGGGGAGTGTTTTTATACTTCCAATCCTTTATTTATGGTAAACAAATTGCTGCATATTCAAAAGGCAGAGCTTGCATTTTTTTAATATTTAACTGAAGAACATTTTATAAATATTTGCTTAATCGAGGGGTAAATTATAATTGTTTTTCATTTGAGTTTACAAATATGAACTGCATTTACCCTAACTTACGCTTCTACCTATTATGCCTCTTACACAATTTTAATTAAAGCTAATCTTTATTGTCTTGTATAAATACAAAATTCTGACTTCAATTGCAAATGAATGAATTTTATTTTTCTGGTAATTAAAATAAAATATAAACATTATAGGTATTTCCTTGAAAGAACGTGTCAGGGTTTTTCGTTTTTTTTACCTTCACTCTTTCTCAATAGGTTGCGTTACATGTACTTTAAATCGTAGTAATGTATTTCTCTTAAATAATATATTAAGCTTGAACACATCCTCGTGCGTCATGCTATGCGTTTAAGATTAAAATATTTTGAGGGTACATACGAAAAACAGTTTCGACAATTTAACTTATTACATTAAAATATTTCCTAATTTGTCTTTTTCACTAACCATGGTCATAAACTGTTTTCAAAAGGTCTGTTATAATTAGAATTGATCCATAATTTACTTAAGTGATGATATTTACTTAAATGAGTATCACGGCATTCAAGTTACGGTAATCGTTTTGAGCAATGCTCCACTATCAGCCAATAACTCATGAAGCAGGGAATAGAAGAAAACTCTCAGAATAGGAACGTTTCGCAATATTCCTTTAAACTAATGTGATTCTGCAGGAAACAAGTAAATAGCTAATGACTTCGTTTTGTCATTGAACAATCACCCACTCTGTATAGTTATTATGATAAAAATGAATGTCAAAATAATCCCGTCCCGACGTAATTACGTCGTCGTTCATCCAATTATGTTAAAAATAATGAATGGATATAAGAGTAGTAACAGTGAAATTTATAACATATTGCTTTATTAAAATTTTACTCGATCCGTTGTTTAAGTAAAATTCGCAGTGCGTCGGAATGAACAAAATCAATTCTTCGATTTCGAAGTTCTTTCCTTGAATACAAATTTTATGCTATCACGAATTTTTAATGTAACTAAATGGGTTATTGTAGAGTTTTGTCGGTAAAGTAAAGAAAAAAAAATTAACAAAGAAATATATTACGTGGCCAAAAGTAATCTTGAACTGTTTATTTTTTTCACTATTTTTTCGTGATATTTTATGAAATGAAGAACCTTGCTGAAAGGAATTAAAAATTACTTGTTTTTAAAATTATGAGCAAATATAATTGCAAATATTTTATTTTATATAATGCAAATGAAGAAAAACTTCTTTATTTAATTTAAATCCATTTCGTTCCACTTAGAAGCTGCTTTATCAACGATCTAACACTCAAAACAAAATCTTTTACAATCTCAAATATAACCCAATAATGCAGAAAAAGCGATAAATTCAAAAGGTTTTGTGGGGCCAGAAATGGTAAGATTATCTCCTGTTTATTTACAAATGCGCGGGTTCAGGCCGGAAGTCGCTTAGGTTGATCAGGATGTATGAGTTGAAGTGCGGCGGCGCGACAGGAAATAGAACCTAAAACTGTGGAAATATATTGGTCTCTGCATGGAATCAACTAAAAGGAAGGGATGCGTCAACACTAATTTTGTTATAAATAGTTTCTTTGTTAGAATTCATTGGTACAAACCTTAGAGTAAATATCGGTGTCCATATTTATGTTTATGGTGTTATTTTTTGTGTACAACCATACTACTTTTTTGTGTAAAAAGCTAAGTTTTTCAAACTGATTGCCTATATTGAAAATTTATTTTCATATAAATAGCTTTCTTTATTTGCCTTTGCTTTTCTGATGTTATTGAACATTTTAACACGTTTGAAAAAAATAGCAAATTGATTTTATGTGTTGGAAATTATTTGTAACATTCTAAAGCAATCTAGTATACGGTTGCTACCTAGTCATAAAATTATATAATTTAGTGTAGTAAAGTTACAGAAAATGAAAATATTGACAAAAACTCGGTTATCTATCCATGCGTCTATTACATCCACGTTTCTAAGGAACCATCCGAGGTACGTTTTTGAAATTTGGCACAGTGAAGGATCGTATCCGCGTTCCGTATGTGTTTCAAAGTGTCTCGATATCATAAAAGCTGTGATGCTACAATGAAATTTGACTTGTTTTCTTGTATTCGGTTGCTATATTAAAATATTCAATGCATCAACTACATATTGAGGTATTGAATTGAATATATTGTTTATTTGTCATTGAATTTATATTGAAATATGCAATACATCAATGAGCTCACATATTAATAAATTTACTTTTCTTGACTTCCTTGAGAGATTACCCCATAGAAAGAAGTTCCTATTCTTTAAATTTTACTCTTAAATACTTTCTATCGGGTTCGGACGATAAAATATTTGATTAATATGGCATTAAAGATATGGACTTAAACTAACTAAAAAACAATTCTAAAATAACAAATCAAATACACGAATATTATATTTGCGGCGCTAATTGTTCAAACCTAATTCTTACAGAGAAACGAAAAAAGGGATGTAGCCATTTTGTGTCCGGCGATTTATCTATAATAAGTCAAAATATATAAAACACGATTTTTGACATTTCTTAAATGGATTTTATAGTAATATACTATTTTATAGCAGTATACTATTTTATAAATACCGCTGAATGCATTCTCCTTTGGAGGCGCAAATGGAGTGTTTCAAGGAGAACGTCCTTAATTTTATGTTTCGTTCAATTATCGTTTATAAGTGCTAATTAAGGAAATAAAAAAGTTATTTTCCATAACCGATCGATGTATGATTATAAAATTTCATCCGTAATGCCTAATAGGACGAAGTCAATCCTAAGTAAGAAAAAAAATATTTAAAAAAATATTTTGAAATAGAAAACATGCTTTTGGCTTTAATAGATTCGAATAGAGTTTGATCTTCAAAATTTTGGCAGTTAGTTTAACTAGTGTATAAAATATAACAAAAACAACTACATAAAACCGAATTACGGAAAAATCCTGGGGCACTTTCGACAAACATATCGTAATAAACACTCAACGCTTTTTTTTTACTAAAGTAAATTTTTTGTCAATCACTTTATTCTTTCTCTTTGATAAAAAAAAATAAGTTCTACCGATATATATATATATATATATATATATACACATATATATATTTATAATATTATTTTGATCTTGACCAAAATCTTAATATTCAAAGGTTATCTTTTATATTTTAGGTCGTATTGCTAGAAAAGTGTATTTTTCAAATTCCTTTACACCATAATTTGAATAACACCACTCTTTGGCGCAAGTTTAATCACCGCAAATTACGTTCTTACACTTTGAACAAAGTTTTGACGCCATATCCATTTTCTTATGAATACACATAGAACGATTTGTTTCTTTTTATGTTTTTGATAAAACACCAGATTATTGAGAAGGGTTTAGTTAACTTTGACCACGATCTAGACTGTGGGTACCAAGAACATATATTTTGATATTGCACGGTGCAGTGGGCGTTTCTGAACTTTTATTTAGCCACGTTTCCATGAGCTGAGAATGGAATGCATATATAGATCATCTGCGTTGTAGAGGCTTATAATTAGTAGCCAATGAGTTATGACAATTAACAATGTAGGCCTTTATCATAGCTATGTTCATCATACCATAAAATATGCACATCGGCCATCTATTAGCCTGCGAACGAGACATAACAGCATATTTGGTCAAATACGTCAACTCTTCTTTCCTGCGTTACAGTACTCAACCATGTGCGTCTTTGTTGACGTAGGAGTTACAGTAGTTTCTTTATGGCAATATGATAAGAGAAATAAGAGTATGGTCATAGCAAAACATTGAAGTCCCTGTAGAAAGAGAGTTCTTGTTTTCAGTTATCCTGGTATTTCTTCTTTACTAAGATGAAATATATCAATAATAGTTTATAAAGTTTTACTAACTGTATTAGCTGTCTGGTGAAAGAAATAAAGGTGTGTAACCACTGCGAATCATGTAATCTTTGTTTTTTACATTTCTGCGGGTTGTGACTGGCGACCAGAGAAAAAAAATGTTGTTATTTTTGACGCCAAAAATGTCATTAAGTAATAAATAATTTTGTTTAAAGTAAGTGGTCAACAATTATTTTTAAATAGAAAGGCATTGTTTTAAGATAACCGCGTAGTAACCGTTATATACGTTGGTACCCCTGACGTGATCAGAAATTTTTGATTAATTTTAATGAACAATATTTCCTTATAAACGACGTTCGTACCGTTAAAAAATGGCGAATAAAGAGAAGAAAGAAAACCAACTACTAATCCTTCAGAAACTATGAAGCTGAGTGTAAAAGTTCCTCCTTGACAAGCTCGAAATTTGATTCTACTAGATAGAGGCTCAATTTAAAATTAATGGAGTCGTTAATGAAGATACGAAGTTTATCTAAATTGTCTCACAAATGGAACCTAAATATATACACACACTTTGGGTTGAAATAATAGGTAAAATCGAAACTAAATACTTTTTGGCAAAAGAGCACTTATTAAATGTATCCAAAAAAAGTAAAAATAAAAAAAATCAATCGCCTTTTCACCGGCCTTGACATTGGGAACATGAAGCCAAGTCAACTATTGCATAAAATTAAGTCATGCGTTCACAAACTGAATTATTTGAGGCTAATTCAACTAAAGTTAAAAATTCGTAATAAAATTGTGCATTATTGGTGAAATTACATCGTCTGCCGAAGAATTACATTTGATGTAAGCACCTTAAACAAAAATAGTATATTTTCTGATATTTTGGCACTATTTCAGGAAATAAGAAATCTGATTTATTAATTTCTAAAAAAAACACAATGTTGAGCATTTTATAACTACTAGCAAACCAGTTTATTTAAGACCAAAAAAATTAGATCCTAAAATATTAAAAATAGTCAAACAAGAATTTAACTTTATGCTTGAAACTTATATTACAAAACCATAAAATTTACTATGGGCTAGCCCATTTCCTTTAGCCACAAAAACCGACGGTACTCTGAGACCATGCGGATTATCACCGCTTTAATGATATCACAGTCCCAGATCGCTACCCCTTACCCGGAATTGAAGACTTCCATCATATTTTAAAAGGTAAGAAGGTATTTTATAAAATTGATTTCCTCAAAGCTTACTACTAAACTCCCGTAGCAGAAGAAGATAAACAAATAATAGCAATAATAACACCTTTCGTACTTTTAGAATTTCACGTGATGATTTTTGGCTTAAGAAAGGTGGTCCATCCACCTTTCAACGATTCATTAATGAAGCTTTCAGTGGACTAGATAATATTTTTCCGCGTTTGATTGTCATCCTAATAGCGTGAGAAAGTGAGAAACATCTAATGGAGGCATTTAATACGATTTATCAGTGTGGTCTACATCTCAACCTATCGAAATTAGTAATGGGAGTGAACAAATAGGAATTTTTAGGATATTTAATAACACCAAATGGCTCAAAAACCCTTCCGGAAAAGTACAAGTAATATCAAATTATAAACTTCTTGAAACTATTCATGAACTTCTCGAAGTTTTAGGAATGATTAACTTTTATAGACGATACTTAAAAGAAAAGCTGCTAATACTCAGGAACCCTGAAATGAATATTTTAAGGTTCAACAAGAAAAGATCGAAGGAAAATTCCATGGACAGAAAAAGTAAGGAAGTTTTTTGAAAAATGCAAACAAGATTTAGCCAATGCTGCTTCTTTAACCTTTCCCAATTCAGATTTATTATCAGCTTTATACGCATATGCCTTTAATTTCACAACTGGACCTGTTTTACAGCAATATAAAGACCGAGATTGAAAACCTATAACACTTTATTCAAAAGAAATAAATGACACTCAAAAAGCTTACATCACATATGAACCAAAACTTTTAAGTAATATATTCAAATTTTAACTTTTAAGTAATCTAAATATATCCAAATATATTATTTCTAAAAGGTGCTTTTTGGTCGAGCGGCTCGATCTCTTTAACTACTGCACCAAAAAAAATTAAAGAAATACCCACTTATAGCTTATGTTTTCTACTTTGGGCGAAAAATATAAAAAAATTCGAAAAAAATCTTTTTGTTAATAAAAAAATTAATTTTTATAACAATTGGCATGAGCGCCATCTGTGGGCGACACATCAAATATCTTAGCAAATTGGAACACGCGAGATGGCGATATAGTGCGAAGACTTCGCACGGGTCAGCTAGTATATACAAATTAGAACTAAATACTTTCACTAGCGAATTGCAAAAACAAATGTAAAAATTAAAACCAATTAAAAGCCAATCCAAAACAGAAAGATTTTATTTATTCATAATGATTTAGATAAGAGTTCACATATATTTGCCAGAGTGGACCCTGTCAAGGAATCTTTAGAATCTTATTATGAAGGTCCTTTTCCTGTTAGTGCCAGAAATGACAAGTATTGTACAGTGAAAATTAAAGGACAAAACATCGATGTTCTCGTTGACCGATTAAAACAAGCTTAAGTGTCAGCCTCAGTTGACAATGATTCTTGAAATTAACAAATAAATAAAATCAAAGCAAATCATTAAACGGAGATAGAAATAAAGAGACAGAGGATTCAAAATTTAAAATAATACGTTGTGGAAGAAGAATTACTTTTCCAGCACGTTATCAAGATTACGTGAACATTTAATGTTGTATATCAATTTTTGAGTTAATGGTTGTAAATGTTTTGTAAATAGCATTTATATTTAATTTTTGCGATGTAACTATTCATGTGAAATTAACATTTATATTTCTCCTTATATCGCAATTGTGTTGCTTGGATGGGGAGTAGTGTAACTTTTACGAATCATATAATCTATGTTTTTTCATAACCTTTTTGCAGGTTGTGACTGGCAACGAAAGAAAAACGATGTAGTTGTTTAAAAATAACGATTCTTTTATGTATGGAAAAATGTCATTAAGTAATAAATAATTTCGTTTAAAAAATGTGGTAAAAAGTTCTTTTAAATAGAAAGACATTCTTTTAAAATGTAGGAATCGCTACAGATGAAAGATTTGTCTATAATTTCATATGTATTAGACCCGTGAATAATTTTGGTAAGTTTCTTTACTCAATAATCCACAAAAAATAAACCAAACCACTTTTTATTTTTTTCTTTTCCTAGATGAAGTATCTGCCGCATACACATCTGCCGTGTACACAGACTCGCTGTCCACATAATTAGTACTTTCAATCTGCATTCTGCAAGTTGATTTGGTATGTATTTTAAAAATTTGCATTTACCTTAAAATTCATTTCGTTACATTTGAGTGGGGTACATATTTATGACCACAATGTGTTATGAATAAATCCCATATATATCTAATAAAATTTAAAAGATTTGTCCTCAAAATCTAATCGTCATCTAAGGATGTTGAATCTTGTTTATTTAACGGGTCAACAGACCCTAGATATAAGTATAAGATGTACCACAAAAATGTTGATTGAAATACATCCTTTTGGTATAGTCAGACCTGACCATTTTTAACACGAAAGTTATTTTGTGTCATAGAAAATAAATTGAATGGTGGTAAAACCTCTTCCATCACAAGCTTTGTATTTGAAGATGATGATATGGAATTTGTTTCAAGTTCGAAACCAGACGGGTCGTCCTAAATATCACCAGACATGTCAACTTTTGCGATATTACATTCTATCTCGCTCGCAGAATACACAATTTGGGAGTCTGCATCATTATTATCTTCTAAATATTATATAATCTCATTTTCATATAATGCACGGTAGGAAAATATAGTGAAAGCGAAAAAAATACAAACACGACATAAACCAAGATACTCACTCAAAAGCAAATCAATCTTCAAAATGACGGACAAGCTCCTTAAATCTCCGCAAGCATAGGTCAGTCGTCAACTAAGTAGTGTGAGGGTGCGAGTAAGTATGCACGATAGTTGGAGAGAGAGAGAGATAAATATTTAAACGTTTTTCATCAAAGTTACGAGCCTTACCTATCTGGAGTTAATAACTTGTTTTTCAGGCGTGTCGACTATGGAGAGGTGTAATTTAATTGAATTTTTAAAGTACAACCCCACCATAAAATTTCCCGTACTGGTTGAAACAAAACGACTAAGATAGGTCCATATTTTAAGTAGTCCGCCAATGAAAATCCTCTGTTATTTTTTACCCTATTTTAAGTTAAAGCCTTTAATGGTCCTGATCTCAAACTTTATTTAAACGGGAGGGACAAAATAACCAATGATGTAAAATGTGATTCTAGAGGAATAATATTTTTGTCATATTTACGGAAATTATTATATTTTTTGTTATGTGGAAGTCGCTTTATGTAAAGTAGGTAATTTTGGTCACTCCAGTATGTAGGTCGCCGGAAAGTTAAATATATTTAATAAACTAGCTGACCGGGTGAACTTCGTACCGCCTCAAAGTCAATAAATGTTTTAACTTATTAGCTGAATTTAGTTTAGATTTTTATTAAGTTAAAACGAATATTCAAAATGAATTAAGTTCAATAAATGTACAAATCAAAATAAAAACTATTTTAATTAAATTAAAATAACATTAAAATCACGACTTTTTAGTCATCACTTTGCATGCGATCCAACGTAGTTATGAACAACCGAACCAATATATGATATTCATGAAGTAGTTGCTGCGAATCTTGAAGAACTTCTCTTTTATTGCCGATTCGATATTTTGACACCGATCAAGTTGTTCCTCCATGCTACCCATGCATTAAATTTAAATGAATTTATGCTGTGCATCTTCAAGCGGTTGCAATAATCCAATTCGATTTTGAATTCGGCCTTGAATCTATAAAGTCGAAGCGAAGTTAGATTTATTAAATCTTGATCACCAAAAGAAAATAAAATTTTATTCTCTCTAGCAGAAATTACTTTGAATGTCAGATTGAATCCACGTTCTTCGATAATGTCTGCTCAAAACGAAGTCATTTGGAAACATCCCTTGGATCTTTGAACGTTCGATAGAGAATGTCGTGATTCTGGTGTTTCGGTACGAAGTAATGAATGCAATGACTCAGGTGGCAGAAGCAAGAATGGCAATTTAGTCTTGCCACTGAGAGAGCACAATCCAGACGTTTCTCCAGTGAACTATTCCTTTATTATAATAGAAAAAATATAATAACATGACTAAGTTCATGATAAATATCATATAACTATTAACAAACTTTATAAAACGACAATCATAACGGTAAAATATTTGAAAGAGTTTTTTCTCTCTTATCACAAACAAGTCCGTGCAATTAGATATAATTAAGCCCTTGTTTATATTGGAATAGCAGAGAGTTCCCATATAGTTCTTTTTTAATTTGAAGTTCTACGCCTTACACTTTATGAGAAAATCGACTAAGAATATAGAAAAACATATACATATTCCCTACTATACCTCTCCTAAGTATAAAAACATGGCACATATTTCAAATTTATAACACCTAGAAATCATTATGGTTTCCTATAATTTTTTCATGGGCCTTAGAATGAGTAGTTTCGGAAACCAAACGGAGGTCATATTTCACCATATATAAAAATGTCTAAAGATATACCAAAAATGGCTAAGTACGCATTGGTCTCGGGAACGAAAATGCCCGTAGCACCAAAACAGTATTATATATATACATACACATATATAAGTTTGTATTTCTCAAGTACACTAAAAAAGTTATTGCTGCGGTCGATACGGTCGAAATATCCCGTATCTCAGAAAATGCAGAATATTTCTTATTCAAATCTATTTTCGTTGGAAGTTAATTTTAAATTATTTTAACGTATTTATTTTTAGAATTATACATAAGTTAGTTGAAAAGATAGAGGGAGAGCACACGTTTTAGGACTACGGAAGCGCGTATCTCTCTCACTGTTAGACTTAAATAAAAAAAGTCATTTTGGAACCTCTATATTATTTTTAAGATCTACCTAAGGATATCCCACATGCTTATGCACACATTTTTTTCTATGCTTCAGTTACGTATATAGCGTGCTACCCTTAATATAATTTTTTTCATAATTGCGCTACTTCGTTGCATAGCAATTTATAAAAAACACCTACCATTCAAATATCATCTATATGGTGTCAATAGCCTCCGAGTAAAATGACTGTGACATACGCACATATAGACGTGCAGACAGACAAACGAACAGAAAGACAGGATGAATTTATAAGGTTTCCGTTTTTGCCATTTGGCTATGAGGCCCTAAAAACCCTTATAACTAGCCCTTTCGAACAATATATTACACTGTATACACTATGTGTGTGTATGTGTGCGTGTTTGAGCATATGTGCGTGCGTGTGTGCATGCGTGCGAACGACTCTACATTGAAAAGGCGGCAAGTCAATAGGAATAAATACATAATTTGTTTAATTTTTTGATCTAAGGAAATAATAAAAGGAACTCGCTGAAGTAACTAAGAATGATGAACAGGCGATTTATATGAATATCTAATCTTTTTGTTTTTTTTTTCAATTTGTAAATTTTAATTAAGCATTTTATCTCGACAACCTCAACTTCTACGATAAATATTTGAAGCTTAATATTAGAGAGTGAATAATCTTTAATATTATATGGTGAATTGCAAAATCCATTGACTGCTATCACCCAACATCTGCCAGTAACTAATTTTACATGAAGTATCAAAATTCATTCATTACCATTATTAGCGTGTAGTTAGAATTACTTTATGTATTTTATGACATCGATATTAGTAAAAAGAATAATATTGTCGAGAAGTCGCTAAGCTTCCAAGAAATTTGGACACACGAGCTAATAAATGATTTCACATTAGTTTATGTCAGACGAATTGAATTTTAAAAAAACGATCAAAAATCTTAAAATAGAAAAAAATTTGAATTTTAAATACCAAAATAATTTTAAATTGAATTTTATTTATCCAAATAACATTCATATACCTAACTTGCAATTTAGACTAAGTTAATTTAAACGTAAATTTTAACTTCTTTTATATTAATGTCTCGCTATAAGATAGCATTTAGCTCACAATTTCATAAAAATAATTGCTTTCCTATGAGGAAAGCAAACGGTTTCTAAGCTTAATCTTTGTACATCCTGAGAGCTGATGGTTATTAAATTCACAATATAGACCGCGGTTAACCAAGCTGCTGGGCTGCTGGGCTAGTTAGTTCTCGCAAATTTCACCGCGCGCACACCGCTCACTACTTCCACGGAACATTTCGAACCATCATTCAATCTCATGTATAAGTATCTAAATATATATGTATGTATACATATATATATATATATATATATATATATATATATATAATATATATATATATATATATATATATATATATATATATATATATTTAAATGTATGTATACAAATATTCATATTTCGACAAAAGTGAAATTTATTTAAAAATATAACAAAACGACCGTCACTTTAATTGGAAAATTTTTGAATAAATTTTAAAAAGTTTGTCTTTCAAAATAGGAAAAATATACTTAATAATGAATTTAACCAAATAAGAAAATAAAATGAAAAATAACAAAACACCTGTCTCACGCAACACCACACGCACGCTTCAAAACCCGATCAAAATATGTATGCGTGTAGCAACGTAACATTATATACTATCTAAAAAGCAACTTTTCTAAAAACCAACAATGCATAAACTACTATAAGTTGCAACCAAACAACGCCACATTTTAACCGTATTTTTAATAATATTTTAAGTCTTATAAGTAGTATTCTCCATACAAATTATTATAAATAGTGCAAAAATGCAAATACACATCCGATGTGTATCAGCCAACTGTTAGTGTATATGGCAGAAGGACTAACTGACTCACTACCGTACCGTAAATGCACTATAGGAATTATTTTACTTTACCCTCTAATTCAGATACGTACATATACGTAAATTTATTCACCAAGAATTAAAATCTAATTTTTGCTTCTTTCAGAAATCTACGTGTACCTGAAAATCACGTTTGTAGAATGAGACCATTCTAGTGGTCAAATACGAAATTTCACAATAGAAAATACAGTAATTGGTTCTATCCCAATCAGCCTGTTAGATGAATTAGAATATCCACACATCATGACTCATTAGTCGACATGCCTCATATTTAGGATGCAAGAGATATAAATAATGTAACAAGGAAAATATTGACTACTGTAATCTTTTTTTTTTGGAAAAATACGATGACGAAAAATAGTGTAAAAGAAACAAATATTTTGCATTTGATTTATTCAAAAATATATTTTATTAACTTATAATTTATTTTTCCTTTACTGATTTTTCATGAAAAAACTAAGTTAGTTATCATTAAAACTAAAATTTAATTTTCAGGTATAGGTACATAAAAGAATAGGCTTACTAGCAGATATTTTTTTGTTACATTGGTAGAATCTTATTGATATTTTTATCGCCTTCATATGTATACCAGTTGAGGAAATCTAAAAAAATCAATTGATTTGTAATTATTTTTAGAGGGAACATCAAGTGAACGGCAGATAATAAAGCGGTTATATATTAACATTAATTTTATATTGATTTCTAATATAACTGGCCACTTAGTTAATATACATCTAAGGTAATTGAAATGAACTTCTTTCTTGTATTTTTTTATTTTACTTTTAATTGATTTTTCAGCCTAATATTCAAAAAATTATTTGTATACGTGTCGTCTTGATATGATATTAGCAGATTGAGCAATAAAGAAAAATTTAGTTGCCTTTTGATCTAAAATTGTCTTTAAAGGAAAATTACTTAAAAAATAACAATAATAATTTTTTTTGTTTTAAGTAAAATATAGTCAGAATAAAAAGTTAAGATACAAATAATAATTTGAAGCTCAGCAATAATAGGAGAAATAGGAACTTATATTCTTTGCGAATAAAGATAAAATTATGACTATCCGTTTTTTTTTAAATTTTGATATAATATTTGGTAACAATAAATAATTTTTTAAATAAATTTTTAGGAGAAAACTCTTCAGCTTAGTCTTCCGATTCTAAAAAATATATGAATAATATTGTCTTGAAAAATGGATTAAAATATACCTATACTCTTATTCAAAATAATTATGTATTTTTTATTATTTTATTTGACGAATGTGGTTGTTAACTTCCAAGGAAGAAACGAAACATTTACTTTAATGAAGCAAAAAATTGAAAGAGGGGCGAAAATTTATAGAAGATACTAAACGTAAAAATTGCTTTGGAAAAATAACACCCATTAATCGACGTCGCGACTTGAAGCAAAAGATGGAGGCATTCAGAGCAGGCAAAGGCGGAATAAGTTATTGACTGAAAAGTGTCCGGCGCATAAGACGTACCTAATTAACATAAATTTGCAATAGAAATTTCGACATGGAAGCCGCCTTTCATTTATCGACGTGGTATCCATTTAAAAATAAATTAATGACATGGAAATATTGAAGTGTTAAATGCTTACATTCTTTCTCTAAGTCAAATACTTATTAGCTTGATAAATTAATCAGGCTGAACAACAAAATGCAGAAGAGAAAAAAAAATGTTATTGTAGCTTAGAAATCTAACACCTAAATTTTTGCAAAGGTATAATTTCATTTCTGACTTTCGTAAAATCCATGGAACACAGAAAATCTACGTTTAAAAAAAATTTGCATTAAATAATTTCCATAAAATAAATGAACGAAAAATTAATATACAGAGAATACCACTTCATTAATAGAATTGATATTTTCTTAGAAAATTCATATGAAAATATAAAAATTGAACTTATCAATTTAAAATAAGTTTATATAAAAGTTATTATAGTAATTAAAATATATAAAAATATATAAAAGTTATCAAAGTAGCTATGTTATTGTGGAAAAAGAAAATTCCTTTTCATTCGGAATTGTCCTGCCTCGGAATACCTCAAAAATAAACTTAATTACTTTCTACGTTTCAAGTTACGTTTAATATAATTTGAATGATAAAGTAACTCCAAACTCTTAATTGACATTTTTAAAAGAAAACTAATTTAATTACAATTTGAAAATTTTTTTTTTAAATAATTGAAATAAAAATTTTTATGATAAAAAATTTAAACTTTTTCCATTACGAGTGAATTACGGCTGGTATTAAACAAATTGATTATATCACACGTTTCCTGGAAATGTAATGTAATATCAATATTAGGAATTAAATGTCTTAAATAAAAACCTGATTCACAGTAGCCTTAAGTCCGATTTTGCCTTTTTGGTTACAGTTGGTGACAAAAAGCAATATTAAAGTTTAATGAAATTACGACTTTATTATAATAGTAATGTGTTGGTTTATTAATTTGTATGAATTAATTTAGTTAATGATTTCAAATACATAAACAATGTTCATACTTAAATATCTTCTAGTAGTATGAGAAAATTGAATTTATGTACTTTTTCTCTAAAAGAGAACATTTAATAACAAAAAATTGGGTGTGCCTGTGTCATGGACACGGTCGTGTGTTGTACGTGAATACCTTTATGTAACGGGTTATATTTTTTAAAAATATATTTTTGATAATATTTCTTTTATTTTAACACCTTATTATATTCACTGTCACTATTTTAAACTAATGTTTTATATACAATATAAAGATCTTGACTACAGCTGACGATTAAAACTTAAACGAACATAGTAGCTTTTCCGAATCAAAAGTTATATTAATTGCAAATCTCGATACGCAGCAAAATAACTTCAAAATGGCGCTTCCCCCTCCACCGCGCGCGATGCGTCACTGTTCTCGCTTATAGTAATGATTTTTTTGTACCTATAGCTATCCAGTGGTATAATTTAATTTTTGATGTAGAAGATAGAATCGAAACTGCAACGCCAAACTGTATCCCACAGATTTTGTTATCATTAGGTTTTTTGGATTGCCCCAGTATAGTAGCAAATTTAAAGACTTATTCACATCAAAAGGATGAATACTGCTTTGACTTAAAACATAAATACTGTTTTAAACTATTATGTTGTAACAGTGATTTATAATAAATAATAGCAGACCTAGTTTGATGCCGATTGGTGTGACGTACCTATAAATGACATCTACACCACTCGGACAAATTAGTCCTGCCAAAAAAATATCTAAATAATATAAGACAATTGTAGTCTATATTCAAACTTATTAGAAACAGCGACTAGAAAAGTCAGCGTTTAAATTAATATGTATCAAGCCGTCATTCTCGGAAGAACAATGACACTATGTACGCAAATCAATTAACTTTCACTGACCTGAAGATTTCTGCACGAGATTGATCTCTGCACTCCCACGAATCCTTACAGATGAGAGCTGGGATCTTCCAAGGTCCTAATTTCCAAACAGGCTGGCATTTGCGTCGACCAGGGTAACTGCCAATTGTATTCCAACTTCAAAATGAAATATTCCTCAACATGAGCAAGTGTTTTACTCGCAAGTTATTTCCAATAAGGTAAAGGCTGATTCAACGAATATTTCGATACTTGTATTTAAATTAAGCAAGACGAGTTTGAATTAACTGCACCTTTAATAACTTCTTGATACATTAAAATTTAGAAACTCTTCGTAAATGTAATTACATAGATATGTAATTCATCTGCAAAGATTATTTAATTATAAACTGCGGTTATCAACTACAAATCAGATTCTACTTTAATTTAGTCGATTACTTTTATCACCACGACTTGTTTCAGCAGACACTCAAAGAAGAAGGAATACAAAAACTAGTCTAGAAACGAGCTACTCTTATAAAAGTATATAAAACGAAAAAAAATAGTGTAAAATTTAAAAAATAAAAGACAGAAAAATTTCTCAACGAAAAATCAAATATTCTAGACTAATTTGAATTCATTCCTAATTTTATTTTTCACATTCAGAATATTACTTTATGGTTTGCCACACATTTTGAAATAAAGGTTGCCAGCGCCATCGTCGCCCCGCTGAGAAACAACATTTTATATGATTTACGCTAATGTCATTGTAATAAATTTGTTTTTGCAAGCTTAAACTAATTATAATTCCTGACCCTAATAAAATCATTTTAAAGCAAATTTACAATAAAAATTATATTTATTAATATTTATAACTTATTTATTTTCCAAACACCGATGTTATGAACTGGTGAAAAAATAATATAATCTGCGATTAGGGGTCGTTTTACTGTTTTTGGCATTCGTACTTACGAAAATCTAAGTCTACCTAATTAAGGTTATAAATGTAATGTATGTAATTTATTTGTCTCGCGTCTCACTTGTAGCTTCATATTGGCTCAGATTTCTCCTCGCGACTGCGCATATTTCTTTTACATCGATATGATAAAATCAACCTTGCTCTTTCTTAGGGTCAGCTACGGTAGATTATATTATTCTGCCTTCATTCATAGTCAATATAAATATTGACGTCTTCGGTGAGCTTCTTACAATTATAAAATATATCTGTTTATATTTGCATATGTTCCCGTCCAATTGAAAAATTTCACGAGTGCCAATGGTGTCAAACTCTATATAATTAAGTAATTAAAACAATATGTTCAATATTATTAAACTATTTAATCTATGTGATATGCTCCTATCGAATAATAGAATTCATGAAATAACCCCTTTGCCAGTAAAATGTAATTGTCAAAAATGTCTACCTTGAAAAACACAGGCAAACTGAAAAATTTCCTTTTAACATGAAACATATTCGTATTATCAATCACGTTCAAATGAAAGAACTAAAGGAAATATTCTGTTCATATTTGATTCATCCTTGAACTTGTTTGGTAAATTTTACCTACGCAGAAAATTTATATTTCTGGGATATTGTTTCATAATTTAAAATTGAAATATTAAATATTTAACTAATAATCAAATACGTGTTACATGTGTAATTTAGTAAGAATTTATGAATGAAAGTAAAATGAAATTATTTCCTTAAAAGAAAGTATATTGATTAAGGGCATAAATAGGTTTTGAAGCAATATATTAGCTACGTTTTGATCGTTTAAAAATTAATAAGTATATTGATATGAACGCTAAAAAGAATAAACAAACGTGTCGACTACTATACATATATTCTCCATACTTTTACTGATAACCAATATCGCTATTACAAGTTAGCCAGGGTCGATTGAATCGAATTATGGTCTTCCTGGGACAGATCGACATCGGACAGACTCGTTATCGAATTGATAACTCGATTAAAACAGCCGATATACCATCATGTTACCAGTAAATGGGACGATTTTATACTGATAAGGTTCAAGGTCAAATATCATGCGATTTTTACGTGGGTGGAATTGCTGCGTGGGCCGAAATCTAGACGCGAGAGTAGTGAGGAATACAAACTGAGAGATCGGGCGGCTTTGAATTATTGTATGAAGATTAGAGGAGATCGAAAATTGATTTAAGATAAATAGAATCTAAAATTCATGCGTTTTCAGAAACAAAACACACTTAAATAATTGTTTTACATATGCATAAATTAATTGTCGCGGGTAAAATAAATTTTTGTCAAAAATAATAATTTAATAACTAACTTCCGTTCAGTTAAAAGAGCAAAAATATTTACCCGAGAGCAAATTTTTCGCGGGATATTTTCTTTGGCCTTTCGTTATGTTGCTTAATAATTCCTGCATTTAAAGCTAAACTCTTACACACAGACTTACGGATATTTTATAGGAAATAACTTAAATTTTTTCGCGTTTGGTCTCGTTTGCTACGACAAAAATTACATATACCATATTTTGTATTTTTGTGTTATTTATAGGATGTGATGCAAGAATTATCACAAAAATATATTATTACCCTTTTTTAAATTCAACGATGAGACTGATATTGTACCTTGTCATTTTACTACATTTTTATGGGTTTTATATTCATACACCAATAGAAGTTTATTATTTACAAATCCTTGGCTCTTTTTTTGCGGATTTTCAAAAATGTGGTTGAATAGTATTTGAGTGATATGAGATTTGCTACAGTTGTGTTAGTTTTTTTTATTTATATATAAAGACAAATGTTATTCAGTCATGGAGTTTTATAGTAAAAATTAAAACAAGTTTCAAGGATCCCTAACACGGTTTCTTTACAAGATGTATTATTTTTTCAAACTTTTTTTTCTACTACTTTGATACGTGCACCTCTATTTTCAGAAAATTTTAATCATATTAAGGTATATATTGCATTTGATAAATTCATCGGGATGGGTAGTTTCATATTTCGACTTTTACATTTTATACTTTTTCAATTTCCGTCTATTTCTTTGGGTCTAAAAACGTCCCATCTCTGTTTAACATTTTATATAAAAATTAACATTTCTAACTCTCGTATGCTAGCTGAGGTAGGAAATAAGGACTTTTCTTTTCCATATAATGATAAATGACCTTTCTATAATACTCGCAATTTTTAAACATCTATTATCTTCTGACGATTTGAAGTTGTTTCTGAAAATGAGATAGAGGAGTTAATTCAAGTCTCTTTAGAAAAATATTGATTATGTAGTAAAATGTAGTTTCAATAACGAGCTTCATATTGTGGAAACAAATGGATCTCCTATTTTGTTAACGAACGATATCCCCTTGTAAACAAAAACAATTGCCTATTATTTTGTAACTAGGTAACTGATACTTCCATGAATGCATGTATAATACCTTGATTTATCAAGTCAACCACCAGAAATTCCAAGGTATTAGCTGTATTTAGGCTACGTCTAACGCTGTTATTTTTAATAAATTACTTGTTGTAAAATAAGCTCTTTGTATTGGGTTATATGTAAAGTAAATCCATTCTGTCTTTTTTTTTAAATACCTTGATTCTCCATTAATTTCTATCTGCTTTCACTCGGCGCTAGGTGCTGCATAAAATATAATTTCATTAAATTGACAACCTATTAGAATCGATGCTTTAGTTTTGTTTCAAAATATTATGAGTCAGAAAATTTAAAGATATCGCTTCATGTTAGTGGAATTTCCATCTTACCTTTGTTTTTAGCGCATTAAAATTCAGTGGCTAACTGGATAGAAGATTGAAAACTGCCTTTTATGTATCCTAAAGTAGGTGTTCAAGAAAATTTGACGAATTACTGAAGAGCTCGACAGCTTTATTAAATAAGAACCTAATATTGTCATAGATACATCTGACATATTGGCGTAATGATGCGAAAAAATATGATAACTCTTCTTGTTTTATGATTTCATAAAAAGGGTATAAACAAAATATTCAATAAAGTCAGTGATTCCGTTAACTTACTTCTCAAACTTGTTTGACAATTGTGGAATTGAGATGTGTAAACTAAACGTAAAATTCAATGAAATTAATAAAACTCTAAAATTAGTTCCTTCATAACCATCAATTAGCTTACATTTATAATATTTGTTTTTATGTCCTGATATAAAGCAGAAGTTTAGCAGGTAAATACAAATATATGTAGAAAAAAGTAATTTTTTTTTAGTATTTAAGTTTAGTACTTTATTTACGTTGCAATGAATATAATCACGAGGATGTATTCATTGTAGTCATGTAGAAAATAATTATATCATTGAAAGAATTTCACCATTTAGCTAACTATTGATTTTTTGTCGAACAAATATGCGCATCTAAAATATATGTGTCATAAATATAATTTATGATAGTTATTAAAATCGGTTCAATAGAATATGGTGGTTTATGTTCCACCAAAATAAATAAATGGTTCATTCATCACACGTCAACTAAATTTTTTTAACAAACGAAAGTCATATTTCAAGACAAATTGAAATTAAAAATGTATGGTGTGTAAACTTAGTAGTGAATATTTTACAAGACTAGCTAAAACACAGATTTTTGCTTTAAAAGAATTCGCGCTGTAATCAACATCTTTATATTATTTTCGGTTTATTTTAAGTTTATTTTGAATTTTGCTTGAGAACTTTTATGGACATAAGCTTTTAAGAGGATCTACGAACGGTGAACACGATCATTTTTTCATGTAGCGATTAGCAGATGACGGATAAGCTTCGGTTTAAACAGGAATCAAGGTGAGCTTTCCAATATATACTAGAATTATTAATTATATGTAGTTTATTGTGCACCAGTTAGTATTTATTATTATAATAAACTTATTGCGATTATATCAACTAGTTAACCGTTCTCCATGAATGAGATTCATAAATTTATTCTACTCTAAATAGACGAATGAAATATTCGAGTGAGAAAATGTTCATTTTTAAATTACCATTAAAACTGTTTTGATAGACAATAATATACCATAGCCTCTCCCTTCGTTAGCGTCCCGCTATATTTTAATATTTTGCGCTGTTTCAACAACAATTTTCAGAAAGGGGTTTAGAATAAGCAATGGAAAGTGGTTTAGAATAACAATTTTCTGAAAGTGGTTTAGAATAAGAAGATATTCTTCAGTATTGAATTATAAAATAACATACAGTATTAACACAAATAAAGTGAATATGTAAGTTTGAACACGGTATATTTGTGAAAATATCATTTTAATAACATTTTAATAACAATTTTTGACACTATTTTATCCACAAGTCATATTGGTATATTAAGAGAACGTTCAAATAAAAGAAAATTTAAAATTGAATATTAAATTATATTTACGCATATTGCATATTTCAAAAAATAACGAAAACGTTATTAGCAGCGTAACTACTTTTTTTTTTGTAAAAACTAATGAGTATTTTTATGATTTTTTGAACCCATCTCAGTGTGAAAATTTGAAGCCACTATACTATTCCTTATCCATGTCAATGACATATCCAATATTTTTATTTTAAAGAAGTTTCATTTATTCTGCATTAAAAGATATTTCAACTAATTAATGAATAAGAGTTTTGGCCGAAATCGATCAAGTATACAATTAGTTTAGAAATTTAAAATGTGAATATCGCACCGTCATCATAAATTCTACGGTAATCTTAGATTTAACTGGGTTTTTAGCAAACATAATAAGTGTATTTGTAGTTCATTTTATATTCTATTTCCCATATGAAAACGCTTAAATTTATATATTTTCAAAATGCAAGTACATCCAAAATATTTAAGGTTAAAAAAGAAAAAAATATTACGAGAGGAAATACCACATATAAGGCATTTGAAAAATACTTCAATCAATAATTCGTTTTTAAGACACGGTCACTAAAACTAAATTACTTGTTAAAAAATTTTGTGTGTTTACACTTGAATATATTTTTAGGAGTTACTCTGAATTGATTTATTCAGGTTTCCATATATTTGGTTTTTATTTTTTTCTAAACTACTATTGAATAAATGCCTCATGTTATAACATAACTAGATTTAACGAAGAGAAAAGCATTATACATATAAATAATGTAGCAAAATCTATTGGTGCTCAAAAATGGATTGAACATGTCTGTCGTTAGATGTAAAATTTATTAGACTATATAATGTAACATAATTAATATTTGCTTTCGTTACTTACTTTCGAATATTTCATCTTACAAAATCATACGGGACAGAACTTGCCTGATGGTGAATACAGGCTAACTTATAAAAAATATGCCATCCAAATATTAAAAAATTAAATAAAATAGGTCAAAAAATTCTTTGTGGTATATCGAAATGTCATGACTCAAGAACAACCTGTATTCATCATATGAATACTATAAATCAAAGTTATTGATAAAGGAAGTCCTTTTTCATATATTAGAATACTTTCAGCTGTTTGTTAAAAGTTTGTTTTAAAAAAACTTCATTTCAGTTTACAAACCAGTTCATAAACCATTGTCATACATAATCATGGATAAGATCTTTAATGATAACAGTCAAAAATTTCAAAAGCTTCACTAAAAATTGGGAAGATCACTTTTGACTAGTTAATGTGAAAATAAAAAAAATATTTGCATTGCAGTTACTCGTATGGAATTTAATCTTCCTCAAAAGCACATGTAAGTTATGTTATAGTCAAATTCCTAATTATGGGCCCTAAATAAAAGATCCCACCTAAAATTTGGCTACACAAGTGTTCTTTTATTTTTGTGATATAGATATAATATCCTTATGTAAAGCCGTCGCTTGTAATTACCCGCACATGTAAATTTACACACATTAGTTAACATAAATTATGTTTATGCGTATAACTGATATCGCAGAAACAAATATAGGATTGCATATTATATATAAATAAAAAAAAACTATAGAGCAGAGCGTCTAGTTTTTCTTCACCACAATTCATCTCTGATCAATTTAAATTTGAACCGATCGGTTGGACGAATACAAACATGGAAAAATATGCCGAACACACGGAACATTTATCGAAAAATAAACAGGACCCACGGAATATTTACATATATTTATATATAAATTGATAAAAAATAAATAAACATTTCTTGAAAAATTGTTATTATGAATCCTAATGTCATAATATTTAAAAAAAAAACATTTATTTTCAAAAATTTTGTCTGGCAATTTTTTGAAGTTTTTTTCTGAATAATAATTTTGAATTGCCTATTTCTCATCTCAGCATCAATTAACAGACTGATTCTCTTAGCTGGTATTTATGTCTGTTACTATATCTCACCAAATTGTATTTCAAAGAAATCACTGAGTTCTTAATATTTAAGATACCCATACTTGACAAAATAGATCTTTTCATTCTTATTGGTTATGGATGCCTGTAGATAGTATCGATTTTTATGATTTTGAAAATGAGATGTAAAGACTGTTGCTTTGATCAAAACTTATCTTTATTTTTTCGAGTTTAAGAATAAATTGAGTAGATTATACTGAAGCACGAAGAAATCTTCTAAATTTAATTTCAAGTAGATTTAATTAGATGACAGCGGTACACATTATATCTAAACAATAAAACATATAATTAGATTTGCTATGGCAACTAAACTGAAAATATAACATGTGGTGCGCGGTTTCTAGTTTCTTATATTATATGTGGCTATTGAAAGTCTCGTTCGATTAATTGTTAACAATCAGAACATATTTTTTTAAAGCTTCTCTGCCCAGCAAAATTCGAAGAGCAGTGGACGAGTCGCAGACTATTTACTCTCTATCAAGTACAACGAGGCCACAAAACAAAGGGATATAATTTGCATTACAAATACAATGCTAATATTTAACAACACTCCTACTAAATTAGAATTTACCTGAAAAATACAAGTTAAAAAAGATACAAGTACACAGATGAACTTCATTGAGACAGTTGCATCAGATTTTGACGTTCCTATTTGTGCCAATATACACACGCCAGATTAAAATAAAAGAGATTGGTTCAATGCGACCTAAGTCAAGTTAAAGGTTTTCAAATTAATTTAACATCTTTGATGTATCTGCAAATGGACAATATTATGACTCCAATAACTTTTTTATAGTGAGTGATTGGATATTATTTTCCACTATTTCACTAGAGGTTAAATTATTTTCTTCGATGACATGTATTTTAAAAGAAATAGACGATTTGGGAAATGAGACGTTAATAAAGAAATTACCAAGAGTTGATAATGTCATCATTATCAATGCCTTTTAATTTAGTCTATGTTTTTTAGTTTCGTTTTGGGAAATAATTGAATAATTATGAGGTGGTCAAAAAACCGGATATTTCTTATTTTATTTCATCTCGGTGTTGTCGACTTGTATAAGTATATTAATTATATGTAAGATTAGCCACTCATTTGAATTGTTGTATATCCCATCGAAATAGAAAGTAGAATTCTGGCAAGTTACTAATATGATATATACCAAGTACTCATATATAAAGATGTGTTTTTCATATGGATATGGTTATTTTTGTCATTTTGGAACTGATAAAATAGCTATTAAACCGAAGAATTATTTAACATTCATTGCTATTTCCAGTGAAACTTACATATTGAAATGGAGGGAGGTAGCAACTATGGTCGTCACCGTGAATATAATTATTGCGATCTCATTATTTCTCTTCAGAAAAAAAAAATAATACTATTATTTTCACCTAAAAAATAGTCCCTTTAACCTGGTTTCCAATATAGTCATCATGCTTGTACACCGATTTGTTTAAATTTTTTTACATAAATTCGTTTAAAACTTAAAGACTGAAAGATGAACGAGAAGACAAAGGTATAGAAAAACTGCTTTGCCCCAATACCGTCCCCTTAGGACTCATTGGGTATGGGATCACAAAAAATTACAAGATCACAGAAATAAATTTTTTGATCTTTCTTTTATTCATG
Organism: Druceiella hillmani; assembly: GCA_039881145.1. Taxonomy (NCBI): domain Eukaryota; kingdom Metazoa; phylum Arthropoda; class Insecta; order Lepidoptera; family Hepialidae; genus Druceiella; species Druceiella hillmani. Next base: position 5,539,290 of record JAYKKI010000093.1, read on the forward strand.
TCAGCCTACTGAATATCTGAAAGTATTTGGAATATATCTTACTCATAAATTGGAGGATATCATTATATTCTATAAAACCTGAAATTCTTAGTATCAGTTACTCGAAATAATCATAATTGAAAATAGTAAATAACACATTTTATTTCTTCTTAAAAGGTGAGGAGAAAAAATATTTGACTCTGGTTTTCTGAAATTCGAAAAAGATTTCTGATGCCGAAAAACAGACCATTGCCGACAAAAGCAAATATCACCTTTTTTATATATTGCACGTACGCACTTTAAAAATACACAAAACATGCACGTGCCTATAAAAGAACAAAACAAATTTTTTAGACTAGAGTCATACGTTTTATTGATATTTTCTTTTGGTATTATATCCAATAGTTCCATTTGTTGCTATAATATGGAATAATAGTCAATACTACATTAAAGTCTATTATTAAATAATGACATATATTATTCTTCCACTGACTAGGAAAAAATCTCCTTCTTGAAAAAAGCAGTCGTAAGTGGGGGCCATAATCAATGTTCATATCGAACATTAAAATAAATAAAGAATTGTTTTATTAAATAATATTATTATAAAACCCTTTTCACAGTTTAGTTTTCGGATCATATTTCATATTTTATTTCTGAATAGTCCACAAACACATATGAACAAATATGAACAGGTTATCCCGGTATTTAAACTCGTGACCAAAATAAACAAAAAAAATTTAATATGTTTGATGTTAATATTATAGAAATTAATTCTAATTTAAGTTTTTACAACTAAATGCTACGTGATGGAGTATTATTTCTACTTTATTAAAATTTGTAACCGCAACCTAGGTTTCGTTCTATGACAACATCTTCAGGTGGGTAAACAAATTGTTCACCTGAAGATGTTTTTATACAACGACTAGGTTTCGTTGTATAAAACATCTTCGTGGGCGTGGTAAAGAATTTAAATAAATAGAAATAATACTACATCACATTGTTTCATTTAGTTGTGAAAAATTAGATGTAAAAAAAATTTCCAGATATACTTTTGACGCCGAGAATCATGGTACAAAATTAAAAAAAAAAAATAAACAAAGTTTCGTGAAGGCATACGGAAACAGAAATATTGTAATTGGCGAAATTTTAGTCGCTTCGAGAATCCCACAACAACCTTCGTTTTTGACACATTGATTGATTATTGGGGACGAAAACGTCGAACGCGCCTGTCTGCTGTCGACCACAATGAGAGGAAATCGGTTTTCCGAAAGCAAAATGTCGCAGGCTGCCGGTTCCCACTTATTTATTCTTGCCTAGATCCTTCGTTAACTGGATCTAAATTAGGTGCTTTGTTAAATGATTCGAATGTGACAATTTTTTTTAGGTTTTTGGGTTTTTGTTTTCACAAGTGATGCCTATGTACATTCATATATTTTACATATATGCTTAAATTTCTTGGTCATATGCATTTATATTCGATTGTTTTGCGTTCTTGTAATTGGTTTCCTATAAATATTTTTTAAAAGTACTTAACATATTTTAGGTAGATCCCTTTAAATATGAATAATACTTGAACTACCATAGTTGAGTACATATTTAGTCATTTACAAATCTACCAATGTATAGTTTTTCTATTAAACTGTCCAGAAATATTAGTTTTATTTTTTATCAAGTAAGTACATTTCCTAATAAAATACTGTGAAATGCATTGTGAACTTTTTTTATAACTTTGGGTCTTTCTCACTTACCTCAAAATACTATCTAGCAATACATAGCTCAAAATTCAAATCTCATAATGAAATACACCGCGTTTTGATGATAAAACTTTTTAATATTAAAGTTAGGTCTGCATCCATTTAGTTCAAACTGAATACTGAACTTAACTTTAAAATAATTATATTCTATGGACATTTGATCCAGAAATATTTTTAGAATATTGCATTCAACATAACTGATTCAAGTTCGTCTTCAAACTATGAATTAAAATGTAATTTTTATATTCGCACCGTTTACCATTTTTAAGTTCTTCAGTTTTGTAATTTTTTCCTATTTTTTCTGGCGATATTTAATTTAGAAAACAAATTAATTTATAATTAACAATCAATGAAATTAAAATGAGATAAAATTTATTTTTTTCTAAGTGGTAAAGCTATGAAACTATTGAAAATTATGTGATGATATGGTGATGGTTTATACCATGTTTCATAATATTATAATTATTTAAAGAAGAATTGAAGATGAGAAATTTTTAACCATTAACTTAACCAAAAATTTACTGTTAAATCATTATTAAACATTTTTTATCAGCAAGTATATTTTTCTCATACGAGTGTTAGGAATAGATTATTTTCGCAGCTAGATATAATGGTATATAAATTCAAGAATGTAAAATATTTATATTATAATTATTTTAGGCATACAGTAACGCAAATGGGTATTTCATAATAATAATACTTTGCAATTAGCAGTCGTAAATTATTACAGTAGCCATTAAAGCTTTCTTATTTGTATGAAACTCGATTATTTACATACTTTGTTAAATATAAATCAATTTCTACTTTTTCTAAGTTACAATAGTAAATAAAAAGGGTACATAATTTATTATAAATCAATTTAAAACCAATCAATATTTACATATTTTTAAATAATGACGGAATTCCTTAATAAATTTAAATTGAATCTTACAAAGTCTTTCCGGTGAGAGTATTTTGTATTAGCACCCTTTACATGATATCCTTTAGATATGTTCTAGGTCGATGAAATTTGGTTGGAATTGAAAATTATTAACGGAGAAATGGTAATAAATTCTTCAATTGTCCTTAATAATACTTATGGGACTTTATTAGAACTTGTTCTTCTTTATATATTAGGTCATAGGTAGTGTACACTAGAGGTGTACTTATATGTCAGGTTATAGGGTAAGGTACTTATATATCAGGCTATAGGTGTGTGAGTGTATGTATTTTTGTCTTATTTTTCCAATCTGAATAATTTTATTTTTTTTTAATAATGTAAAGCAAGTATAATTAGGAATGCCTAAAATAAGAACAAAATACCTCGAAGGTTGAAGTAATACGAGCTTTATGCGGAATGCCGAAAACAAACCATACATTCTTTTTTTTTGGCATCCACTTATCGGATGCAATCCGTATTGTTTTATCGATCTTATCAAACCCATTTTTTATTCTTGAATGAACTTATACGATATACCCTGTAACTTCTGAATCAATTTTACGAACGCATTCTGTATTCTCTACATAAGCTTGTCGGATTAATTCTGTTTTCTTCAAATGAGCTTATCGGATATATTCTCAATTCTCTGAATAAGCTTATTCGACGCATTCTGTTTTTTTTCAATGCCTTTTCGATTGATTTATTTTTACAGAAAATAGTGCAACTCCAATATCTAATTTAGTATTGTAACTATGAATAGTTCGTGTAACAAAATATTGATGATAATGATTTCACAATTTTTAAAGTATTTGACTTCATTTACAATATATTCTGACTAGTGTTTTGTACCTAGCTATTTTTGGAAATCCCGTTGGAAATCTGTTCAATGGTTTTCAAGAAAATACAGAAACTTATATCATTTTTTACTTTTTAGAGACATAGTAGACATACAGAATTTAAAACTAAAATTAAATGATGTTTCCTTTTTTCATGATTAAAATATGACGAATCCTTAAGGGGCTATACGAATAGCGATATCGAGAAGACAAAAACGGACGGAGCATTCAAATCTGTGAAGTTTAATGTGGTAAAAACGTTGCCGTTGCCATTGCAAGGATATTGCTTTGTTTGTATCGAGGGTGAAGCAGGCGGAAGAACTCAAGGAGTCACTCATGTTTGGCAAAATTCATAAAACAAATAATGTCACCAAGTGTGCCAAATCTAGCATTGTGAAAGAATGACTATGAAGGATAAAGCCGAAACATAAAAACTGTACTGCTACTTACAGTAATCTTAGTCGCCCGTTCAAGTTTAAAGAGTTAAAATTAAATTTCTTCAGTAAGACTAAACCTTTCTTCGTAATGATACCGTTTTTGTAAGGATTGAAATATTTTTAGAATATTATCAAAAATTGTATTTGACGTAATACAACATTTATATAATAAAAACTTGTACTTAAAAGAGCGCACTTGTTTTCATAAAAATTATTAAAGAAGATTTTTTAGGTACTGAAAAATTGGAAAATAATATCATTAATAGAAGGGTACTTATTGATCACGATGTAGTTAATTGGTTTAAAATTAGCATATGCAATTAATTAAGGAAAACATTTATTCTTTATTCATGAGATCGTCTAAAGAAAAACGATTTCAAGAGTTAAACGAAGGGCGATAGATTAAGGGAAAACTGCTTCAACTAACTAAAAAAAAGTTTATTACTCGAATGAACATAAATCAATGTTCCACTTAGTTCCATTGGGTCGCTTAATATCACAAAACTCAATTTTTCGAAAACAAAACGCAGTTACTTTTTCGAAATACTGTAAAAAGTATTCTATTTACTGTTGTAAAAGAAAAGTAGAAGAAAACTACATCATGCCACCTATATTGCACAATAAATTAAAGAATCAAACATTGATGATTTCACATAGTAATAATCGTTTAATCAAAAACTCAGTTTACTCAAAACTAGGAAATTAAAATGGTTTTAGAAAGTACGTCCAATTATGATTTACTTTCAGCTGTCAATAAGTCAAAATTTAAAATAGAAAACACGACGATTAATTGTATGCCCTGAAATTATAGGTATGTCTAAAGGAGCCGTTTTGACTTGTTCTTTTATTGTTCAACTGCTGTGGATAAGGGTAATTCTTCCAAATGTTTTAATACATTTGAAAAAAATTAGGTTTCTAAATGAAAATACTTAATCAATTTTTCAATCCATGTTAATAATTAACTGCGAAAATGTTATATTTGGTATATGTGCCTTACTATAATATATAAATATTAGATTCATTTAGATTATCATGATTTTTTTTTAAATTTAATTTAGTAAATACGAATGGTATCAATGTTTAAAATTAATTCATAAAATTATTCATAAAATATTGCACATATACACGACGGTTGAAAAACTTCTTTAATGTCATGTATTATTACTGAATTTAATAATAATTGTTCCGCCAACACAAAGTCTTCCACAATGGTGACAAAGAGAGATCGATTTCCCATTTACAAGCCCGCAGTCAGTACCAAAATTAATAAACAGCACAAGCATATAATAATGATATCATTAGTTTGAAATCGCGCCGCGACCGTTGCTTACTTTACTGATACATTCAAAATTAATATGAAACAAAGAGGAGGGTTGGCCCAGTGGCTACCGTCCCGAAAGGCTTTGACCGGCTTATGCAGCACAGGGATCCAACTAGCTTAATGAATCATTCAAGTAAAGGGTAAGGGTCTACTACAAATGTTCTGAAAAATATAATAACTGAGGGTGGTCGAGATGTGATAATGCACGTTTAAACGTAGAGGAGGTCAATACGCGCCGTTGCGGGTCGTCAGCCGGATGTATAATTCCTATTAACGTACGGATAGAGCAAGATATATACGAGACGTTTTAGAACTATTTTGGGCACCAAAATTAATGATTAGATTATTTTTGTATTCAATACTTTTAATGATGCATGTTGAGCTGCATTTTTATTTACTACTTCCCTATTTTTATGGCTCGTGATATGTAAACATTCTGTTTAAACAGAATTTGTCCGTTTCAGTTACTATATTATTGAACGAATTGTATAGTTTAGAACTGTTATCGGGATGTCTCTAAAACATTTATATGGAATGAACCATTAATGTAGATAAAGATAACAACATATATTTCCTTAATTCGAATAATAGTTTTACTTTTGTATAATTAAAACTTCCAAACACTTAAATGTTATATACATACATTAATACACATAACAAGTACGTATATATATACATTTATATATATATATATATATATATATATATATATATATATATATAGGTATATATATATATATATATATATATATATATATATATTTATATATACATGTATAATAAATACTTATTATTCATACTTTTTTTTTCTAACTTCGTCTAACTAATGCGACTATGGATAGGTAACCCTCAAATTTATCAATACAGTATCATATAAAAATTTACATTAATGTTATGATATTTAAGAGGCATATATACGGATCTTTATAGAGTTATTCTCATTCCTAGTTAACTAAAATTTAATGATAAATTCACATTAATTCTCTAATAACAACAGTATTAATGTATAACCCGATTAAATTTTTCGTCGTGCAATTACTAATTTATAAGGGTTTTTTTTATCATCATTTTAACAGTTCAAGTGTGACATATCTGGAAAGTGTATGATGTTTGGGTGAGAGGTTCTGTACCTACTTTTTAATATAAAGTAAACTTTTGTAACTGAATCAAACAAAACAAACGTTAATATTTATTGTAATACTTCACTATAATCACGTAAAATTTGGCTCCACAGTTGCTAATTACATATGATTTTGAAATTAACCTAATAAATACAAGTTGCTAAATAATAAAAGCATGTCTCAAAATAATTAACTTGTATTTTAAATTAACTATTTTCAAATTTATTCTTAATGTGTACGATCGGTCCCTCCTTTGTATCGAATCTTAATATCCTTGGTCAACGAAAAGTGCCATTGTAGTTTTGGTGAGCGAATGAGAATCAATATATTTAAAAGACCGTTTAATTTTATGGCATTGAGTTAGGAGTTTTATTCTTTGACAAAACCTTAGTATTTGCTATTTATTTTAAATCGATATTTTTCTCAGGTCCTGAGAGAAAGGGTCTGAATGTATAATTTTTTCTCACAAATATTTTCTGCCGGCTTCATCTTCACTTTGCGAATTTATTTTCTTTTTAATCTGAGTTATAAAGCAGTACCTACCACGGAGTTCGTAAAATTAGGCGTTTAGGTAAATTATTATTATAGAAATGATAATGTAATAAATTTACTATAACACTTTGCGTAGTTTTCATTTAACAATTTATTGGAACTTTTTTCTTAAATATTTATATTCGCAAGATTTCCTCGAAAAATTATTGTTCACTGAATATACGTCTTTATTATATTGACATGAATATAGATGTACAAATAATTGGTAGCGGCTTTGTATATATTACATAACATACAAATATTTTTAAATTACGCGTTTTTGGAAGCCAAAGTAATATAATATTGCTTCAGAGTTTTCAAAAATATCCACTATTCAGTTCATCCTACCTTAATTTAAAATTTCGGTTAAATGATCTCCAATATTTTATATAAAAGGAAAAGTTTATTATTCAATCGCTGTTTAGAATGATCAAACTAACTGTCTTCTTATACGAGAATCGTCATCGTTCCCTATAATAAGCAAAACCTCCCATGTGTTCCAATAATAAAATATAAGGATATTCTATGCAGGAAAATTTCCGTCGTCACGTCGTTGAACGCCGGCTTCACCTTTAGGGAGTCTTTTCACACATCGCTGGTGGCTATTTGCTCGAATCCACGCTTGTAGCTGTTTTGGCTTTTTACGATCCGTAATCACGTAATGCCCGCCGTTTGTTTCAGCTTGCTCTTGCATTTTGCTTTTACTCAAAATGCATTTTACTGCCCTCTGACGAACATTTTTGTAAGTCTGTGTGTTCAAAGTGTGTGAGACTGATGCGGATGTATTTAAATTGTTATTTGAGTAAGTATGTTGAGTGACACATTAACTGTGGTAACTGAATAAAATAAAATTGATGTACTTTTGTAATTTTATCCTGGTTATGCGTTATTATCTATTATAATTGTATACTGGTATGATACCTTAATTTAGTGCTAAACATTAGGTATATTTATTTTTTACACTTTTTACTCGGCTAATATATTACTTGGTGAATATATTCTATTCCCGAGTTTTAATTCAAAAATGTTATATTATTCTTTAACATTTTGTTTTGTTCAGCGTTCCATCGCATGGTTTTTATTAATATATCAAATTAATTGTATTCTAACAATTTTGAGACACTAGTTTAACTAGGATTAAAATAGTAAGGCCAGTAGAAAAGTTGAGAGATCCCATATTGGCCTACAATCATTCCCTTAAACATATATAACAAAAAAGTGAAAATATTATAACTTGGTTTTAATGTAGATAAAAAATAGTAAAAATATATTTTTAATGTTCCCTTAAATGAAGTAACAATGTATTTTATATTGCCTCAAAATACTTTTTTAATAGTCAACTATTAATACCCTTTGGAAATTCAATGCTGTAAGTATATTGTTTCTTATTAATATTTTACTAATTATAAGGTTCAAAAATAGGTTGGAAAAATAACTTGACATTAATGGATATAATTCCACATACGTCTTTCTATTAAATATTTGTCTTATAATTGTGCAATATGCTATGGTCTAATAATGAAGGGCCAGTTTAAAAATAGTGTAATAGTTTTTATATTAACATAATTATATATTATTATTTGGAAAGATTTATACTTTAAAACAGGTTTAACTGGAATGAAAAAAAAATTCGAACACACTGACTAGACATTTTACTCATTTTTTAAATAAATTTGTATTAATTTGAATCTTTATGTCACAGATGAACTAAAATAGATACGCACAGAATATTGTTAAATCGATGCATAAAGTTAGGCGCTGTTGATTAATATATAAGATGAAATGAAATCATTTATTCAGTAATTTTTTCCGTATATAATCACGGTCTCTATGTAAATTATTTCGATCTTATTGAAAGTTAAACATTCCGCAGTGTCCACTCACCCGGCGCCTCGGGAATTATCGAAGCGATACACAAACTAACAGCCCGAACAATTTGTTCGGCATTAACTAGCAATACGAGGGATATTTCGTAGAAGGAAAAGTCAATTTTATTGGTTTATTGTTTCCCTTCATTTTTTCACATAGATTCAGTAGGTCTATCACGATGTTTATGTCGATTCCTAGATTGTATTGAGCAAAGTGACAAACATAAATATTTTGTAAATTAACGAATGGACTTTGGTTTAAATTTTTATTTTAAAATTTCCCTTAAAGGCTGTTTTATATTTTGATGCTAAAAATACTAGAGATTAATTCATGCATAGCAATATTCTAACTGCGTTTCAAATGGAAAAATAATCTTTGTAAAACAATATTTAAAAAAATGAGCGAAATGGAAATGATTTTTATTTGTACAACTACTAGTTTTTATGGTGGTTAAAATATAACACGATTCCCTTTGTGCGTTAGATGTGATAACATAAACCCTGTCAAACTGTGGCTATCGCTGTTTCTTGCTTTTTATGTATTTCAATTCTAATGAATATTTTCAGTTTAGGAAATCCATTTAAATATGCAATATCCCGAAATTATAGCTGGTAAGCGCTAACTCTACTTGAGCATTGACCCTTGTTTTTTATAACTGAAGAAAAATTACACGAAATTAAATACTATTTTCATTAAAAACATTCTGTTAAAACCCTTAAAGTGGCCAATCTGCTTTAATCACGCTCAGATAAAAAATCTAACGAATAATGAAATTTCAATCCCGTCCCTTTTTTCTCAACAAATTAATTCTATCCTTTCCGGTTGAGGGTAAAGGCTGTAATGCGACACTTTTTTCGTTTGGAATTTTTAATATTGTATGTTGAGATAATTATTCAAATATTTGTTTAATTTCGTGAAGTTAATTTTACTCTCTTGAAATATATTGCTCTTATACTTTTTAATATATTTAACCTTTTTTATTTAGAGGCTGTAAATATGATCATGTGATAATTTCAATCTCTTTTACTTAATATTAGGTTCCCGTATTAAAATAAACCATTAAATGGGATATTGGCAAAGATCTTTGCTAATAACATCATATAAACATTTTTGCTAATATCCCACCTGAAGACATTGTAATACAACGAAACCTAGGTCGTGGTAACGAAATTAAAGGAAGTAGAAATAATACTACATCAAGTAGTTTCATTTAATTGTGAAAAATTTTAAAGTTAAGAAGAAAATCGGGCTCGATTGTCATGGTACAGTTCTATTAAACTGAAATTTAGGTACTATTCACGATTCTTAAATCTCGTTTGCAAAATATTAAGTTAAAAATTGATATGAAATGTATCCCAGAAACTTGTTTTGTTAAATATTGCCGGTTACATACACTTGAACAATTTTTATATATTCCCGTAATTGAAGTATGAATTTAACTCGATGCCTCTAACGATTTTAGAAAGTATCCGTTTCTGTAAACAATAGTTATTTTGATTGTTGCTATTAAATACGAAAAGGAATCATAAATTTATTGACGTCGATATCTTAATTATGATTAATTAAAACAATCTAAGTCTTAAAATAACGTAATAATTTACTAAATATTTTTTTATGCACAGTAGTAATGCGACTTGAAAATTCGAACCGTGACATGGCCTTTGGTTGAAATGTTATCTGAGTTAGAAGAAATATGTTCTATGTAATTTTACAACAAAATAACACTGATTAGTTAACAACAAATTTTAATGTAACAAGTTGAATTCAAGTTCATAGTTAGATTGTTTATTTATTTCAAAATGACAGGTATCTTAAAAATAACTTAACATTTCATTGAATACCCATAATAGGAATATTTTTAAAACAGAGTTGTATATTAATTCGTTAGTGGTTATTGAAAAATGCATGATTTGGTATCTGAGTGTTTTCCCAATTAGTACTATAATATAATTCAATTAGTAGTCCGATATATGCTATACATTTGAATTTATAATGGAGCAATCCTGTGCGTTTTATAGCCATATATTTTACCTATGCACAGAGTAGTGCGCAAGGAATTCGCCGGCGTTTTGTATAACTTATGTATATTTTCATGCATGAAACATTTCGAGCCACTTTTGACACACCCCCTAATTCAGGACTAATTTGATGTACCAACTCCACATATTCCAAATATGATGACATGAACACATTTTACGATATATATGCATAACTTAAACTTTTGACTAATAATTTTGATTTACCCACGAATATAGTGAACAGTAAATGAATCAACATATTCTTCTTGAAGTGCTTAAAAAAAAAGTATTAGTATATTTTTACTAAAAAATTAAAATAAAGATGTTTGTTTTTTTTAGATAAAATTTATTTCCTCCAATTCCTTCAATATTAATTACTGATCCTAAGTGTAGTTATTAATAAAAGTTAGAGATAACTTTATATCTTACAAACTTTTTGACAGACTCGCGATTGCCGGAATTAAAATGGCAGCCAAATGAGGGGAGTGTTTTTATACTTTCAATCCTTTACTTATGGCAAAAGAAATTGCTGCATACTCAAAAGGCCGAGTTTGCAATTTTTTATTACCTAACTGAAGAACATTTTATAAATATTTGCTTAATCGAGGGGTAAATTGTAATTGTTTTTCATTTGAGTTTACATATATAAATTGCATTTACCCTAACTTACGCTTCTACCTATTATGCTTCTTACACCATTTTAATTAAAGTTAATCTTTAGTGTCCTGTATAAATACAAAATTGTGATATCAATTACAAATGAAGGAATTTTATTTTTCTGTTAATTAAAATAAAATTTAAACATTAGAGGTATTTCCTTGAAAGAATGTATTAGAGTTTTTCGTTTTGATTTACCATCACTCTTACTCAATAGATAGCGTTACATGTGCTTTGCATCGTGGTAATGTATTTCTTTTAAATACTATATAAAATTTAAACACATCCTCGTGCGTTATTCTGTACGTTTAAAATTAAGATATTTTGAGGGTACATACGATAAACAGTTTTGACAATTTAACTTATTGCATTAAAATATTTCCTAATTTGTATTTTTCCCTAGCCATGGTCATAAACTGTTTTCGAAAGGTTTGTTGTAATTAGAATTGATCAATAAGTTACTTAAGTGACGATATTTACTTAAATGAGTATCACGGCTTTCAAGTTACGGTAATCGTTTTGAGTAATGCTCGACTATGAGCCACTAACTCATGAAGCAGGGAATAGAAGAAAACTCTCAGAATGGGAACGTTTCGCAATATTCCTTTAAACTAATGTGATTCTGCAGGAAACAAGTAAATAGCTAATGACTTCGTTTTGTCATGCAACAATCACCCACTCTGTATAGTTATTATGATAAAAATGAATGTCAAAATAATCCCGTCCCGACGTAATTACGTCGTCGTTCATCCAATTATGTTAAAAATAAAGAATGGATATAAGAGTAGTAACAGTGAAATTTATAACATATTGCTTTATTAAAATTTTACTCGATCCGTTGGTTAAGTAAAATTCGCAGTGTGTCGGAATGAACAAAATCAATTCTTCGATTTCGAAGTTCTTTCCTTGAATACGAATTTTATGTTAGTACGCATTTCCTTTGTTACTAAATGCGTTATTGTAAAGTTTTGTCGGTAAAGTAAAAAAAATAATTAACAAGGAAATATATTACATGGTATACCAGGCCAAAAGTAATCTTGAACTGTTTATTTTTTTCCCTATTTTTTTGATATTTTATGAAATAAAGAACCTTGCTGAAAGAATAAAAAATTACTCCGTTTTTAAAATTATTTAAAGTTGCAAATATTTTATTTTATTTAATGCAAATTAAGAAAAACTTCTTTTAAATCAATTTTGTTTCACTTAGAAGCTACTTTATCAACGATCTAACACTCAAAACAAAATCTTTTACAATCTCAAATATAACCCAATAATGCAGAAAAAGCGATAAATTCAAAAGGTTTTGTGGGGCCAGAAATGGTAAGATTATCTCCTGTTTATTTACAAATGCGCGGGTTCAGGCTGGAAGTCGCTTAGGTTGAGCAGGATGTATGAGTTGAAGTGCGGCGGCGTGACAGGAAATAGAACCTAACACTGTGGAAATATATTGGTCTCTGTATGGAATCAATTTAAAGGAACGGATGCGTCAACGCTAATTTTGATATAAATAACTTCTTTATTAGAATTCGTTGGTACAAACCTTAGAGTGAATATCGGTGTCCATATTTATTTTTATGGTGTTATTTTTTGTGTACAACCATACTACTTTTGTATCTAAAAAGCTAACTTTTTGAAACTGATTGCTTATACTGATGCGACATTATTATTTCTATTATTTCTCACCCTTATAAATTTATTTTCATATGAACAAATGTATTTTATCTTTGTTTATCTGCCTTTGCTTTTCTGACGTTATTGAAATTGTTATCACATTTCAAAAGATAGCAAATTTGTTTTATATGTTGGAAATTATTTGTAACATTCTAAAGCAATCTTATATACGGTTACTACCTTGTCATAAAATTATATAATTTAGCGTAGTAAAGTTAAAGAAAAAGAAAACATTTATAAAAATTCACTTGTCTATCCATCTGTCTGTTACAACCATATTTCTAAAAACCCATCCGAAGTAGGTGTTTGAAATTTGGCACAGTGAAAAAGCATTTTCCGCATGTGTTTTAAAGTGTCTCGATATCATAAAAGCAGTGGTGAAATGAAACAATGAAACTTGACATGTTTTCTTGTATTCAGTTGCTATATTAAAATATTCAAAACATCCACTACAGATTAATGTATTGAATTGAATATATTGTATATTTAAAATATTTTATTAATATGGCATTAAAAATACTGACATGAACTAACTAATAAACAATTGTGAAACAACAAAACAAATACACGAATATTATATTCGCGACGCTAATTGTTCCAACCTAGTTCTTACATAGAAACGAAAAAAGTGCTGCAGCCATCTTGTGTCAGGTGATTTATTTCCAGTAAGTCAAAATAAATAAAACACGATTTTTGAAATAAATAATTTCGTTTAAAATAAGTAGTGAAAAATTATTTTTAAATAGGAAGACATTATTTTAAGATAACCGCGTAGTAACCATTACATACCCTGACATGATTTGAAATTTTTGATTAATTTTAATAAACAATATTTCCTTATATACGACGTTCATACCGGTAAAAAATGGCAAATAACGAGAAGAAAGAAAACCAACTACTAATCCTTCGGAAACTATGAAGATGATCGTGACAAATCCTTCTTTCTGGACTTATAAGCTCGAAATTTGATTCTACTGAATTTGATTCTATTTAATGAAGATACCAAGTTTAACTAAATTGTCTCATAAATAGAACCTAAATATATAGACAATATTTGGGATATAACAATAGATAAAATCGAAACTAAATACTTATTGGCAAAAGAGCACTTATTCAATGTATTCAAAAAAAGTAAAAACAAACAAATCAATCGCCTTTTTACCGGCCTTGACATTGGGGACATGAAGCCAAGTTAACTATTGCATAAAGGACTTAATGTCCTTAGCGACAAATAATATTTCTGAGACGGTATTAAAAAGATTGTGGATGGAAAAATTGCCGCACCATATTAAATATATTATTAAAGTTTCATCAATAACGTATAGCTTGTTAGTGATGAAAATATTGATAAATTAGCTACTATGCCTTAGAAATTTGTTTGACATGCGTTCATAAACTGAATTATTTGAGACTAATTCAACTAAAGTTAAAAAATCGTAACAAAACTGAGCATTATTGGTGAAATTACATTGTCTGCCGAAGAATTACATTTGATATAAGCACTCTAAGCAAAAATAGTAAATTTTCTGATATTTTGGCACAATTTCCGGAAATAAAAAAACCAGATTTATTAATTTCTAAAAAAACACAATGTTGCGCATTTTATTACTAGCAAACCAGTTTATTTAAGAGCAAAAAAATTAGATACAAAAAGATTAGAACTGGCCAAACAAGAATTTAACTTTATGCTTGAAATTTACATTACAAAACCATAAAATTCACTATGTTCTAGCCCACTTCCTTTAGCCACAAAAAAACAGACGGTACTCGAGACCATGCGGAGATTATTACCACTTGAATGATATCACAGTACCAGATCGCTACCCCTTACCCGGAATTGAAGACTTCCATCACATTTTAAAAGGCAAGAAAATATTTTATAAAATCGATTTACTTAAAGCTTACTACCAAACTCCCGTAGCAGAAGAAAATAAACAAATAATAGCAATAATAACACCTTTCGTACTTTTAGAATTTAACGTGATGAGTTTTAGCTTAAGAAAGTTGTACCATTCACCTTTCAACGATTCATTAATGAAGCTTTCAGTGGACTAGATATTCTTTTTCCGTGTTTGGATGACATACTAATAGCGTCAAAAAGTGACAGTATGGCCTATATCTCAACCTATCAAAATCAGTAATGGGAGTGAACAAATTGGAATTTTTAAGATATTTGATAACACCAAATGGCTCAAAACCCTTCCAGAAAATGTGCGAGTAATATCAAATTATAAACTTCTTTAAACTATTCATCAAATTCTCAAATTTTTGGGAATGACTAACTTTTATAGACCATACTTAAAAGATGCTGCTAATACTCAGGAACCCTGAAATGAATTCTTGAAAGGTTCAACAAGAAAAAATCGAAGGAAAATTCCATGGACAGAAGAAGTAAGGAAGTTTTTTGAAAAATGCAAACAAGATTTAGCCAATGCTGCTTTATTAACCTTTTCTAATCCAGATTTATTATCAGCTTTATACGCATATGCCTCTAATTTCATAACTGGACCTGTTTAATAGCAATATAAAGATGGAGATTGGAAACCTAGAGCACTTTATTAAAAAAAAACTAAATGACACTCAAAAAGCTTGCATCACATATGATCCAGAACTTTATAGTATATATATTTCCAACAAATAATTTAAACATATTCTAGAAAGACGGAAATTTTTGATATTCACACACCACAAGCAATTATATTTATATTCAAGCAGAAAAATGATAAAGCATCACCAAGATAATTAAGACATCTCCAGTATATTTCACAATTTTCAATAAATATAAAATACATAACTGGAAAAGATAACATTATCGCAGACTCGATGTCTAGAATTGAATCAGTTTGGAACATTGATTATGACAAAATTGCAGATGAATAAATCAATAATGAAGAATTAGAAGGAATACTAATAGTAGCGAAAATGTAATTTTTAACAATATCCTCTGCCCTCTGGAAAAATAATCTGATATGAGATTTCAACCCAACATGTTCAACCTTTCATAACACAACCATTTGAATTTAATATTTTCCATAAAATACATGACTTGAACCATCCTGGTGTCAAATCCTCAGTGAAACAAGTAACATCCAGATTCATTCGGAAGAATATAAAAAAAAATGTTAGAGAATGCGCTGAAACTTGCATTAATTGCCAGAAAAATAAAATTATTTGCCACACACAGTCCTAATTCAATTCGTGTAAAGAACCTGATGAAAGACTTAGCATAGTTCATATCGACATAATTGGGCCATCTAATAAGTATTGCTTAACATGCATCGATCATTTCACTTCCTGGATAGAGGTTATACCGATAGAAAATATAACCTCAGAAATAATCAAAAAAGCATTTTATGCATATTGGATTTGTTGTTTTGGTGTTCCGTACGGTGTAATCACGTACAGAGGAAACCAGTTCAGATCAGACGTCTTCAGAAGTTTAGGTATTATTTGTGGAATTAAAATGCAAACAACAATTTCATACATCCACAAAGCCGCAGTAAAATTGAACGACAACACAGAACATTAAAAGCATTCATTGGAGTTCACAATTTAGTCAAATTGGGTGAAACTTTATCAACCATACTCTTCCTACGTGCATATCTACATTATGATACCAACTACTCTATTGCAGAAACGGTTCATGGTAAATCACCAAAGCGACCAGGAGAATTATTTCAAGAACCAAAAACCAAATTAGAACTAAATACTTTCTGTAGCGAATTGCCAGAACAAATGTAAAAATTAAAACCAATTAAAAGCCAATCCAAAATAGACAAATTTTATTTATTCATAAGGATTTAGATTCTTGTCCACATGTATTATCAGAGTAGACCGTGTCAAGGAATTTTTAGAATCCCATTATGAATGATCCTTTCCTATTAATGCCAGAAATGACATTATACAGTGAAAATTAAAGGACAAGACATCGATGTTTTCGTTGATCGATTAAAACAAGCTTAATTGATAGACTCAGTTGACAATAATTCTCGAAACTAACAAATAAATAAAATCAAAGCGAATCATTAAACGGAGATAGAAATAGAGGGATAGAGGATTCAAAATTTAAAATAATACGTTGTGAGAGAATAATTACTTTTCCAGCACGCTATCAAGATTACGTGAACATTTAACGTTGTATATTAATTTTTGAGTTAATGATTGTAAATGTTTGTAAATAGCATTTATATTTAATTTTTGCAATGTAACTATTCTTGTGAAATTAACATTTATATTTCTCTTTATATCGCAACTGTGTCGCTTGGAAGGGAAGTTGGGTAAAAAATAAAGGATGTTGTTGTTTAAAAATAAAGATTCTTTTACGTAAAACAAAATGTCACTAAGTAATAAATCATTTCATTTAAAAAATGTAATGAAAAGTTCTTTTAAATAGAAAGACATTGTTTTAACAAAGACATTGTTTTATACGCTACAGATGAAAGATTTGTCTATAATTACATTTGTGTTAGACCAGTGAATAATTTTGGTAAGCTTTTTTAATCAATACTCACAAAAAGTAAACCACCTTTTATTTTTCTTTTTCCTAGATGAAGTATTACATCTACCGTGAACCCAGAGTTGTTGTCCACGTAATAAGTACTTTCAATCTGCATTTTTCGAGTTTATTTCGTATGTATTTTAAAAATTTGCATTTACCATAAAATTCGAGCAATTGTTCATCTGTGGTTACTTTTGAGTAGGGTACATATATATGACGACAATGTGTTATGAATAAATCCCATTTATGTTTAATAGGAATTAAAAGATCTGTCCTCTAAATGCAATCATCGCCTAAGGATATTGAATCTTTGTTTTTTTAACGGGTCGACAGGCTCTAGATATATGCATAAGGTGTACTACAGAAATTTTGATTGAAGTACATCCTTTTGGTATAGTCCATACCTGACCATTTTTAACACGAAAGTTATTTTCTCTCGCAGAAAATAGATTGAATGGTGGTAAAACCTCTTCCATCACAAGCTTTGTATTTGAAAATGATGATATAGAATTTGTTTCAAGTTTCAAATCAGACGGGTTAGGGGGGGGGGGCTAAATATCACCAGATTTGTCAGCTTTTGCTATATTATCTTCTATCTCGCTCGCAGAATACGCAATGTCGGAGATCGCATCACTATAATACTCTAAATATTATATAATCTCTTTTTCAGATAATGCACGGTACGAAGATATAGTGAAGTTAATTAAAGCGAAAATATATACACGACGTTAACCAGGAAACTCACTAAAAAGCAAATCAATCTTCAAAATGACGAACAAGCTCCTTATATCTCGAATTTTAAATTACTTGCCGCCTTCGTACAAATACCGTAGGCATAGGTCCGTCGTCGACTGAAGTAGTGTGAGGGTGCAAGTAAGTATGCACGATAGTCGGAGAGAGATAGTGAGAGTTAAATATTTAAACGTTTTTCGCCAAATTTACAAGCCTTACCTATTTGGAGTTAATAACTTATTTTTCAGGCGTCTCGACTATGGAGAGGTGCCATTTAATTGAATTTTAAAAGTAAAACCCCACCATAAAATTTCACGTACTGGTTGAAAAATTACCCAGTTAAAAAAAACCGACCAAGATAGGTCCATACTTTAAGCAGTCCACCAATGGAAATCCTCTGTTATTTTATACCCTTTTTTAAGTTAGAGCCCTTAATGGTCCTGATCTGAAACTTTATTTAAACGGGAGGGACAAAATAACAAATGATGGAAAATGTGGTTCTAGAGGAATAATACTCTTGTCATATTTATTTACGGTAAGTATTATATTTTTTGTTTTGTGGAAGTCGCTTTAAGTAAAGTAGGCAATTTTGGTCCCTCCAGTATGTAGGTCGCCGGGAAAGTTAAATCTATTTAATAAATAGATAATATGTCATATTTAATATGTATATATATATATATATATATATATATATATACATATATATATATATATATATATATATATATATGTGTGTGTGTATATATATATATATATATATATATATATATATATATATATGTATGCGTTGCTTAAAGTTGAAATAAAATTTTACTTGTTGCAAAGTTTCGTAGGTGAATATCGTAGAAATACGCAATTATTGCATTTTCTTTGTCTTTTTTATTATTTCAACCACGACACAAATATCTTAGGTATATACGGTATCCTATTTATTTTATGTCAGCCAATGATAAATATACTTTGGAGAATGAAAGAAAATCACTATAATTTAAAATCGGTTCTTTCAAAAGCAATTTAGGAATTATACAGATTGCACCCACTATGTTTATATTTAAACTCATTTACTTCAATCTGCAACTCAGATGATAAACTTCATGTTTATCAAGTAAGTTGTAGAGCTATTTTAATTAGAATTAGATATAATTTTATTCCTAATATTTGGGTCATATCTTGAATATAAAGTGTTATTATCTGGTTATAAATATTGAATTTTATGGGAGTAGGAGTAAAAGCGGAAATAAGTGTTGTATACTCTATTTGCATTTTGTAAAAATATAATATAACAGTAGGAAGTAGAGTTTTGTTAGTTAATTTGTGCATTTATTTTTATATTATCATATAACTAATATTACAACATAACTAAGTTTATGATAAATATCAGGTAACTATTAATAAATTTTATAAAACTATAACATATTTCAAAGAGTTTTTCTCTCTTATCACAAACAAGTAATACATTATTGCAACCATATTAATATAATTAAGTCATTATTTATACTGAAATAGCAAAGAGTTCTTATATAGTTTTTAATCGGTATTGCAAAAAGATGATAATTCCAACCAATCAGTGCACGAAATGTTCCCATTTAATAATTACACATTTATTTGGTGATTGAAATTTTCTTTTTGTACTGCAAAGGATGGTAATTTATTTGGGTTTAAATGGTGCTCCACCCAGAAGTAAGTCAGTAGGAAAAAGAAAAAAGACCATGCTGTATCACGAACAAATATCAGGCTGTATTTTGTTAGTACTATTAGCGCTTGAGTTTAGCTCGAATTTCACTAAAAAGGCACTAAAGGCAGACGTTATTGAAGTGATAAACAATTACTATAATTATCAACGTGTTATCATATTTTGATATTACTAGAAAAAATTTTTTCATCATAAAATTGGAAGTTTTAATAAATTCTCGTTTGGATAAGGTGCATATTATTTTTCCTGTCAGAAAGCAGAAATGACGTAATTTTTTTTGTTCTATTTATGTAAGTTGTATTTCATAATTTATGCTTTTTGTGTTTACTTTCCCTTTTATTTTAATGGAGATACGTAGGTGAAAGCAGGTTTACGTTATGCAAATAAGCATATACAGTTAGCTGCATACTATTTTCTAGATACTTTCAATTATTCAAGATTCAAGCTATTGAAAAAAAAATTCTGTGGTAAAAACTGTGCTCGACAGTACTGTGACTCGAGCAGTATGTATAGTATCGTTTGCGGTCAGGAAAAACTGCAAGTTCTTGCTATAGAGCATGACGCATATATTATATTCTCCCTCTCTCCCGCATTTGAAATGTATTCAGTATATAAATTAAGTATTTAAATGAAGAAGTATATCTTCTCTTAAGACCAATATACTATTAATAACATTGTGTAAATTGCGTGTAATTGATTAATTTTTTTAAATCAAATCAGCCCATTTATATGCAATAATATATCAAATTTATTATCATATTATTTAATGTTAAAGTGGATAAAATGTGATGAGTTGAATATGCATTGTATTTATTCAATTCTAAACTTTGGTAATTAATGGCAGAAAATTGAGTTGCATTGCAAGATTCGACCTTTTTATATCATAATGAATTGCCCTATAACTTTTTTGGTTTCATTAAAACCGTTAATGTATTGTACATTAACCATTTTAATAAAACCAAAATTTGCTAGCTTAATTTTTCGTAGCTAATATTTTTTTACATATTTTCAAAAATCGTGCTACCGTCTCCTGAATAATAATTTTAATTCTTGTCTATTTAAATAAAATAATTTTAGAGTTAATAAATTTATCAAATATTCACAAGTGTGTTTAGCTAATTACAAGCGATTTTATTGTTATCCATATAACTTAAATTAACAGTTAGGACCTTCTGATTATAAGTTTTTCGACGGCAATTTGTGGAACGGAATGGTACAGTCGAGCGATACGAAAAAATAAATCGTTCTTCGATACTAGTACACGTGTATATAATCAATGCACAGATTTGCAAAATTAATGAATTAAATCTTAATGGTCTGTTCATTATAATGCATGTTACGGCAAAGTGTACCATACAAATAATATATTTGATCTATTAGCTTAGCGCGTGAATAATTAAAGCAATACAATTGTTATTGTTCAATATTTTTTTCTCAAAAGTTTCATCTGAAAAAAATTATGGTATATAAAATACGAAAAAAATTTTAAATCTTTCACATATGAATAGTAAATGTAAAATGTGTGGATCGATAATGTGTATTACTATGCAATTCTTTCCTAAATTTGAAGTTCCACGCCGTACAATTTGTAAGAAAATCGACTAGGAATATAGAAAAATATAAACATATTCCCTACTATATCTCTCCTAAATATAAAAATATGGCGCATATTTCAAATTTATAACATCCAGAAATCATTATAGTTTCCCACAATTTTTTCATGGACTTCTAAAAATCCATATTTTTCATATCTTTAGAATGAGTTGTTTCGGAAAAAAAGGTGATCACCATTTTTTATTCATATTCATATTTCGACATAAAATAACGTCTGAAAATATATCAAAAACCGGCCAAGTGCGCATTGGTCTAGGTGTCCGTAGCACCAAAACAGTATTATATATATATATATATATATATATATATATATATGTATATGTATATATATATATATATATACATACATAAAAGTTTGTACTTCTCAAGTACACTGAAAAAGTTATTGGTGCGATCGATGCGGAAATTATCCCATATCTCAAGAACTACAAAACATTTTTTATTTAAATCTATTTTCGTTGAAAGGTAATTTTAAATTATATTACAATAATTTTTTTCAGAATTATGCACAAGTTAGTTGAAAAGTTATAGGGCAGACACACGTCGTGAGACTGCATAAACGCATATCTCTCTCACTATTGACTTAAATAAAAAAGTTATTTTGGAACCGCTATATAATTTTTAATACCTATCTAAGGATATCCCACACGCCACATGTGCACAGGATATTTTTTCACGTTTCAGTTACATATATGGCGTGAAACCCTTAATATATTTTTTCTCATAATTCCGTTATTTCGCTGCATAGCAATTCATAAAAGAAACCTGCCATTCAAATGTCATCTATGTAGTGTCAATAGCCTTCGAGTAAAATGACTGTAACACACGCATATTAGACACAGACAGACAGACAGACGAACGGACAGATGGACGAATCGAAAGACAAGGCGGAATTATGAGGGTTCCGTTTTTGCCATTTGGCTATGAAGCCATAAAAATAACATAGGAAATATGTTCGAAACCCTTATTGTAAGTAGCCTTTCTAACAATATAACACTACATACACTATATGTGTGTGTTTTGAGATTGTGTGTGTTTGGGTGCATGTGTGAGCGTGTGGGCGTGTGTGCGTGCGTGTGTGCATGCGTGCGAACGACTACATTGAAAAGGCGGCAAGTAAACAAGAATAAGTAAACAATTTGACTTTTTTGGTCTAAGAAAATAAAAGGAACTCGATGAAGTAACTAAGAATGATGAATAGGTAATTTATATGAATAGCTAATCTTTTTCTGTTCTTTTTTTAATTTGTAAATTTTAATTAAGCATTTTATCTCGACAACCTCAACTTCTACGATAAATATTTGAAGCTTTTAAATATTAGAGAGTGAAGAATCTTTAATATTATGCGGTGAATTTCAAAATTAATTGACTGCTATCACCCAACATCTGCCAGTAACTAATTTTACATGAAGTATCAAAATTCATTCATTGCCATTATTAGCGTGTAGTTAGAATTACTTTATGTATTTTATGACATCGATATTAGTAAAAAAAATATTATTGTCGAGAAGTCGCTAAGCTTCCAAGAAATCGGGATACGTAAGTTAATAAATGATTTCACGTTAGTTTATATCAGATAATTGAATTTTAAAAAACGATAAGAAATCATATAACATTTATATGTCTAACTTGCAATTTAAACTTGCAAGTTAGACATATAACATTTATATGTCTAACTTGCAATTTAGACTACGTTAATTTAAATGCAAATTTTTATTTCTTTTATATTAATTTCTGGCCACGAGATAGCATTTAGCTCAAAATTTATTAAAAATAATTGTTTATCTCAGGCAAACGATTTTTAAGCTTACTCTTTGTACAACATGAGAGCTGTTAGTTATTTAATTCACTTGCACAGGCCTAGGATAATAATATAGATACGCCTTTGTAGGCGATTTAAATTTTTTATTGGAATGCGACATATTGGTACATATTAAAGTCAATTCTGGCGCTCACTGATTGAAACACTATATATATATATATATATATATATATATATATATATGTATATATATATATATATATATATATATATATGTATATATATATATATATATATATATATGTATATATATATATATATATATACATATATATAAAAGTGGAACAAAATACTCAATTAACATCCTTAATTGGCACAAAATTCAACCAAATAAGAGAATGAAATGAAAAATAGCAAAACACATATCTCACGCAACACCACACGCACGCTCCAAAATCGAAAATATATATGCGTGTAGCAACGTAACATTATAAACTATCTAAAAACTAACAATGCATAAACTACCATAAGCTGCAACCAAACAACACCATATTTTAACCGTATTTTTAATATTATTTTAATTCTTATAAGTAGTTTCCTCCGTACAAATTATTGTAAACTATTACTGGGTTTCAGAGACTAGTTGATTCACTAATGTATCGTAAATGCATTATGGTCATTATTTTACTTTAACCTCTAATTCAAACACGTATAAGTATGTAAATTTATCCACCAAGAATTAAAATAATTTTTTTACTAATTTCAAAATCTACGTAATAATGACTGTACCTGAAAATCACGTTTGTAGAATGGACTCAGTGCTCAAATAGGAGATTTCGCAATGGAAAATACATTGGTTCTATCACGTTCGGTCTGTTAGATGAATTAGGATATCCACACATCATGACTTATTAGTCGACATGCCTAATATTTATTAAAGAAGAGAACATAAGTAATATAACAAGGAAAATATTGACTACTGTATTATTTTTTTTGGGAAAATTTGATGACGAAAAACAGTGCATAAGCAACAAATATTTTGCATTTAATTTGTTCAAAAATATATTTTCTGAATTTGTTATTTATTTTTCGATTACTGATTTTTCTTGAAAAAACTAAGTCAGTTATCATTAAAACTAGAATTTAATTTTTAGATAAAGGTACATAACAGAACATATTTTAGTGGAGGCTTACTGGTAGATAATTTTTTGTTACATTGGTAGAATCTTATTGACATTTTTATCGCCTACTGAGGAAATCTAATCAACTAAGAAAATATAACCAACTAAGGAAATCTAAAACATTAATTGATTTGTAATTATTTTCTGAGGGAACATCAAGTTAAAGGCAGATAATAAAACGGTTAGATGTTAACATTTATTTTATATAGATTTATAATATAACTAGTCACTTAGTTTTTACATATCTAAGCTTATTTAAATGAACTTATTTCTATACACTTTTAATTGATTCCTTGATTTCAACAGCCTAATATTAAAAAAATTATTTGTATACGTGTCGTCTCGATATGATATTAGCAGATTGAGCAATAAAGACATATTTAGTTGCCTTTTGATCTAAAATTGCTTTAAAGGAAAATTACTTAAAAAATAACAATAATAATTTTTTTTTGTTTTATATAAAATATAGTCAGAATAAAAGGTTAAGACAAATAACAATTTAAATCTCAGCATTAATAGGAGAAATAAGAACTTCTATTCTTTGCGAATAAGGATAAAATGTGACTATCCGTTTTTTTTTATTTTGATACATTATTCGGTAACAATAAATAATTTTTTAATAAAATTCCAGGAGAAAACTCTTCAGCAGATTCTTCCAATTCTGAAAAATATATGAGCAATAACTTGCAAAATTTATTTAAATACACCTATACTCTTATTCAAAATAATTATGTATTTTTCATTATTTTATTTAACGAATGCGGTGGTTAACTTCCAAGGAAGGAACGAAACATTTCCCTTACTGAAGCAAAAAATTAAAAGAGAGGAAGAAAATTTATAGAAGATATTAAACGTGAAAATTGCCTTGGAAAAATAACGCCCATCCATCGACGACGCGACAAGTGGCAAAAGATGGAGGCATTGAAAGCAGGCAAATTCGGAATAAGTTATTGGCTGGAAAGCGTCCGGCGTATAAGACGTACATAATTAACATAAATTTTCAATAGAAATTTCGACATGGAATTCGCCTATCATTTATCGCCGTAGTATCCATTTGAAAATAAATTAACGACATGGAAATATTGCAGTGTTAAACGCTCACGTTTTTTCTCTAAGTTAAATGCTTATTAGCTTTATAAATTAATCAGGCAGAAAAACAAATTGCAGAAGAGAAAAAATATTTTCATATTATTGTAGCTTAGAAAACTAAGACCTAGTTTTTTGCAAAGGAATAATTTAATTCTGACTTTCGTAAAATTCATTGAATACAGAAAATTTACGTTTAAAAAAAATTGCATTAAATAATATCCATAAAACAAATGAACGAATAATGAATAGACAGAGAATACGACTTCGTTAATAGAATTGATATTTTTTTACGAAATTCATAAGAAATTAATCAAATTTAACTTGTCATTTTAAAATATGTTTATATTTAATTGATCATTCTAAAACTTCAGGAAATAATTATCTTCTATTCTTTTCTTAAGAAAGGAATAGTGTATTTAAAATTTAAAAAAATAACTAACTAGATAAACTTGTATAACCAGATCATGCCAATAGAAATGAAAATATTTTTACCAGAAGCGACGTCAATCCTAATTTCGATCCTAACAACCTTCTTTGAACAAATATTCGCTTTCAGTAAGGAGAGGCATGGTACGTTTTCTCATTTGTTACTTATAATTAGTGTAAATATAGTTTTAAAAGTAGTCCCGTAGTGATAACAAATAAACAAAATTAGCGAATTAGTCACCCCTCCACTCGAAAATTATAATTATGTAGTCTCAAATTCAAGGGGGAAAGTTGACCCTACTTTTCCTTTCAAGTGTTAGAGATTATTGAAAAATCCTAAAGGAAAATTAGAGGTAAAGTGTAAGTAAGAAATTAATGTGCTAAGGATGTTAATATAAATTAAGGGTGTTAATATAACAATTACAATATTTCACAAAATATAAAATATGTGCCTGGAAATACGAAAATAGGATTTATTGCCGATGTGTAATCGCTATTAAATTTGTATCAAAATAAGAATAACCGTTTATAAAAATATTTAATATATGTAGCACCCAAAACTAAGGACATTAATTTAAATGGTACTTTTCTCTTTCTACTTTATCTCATACATTGTTGTTTTTTCTTTGGCATTTCCTCTTTTCGCCATCTCATTTTCCGCGTTTGTGTTTATTAGTCATAAATTCATAATTTCGTATTGTATTCATCAATTTCTTCTGGTTTGTTTGTAATAATTTGAATTGAATGAATTTGAATCTCAACAGCCGGCCTAGTATATTTTATTTCTTTTTCAACACTTTTTTTTCTATGTTACTTGCATGAAATTTACGTGATGAATGTAATAATCTTGAAAGTATATATATATATATATATATATATATATATATGTGTGTGTGTGTGTGTGTGTCTGTGTTTGTGTGTGTGTGTGTGTATTTTTCATTACTTTACTAATTCAACTCAATACAAGGTATATTTTCCGCTTTAAAAGTCCTTGTTATATTCAAGAAATGATCCGAACTTTTCCGAATGCTGAAAATGCATACCCTAGTTAAGAAAACAAACACTAAAATATCCATAGTAAATATTAAAAATGTAAATAAAACTAAATGTCTCTTGCTCTATCATAATTGACTTGGATAAAGTACCTAGTTATTATACACGAGGTTATAGTTTTGTTCCCCATCAACTAATGCACATTGCATGAGTGAGTGCACATTGCACGTGAGCATGTGTGAGCATGAATTAAAAAAAGACAGAAAGGTATTTGAGCGAGTTAAATTTAAATGAAAAACTTTTCATTGATTGTTATACTTGATACGTTATAATCGATTAACAAATATTTCTTAATATTTAATAAATTCCACGAGTGATAAATATAGTTATTTACGATCACGTACTAAAAAGTGAAAT
This sequence comes from Druceiella hillmani, assembly GCA_039881145.1. Classification (NCBI taxonomy): domain Eukaryota; kingdom Metazoa; phylum Arthropoda; class Insecta; order Lepidoptera; family Hepialidae; genus Druceiella; species Druceiella hillmani. The sequence continues at coordinate 5,566,808 of JAYKKI010000093.1, forward strand.
TATGAAAAATGTGTAATAATAAATTTACTATTGAATGAATTGTGTTGTACGTTAATACAGTGGCAGTGTGTTCTACGTTAATACGTCTATGTAAGGGGTCATATTTTTTAAATATATATTTTTGATAATATTTTTTTATTCTAACACCTTACTACATTCACTGTCACTACTTTAAACTAATGTTTTATTTACAATCGATAGATTTTGACGACATCTGACGATTAAAACTTAAACGAACATCGTAGTTTTTCTGAATCAAAAGTTGTACTAATTGCAAATCTCGATACGCAGCAAAATAACTTCAAAATGGCGCTCCCCCCTCCACCGTGCGCAATGCGTCACTGTTTTCGCGTATCGTAATGAATTTTTTGATCCTTTAGCTATCCAGTGGTATAATTTAATTTTTGATGTAGAGGATAGATTCGAAACTGCAACGCCAAACTTTATCCCCCGATTTTAGATTTTTTGGATTGCCCCAGTATGGTAGCAAATTTAAAGATGTATTCACGTCCAAACAATAAATACAGTTTTAACTTAAAAATAAATACTGTTTTGAACTATTATGTCGCAATAGTAATTTAAAATAAATAATAGCAGATCTAGTTTGATGCAGATTGGTGTGACGTACACATATAAATGGCATAAACACCACTCGGACAAATTAGTTCTACCAAAAATATATCTTAATAATCTAAAATAATAGCTGTTTCTAAGTTTGAATATATCAAACTTAGAAACAGCGACTAGAAAAGTCAGCGTTTCAATTAATATGTATCAAGCCGTCATATCATCGGTTTGTTATCGGAATGAAAATGACACTATGTACGCAAATAAATTAACTTCCACTGACCTGAAGATTTATGCACGAGGTTGATCTCTGCACTCCCACGAACTCCTTACAGATGAGACCATGGTCCTAACTTCCATGGTCCTAATTTCCAAACAGGATGGCATTTGCGTCGATCAGAGTAAATATGGCAGTTGTATTCCAACTCCAAAATTAAATATTCCTCAACACGAGCAAGTGTTTGACTCGCAGGTTATATCTAATACAGCAAATTCTGATTAAATTAATATTTCGATACTTGCATTTAAATTAAGCTAGACGAGTTTGAATTAATTGCACCTTTAATAACTTCTTGATACATTAAAATTTACAAATTCTTCGTAAATGTAGTTACATAGATATATAATTCACCAGCAAAGCTTATTTAATTATAAACTACGGTTACCAAATACAAATCAGATCCAACTTTAATTTAGTCGAATTACTTTTTTCATCACGACTTGTTTTAGCAGACACTCAAAGAAGAAGGAATACAAAAAACTAGTCTAGAAACTTGCTACTCTTGCAAAAGTATCCGAAACGAAAAAAAATGTAGAATTTAAAAAATAAAAATCAGAAAAATTTCTAAAGAAAAAATCGAACATTCTAGACAAATTTGAATTCATTAGAATTCATTATTGATCATATAATTTTACTTTTCACATTCAGAATAATACTTTATGGCTTGCTACACATTTTGAAATAAAGGTTGCCAGTGCCATCGGCGCCCCGTTGAGAAACGTAAAAAATTTTTAAATGATTTATGCTAATGTCAATGTAATAAATGTATTTTTGCAAGCACAAACCAATTATAATTCCTGGCCCTAATTAAATCATTTTAAGGAAAATTATAATATTAATTATTTTTCGAATTTATATTTATCAAAAATTATAACTTATTTATTTTCCAAACACCGATGTTATAATCTTAGGAAAAGATAATATAATCTGCGATTAAGATTTTTTTGACTTTTTTGACCTTCGTAGTTACCAATATTAAAGTCTACCTAATTAAGGTCATGATTTGAATGTAATTTATTTGTCTCGTCTTACAGGATTATAGGTAATTTACAGGTAATTTATTTAATTACTGGGCGCTTCAAATTGACCCAGATTTCTCGTCGCGGTCGCGAATCTTTCTTTTACATGGATATGATAAAATCAACCTTGCACTTTATTAGGTTCAGCTACGGTATATTATATTATTCTGCCGTCATTCGGAGTAAATACAAATATTGATGTATTTGGTGAGCTTCTTAAAATTATAAAATATATTTGTTATTATTTGGATATGTTCCCGTCCCATTGAAAAATTCCACGAGTGCCAATAGAGTCAAACTCTTTGTAATTGAGTAATTTAAACAATATTTGTTCAATATTATTAAACTATATAATCTATGTGATATGCTCCTATTGAATAATAGAATTCATGAAATAACCCCTTTGCCAGTAAAATGTAATTGTCAAAAATGTCTACCTTGAAAAACACATGCAAACTGAAAAATTTCCTTTTTACATGAAACATATTCGTATTATCAATCACGTCCAAATGAAAGAACTAAAAGAAATATTCTGTAAATATTTGATTTATCCTTGAATTTGTTTAGTTAATTTTACCTACGCAGAAAATTTATATTTCTGGGATATTGGTTCAAAATTTTAACTTCAAACATTAAATATTTATACATGTATAATTTAGTGAGAATACATGAATGAAAGTAAAATGAAATTATTTCCTAGGAAGAAAATATAATGATTAAGGGCATAAATTGGTTTTGAATCAATATATTAGCAACGTTTTGATCGTTTAAAAATTAATAATTATATTGATATGAACGCTAAGAAGAATAAACAAACATGTCGGTTGCTATACATATATTATCCATACTTTTACTGATAACCAATATCGTTATTACAGCAAGTTAGCCAGGGTCGATTGAATCGAGTTATGGTCCTCCTGGGACAGATCGACATCGGGCAGACTCGTTATCGAATTGATAACTCGATTAAAGCAACCGATATACCGTCACGTTACCCGTAAATGGGACGATTTTGTGCTGTTAAGGTTCAAGGTCAAATATCATGCGAATTTTACGTGGGTAGAATTACTGCGTGGGCTGAAATCTAGACGCAAGAGTAGGGAGGAATACAAGCCGAGAGATCGGGCGGCTTTGAATTATTGTATGAAATTTAGAGGAAATCGAAAATTTATTTAAGATAAAAAGAATATATACACTAAAATTATTTTTTTTTGTTCATCGAAATATATTTACATATGTATAAATTAATTGATGCGGGCAAAATAAATTTTCCTCAAAAATAATAATCATTTAATAATTAACTTCCGTTCAGTTAAAAGAGCTAGAATATTTACCCGAGAGCAAATTTTTCGCGGGGTATTTTCTTTGGCTTTTCGTTATGTTGCGTAATACTTCCTGCATTTAAAGCCTAACTCTTACACACAGACTTTTGGACAATTTGTGAGAAATAACTTTAATTTTTTCGCGTTTGGTCTCGTTTGTTATGACATAAATTAAATATGCCATATTTTGTATTTTTGTGTTATTATCCTATATATGATGCAAGAATTATCACAAAAATATATTATTACTTTTTTTAAATTTCAACGATGAGACTGATATTGTACCTTGTCATTTTATTACATTTATATAGGATTTATATTTATATACCAATAGAAGTATTAAAGTTTTTTAATTACAAATTCTTTGCTCTTTCCCGATCACTCTCTTTTTGCGGATTTGCCAAAAATGTGGATGAATACTACTTGTGTGATATGAGATTTGCTGCAGTTGTGTTAGTTTTGCTTATTTATATGTAAAGATAAATATTATTCAATCATGGAGTTTTGTAAAAAAATTAAAACCAGTTTCAAGGATCGTTAACACGGTTTCATTACAAGATTTATTATTTTTCAAACGTTTTTCTACTACTTTGATATATGCAGAAAATTTTAACCATATTAAGATATATATTACATTTGTTAAATTCATCGAGATTGGTAGTTTCATATTTTGACTTTTATATTTTATTCCTTTTCAATGTCCGTCTATTTCTTTGGATCTGAAAAACATTTCACCTCTCTTTTAAAATCGCATAAAACAAATTTACATTTCTATTTCTTGCATGAGCTGAGTTATGAAATAAAAGCCTTTTGTCTTCAATATAATGATAAATGACCCTCCTATAATACTCAGAATTTTTAAATATCTATTACCTTCTGACGATTTGAAGTTGTTTCTGAATATGTGATAGAGGAGTTAATTCGAGTCTCTTTATAAAAATATGGATTTTAAAGTGAAGTGTAGTTGCAATTACGAGGCTCATGCTGTGAAAACAAATAGATCCCCTATTTTGTTAACAAGCGATATCCCCTTGTAAACAAAAACGATTATCCATTAATTTATACCTGTTTTTACTCAGCGCCATATGCTGCATAAAATATAATTTCGTTACGTAGCTAATCCAATAGAATAGATGCTTTTGTTTTGTTTCAAAATATTATACCCCACCAAAGTTAAAGATATCGCTTCATGTTAATGGAATTTCCAAATTACCTTTATTTTTTGAGCATCAAAACTCAATGGCTAACTGGATAGAAGATCGAAAACTGCTCTTTGAAGAAAATTTGACGAATTGCTGAAGAACGCGGCAGCTTTAATAGTTAACAACTTAATATTATCATACGAACATTTCACATATTGCTTAATGATGCGAAATAAATATGATAACTCTTCTTGTTTCAGGAAATAGATGTAAATAAAATATTCAATAAAAACGATGATTCATGTCAATTTTCTCCTACTAATGCTTTGTAAATTACAGAATTTAAAAGATTAGTAAGAATTTTACATAAATTTAACATAAAATTCGATGAGATAATAATTTTATTATAATTTATTTACGTTATTATAATTTTAGTTTCAAATTGTATGTCATGTATAAATCCTTAATAATCATCAATTAGCTTACATTTATATAGTTGACTACTTATCCTGATAAAAAGCAGCAGTTAAGAAAATAAAATATTTTATTTAGACTGCATTGAATGAGGATTATACATCATGAGGATTTATTTATTCTAATAACGAATATTATTATTTTGTGAAACAAATACACGCATTTGTGTGTCATAAATAAAATGTATAATTGTTATTAAAATTGGTTCAATATTTATATTTCATTATAATAACTATACTTTAATTCAACTTTAATTTGTTTAATAACTGAAAGACGTATTTCATATCTAATTCAAAATATGAATTTAAATATACAGTGTGCAAAGTTAGTAATAAATATAATACAAAGTTTTGCTTCAAAAGAATCAGCACTGTAATTAACATATCTCTCTTACTTTCGGAAGCTTACCTCTATTGTGAACTTGAATGCTTTTACGGGCATAAACTTTAAAGAGGATCGATGAGCGGCGAACACAATCGTTTCCTCATGGTGCTCAACGATTAATGTATGAAGCGAAAGGCTTGCTTTAATTGGGAATAAAAACTAGATTTTTAAAATAACATAGGATTATATAAGATATGTATTTTATTTTACGTCAGTTAGTCTTTTTTATTAAAATATAGTGCACTTCAATCTTATAATATAAATTACATGTCAACTTGACATCTTGAAAAACTTGTATGTGCACATTAATTTTTCCCGCACAGCAAAAGTAGTTTTCCTTAGGAATAAATTTAATTACAAAAAAAGGACAGAACGGTGGGAGAAAAAATATTTATTGAGTTATTATTATGTAAAAAAACCCATTTAAAACCAAAACTTTACAACTCATTTCAGGTTGCATTTCCATTCACATAGCGCCACGTGCAGTAGTAGCAATTATCAGATTGAATTAATTATATTGCTCCAAGAAAATAAACCTTATGTGTATATATATATATATATATATATATATATATGTATATATATATGTGTATATATATATATGTATACATATATATATATATATATATTTATATTTATTTATTTTTTTAACCGAATTTATATAAAAACAACAATAAATGAAACTTGAAAAATTTCGGTAATAAATAAATAAACGTGATGGAAATAATAAGTGCAAAATTCAAACTTTTATACCAAAAAATAAAGTTATCTGCTCAAAACATTATAGTAAAATATTACAATTATATAGCGTCTCTAAAATAACAGTATAAACATTTGAGAGAAATAGGACTTTTTTGTTAAAACAGTAATAAGTATTGATAGCTAATTTAATAATTTAACTAGAAACCTTTTTTGGTTTTGATTCTAACTGAAAATTAAAATATTAAAAAATTACGACTTAACCGGTCATGAATCAGCTTTCTTACGTTTAGTATATATGTATGACGTAATACTTACTGGTGCAGCTCAGCACTTAATTTTAATAAATATGAGAACAAGAAATTACAATCTCTGTTTATCATTGTTTTTAAACTTTGTAAACTCCCGACCTTCTCAATTTGCAGATTAATACAAATTAGTTACAGTGTCTATCACCGTGCGATTATTACTAGCTATTCTACCAAGAGCTTGCTTAACTCTTTTTTTACATGACCTTATAGAATTAGTGGCAAGTATTTGCATAATACATAAAAAGAGTGTAGTCTGAATAGATATACCGTACGGATGCGAATAATTATGGAACACTACAATAATAACGTTTCAATATACAAGAAAATCAATTATTTATTTTAACTTTTTCTTGAGTTTTTTAATGCGTAACATGAGGTACTATGTGACTAAGCAGTTACAAAGAAGTATATGGATGCTATCTATAGAGTATCTTATGCGGATTAAAATAATTTTTTCCAAACTCTTCATAATAATTAGACAGACTATCCCAATAAAAGCTTTATTTCCATTTCGTTAACGAAAAGGCAATATACAAAACCGAAAGGAATATTTAATATTCTTTAAATATTACATGACAATCGTCTAAAAAAAATGTTATCTGAATTATATGGGACAAAATATTTTATTTCACTTACTAATTCAGATTTGAAATAGATATCGGTTTTCAGATAAGAAAATAATAATGCCCGTTTTCAGACGATCACGAAATAAGAGAGGAGAGTGTAAATTCAATATTGGTGGAGAAAGTTGGGTTAAGAAAAACAATGTGGTAGCTACGCTTAAGTTAGAAAAAGCCTTGTTAAGTAAGGTACGGGTGATTTTACTCACGGAATATTTGATAAATGCCAGACACATTGCCCGTTACTGATGGACATAAGTTTTCAGCAGATATTTCAAAGTATGTGTTTACTTATTTAAAATTTTATACGTCAAAATATTGGCATATATCAAAATAATTTCGGAATGTTAAAAATAATTATTAGTGAGAAAAAATGTTAACGGAACAAGTTAGCTAAATTCAGTGAAATAAAAAAGGTAATATAATAACTGTTCATGCAAAAAACACGTCTAAGACTCCTTTAGAAGAGAAAGAAGGTTTTAGAATATAATAGGGGATTGATTGATATATTGTATACCAAAAAATGCTGTGCTCTCCATCGTTGCTTAATCATAGATACCCGTAATTATCTGTAGCATATACTTGTCATAATGAATTTATTTGTTGTATTCTAACTATGATATTTTAAATGATAGAGTTTTGTTCATTTACTTATTTGTTCTACATTCACGTCTCAACTAGTTAACCAATCGCCATGAAATTCTAAGTAATCATAAACTTAACATACTACAAATAGATCAACAAAGGTTATGAGCGATGAAATATTAATTTTGAAATTACTAAGATTGAATAAGAAATGACAATACATGTACCATTAAAACAGTCTTGACAGACAATAATCTCCCATAGCCTCCCGCTTTTTTAGCATCCCGCCATAATTTAGTATTTTAGGTAGTTTGAAATACAGTTTTTGAAAAATTGGTTAGAATAAGCAATTCTGTCTTTTTTTACTGTTGATTTGTGACGTGACATTCAGGATTAACCCAAATAAAGAGATGATGTAAGTGTGAACACCGTTTACATACTCATTTCTTTCATCTCTTATTTTCCACTAATCTATTGTTTAACTACACTGTCAAATAAACATATCATAATATATAGGTTCGATTTTATATTTTACTGCCTGTTTTTAAGTTTTTCCAATAAAATTATGATATATTGTGTCTATGAAGATATAATTTTATATATATGAATTGACACAATTTTATCAACAAGTAATACCCATACGTTAACAAAATATTCAAGTCAAAGATGATCTAAAATCCAAATTAAAAGAAGAGAATTACATTTAGATGCATTAAATATTTCAAATTATAAATGATCGTAACCATTTTATACTATAATATATTGAATAACAGTTTTTAAACTGTTTTATACTGCTTAACAGTGTTTACAATTTTGTACAGGCTACATTGAAAAGGTCACAAGCAATTTCTACGTTTTTATGAACTATGTTTCTTTCTTATTTCGTTGTAATAAAAAATAATCTTTATATTTAAACAATATATAGTAACAAAATATATATGAAATATATAAATTTACTATACTCTTCAATTCATGAAAAATAAAATAATTTCAGTTAAAAAAATCCGAAGTCAAAATAATAAAAACTAATTAGGACTCGTTTATAACTTACTTGTTATTTCTATATTCTGCCTATAACCAATTAAAATTTTTGCTCTTTTCTTTAAATTGTATATGTTTATATTGTAACAAAAGAGACATATCCATGTTCAATATCTTTGTAATGAGAAGACGAAAAAAACAATCAAATATATTTTAAAAAAACATTGAAAAATGCTTAGGTAACAGGTACTGACAACAAAAATGTGGGTTCTTATTATTTAGTTTTGAAAAATAACTTTCCAGTATAGTATGTCAGTAACATGCTACAATATTTTTTCACATTCATTTCTCTGCTACTCGATAAATACAGACATACGGATTTTCTATAATTGAAAATGAACCTATTAATTTCGAATGTTTCATACAAGTTTAAATATACAATTAAATTGAAGGATTAAAGGAAACATAGTATTTTGTTAAATAATTCGCAAATAAATATTGCATTTTTACTATATAAATATATCGAATGGTATGTATTTCATGAGGTATAGTGAATATACAGAAATACTTTAATTAATCAACTTTTTAATATTTTATATGTATTTTGTTCGTATATTTTGTTTAAATATAAAGATTTTGTTTCAATATAACGGAATATAAAAGAGTAAATCAAAATTACAAGCTCTCTAGTGAAAAGTTTAAGATAGATCTGGTAATAAAATGGGCCTTAAAATTCTCGTAACAAAATCCACCAAATTGTCATTTATCGTTGAAAAAATGCACTAAATTCTGCTTATAAAACTCACTCCACATCCCTATAAAAAAAATGTTATTTAACTCGCCTTTACTTATTTCGGAGTCTCCTTGAAATATAACTTTACGTCATTTAAAACACCATTTCTTGTTTTAGGATAAGATATTACACATTTTTTTGAAATTCACTGTTAAAGATCATTGCCGGGTTTCGAGGGTGAAAATGACTTTAATCCGTATTCCTTCGATTTTTGTAAATAAAATTATGGATATGAATATCCACGTACTAGATATGTAAATAAATTGTTTATATTAAGGTGAGGGGGTCACCTTCGGTAAATATTATTATGGAAACTGTCCAAGATGCCGCGAATATTGAAAAGCTTATCATGCTTTCTAACAAAGTATTCATTCATAATTAAATGAAGTAGAAATAATACTATATTAGGTAGTTTCATTTAAATGTCAATAATGAATTTCTACAAAATTAACGTCAAACATATTAAAAATATTCATTAGCATTCTTGAAGATGGTGACGCGAATATCTAATATTTACACATTAAAAATAAATATTTCGTTTCCAATATTTGTTAACTAAGTCATATATTGTTAAATATTTTAATATTTAAGTTCTTTTATTTCAATAGAATAAATTGAACCTTGGTAAGGTTGTTCATATGCCTGTCGATCCGTCCTTCACTGAATATTTTCTGAAAAATCTCTTGACATAGAAACTTTAAATTTGGCACAGTAATAACTAGCGCATACCTTCATAGCTAAAAATGAAAAATATTCATTTGGAAATTTTATAGAGGGTAAATTAAGTACTCGAATAATTTTTTAATGGTAAATATAGCGTTATTAGTTATTTAAAAAATGTACAAAATAAATGATAAGCGCCCTTATTTCCAAAATTACTCAATCTAAAGCCTGAAAAAATATGGATTTTTCGAAGCTTACTCAAATGTTGCAGGAAATCTATGTCGATAATTCTGATGTCATAATATTTTGATAAATATAAAAGGTAATAAATTTACATTTTTATATTCTCAAAGAGGATTTTCTTCGAAACCGATGGATGTAGAAACTTGAAAGTTGGTATAGTAATATATCTTATTTTAAATATATTTCACACCACTAATTTTTTATTATATTCGTATACAAAATAAAAAGGAGATAAATAAAGTATCATGATTATTCTACTAAATATAAGAAGAATAATAGGAAATAATATCTTCAAAATCCTTTTTATTTTTATATCATCGCAGTATACATTCAAGCAGAGTGTTTCCTTTATATATGACAAATATTTAAACCTAGAAGTATTGATATATAATACTGTAAAAAGTCATGAAAATCCACTTTTAAACATTTTTGGAGCAGACAGCTGAATAAAATATTTTGGTTTCATGCAAAGGAAAATATTTAAAAACGAGTTAAAATATCAGTGGACCAACCTTTCCGGAAAAAAATTTCTGCCGGCGTAAATTCTTTATAATTTCTATTGTCGTCAGATATTTTTGACCGTGCTTGTTAATATTTCATAGTGAAATTGAAAGATCAAAAAATTTATTGTATATTTTGAAAATTAATATTTGATTATAAATTGCAATTGGTATTGAAGATTCATACAGATAATTCCGAAACTAATAACGCACTGGAAGCATTGCTGTTGCGGAAGCTCTCATTATCATGCCTCCTATTGGTTTCAGCAGATATGATGATTAGGTAATCAAACAAATATGTTATGAATAATAATTGCGCATCCAAACCACCTACAATTTCTATCAAACAATAGATTGAAGCGAACCACGGGGCGAATTAAATTATTACCGGACACGCAGACAAATTAATCGAAAAAATACTGCAAGGTTCCACCGGTAAAAAAATGGAGTGTAAAACAGTCGATGTCCATTGGGGGTTCCCCAATGGACATCGACTGTTTCCATGATTGCAGGCAGCAGTTTTTTAATGAGGTCCCCCTCATACCAACAATTGATAATACCAACCAATAGCGATGATTAACTAACCAGTGAATGTAACTGTTGAACATTTCGGAAACCGTATGTCTGCATGCATTGATTGAGATTAGCAATTAAACTATAGTATATTAATTTCTCCTCCCTCCCCCCAAGGGAGAAATATATTGGTGAGAAGAGAAAGAGAGGCCAAGAGAGCCCGTTAAATTCAAAAAAGCTCTGTTAATTCAACCAGTCAATAAAAATAAATATTTCATTTCAAATCATTCAGTCTGTCTGCAAAAACTCTATCAATAAATATTTTATTTTCTCTTATTTTACATATTCAATTTATTCATTTCGTTTTATCAGGAGTTTGTTGTTTTAATTTGAATGTTTCTTGAATTGCCATTAATTAATCTTAAGTGTTCAAGTACAAAATACACTGTGATAAAGTCAATATCATTAAGTTTGACATATGAATTTTGTCAATGGGTACCTATGTCTTACACAACTATTGTAATCAAATAAATATACGTATTTAATTTCAACTTTAACTTTAGTAGAAGTTGAAATTGAATTCATTGGCGTCGCCGTGGCGTGTTGGGTTGAGTATAAGTGGTAATAATTGTCGTCGCCGTTGTGTGTTGAGTTTATCAAAAGGCATACATCCTAAGACAGTGCGGAGTATCGTGAGGAACCCGGTTTCGATACCCGGGCGTTCGTCGTGCGGGGCTGGACTGGTTTTATTTTTGGCTTTCAAGAGATTGCTCTCATAGCATTAAGGCCGCCACGTGTATCAATTAGATACATTAAAGTAGATAAATAAATATATAAATAGCAAGGTTATAAGAAAATTATATTAATTTCACCTCTGTAATTATATTTAACCAAATTCCCATAGCAATACGTAAGTGACGCGTCATTGGAAGGGCCAATCTTAAAATAACTCTTCGGAGCACTTTCACATGAAAGCCATCATGGACGTACAACAATCTAGTAAGGGTGGAATGATTCTATCTTTATCTTTTTGCAATTTTCTTAACAGGTTTTTCAGCTACATAGTATTCAATTTAAATTAAGTCAACGTGGTGGATGGATGCCGTTCGCGTGTTGTAAAATGTGTTAACTTTGAAAAGTGCCATGTTTAATTAGAGATAAGTTTCGTTTAAAAAATATCGGTGTGTAAAATATACCATTATTTAAGATAATTCCTTCTTTGCTATAAATTGTGACGCCTGTATATTTAGCGGTGTTTACTTGAACGTTTACTGGAATCAAAACAAAACGCGGTTATTATTCCTAAATTTCTAAGGTAACGAAATTTAAAATTCGTTATGACATTAAATCGATAAATACCAAAAGAAGCCGCTACGGCCAAAGTACGTCAACGAAAACGTATACCGATTACGGGAGATTACTTGCAAAATATCATCGTGACTACGTAAATGATGGTAAACTTCTTAACAAAGAGTTTGGAAATTATTTTGGCTTAAAACTCTATATTTAATAATGAATTCAATATAGCGTTTTATGCACTAAAAAGGATTTATGTGAGGTCCTTGTGGCTTTCAATAATGCTCCAAGTAACGAAAAAGAAAACTTGTTTCCCAGATATGAACACATAATTTTGAGAAAAAACTTTCAGGAGAAGAGAAAAATATGGATAAAAACGGAAATAATAAGTGTGTTTGTTGCAGTTTATAATTTAGAAGATGTCTTGTCTTATCCCCAATGTGACGTGTTTCTTTTTTATTATTTATTAAAGTTAAACGTTGGAAATTTTACTTTTTAAAACTTAAAAACTAAAGACTTTACCAACAATGTTTACTTCAAAAAAAAAAGTAAACAAGGCCAACAATAATTTGCTTGGCACCAAGGCGATGGTAATCGAAATGTAAACGATATAGCATCATGTCCTTGGATATGCTTAGAAAAATTTCATATGATGCATCAGAGCCATTCATTATTTTATTTAACAGCGAGGATTACTGCGGTAAGCAAAAACAAGTTCATATTGTATATTTAAGTAAATTATTACGTAGTTAGATTGTAAAATATTTGCTTAGAGTTTTATTCTTGGTTTTATATTAAGTATAATTACTGTTTTTTTTATATAATATTGTGTCAAAGGAAAACATAAAGTTATGTTTAACGTAATAAATAAAAAGTTTGCCTTTTATGCAAAAGAAAATTAAGAAAGTTAAACTTCATGTACTAATCCCTCCAATACAGCGCACAGATATCATTCACAAATTTATACGCGAGATATATGGATTCTTTTTCCTACGATATTGCAATGGAATTCGAATTAAAGCATTTGGAGAAAATATACACCGCAAGGTCTAGACAATTCTCAAAAAAGCTGGATGCATCGGCTAGTGAGTCTCGAAACCCACTGTCCACACACTAAGTGCTCAGTTTGCGAGCTTCTGTAGTAAGATCTTTAAAATATAGGGCTCATTGGTGACGAAAACAGCATAAAACTACGAGATGTATACTTGTGAGGTTCGTTTGCGCAGATGACCGTTATAAAGTTTGGTCTCTTAGAAAACGATTAAGGAAAGTATTTAAGGACGAACAGAACAGGTTTTAAATAAAGTATTACAAGTCTTCAATAATTAGGGAAGGTCAATAATACATTATTGACTTTCCCAAATCACCAACAGCAACGAACGTCGCAAACGGTCACGTAATCTGAAGTAGAATAAAAGTAAAATTTTATTTTTCATTGTTGCAAAATTACAATTCCAGATCTATGCAATATCTTAATTTGATTTAATATTTTATATTCACAACTTTATTTTACTTTTAAGTTTTTTGTATTTATTCTCACATACCACTCAGATAATATACTTACGTATATAATTAGGTATAATGGCACTCCGCGTACTATTATATTGTTTACACATTATGTGCATAAGCGCAGAGTCTACTACCGCGTGCTTTGTAATTTATGGCCTGCGGGCATAGATCACAAACATTTTATGTATGCTATGTATATAAATTTTTTTTTGTCTTTTTTATTAAATATAATTGAAATTCTTAATATAAGTGTTGTGTTTACTTGTAACATTATGTTTACCGTGTTATTTTGTATATATAGGTTTTTAACCATGACTTTGGGACTTTTCTAGGAAGATTCTCAAAATTTCTAGAAGGTTTTATTGTAGTGTATAAATAGGACTAGGTTAGTAGGACATAGGTTATTAACTGGCGATGAGAAGTGGGTTATATACATTAACCATACACGCAAAAGTCAAAAATGGCTGTGTATCAGGAAAACTTTGTTAAGCCCGAATTGCTTTTTTTATTAAAATTTTTTATTCAAAATTGCGGACAGCAACTCGGGCTTAACAACTTATTAGCCAATAATTTATATATATATATATATATATATATATATATATATGTGTGTGTGTGTGTGTGTGTGTGTGTGTGTGTGTATGTGCGTGTATACCTTGTTTTGTTTGTAATATGTTTCCCTTTCCCATTTTTGTTACTGGTTAATATTAAATTAATACAACTTTAAAATATATTGATATATCATTCACATCTTCCTCGATTCTTTACTTGAAGATACATTTCTGATACCTTCCATAATCCTTCTACACATAATATACTTCAATCTGCCTTTTATCTCTTCACAATCAAATTTTCACTTATGCCACATCAATGCTCAGAGTATTCCGTGCCATTATTTAGATTTGATTAATTATTTGAAAACGTGAAGAGAGTAAGACCTGGTTCTGATTGTATGCACACCTCGTTTATGTGTTAATATCCAACGATCGTACTTGCAGACTTTTCGGTGGTGTTGTTATATATTTTCTGGCAAACCTACCTTTCAAACTTATTACAAAATCTTTTACTGGCTGTACGTGTCATATATAGTCCTACTGGTGTCATATATAGTCCTCCTGGAGTTTTGTATTTTGGTGATTTCAAAATTGTAATTAACCACTACCTACATTAGAGTAATCCTGCGTGATTTCAATACTTGCCAATACAAGCATAACCTGGAAGCGAAAAGTTTCGAAAAATTTTCAATATTCGTAATTTTACCATTCCCCATTCTTTGCTAAGTTTCATGTTGATAATTGTTATCCCTTCTCGATCTCATCCATATTTATTACAAATTTAATAACCCTAAAGCCTCTTCAAAGTGCATTTACCTCCGTGACTTAAATTTTTTCTAGAGGATGCATAATCAATTAACGGTTACACAATTGTGATCTATGTTGATGACAAGGTCACTGCTTTAGACAGTTTCGTCACTAAACTGCTCGATAAACATGCTCCCTTAAAACTTATCAAATTTGAGCGAAGAGCTACTCCTTGGTTAAATGACTCAATTAGAAAAATTATGGCCAAATATGAGCACACTAAAGCGAGGCATAAGATTCATTCCAGTCCAAATCGGTGGGAATATTTTAAAGTGCTTATAAATAAGTACTCACAAATACTAAAAACAAAATATCACTCCATAATGACGGGATTATTCTCCTAATAATACTTGGTTGTTTTTGGGTACTCTAGGCATTGGAAGATCTTTTAATAATTGGGAGATTTGAAGGATTAAATATAGATCAATTAAATTCACATTTTTCTAATAAACCAGTAGTACTCGACGCTGCTGTTAAGTCTGCAATTATTTGTCGTCTTCATCTGTATCTACTGAACTTTGATTTACGCTAATGGATACCTGTAAGTCCAAAGTTAAAGCTAATCGTGTTATGATAATATCCAAACCCATGGGAATTGCTGCCAAAGTATTAATGCTCTTAAATAAATTATAGATATGGTGGCTCTGGTCATCGCTGACATTTTTAATACATGGTGGAAAAATACCTAAATTTTCATTGTACGTAAAATTTTATAACCTACCCAACCTAAGGATTTTTGATGCATATCTCTGCTACCGCTTCTCTCCAAAGTCTTTAAATGTATTGTTTATGGTCAAGTCGTTGCTTTCTTCAATGCTCATTAGTGTATAAATTCACTGCCCTCTGGCTTTAAATCTAGTTACAACACCTCATCTGTCCTTATTTAAGTTACATGACATACGCTTGGCTGTGGATAATGCACAAGTCACAGACCTCGTGTTTTTTTTATTTCAGCAGTGCGTTCAACTTTTTTGACTTCGATGTTCTTCTAGCTCATTTAAAATATTTTAATATTTACAAACATTTACTTCAATGGATTAACTCATATCTCTATAGATGCAGGCAATCTGTTAAATTTTCAGATACGTATTCTAGATAGGCTGATCTTACAGCTGGTGTACCTCAAGGAGGAGTTCTTCTCCTCAAGGAGGAGTTCTATCCTCCTCAAAGAGGAGTCCTATCTCCTCTCAGTATTTATTGATCATGTTGTTAAGAATATGTGCAACATTTATCATCTCTATATTGATAACCTACAAATTTATGCATATTTGGACCTTCATACCTTTTCGAGATCTTCTTTCAACTGGTCAGTGGGCTAATGAAATGGGTCTTTTGGTTAATCCAAGTAAGTCTCAAGCTATGATCGTTGGTTGTCAAAAATGATTTCACAATAAACCTGCCTAGTTAACCTTACTTATTGCTAAATAGCACGGTAAAACCATATATATCAACTGTTAAAATCTAGGTCTGTTGATCGATCAAAATCTTATTTGGCGCCCTCAAGTAAACGACGTGAGTGCCATGACGAGCTCTGAATTTTACAGTAGAATACATACTTTGAAACGTCTTCGCAATTTTCTACCAACTGAAATGAAAATCTACCTTTGTTAAATACTTCTATTACCACTAATAGATTATGAAAAGTGATCTGGACCTTAATTAAGGAGGTTTATACAAATTAGGAAGTCTTCAAAATTTAGGCACCAGTTACGTCCTCGGCCTCAGAAAATATAATCATTTTTCTGAATACAGGTCATATCTTAAATGTCTGAAGATCATACTTCATACTTACACTTCTTTTTAATATTTAAAAACAATCAAATTAAAGAGCCCAAATTACCTTACTGGAAAATTTGATGATTTGTCTGGAAAAATCACATCCCTAAATGTTTTCAAGAATCGATCAAAAAAGTCCTACCTCTCATGAACTATTTTCCTTTCCATCATACCCTCGTTCTTTCTTTTCTTCCCCATTCTAATGCATTTCAATAATTTGCATTACAACTATACTTTTACTTTTTTTGTTTTTTTTTCTTTTAAATGCACTATTTTTTTTTCGTAAAATCATATAATCATTTAATTTTAAAGATTTTACAATAAAAAATAATATGTTTTTATTGTAAAATCTCTTACAGTCTATCAAACACATTTCTGAACTAATTGTTATGGTTGGCTGGAAGAAACTGCTGATGTAGCAATAAGTATGCCGTATGTAATTTACATTAAAGTTGATAAATGAGTAATTAAATAAATATATTTATTATCTTGCTTTAGGGAAATTTCTCATAGTCGATAATCCACAATTTTTTTTATTAAAAAGCAATAGCTACTCTCTTATAGAAAAGAAAATAAAGGTGTTCTTAAAATCTGGACAAATTTATTCAGGTGGTCATTTTTTTTCCCTAATTCAGAGAATGCAGAGCCGGTTATTTGGGAATAAATGTGTTTAATGGTCTATTTGATATCAAAACCGTGTCCAACAAAATAGATACAACTTTGCCGCAAAAATATTGAAAATTAGCGTGAGAAAATAACAGATATGAGAGTTATTATATTTGAAAAGAAAAAAAAATTTTCTTTAAAAATTCAAAAAAGTAAAATAATATAACTAGTCATTGAAATAAAACTTGCAAAATCTTAATCTTGAACAATTTCGTACAGAAAAAAAATAAACTCTCTGAACAGAAAAACAAGTTTAATAAATTTTACAAACAAGAATTTTATTTCGCAGTACTATTAATCATTTTGTGAGAACCTTTGATCTATTGTCAATTACAATTTTATACCGTAAAATATGATTAAATTTTGTGATATGTATTGATAAATCCTTTATGGATTCTGGGTGAACTAAGTGATATCCTATTTCCTTGTTGAATCATCAATTGATTGTAAAAATTATTAGTAAAATAAGGAAGATGGTTACTAATTTTTTCTTTCTGTAAAAAAAATTACCTACATATTTCATTTAAGCTTAGAGTTGTAGAGTAGAAAACATTATCTTTGGAACCGGACACATTAGTGGTCGTATAACATTGTTTTTTTAACCCCTAAGATTTCGATATCTTTTGTTCTGTAGACTTCAATTAAAAAAGAAGAAAAAAACGGAAGTGAGAAGATTCTATGTTCTTCTTTAATGAATGTTTTTCCTAATGTCAATTTTGGAATTCATTTCCAAAATTGACAACATTTACTATATAAAACAGAATTGCTCTATGTTTTGTTTGTTTTGTTTACAAACTAATTCCTATTATATATACCGCTTTGATCAATGGGTATTTTGAACGTGATAATAAATGCGATCAAACGTGGATTAGACATAATGGTGGTCAAAAGAGTAGTATTTCAATTGCTTTAATTACGATTAACTGAATGATTATAACAAGACGAAAATGTTAAAATCAAAATTTTAAATTACTTTGCTGAAAAATAAACTTTTTTGAGTTACTACTATTTTAACCTAACGAAGAGATATGATGTCGGGCAGATGCACTATTAAACAAATTGTGTTTTGTGTTACAAAATATAGGATAATTTTTTGTTAATAACATTTTACGTATATTTTTCTCAATGTATAACGTTCTTTTTATCCATTAATTCAGCATATATATATATATATGTATATATATATATATATATATATATATATATATATACATATGTATACACACACACATATGTGTATATATATATATATATATATACATATGTATACACACACACATATGTGTGTATATATATATATATATATATATATATATATATGCGTGTGTGTGTGTGTGTGTGTGCGTGGATAGGAAAAAGTATCTTTTCAAATTTTTCATTTTAATTTTTCCCTAATCTATGCAATTTTGAAAGTTAAAAGACATGGTACCGAGAGTCAAAAAAAACATATTTCTCATCTTAGCGCTAATTTACTGATTGGTTGACGAACTGGTACTTATTGCTGTAACTTGATCTCACCAAAGGGCATTTTAAGGAAATCTCTGAGGCAAGGAAAATAATATGCTTCGAATTTTATTTCATCTTAATATTTTAGACCTAGGTTAAACATAATGGATTATTCACTCGTTTGGAGTACAGTCCTTTCCGTCAAACAAAAAGTGGGATGCTGGTTTGGGGCAAGTTACTCGTATGACAAATACCGAATACTTATATGGAAAAATGTGTATTGATACAGGTCTCTTTATCCTTATGGTTTTGGATGTAATAAAAATTTTAGTACACGAAACAATATTTTAACATTCTTTGTAGTCTCTAATTAAACTCTTATACGTTGAAATGTATATTAGATACTTAGTGATTATTGTCATCAACGTGAATACTATCGTTAGTTATTTCTTTTTAGAATAAGAAAATTATATGGATGACATTTTCTTCTACAAAATAGTCATCTGAAAAGGTATGGTCATCGGATGTGAAAACTTGTTCGTTCAGAAATTAAAGCCTCTGTGAGACGGACGAGCATACCAACGTATAGAAAGACATCTTTGCCACAATAATAGGGTTTAATTTGTACTAGCACTCGGTATTAACGCAGAAGAAAAGTTTTCTGATCTTTTCTTTTTTCATGTCATCCTACTGAATATCTGAATGTAGTCGGAAATATCTCATCCATAAATAAAAATGTAAAGACTAGCCAAATGCAAGTAGGGTTTAATAATTTTCCGTAAAACTTGAAATGTTTAGTGCAAGGTACTTGAAATAATCCTTATTAAAAATAATAAAGAGAACTTTGATTTAATTTTTGAAGTATATATCCTGTAATACCTTACTCGAAGGGATAAGTGGGAATAAATTTTCGCCGTTGTTCTCCGAAATTCGAATAAGATTTTATGTTTTTCGCATATTAATTGAGACCTCCGTATGGAGTAGGTACCTACGTGCATGATTTCATGCACATAGGTTTGAAGCAATAGAAACTGTCAGGTTATGGCAGATGCACAAATGGAGGTTAAAAAATAGTCCGTATGCAAATAAATGAAAAAAAAGTTAGTACTGAAATAATTAATTACATCAACGGCAAATATTATTGACAGAAAGTCATTTTCACAAACCTAATGAAATAAGACTGTATTTTCGTAAAATGAATACTAACACAACGATTTTAGAACACACACTACAGATATGTTCCAAATTTTATTACATTGTGCCTATTGCACACACACACACATACAAAAAATACATAAAATATTCACGTGACTAGAATAAAACATAGTAAATTGTTTATGCTCTAGGTGTACGTGTTCTGGATATTTTCTTTTGATATTGTCACAATATTTTTCTATCCTACTTTTTTGTATAGCCACATACTTGGGTAGTCGACTACTACATTACAGTCTGTTATTAAATAATAGAATATATATTTTTCTTCTACTGACTAGAAATAATTGATATTTATTGAAAGACCGCTAAGAGGCAGCCGTAATCAATGTTTATACCGTATATCACAATTTTTGAAAGTTTCCTTTTTTTCTATCATATTACATATTTAATTTTCGAATATTCCACAAACGTATATAAATAAAAACCAGTTTTTCATTAAACAATTTCTATATTTAAGCCTTCGTGAGGTCGGACACATTGATTAATTTTTGCTGACGAAAACGTCGAACAGGCCTACCTCCTGTCGACCACAATGAGAGGAAATCGATTTTCCTGAAGCAAGATGCCACAGGCGTCCGGATTCCACTTAATTATTGCTTGGACGCTTCGCTAATTGGGTCTAAATTTTTCATTAATAAGTACTAATGTGACCAATTTTTTTAAGATTTTTGGCTTTTCATTTTCAGAAATGATGCCTTTATATATTCACAGATTTTATCTACATTCCTTTTATCTAGTTAGACGATTGCAATTACTATCTTACAATAATTAGTTCACAACACACGTCTCAGAATGAAAATAGAACTTCAATATTTTTAAGTCAAGACTTCACTAATTTAGCTCAAATCAACTCTGAACTTGACTTTAAAATAATTTTGTCATGTGGGCATTCTATCCAGAAACATTTTTAGACAATTATATTCAATATAGTTCAGTTAAATTTGTCTTTAAACTATAAATAAAAAGAGTATTTTGTAATTATAGCTATTTAGTAGTTTATAGTTTTACCGTATTGTATTTCTTTCCGATTTTTTTAACGATACGAATATTACATTAAAGAGGATAGGTGATTTTCGTTATGTCTAAGTGTATGTAATTTGAAATATAAAAAATATTCAATTAGAATTATTTTTGCAAGCAGTAACGAAAACATGAGTGTTTTATAATAATAATACTATGTAATTAGCAATCATAAATTGTTGAAATAATAACTGTAAAAGCTTTAATATTTGTATAAAACTTGATTATTTACATACTTTATAAATTTAACCTCAACATATATTTTTTTCCAGAATTACAACAGAAAATAAGAATAGTAAATAAAACAAATAAAAATAAATTTAAAATCAATAAATCTTTAGGTATTTTTAAAGAATGACAGAATTACTTAATAAACTGAGCGTGTAATAAAATCTTACAGTCTTCGGTGAGAGTACTTGGTATTGTAGCAAGCAATACATAATATTCCTTGAACATGTTCTAAGATTGGTTGAAATTGGAAATGATTGACATAGAAATTATTGTTAAATTTTAAATTGCCCTTAATAATATTTATACGATTCTATTTGCACTCACTTTCACTCTTTATAGATTAGCTTACAGCAATAGCTTGAAGGAACGAATACCAGATGTGTGTGTGTGGGTGTGTATTTTTTTTTTAAATGTGACTAATTTTATTTTATTATAATGATGAAAAACAAATATAATTACGAATACCTAAATTAGGAACAAAGCAAGTACTTTATATGTTTAGAGTTCCTCCAGATTTATGGAAATAATTTCACTTCGATAGGTGGTAAATAAACACCAAATTTCTTCATTTATGTGCTATATATCTTGGTTTTTTTTTCGACACCTTAAAGTTTCATAAATTAATATGCATTTTAACAACCAAGTCTAAAATTGTCAATAATACATTTTTTATCTGTTTATTTTTTCTAATTACTAATTCATTGATACATAACAATAATGTTTTTAATGTATGAAAGAAAAAATGTACGTACTGGGAGAAGAAACACTGTAAGACAATTTCTCAGTGTCAAAAACGTCGATTACCTGCCAGCATATCTCTTAGAAAAAACAACAAAAAAGGAGGGTGGAATGGTTTTACTTCAGAAGTATACTTTTCTATCGTGGAGTAGGTGCAGTTCCTTATAGGTTCTAAATACATCATGTTATAATGTAATATTTATTGACTTATAAAATAAAATTTCGACGTACAGTGACGAAACCGCTATTGCTTTAAAACAATCATATTTTCGCGACTTTTTTATGTATGTTCTCTTATTAATTCTTCGCACATTAATATATTTGTGCACCAAAGCGCTAAAATATGATTAAAGTGCATGTCTGTGGATGCTTTTCAATGCAACTATGTACATCGTTACATGTAATTCGAACTGTGCACATTTTTACCAATTATTATAAAGAAATTAAAATAAACCTAATGTGTAAGAGTTTTATTACCATCTAACTAAACATAATTTGTAAAGGAAAAAACAACCGCTATAAGACGCAAAGGCCAAGACATTAAAATCGTTTGGTATTGTGTGGGAACAAGAAAATGACATTAATGTTTTGTATTGTTATAGCTGTCGCCAGATGCAAAGCCTGCAAACATATTTCAGTACTCGTATAATTCAGGCTTCTTTTCTATCCTTTATCTTATATAGTTTTCGAGAATTTTAGTAAGTGCTCTTGTCAAATATACTAAACCACCACTGAGTTAGTTGATTGAAAAAACAATTACGTATGAAGTGTTTTCGGGGCGTAGTTTTTGATAAATTTCAAATTTATTGTGTTGAATATGAATATGAATATTTTAATCCAAAAATGGCTCCCTTTTAGAATTATGTTGTGCAAATTAAATAAATTACGCGGAAAAACTATTTTCTTATATTATTGAAATACTGATAATATTCACCGATTCTAATTAACTGTACTTATTCAATTTATCAGTTTAGTAATATGAATTGAATTTTAATTCATTCAATAGAGAAAAGTTGAGACGCAATTGCGTAGGAAATAAAAATAAAAACAATATCTTTCTCCTGTAGTATCATACGATGACTTTCTAGACAAATACTTTTGAAGTTATACTTCTTTAATACAACAAAATTTTAAATAATAAATAAAATTTTACGAAGGCAACAAAAATTTCACAGAATAAAGTTGCTCACTGTGCAAAATCAAATCTGTGGCAAATCGGTACCTTGAAGTTACTCACTATAATATATTTACATAGTTCATTTGACAGATGAGTGGTCCACCATTTTATATATCTGCTGAATTTTTATTGTAAGCCAATAATCTGCCATATTCTTTCCAATTCGGTATGTGTTTATTTGCGTTATAAATGATTTATTTTCATTATTAGTTAAGCCTTATTGAGATTGTTTTAGTGAAGTTAACAATGAATTATATACACGTGTTTATGTTACATTAAATGCCGAGTATTCATTTAAATTGTTAAAATAATTAAATTTAATTTTAAGTTTAAATGAATTAATAATAATTATGAATATTATATTTTATAATAATTATTATTATTCTAGATCGTAAGATCATTGTATTTACTACTCTATATAAAAAAATAATAAAGGGCGATAAGTTGGAAATTATCTGGTAGATGATTGGCTTAAAATGAAAAACCAGTAGAAAATATCTATCGAATAAGTGTTAAATTTAAATTTTTTAAATTAAATGACTTGATTGAATTAAGATTTAATAACCGTATTTATAATCACGATCCAGTCCTTTTAATATTTTATTTCCATTAATTCTTTGCGCCCTAAATAAATTTATCCTTGTATTTTGCCAAAGAAGTATAATTTTTAACGCGTCAATCTATGTACAAAAAGAAAAAAAAATATTTATGGTCCAATTATACATTTGGTGTACTAAAATAAGAATATTGATTATATTGGCTGTTAGACCACAATTATTTTTATTTTCAGAATCATTGCTAATTGCCTTTAATAGGATGGCAGTATTAATGAAAATTAACGATGATTCGGAAAACTAAAATTTTTGTTGTCAAATTATTCGTTTTCAAATAATATATGGGAATCAAAAGCCTAACTATTTGATAATATAAATACAAAAGTGAATTTGTTCGTTTGTTAGTCACGCTTTCACGCGAAAGTACATATTTTCTCAAGGAATATTCAAACTATTCTTAGGACCCCGCTAGATGGCCCTGCCGTTGCTTACTAGTAGGAAGCAACTTCTACATTAAATCATCATTTTCTCATATTAATCGTAGAACCATTACCGATCACTTATGGATTTTCATAGCGGATAACAATTAATATGAAATGACGGGTGTGGAAAAAAGTCTATTAAGTCTATTATAAAAGTCTGTAGTCATTAGGTAGGCACAGGTTAATGTGTCACCGTGTTGTGTTTTACATATTGCTGTTTACATTTGTATCCCCATCGGGTTGGTTTTTTTTATTGCAGAAACATTAATTCTGTTCTTTTATAACTGTGCAGTCCCATATTCGCATGCGTGATATATTGTATACGAGTAGATTTAATATACTGCGATCTGTTCAAGATACTCTGCTTTTCTCGTATCACAGAAATTGAATTGCATTTTATCACAGAAAATTAATATGCGTAAATTCGTATATGTGTGAGTGACTACAAGTAATAGTTTTGTATATCGATATTATGTCGACAACAGAAAAAAAACTACACTCATATAGCTAAAGTTCAGGTGGGATTTATTTACTAGGTTCCATGCATTGGAACTTGGCTACAATGTAACTTGTTTTTGAGGATATTTAAATATCATAGGAGTAACTCATGTCAAAATTAATTATTTATTGAAGTTTTTTGCAGTACCTTTTATGTGACATTTTCACTCATAGTATTTTTCTTTCTATGACCTTAAATGTTTTGGGTATATTACTTGAACCGTAAAAAAATATAAATCTGGACTTTTTTGTCGGAGATAAAATATAGAATAATAAAACTAAATATATAATAATAAAAGTTGTGCGTAAAAAATATATACTTTAATTGATTTTAAAACATAATGCAACTACCCCGAATGTTTGTTATTTGTCGAAATTAACATTTTGAGTTCCTCAAATACTTTAATATTAAATTCAATGAAATATTATCGAAATAAACTTTAAGTACTACATATAAACCAATTATATGAGCAGATCCTCGAACAATGGTATTATTCAAAATTTTGGTATTTATCAAAATTTAGTGTTTCTAAGATTTTATTTAATCCTTTTATTAGCCACTATAAAAATCATTGGTTTTAAAGAAAATAATTTTATTTAAACAGTTTCTTAAAGTTTCGTTTTGTAATTATATTTAAATTGTTTCTTGTCCTAAACTTATTGCCAAATAATTTTTATTTATATATATATATTTCATTAATAGATATATGTGGCACTTAATATGCCAATATATGAGCATACCCCACAGTATACAAGCAATAACCTCATTGCTTGTATACTATGAAACTAGGAAAAATGTTTGATTAATCATATATTTTAAAACTGTTTAATAACTTTGACTAGACAATTCTTAGTCTTGTCAAAGTTAAATTTCTTAAGATTTTGTAAGCAATTTTAATTCATACTGATTAGATCTTTTGATGGGTAAATCAAAAAATACTTATCGGGTTTCAAATTTTTTATTAGTTTGTGATTGTACCAATAAATGTATACAAACTTCATAATATATATATTTTTTTAACCAATTCGTAAGTATCGTCATAAAAAATTGTTATAAATCCTTAGAAATATTAGGTAATATATCTAACAAAACCAAGAATACGTCTTCAGTACCACCATGACGATCATTGAGAATATTATCCTCCATCGAACTTCTTTTCAAATTTCATCACATAATATATAAGGAGGATTAAATGTGTTTTTCGGTAGGAGCAAAACCGGAAAGAATACTTTAATTTAATGTTATCTCTACATGGCAAAGTAATTTTTATTAGCAAATATAGTCGTCTGAACGTCGGTTTATTATTAAAACTACATCTAGCTTTATACGAATATAAAGCAAAAAAATATTTTCAAATGGTATGCATAGAATATATTCAAAAAGGTTATCTGCAATTTCTACCCTCTTTAGTTCATAAAAAACGTACAAATTGCTAGTGGCTTTTTGAATAAAGTCTGTAAATATTTTGTACTATTATGTTCGTTATAGCTTAGCTGAACCTATGCATTTTGTAGAATGTATGACGACGGTGCCACAATAAAATTTTAAATTTCTGAACAATTTTTTTCTCACGTATATCGAATTCCAGCTTTCGCTCAATATTATCGAAGTTTCTTTACTTATATACTTTTGTAAGAATTTCTTTTCATTTTTACTCTATTTTCCTTATTAATACCATTCTTACAAATTACTTCGATAAATGCCAATGTTTCGACGTATATAATACTACACAATTAAAGATGACTCTTGGTCCACAAACGCAATGAAACAATTATTAGATTTCATCATTCCGAATTAAATTTAGCGGTATTGCAAAACATTTCACCTGCCTACAAATTCGCATTCATTTTCATTTAAATAAATACAGAATATTATTTTGAAATGTCCGCTGAAAATTTATGTCCATCACTAAACTTCTATGCGCCTGGCGTTCATCCAATATTCGTGAGTAAAATCACTCATGCCTTACTTCACAAGGTTCGAAGACAGGCGTATCTACACATTACTTTTCTTGGCCCAACTTTCTTCTCCAATATTAAATTTACACCCTCCTCTCTTATTTCCCGATCGTCTGAAGATGGGCATTATCATTTTTTTATATGAAAACCGACATCTATTTCTAATCTGAATAAGCAAATGAAGTAAAACATTTTATCTCCTTTTATTCAGAGAAGAATTCTTTTTTTTTAAAGGATTGTCATGTAATATATGAAAAAAACTAAAAATTGTTTGGCTTTCTATATTGCCTTTACGCTTTTGAAATGGAGATAAAGTCTGTACTGGGAGAGTCTATTTATTATTATGAACTAGTCGGAAGCAGTTTCATTCTATTTCGATTATGTCCATAAATTTCAATGTAACCGCTCATTAAAACTATCATATTAAACTGTGAAAGACCTAAAATAAGATAAAATAATTTATTGGTTTTTTATAGATTAAAACCGTAATTTTCCGGTATTCCTTGATTATCTGCTTTCATACGGTGCATTTATTTAGACAATACTATTTATACTGATTATGCAAATACTTGCCAGCTGGATTCGATAAAGCCATATAAAACGCAGGTAAGCAAGCTCTCGGTAGAGAAGCAACTAATAGCCATACAGGGATAATCATTCAGTGGATAGATAAACATAGACTATATACACAAATAAGCAAATATATTATAAATTTACGCAAGTAGAAAGTTGATTGGTTTTTTACACAACATTTGCTTGGCAGTACTTCCACCATAACTAATTTGTATTAATCTACAAATTGAGAAGGTCGGTAGTTTACAGAGCTTAACAACATTTATGCACGGACACTAATTTTTTGTCAAAATCTTCACGAAAAATAAGTGCTAAACAGCGCTGTTAAGTACCATTTTATACATAGATACTAAACGTATAAAAGGCTGAATCATGGCAGATTAGCCAGGAGGTCATTTTTTAATATTTTGATTTTTGGTTCGCGTCAAAATTTAAAAAGGATTTTCAGTTAAATTATGAATTTAAAAGTTAAATAATTATTGCTGATTTAATAAAAAAAATTTACTTTTTCTCTAATGTCTGTAATTTTATGCTAAAAACATTATATATTTGTAATATTTTACTATGGTTTCGTGAGCAGATAATTATGTCGTTATTATTCGCACTAATTTATTTTCTATGAAACTTGCCACGCTCTATTTCTTTTTGTTTTACACAATACTTGTTTAAAAAATACATTTAAGGTTAATTTTCTTGGAACAATACAATTAATTCAATCTGATAAGTGCTACTACTGCACATGGCGCTATGTGAATGGAAACGCAATTTGAAATGGGTAGTAAAGTTTTAGCTTTAAATGGTAATTTATACAAAAAGACAATTCAATAAATATTCTTTGTTTCGCCGTTCTTTTTAATAAATATATTTATGCCTACAGCCAACTTTCTGCTATTTAGAAAAAATAATGGGCACATACACAATTTTCCAAATGGTAAGTTAATATATAATATATATTATAAGACTAAATTTCACTATATAACAATAAAAAAGACTAATTTATATAAAATATAATGCATAGGTTACATAATTCTATAATATTTTGAAAATATCACTTTGGTTCCCATTTAAACCGAACCTTTCCCTTCATAAGCCAATCGTTACATCGGTTTCACCGCTCATCGATCTCTTTAAAAGCTTACGTCCATGAAAGCTTTTAAGCACACATCGAACTAAGCTTTCGAAAGTAAGGCAGTTTTGATTCTATAGTTAAATATAGTTCCTCATAGTTAATAAATATAGATCCGATTCTTTTGAAACTGAAATGCATGTATTATTAGCAGGTTTTGTAAAATATCAATATATTTGAAATTGTAACACAATTTGACTTGAAAAACGCCTTTCATTTATCAAAAAAATTACATTTTACGTACGATGAAAAATCATTTTAATTATTATAATGTCTTATAAAAGATCAATTATGTTGAAGTGACTTTAATAAAAGTAATAAATTTTATTTCTGTCAGATTTATTAGAGAGGTGCATATTTGTGTGACCAAAAATAATAGTTTACTGGTTTATATTTTTTTTCTTTATTACATTAGATAAATTCACATGATTATATTCAGTGTAGCCTAAATAAAATACTAAACTCCAATATTAACAAAATAAATTAGTTTCTTCTTTGTGTGTTTACATGCTTAACTTTCACTTTTTATCAAGACAAGAAATCAGATAACACCCATACAAGTTAACTGAAGGCGATTAAAGACACATATATAATTTGAATATAAAATTTACTTACGTAAGTAAATTATTCACAATTAAATGAAACTATGTGATGTAGTATTATTTCTACTCTCTTTGATTTCTTTACCACGACCTAGGTTTCGTTGTATTACAACATCTTCAGGTGGGATATAAGCAAAGATTACGTAGTTTAATTTAATTGTGAATAATGAATTTCTACAAAATTAACGCCAAATATATTCAATAAGTAAATTATATTAAAATTATTATCTCATCGAATTTTACGTTTAATTTATGAAGAATGCTTTCAACTCTTCTATTTCAATTCAATTATTATACCATATTGAGAAGTAAATCAACATGAAACATTGTCTTTATCGAATACATTATTTATACCTATTTTATGAAATCATAAAAAAAGAAGCGTTCTCATTTTATTTAATCATTTCGCCAATATGCTAAATATAGATATTGTAATATTAGATATTAAGTATAGATATTGTTAACTAATAACGCTGCTATATATCCAGTGGCTCGTCGAAATTTATCCAACATCTCTGGTGGGGAATATAAAGGGCAGTTTTCGTAATTATTTCCAGCTACCCATTGAGATTTGATGTGCGAAAAGCAAAGGTAATACTTAAATACTAATACAAAGTTGAAGATGCTATTTTATACTTACTGATATAAAATAGCATTTTTAACTTTGCTGGCGTGTAATATTTTGATACAAAACAAAAATAACGATTCTAATGGACCATCGATATTATGAAGTAATATTTTAAATGCAGCGCCTGGCGCCGAGTGAAAGCAGATAGAAATTAATCGATAACCAAGGATTTTCCCAAAAAGACATGAAATGGATCAATTTTACATATAACCCAATACAAAGAAGTTGGTTAACGTTTATAGATATTAAGTAATTTATTGAAAATAATAGCGTTATACGCCTATACACAGAAGACGCCTTGAAATTTTTAGTTATGCCAGATAAATCATGGAATGGATAAATCATGAAATAAGAAGCAGTTCTTTGTATTTTCAAGAAGATCTTGCTCATTAAAAAAATAGAAGGCTAATTTGTTTATACTGCATGAAAATTGTTATTGCCACTACACTTTATTACATAATCTATATTATTTTAATATGACTTGGATAAATTCCATTCTCTCATTTCCAAAAACTTACAATTGTTGGAAGGTTTTAATACTTTTATAGATATAAATCTCCTTAAAAAGTAACCAACTTTTTTCAAATAAGGAACAGAAACGTGAAAAGGTACAAGATCAATACCAACGTTGAAATTTTAAAAAGGGTAATAATATTTTTTTGTTACAATTCTGACATTATGTCCTGCCTATAAGACTAAAAATAGGGCATATTAATTTTGTCATAGTAAGCGGCCAAACGACAAAAAAAATTTTCTCAGCAAGTTTATTTCTCCACAAAATGTTCATTAGTCATTGTGTGATAGATTAGTTTTAAATACAGGAAGAACTACTTAATCATCAAGAAAAGGCCAAAGGAAATATCTACGAAATTTTTTTTTTCTCTAGTGCATACTTTTGCTAGCTACAACTTTAATATGCATTCTTATCGTCACTCCTTCTTAAAAGAAATTAATTAATTATTATGTGATTATTTTGTCTGTGAAAAATTTATTTTATCGGCATCAATTAATTTATATATGTTTAAATACATTGCAAAGTACAAAAAAAAAATTTAAGCATATTTTGATAATGAAACCGCATGAACTATATATCTTTGTTATTTTAAATCCATTTTCGACGTTGCCTAAGCTAGCTCCATGCAATAATTGAGCCGCCCTATCTCTTAGCTTGTATTCCTCCTAACTCTCGAGTCTAGATTTCTGCCTATGCAGCAATTCCGCCCACGTAACAAACACATCATATTTGAGCTTGTACTTTAATTGCCCAAATCCTTTTGTTTCATGGATTACGTGACAGTATATCGGTTGCTTTAATCGAGTTATCAATTCGATAACGAGCCAGCCCGATATCGATCGGTCCCAGGCGGACCATAACTCGATTCAGTCGACCCCGGCTAACTTGCTGTTATGGCGATATTGGTTAGCAGTAAAAGTATGAAGAATATATTTATGGTAACCGATAGATTTATTTATTCTTGTTAGCATTCACGTCAATAAATTTATTAGTTTTTAAACGGCAAAAACGTAGCTAAAATATTGATTTAAACTCATTTATACACCAAATTTTTTCAATGCATTTTATTTTTAGGAAATATTTTCTTTTTATTCTCATTCATATATTCATAGTATACTGTAATAAATAAATTAAATAAATCATTTAAAAACATATTTAATTAATAATTTTTTGAAGTTAATAGGAATATTTTTTTATTTTGCATATGTTTTAAAGAGAGACATGTTTGATAATTATACTTTACTAATAATGATGTTTTTTTATGAAGTCCATTCCTGTTTAATAGGAGCATGTACATTCGTAGATTAAATAGTATAATAAATAATGTCGATGTCATTGTTTTACTTATTTAATTAGAAAGAGTTGGGTACTCGTGGAATATTTCAAAGAGCAGGTACATCTCCAATTATAAACAGATATATTTTATAAATGTAAGAATTTCACTGAAGACGTCAATATTTATAACGACTGTGAATGACGGCAGAATAATATAATCTACTGTAACTGAAGCTAGGAAAGTAAAGGTCGATTTTATCAAATCGATATAAAATAAAGATGTGCCGTACGACAAGCAATCGGGGCCGATATGAAGCTCTCAGTTATTAAATAAATTACCGATGAACATGTAAACGATCTTGCATAACGCGAAACAAATGAAATACAGCCAAATTAGTATCACGGTAGACTTTGCAACCCGTGACTTTGAATGTCAAAAAAATCTTCTTTACAGATTACATCATCTTTTCATAAGTTTATAGCATTGCCATAAAGTAGGTCTACCATTAATTAATACAAATTACTATAGCAACACAAATATTCAAAATAGTACTTGTTTATCAACAAAGTTTCCTCTTTGTTACAATATATCTTGCGAGAGAAAAGTGCAAGTGAATCTAATTTTCTTATACAACGATAAGATGTTTTTTTTTGTTTTTAGTATAGAAAATTATGTATTAGGAATCATTAAATAAATTGATTCATATAAATTAATAAACCAATACTTTATTATTATAACTAAATCGTAATTTCATTAAATTTAACTTCGCTCTTTGTCACAAACTGTATTTAATGGCAAAATTGGATCCAAGCTACGGCGAAAATTTTTTTTGTTTGAGCAATTTAATTCCTAACCTTTTTGCCATATTACATTTCCAGAAAAGTAATAACACTTCCTTCAGCTTGGCTTGCCAGTAGCAAATAAATCAATGTGTGTTAGAATGAACTTTTTTAATACAAGCAGTAATTCACTCGTTATGAAAAAAGTTCTAATTTTTTATAAAATAAATTTTTTCCATTTTCATAATTTATTTATTTTTTTTTTCAAAATTGTCTATTAAAATTGAGGAGTTATTTTATCATTCAAAGTAAAGTAAATGTAACTCGAAATACAGAACTTCATTAATTTTATTTTTGAGAGATTCTGAAACTTAGGACAACTGGTATGATTAACTGGGAATGATTAGGAATTTTATTGTTTCACAACAATTAAGTACTTATAATATATGCTACAAAAAATTACCTAAATAGATTTTAACAAAGATTAGACCATAATATATCTTTTTTAATTTTTTTATTAAATTTTCAATTTCAAGTACTGCACATTTTTCGTGATTTTACTATCTCATAATTGCTTGTATCAAAAATACCTATATTTCTCAGTCGTAGAATTAATTAAATATTAAAAAGTATTAGTTAAAAAATTACAGTAAATAAAAAAATATAATTATTAAAAGTAGGTAAATATAATTGCAGCCTCATTCCACTTTTGCCATTAAATTTAACTTCCTCAAAAAACTTCTCGTCTTTTTTGTATGCATATGTTAATGAAAACTAATAAAAACTAATCGATCAATTTATTCATGATATAGCGAGAGACATTTCATTTTCTTAACGAGTTTATGAATTTTCAGTATTCGAAAAACGTCAACTGATTTCTTGAAACGAACAAGGGTTTTCAAAGCGTGAAATATATCTTCAAAAGAGCAAAAATACTAAATTAGTTTTAGAAAAATAAAACCGTCAGTATAACTATAAGAGCATTGACCGTATAAAGACCGCAATTTGATTCGCAGTGCAATGAAGGACATAAAAATTGTTAGTGTGCCTTAGATGAAACCATTTCCAGTTTTGAATTAGATTTATAGAATTTATAAAGAGTGATGATCGTGTGAATATAATTATATTGCTCGTATTGAAAGTATGGGTGAAGCAAGTGAATAAAATTTAAAAAAAACAACTCAACTTATTTGCACTATCATGAAAATGTCGTTAAAGAAAAAATGCTCTTTTGGTAAGATGACCGGTGAGATCTTCTGATTTCAACATTATAAGTAACATTGCGTTTATAAGGATACCCAAAAAGATACTTCAGTCAGTTTTCCATAATAGAAGTATATCTAGAAAGCATTTACACTCATATTCCATGCTATACTTAAACTTACTTTAACACGTAATTTTGATGGAAATTTAATGACAAAGGAAAATATTTACATTTAAATTCTTCATGTTTACAACGTAAACTGAACATTTTCAGTAGGAAAAAAATGAAAATTAGAAAGATATAATTTTTTAAATTATATATATATATATATATATATATATATATATATAATGCGAAAGTACTTTCAAACAACCGCTTATATAATACATATTTCGTTTATGCCTAATATACCTATGTGCATGTACTAAATGTTACAAAAAAATATTATTTATGAATGGAAATGTAATAATGTTAATAAATAAATCCAAAAAATATTCTCTTAATAATTTCAAGGCGGTTGAAAAAAAATATGACGATTTAAAAAATATTGTATTCATTAAATTAATTTCAGGCTAATACCATAGAAAAGTAAATTGTAGAAAAAGAAATTAAAATATGATATGAACAGTTGCAAAGACTTCTAATAACTGACACCCGAGATTGCAACCAAAGCTTAGGAAATTGATGAATAAAATATGAATTGATGACTGATAAACACAAACTCGGAAAATGAAATGGCAGAAAAAGGAAATAATTGAAATACGAATAGGTTTTGATACTATTTCGAAATGGCATTAGAAAAGATATTAACGGACGACGAATTATTTGTCAGAGCTGCCAAAGAAACGATAATGGGGTAAAGAAGGAAGCGTAAAGTACCAGTCAAACTCACGTCATTAGTGTTGCATATTACACATAGATAGAAATTACTATTTATTGATGTGTATAAATATGTATATTGAAGTATATATATATATATATATATATATATATATATATATAAATATATATATATATATATATATATATATATATATATATATGTATATATATATATATATATATATGTATTGGTTAAAATTATTTTAATTCAAACTTACAAATAATCATTCCTCAACAATAAGTCATATTTTCACAATTTGTTGCATATTATTTGATATGTTGTACACTATTTATTATTATTTCAATCTTTGTTATTCGGAATTAGTCCAATAGGATTTTGGAAAATATTTTGAATATTATGCAAAATGTAATTAATACCTTTATTTTAATCATGCAAATATCGTAATATAATATTCCATATATCTAACCTATCATTTTGTTATGAATTTGAGAAAAATATTTATAACAATTTATATTCCTTTCAAATCCATAATAATGTCATAGAGATGAACACACTAAATACTATGTAAAGTATACACCAGAAATATATTTATCATTATTGAATGATGTATTTTCTTAACGAGATATTGTTAACCGTTTCACACCCAGTGAAATTTTGGAGTTAACATATGTTATTAATTTTCTAAAAAAAATCACTATTTAAATTTGTTATAAGATATCGTAAATTTTTTTAAACTAAATATCAAATATTGATAAGCAAACATAAAAATTGACATGTAAAAACTTGGGTGGTTTAGTTCATATCTTCATGGACGCAGGCAATGTGTTAAGTTGTCAGATACGTATTCTGAGTGGACTGATCTTACAGCTGGTGTACCTCAAGGTGGAGTAGAGGTACAACTTCTTCTTCTCTTCTCAGTATTAATTGATGATGTTGTCAAAAACATTTTTCTAGCAATTCCATCTCTATGCTGATGACCTACAAATCTATGCGTACTCGAATCTCCATTCCTTATCAAAAAACATCGACATCCTTAATCGAGATCTCGCTTCAATTGGTCAGTGAGCTCATGAAATGGGTCTTTTGGTTAACTCAAGTAAGTCACAAGCTATCATCATTGGTAGTCAAAGACTGACTTCTAAAGTAAACCTACCTAGTTTATCGAAATTAGTGCTAAATAGTACAATAATACCATACACGCTAACTGTTAAAAACCTGGGCCAACTGATCGCTCAAAATTTTAATTAGCGGCCTCAAATAAATGATGTTAGCCGTCGTGTTTTCAATAGGATACATTCTTTGAAACGTCTTCAAAATTTTCTACCGAATAAAACGAAAATATACTTTTGTTAAACACTTTTATTACCATTAATTGATTATGGAGATGTGTGCTATCCTGATCTTAATGAAGAATATTTGTGCAAGTTGGAACGTCTTCAAAATTTATGCATCCGGTATATCTTCGGCCTCAGAAAATATGATCACATTTCTGAACACAGGTCACTTCTCAAAAGGTTAAAGATCCGTGATTGATGTCAACTTCACATACTTACACTTCTTTTTAACATATTAAAAAATGGTTATAGCCCAAATTACCTTAGTGGAAATTTAAAGATTTGTCTGCTCAAGGCCTTGGACTACGATCTGAAAGTTCACTCATCCTACTTATTCCTAAACATACCTCTACCACTTACGAAAAATCCTTCACTGTCCAAGCAGCAAAAATTTGGAATCACCTGGATCCTGACATCAGAAAAATCAAATCTCTAAATATTTCCAAAGATCGAGTGGAAAAATCCTGGCTCTCCTGAAACCTTTTCCTTTGTGTCCTTGTCCTTTCCTGTCTTTCCCATCCCAAATCAGGTCAATATTTTCTTTTTTCTTTTAATTTACTTTTGTATTTTTTTAAATTTTTTTTTCCTCTAATGTACTATAAAGAATTTTCATTATAAAATCTCTTACAGTCTACCAACTAAATTTCAATACAAATTGTTATGGTTGAATGGAAGATATTGTTCACATAGCAATAAGTTCGCCATATACACTAAACATAAAAGTTATAAAATAAAACAATAAAGAAGACACATGTATATAATATATCGTAATATACATGAATATAATATATCGTAACAATGTAAAAATTACTTCTAACCCTTTGTTTTTTATTCCCAGCCCTTAAAATTAATCTCGCTTTATACACTTGCCTAATAATGTGTAAAACAGTGAGTGTACAAATAACACTAAGAAGTGACAACCGTAACTCAACGAGGCTTCATAATAACAACCAACTCGGGAGCATTATAAGCCAACGTCGCCCAGGCAGACCGCTTCGCCATTACATTTTGATATATTAATTTAATTATATTTTCATTAAAATGTAAATTAGTATTTTATTACTTTTCAGTATTACGCCAATAAACAAAACAATAATTTTATTCCATTTTAAGACTTTTGTTGTAACGACCTTGTGTTGTTGCGTAAACCAATTTCACGTTATTATGATTTTTGTTTTTTATTTGATCACCATGTTTCCACCTGTAATATTTTAACGTAATTCATGAAAATTTTGATACAATTTTTATTTGTACTTAACAAAATTTTATTTGGATAAATATTTACAAATTAGATTCACTTATTTTAATTAATAAAAACGAAGCAGATGTTATTAGCTTATGGGTTTTTGCTCTTCCAGCAACAATTATTTCTTAAACTGGTTAGAATTTTGTAACCTTGGTATTTATAGAAGAAATCGATAAATGCAGCCCTTGTAAAGAAGATATAATCGTGGAAGCAGTTGAAATCAGTCAAAACACGATTTTGGCTTAAAATATACAAAAGTTGTTTTTTTCCTTTCATAATATGCTTCGAAAATAAAAATAGATTGGTCTAATCTTTCGAAGACACTTCAAATTTTGGGGACCACTTTTTTAATTAAATGAACTCTTATATTTTAATCATTTTACTATAAGATATTCAAACGATTTGTAAAAGAATAAGAAGTATCTTGAAAATATTCTTTATAGCTTAGACTTGGAGAAAAAAATTAATTATCCTTTAAAAGTATTTTTTTTCTCTGTTAATTTCTTTTTTCATTGCTTTTTTTCGTATTTATCCAGCCTTATTTTTTGCTTACTTACCATTTTTCACTTTTTCTTTTAATATGTATTTAAACATATGAATGTGAATTATAAATTAAAATAAATAGGATTTGTTTAAATGCATTTAATTTTTCATGCTATACTTGCTGATTTTTGTTCCTTGTTAACATGTATTTCTAATTTGCCTCTATAATTTTTCAATAATCTTTATCATATAAAATGGAAAGTGGGGTTAACCACTTTTCCCGCTAAATTTACGACTATATAATCATAAGGTGTGAGGTGTGACCAATTTACAAACCGTATTTATTTATTACCGCTGCACGAGTATTTTTAAAACTATATTTACATTAAATATAACTAACAAATGAAAAAATGTGTCATTCGTATGAAATTATTGATTATTGAAACTAGCGGTTTTAACGCTATAATATATTTTGTTTAATCAAGCATACTGGTATCTAGCAAGGGTTTCGGTGTTCATAAAATCAATAATATGTTCATATTTTATTTACAGGAATGAATGTGATTATTAGCTGCAACTTCCTTTGAAAATATTTTCATATGTACTGTCCCAATCTGGTTATATGTATAAGTTAATAAAATATATTATTTTATTTAAAATAAATTATTCTTTTTGTGAGAAAAAAAGGAGATATTAGTTACTTTACTGAAGTTTTAGGATAGTCAATTTGCCCTAAAATTGAATACAAATTGCTTGTAAAATGATAAGGGATATTAAACGTCATTAAATTTGTCATCATTTGCGTAAAAACATTAATTTTGTTAACAACGTAATATTTACTGTCTGTTCATTCGTTCATATGTTTTAAGGAAATTATTTAATGTAAATATATTTTTTTAAATATATTTACATTAAATAATTTCCATTAAATAATGAATGTTATGAAAGTCAGAATTGAAATTATTTCTGTGCAAAAAATTATGTCTCATTTTTATACGATCAAGTGATATGCAAACATCGAAATAGGTTTTTCTCTTTTGCAATTTTTTTCCACTTGATTAATTATAAAGCTAATAAGTATTCAACTCACGGAACAAAAGAGAGCGTGTTAACATGGCAAAATTTCCATTTCATTAATTTGTTTTTAAATGGATTCTACGTCGATAAATGATAGGCGAATTCCGTTTCAAAATTTTCGTTTAAAGTTAATGTTAATTAGGTACATTTTATGCGCCGGACGCTTTCTAGCCAATAACTTATTCCGACTTTGCGTGCATTGAACGCTGGAGGCGTCTTTCGCCTCATGTCGGAAAGTCGATTTATGAGTGTTATTTTTCCAGGTCACTTTTTTAAAATTCTTTTATAAATATTCGTCTGTTTTAACTTTTACTTTTTATTAAAATAAACATTCCGTTTTTTTTGGACGTTTGCCGTCCAATTCGCCCAGTAAAACGATCGAAAATACATGAATATTGTGAATGATAATTTATTTAAATTTTCATAAATTTTGCATGAAAACATTTTTTTATAAATCGTCCTTTAATCGGGAGACTCGCTTTGAAAATTTTTCTGTAGGAAATTTAACAAGAAAAGTGTTAATTTTTACCAAGCAAAATAAAAAATTCAAAAAGCTGAAAATAATGGGATATAACATTACTTAAATCATATCCCGTGAAAATTTTATTCTTTTTCGTCAAGACTGTAAGGCCATATTTCTCCTATTATTGCTCAGCTTCAATTTATTATATGTGTCTTTATCTTTTGCTATGCGTTATCTTATAAAAAAAAAAGGAGTAATTATTATTATATTTTAAGTAATTTAATACAAAAACAACTAAATATATGTTATGGCAACTATTTGTGTTTTTTGTTAAATATATTAATTATAAAATATAATTATATTGAAGTATTTTAAAATGAGATGAGTGATGATTTGGCACGATCATTATGATTTAGACAAAAGAAACCTTAATGTTACATTAAATTTAATATAACTTTGATGTTTCTTATTTCTAATTTACATCAGCATGATATGATGTCAATCTCAAGGTATCAGCATCTACAAAAAAACATATTAGTAACAATCCTGCTGCGGATAAGCTTCCACTAAAACGTGGCATTATGTTATATACATCTCAAAATAAAATTGAAGTTTTAATGGAAACTGATTTAGTTTTTTTTTCAAAAAGAATCGATAAATAAGCACTCAATTAAGATCTAAGAAGTTAATTTTTTAACAAATTAAGTGAAAAATATTTGTCGCTTTTACTTTTTTTTCTTACAGAAAGCATGACGGTATTCAATATTTTCCATGTTACAATGTTTATTCTTTTTTCTACTATAAATATTACCATACTGTTTTACATAACAATAATTGCTTTTCTTTGACATATGTTTTCCTCTTACTTTTTATAAGTTATAGACTTATGATACCAGCTCAACTTGCACTGGTTATAAAGGCACTTCGACAAATAAGCCATGACGCATAAATATTCCAAAACCCTCACAGTGGTCTTATACGGTTGAATGTAACAGGATTAATTGCTTTATTATCCAATGTAAATCCCTGTTACACATTCTACTTAAAAAGTCAAACTTACCTCCGTGACTGCTGAGACCATTCTTCAAACATGGTTTTCAGGCACAGTCATTGTTACTTATATTTTTAAGGTGGCAAAATTATATAACAATGCATAACGGATATAAGTATTCAATTTGTGATGTAAATATTTAAAGCGTTAAAGTAAAATAATTACTGCCGTTCTTCTACAGCACGGTAGTGAGTTAGCCAGTCCTCCTCTCAATTCTATTTGTATTTCTGCATCACTTGCCAAATTTTTTTTGGGTACAACCAGTATAAGACTCAAAATAATAATAAAAATAAAGTTAATAAATACCTATATTTAGTTGCAAAATAATGGATGTTTATAATATTGCCTTGCTACATGCATACACATTACACAAAATGACCAAAAAATTGTTTTGTAAGGTCGTTATATCTATCCACGCTGTCTTCGTAATAAATTTTCCTTCCTACCACTATTTATTTCGTTTTACTAGTAAAAAGATAGAATAATTAGAATGTTTATTTTTCTGTTATCTCCATTCTAAAGGACCAAAAGAACTGGAAAGGACCTTATAGTAGAGATACCGGTAATAAATGTTTGATTTATCCAGTTAACTCCGCTCAACGTACGACTGTAGCAAAGTAAAATAATTAATATTACATAAAGAATATCAACTGTTAAAAATCATATTTACAAAAATTTTTTTGGAAAAATTTCTATTTTTAAAAACGTACTCACAAAAATTCGCAAAAACTATCGATCTACGTGTCTTTCAAAATTTTGTTTTGGAGCATAAATGGTAATTATCATTGGAATCCGAAATCATTGAAAGGCAGTCTTGGAAATTTGACAAAACCCTAATTTTTTTTTCCATTCGAATACCATTGGTAAAAAAGTACATTGGTAGTAAAGTAAAATGTCTGTGATTCATTGGAAATGATTCTTAAATAGTTGTTACAATGATTACACACAAGGAAGCGCCACAACAAACGGATGTTCCAATTTATCTTCCAAACAGTTTGCTCGATTTAGATACGGTTTTGTGCAAAACATTTAGGACTTATCGGCGATGGTTCTCAGATAGACGTTATGGGTGTTAGCTCACCAGTGGTTTTTGTTGCAAACGAGTGTTAGCATTTAGAACATTTTGTTGCAAACGAATGTTGGCATTTATCTCCAAAATGATTTGACCGATTTAGACACGATTTTTTGCAAAATATGTGGCTTTAGTCGGCAATGGTTCTCAGATAGATGTTACGGTATTAGCTCAACAGGAGGTGCTGCAACATTTTGTTGCAAACGAATGTTCCCATTTATTTCCACTACGTTTTGACCGATTTAGACACGGTCATCTGCAAAATATTTGGGACTAATCGGTGATGGTTCTTAGAGAGATGTTCTGGTTTTAGTTTGTCAGGGGTGCTGCAACATTTTGTTGCAAACGTTTTTTATCGTCGATGTGTGTTCCACGTATCATGTTTCTCAAGCACTCTAATTCTTCAAATGTTATACTGTTGTGTTAATGGTTGAAGAATTGTCTTTGATTTAGATCAGCTATTACTTCCCCGTCTAAAAGTCGCACTCAACAAAGAGCCATATAAGCTTGTCCTTTGGCAAATATTTTTAAGAAGCTTAGTTATTAAGACTAATATTAAAAAGCAAAATTAAAATGTTGATTAAGCCCACGACAGATGTAAGCGTTTTATTAAAAAAAGTATGGAATAAAAAGCAAAATTCAAAAATTTCAGTAAACTCACAACGAATATAGTCGTTGTATTTAAAAAAATTATTAAATAATTTTTTTTAAGACCCCCCCGACTAAACGAAAATAAGAACCTATTAATATAATTACAAACTCAAGAAAATTCGTCAGGGTTGCCATGCCTACAGTTTTGCAGTTTTATCCGTTTGTTTTTAATTGAAATTCTCTTAGGTGTGCAAATAGCTTTTCCTTGCTGCCACATTGATATTGGGAACGGGAATGGAAAAAAATAGCCCCGTATATGTACACATGTACACACATACACGCCCGCACGCAAATACGCACGCAAACACGCACGCATGCATACGCACACACTTGTGTGTATATAATAATAATAATGCTTTATTGTCTCTAAGGTTACATTAGTTCTTACATAGGATGGATCCCCCTTTTAAGTTCAATACTTGTGTTAGGAGGGTCCGCTCTTTATAACAAAACCACTTTACAAATTAAGACAAGAAGCAAAAAATACAAGGCTTTCAAATAGATTTAAATCCATAATTCATAGTGAGTATGTGTGAGAGTGTGTGTGTGTGTGATTGTGTTTACTTGAATAAAAGTGCTTCGGTTTCCGCATATGTTAAAGATTTTAACCAATTTATAATTACTATTTTGCATTTATTTCGTGTCAAGGGATATATAGTTAAGATTTTATTTATTGAGTTATATAATTGTGACGACTTATACGTGTATTGTATTCGTGCAAATGAAGACTTGGCTGTTCTCACTGCAGCGATTAAGTGTTTTCTACGTCTTTTTAACAGTGTTGGATCAAACTTTAGGGACTTATGTATGCTTAGAACAGTGTTTAGTACATAGAGCTTCGTTACCGTTAAAACATCACTCAGAGAGTACAGCTCATTTGTAGGAAAACGGTACGGTTTAAAATGGATTACTTTAAGTAGGGCCCTCTGTGCCCTTTACAGTTCTAAAAATTTTATCTTAGATGCACCTCCCCAGATTGGTATACAATAACTCAAAACCGATTGAGCTAAGGAAATATAAATTTGAGTTAAAAGTGTTTTTGTAGCTATATATCTAAGTGTCTTGAAAACCCATATTAGTTTTCTTAT
Source organism: Druceiella hillmani (assembly GCA_039881145.1). Classification (NCBI taxonomy): domain Eukaryota; kingdom Metazoa; phylum Arthropoda; class Insecta; order Lepidoptera; family Hepialidae; genus Druceiella; species Druceiella hillmani. Next base: position 5,609,843 of record JAYKKI010000093.1, read on the forward strand.
CCGTCCCATCAATATCCCTACGTGTGAATGCCATGACAATCTCTGATCCATTAAGACTTCTAAATATTTAGTAGTTTCCACCTTCGAAATAATGATGCATTGGTAGTTTGTAGTGTAGCTCTTATTACAAGTGTGTATCTTTATTTCGAAATGTTTATTAGGCTGAGTAGTTATATTTTTTGTGAAACACATGTAATTAGTTTTATTTTTGTTTAAGCCATTTCGAAATCATTGTAAGACCTTTTTCTGCAGATATACGAGTATTTTCCCAAGTGTCGCCCGTAAAAACTAGTACAGTATCATCGGCATATGAAAAAATATGTCCGTCTCTGAATTTCATTTCGCAAAGTTGATTTATATATATTAGAATAGGGGGGGGGGGTTTATATATATTAGAAACACTTCCTTGTGGAACACCAAAACCTACGCTCGTCTCTTCGCTCAGGGTATCACCCACTCTAACACTCTGCTTCCTTTCGCTCAGATAGTTTTTAAAAAGATCTAAAGGGATTCCTCGTATGCCTATGCTTTCAAGCCTTTGCAAAAGGATGGAAACAGAGACGCTATCAAATGCTTTCTGCAGGTCTAGTAGTACCGCGAGGCATTTCCTGCCTTTATCGATTTGTTTGGTTATTACAGTAGTCAAAGCATCTTCTGTTGAAAAACCTGATCTGAAGCCGAATTGAGATTTGGAAATTATATCAAATGAGTTCAGGTAATTGATTAGCCTTTTATTAATCAGTTTTTTAAGGATTTTGGACATCGCAGGTAAAATGGAAATTGGCCTATAATTATTAATGTCATCTCTGATTCCACCCTTATGTATCGGCGTGATAATGGCTTTTTTAAATTCTTTAGGAAACACACCTTGATTAAAGCAAAGGTTGGCTAAATGTGTGATAATAGGTACTACTAATGCACTGGCCATTTTAAGAAATATTGTCGGAATACTATCTACACCAGGGGCACTGTCTGTTTTCAGGCTTATTAATATTGACTGCACTTCTATGGGGTCAGTTTCAAGGAGCACAAACGATGAAACAGGTCTCTGGCTATCTGTGTAGAGATCCTGATGTGATGTTGAAGATTGTGCAATGATGTCTTCTGCTAATGATTTTCCGACGTTGGCAAAAAAGTTATTAATTAAATTAACTGATTTACTTGGTGTGGATTCCAGTTTTAACATTTCATTATTAGAAGTTTTAATTTTACTACGGTTGGTAACATTATTAATAGTATTCCAAAGTTTTTTAGGATATTTACCGGCATTTTCTAGTTGTTGTTTCTGGAAGTTGTGTTTTAGTTGTTTGCTAAGGTTATTACAATAGTTTCGGTATCGCCTGTAAGTAATTTTAAGAATCTCATTTTCTGGATCATATTCAGCCTTTTTCTGTAAATGATTTCTATTACGGATACACTTTAAAATCCCAGGAGTTATCCAAGGTTTTAGGACCCTGGTTTTCCGTGGAATTAATGTCGTAATAGTATTTTCTAACAGACAATCTCTTACAGTATCTACCAATTTAGTGGCGAGATGATTAGGATCAGTACAGGTCAGTAAGTCGTGTAAGTCTTTATTTTTTAGGGTAGCCAGGGAATTATCTAAATTTACGGCAACTTTTGTTTTATTCGTGATATTCTTTTTCAATACTTGAGGTAATTTCAGGATAAATAAGCGATGGTCTGTAATTGTGGTATCCAAAACAGCTATATGACCTGGCATAGTAGTATATATATATATATATATATATATATATACATATACATATATATACACATATACATATACAAATATATATATATATATATATATACATATACATATATATACACATATACATATACAAATATATATATGTATATATATATATATATATATATATATATATATATATATATGTATATATAATTTTGCATCTTAATAATGAATGTGTATATATTTTAAAGTTATATTACATTTATCTATACAAAGGAATGATGTTACCGCTGACATTTCATGGTCATAATTTCTACCTTCCGTTACACAGTCATATTTGTAGTACGCATATTCAAGTGTAGCTTATTTTTCCTTGCCCTTTTTCCAAAACCGTTGAATGTAAAAATTTAAAGTTTGAAATATAATAAAACCTATTAACCAACACATATGTCAATAAATTATAAAATATTTGTCTGGAAATTTCATAAGGGCATACATTTTTCGAAAATTGTTTTTTCTTTCTATAGTGTACCATATTGTTGGATAGGGCTAGTTATAAAGGTGACAAAAATATTTTTTTCATAATTTTTGTTACTATATGTTCAGATATATATACGAAATTTATTTCCTCTCTCTTTATTTCCAAAAATACTCAATCCAAAATCATGGAAAATATACATTGTAAGAAGCCCACGCACGTTTTTATACATTAGAAAGATTTGATAGGCGATATGTTTATATTTTTATTTCTTCACAGCCGATTTCCTCAGACACTGTACGACGTAATACAAATTAGAGCTTAAATGATAGAGTAACACATATAACAGGTCCATACGTTTTACAGGATTAACTGTTTACTAATGTTCAAATATGAATTATAAAGGTAAAATTTAAAATGAAGGTTTGAATTTATTTTATTTTATATACCTTATTACTTTATAGGGTTTTGTAACGCGATACACAAAAAACATTTCTTGATTTTGAATGGCAGATTTGAAAAGATGTTCCAAAATATACATTAAAATACTGTATTCCCCCTTATATCTAAAACTACTGAACAAAAGTTATAAAGAAAACAGCGTTACTAAAATCTGACTTGGAAATTATAGGAAACTAGAGCGATTATTCCATATCTTAACATTGTTGACATGTTCAGCATGTTTTCTGTCTTTGACAGATGTGGTAGGCAATATGTTAAGGTTGTGAAAAATTATTATTAATATATGTAAATAGTTTAAGGGAAATACTCTTATACATTAATATTTATAAAAGTATAAAGGTGTACGTAACCCTCGTAGTGTGTTGCTCGTGTTTGATAACGATAAGATAAATTACGGATATATTTTAAAGGGAAATGTGATAAAAGTTGTCCGAAAAATAAACATTACCAACTGCAATATCAATATTATATTGGATATGAGATATTTATTGAGGGTAAAATTACCGGTTTTGTTACTGGTTTAATAACTTTAATTTAGACATACAGTATTAAATAATAACAATATTTTTTGCATATTGAATGTATTTGGCGTTAATTTTTTATTATTCACAATTAAATTAAACTACGTGAGCAAAGATCTTTGCTAATATCCCACCTGAAGATGTTGTAATACAACGAAACCTAGGTCGTGGTAAAGAAATTAAAGAAAGTAGAAATAATACTACATCACGTAGTTTCATTTAATTGTGAATATTTTTTGCTTTAATGGATATTTGTTTACATGCTTGGATGATTAACCAAATATTTATATAATTTGTACCAACCACATTGCTGTACTATGGATTGAAGTAAACAAAACAATAAATGATCTAAATCATTAATTTATTCACATGTGTGTAGTATCGATGTGCAGTCTATTTTTTTCGTATCGCACGACTGTACCATCCAGTTTCACGCATTGGTTAGGAAGATTTATAGCTAGATGATGCTAACTGTAAATTAAGTTATCATGATGAGAACATCAGTGCTTATAATGAATTGAGCATACTCACAGTTATTTTTCATAATTGGTAACTTAAAACGGTTTTATTTAAATATTCACTAGGTAAAATAAACATTGATGAAATTTATAGGAGAGTTCATTGCGATATATAAACTGAATTTTGCAGCGCTACCGAATGCCCTCCGGCCTCTTAATTACTCAAATTTCCTAAGCTAATAGTGATAACAAATACTAGAAATAGTTCTACACATAAATGTATATATATATATATATATATATATATATATATATATATATATATATATATATGTATGTATGTGTGTGTGGTGTGAGTGTTTGTGTGTATGTGTATACATGCCAAATTTTAAGGGTCAATTTAGAATCGGTAATTAATCATAAAATGGAAAAAATTACTTTTCCTTTTCTCATCCAATCCCGGTTTAATAAAACGCGGGATTGTATGGAAAATTTACATCTGGTTTTTTTTACTGTATGATTCGGTTGCCGATTTTCCTATAAAATTAGATCCAACATTTATTCCTGTATATATATTTATGCGTGAGGGGCGTCATGCTTCGTGATGCGAACTCGTATATTCTTCCTGACCATACACAATACTATACACGCCGCTCGATTTTCCTCTCTTTCGGCGTACCGCCGAGTATACCAGAAACGCGTTATGCTCTTTTGGCAAGACTTTCGCTCTTGACGTGACGCGGACTCGCAATTTTTTTTCCATAAAAAGTTTGGTCAAGGTGACCCAAAAGATCACTTCACAAACTTTGTTTTCATTCAATGCGATGTTTGATTACACATTTACATGAACTATTAACCAACATTATAATTTTAACACGGGTTACTTTTATTTTTAAATTATATTATTTTTCCTCATACTCTCTTTTATTGGTAAGAAATCAATAATATATAATACATATTTCACCACAGATTCTTTTTTTAATAGCTTGCATCTTCATTAATTGAAAGTATGTGGAGACTAGTATGCAGCTAAATGAATATTTATTTCCAAAACGAAATCTTGCTTTAATCTACCTTCTCCGTTAAAATGGAAAGTAAAGTAAACAAAATAAAACATAAAAAAATTGTAATGAAATTTTGACAAATGATACGAAAAAAATACTTCTGCTTTATAACATAAAAATAATATACACCCGAACATTGCCCAAAAGACAATATATGAAAATATTCTATATTATGAGAACTTCCATTCATCTTATAATACCAAAACGTGGTTATCTTTTGGTATTTGTGGTCATTGTTTATCGCTTCAGTCACGTCGACCTTAAGTATCTTTATAGTGAAATTCTAACTTAGCTCTTATACGAAACTACAGCTAGATGACTGAACACGTCCAAAAGACATTTCTTCGATATTTGTTCGTGAGACGGCATGGTCCTTATCTTCTTCCAACTGGAGCAGCATATAAATCCGAATGAGGTACATTTTTTGCAGCACACAAAATAAATTTCAGTCACAAAATTATTTTTATTATAAAATGGGAAGATTTCTTGCACTAACTGGTTCGAAAGACTATTGTACTTTGTATCCATAGTCATTATTTTTTTGCAATACTGGTTGCCAATTATATATGAACTCCTTACTTTCCACCATTATCGATTACTTAATTACTTTGACATCGTTGAATCAATGTATTACTTGTGTGTATAAGAGGGAACAAATTCCTTGAAATTTGTTATTGTTATGAATTTTAGTACTATACAGTTTATTAAGTGTTATACGATAATTAACATATTAATGTTTTCATGATAATAAAATTAATACATTCCTTTCTAACAAATATAGAAATTAATTTAAAAACTCTGCTGTAGTACAAATACCTGACAAAATACTGTCACAGAATTTTTTTTAGCAAAACTCAAGTTATACTTAATGATATTAACAAAGTAAATACAGTACAACACTTGTCTTGTCTTATTCCACGACGTCTATAAAATTCAATATGTACAAATATATAGTAATGCTTTATGTTCAAGAAATGTTCTTCATATTAAATATAAAGTAATACCTAATTCTAAGTATAGTAGCTCCACAACCAATATGATAAGATGGAGTTTATCATCTAAGTTGGGGATCGAACTTAGATGATAACAAGCAGTATATAAGTTTAAATAAATAATAAAAATATAAGTTTAAATCGCTAAACTGTTCTCTGTTCTAACTATTTCGCTAAACTGTACAAGAAGTAAATTTTTTTTACAATTTTAAATAACGCTTATGTATATGTATATAACAAAACTGGAATACTTGTTATAAATAAAAATTACAAAAGTTGTTATTTTGCCCCTTCCGTTTAAAGAAAGTCTGAGATTAGGACCATTAAGCTTTAACTTAAAGAAACTAAACAACAGAGTGTTTTCTTTGGTGGACTGCTTAAAATATGGATCAATTTTGGTCATTCTGTATTTTTAACTAGGTAATTTTTCAATCAATACGTGAAATTTCATGGTGTTTTTTCACTTTTAAAATTCAAATAGTTTCCATCTCTTCATGTTAAAGTCGTACAATTGAATGCTATAATGCAAGAAAGGGAAGTATTGATACATTTGACCAAATATGCTGACATGTTTTGTTTGCAGAGGGTTAATGGATGCCGCTGTGCATATATTATTGTAATATGAATATAACTATGATAAATAACTTCATTGTTTATTGTCACAACACCTTTACTACTAATTTTAAGTCTATGCAACGCAAATGATCTATAAAAATATCACATAGTCAGCTCGTAGAAACATTGTTAAAGAGAAGTTTAGAAACGTTCACTATTCCGCGCAATATCAAAGCTTATCAAAAATATTTCTAGTACTCACAGCCTAGATCACGGCCAAAATTAAATAAATACTTCTCAAGAGTCTGATGTTTCATCATAAACATAAAAACGGGAAAAAAATTATCTATGCGTAATTATAGAAAAAGGCATGTGATGTCAAAATTGCGAGAATGCAATTTGTGGCGAAAAAACAGACAATTTTTGTGTCACTTATGTAAAATAATAACATTATTTAATTAATACTACGATTTCAATCTAAAATATAAGTAAAAATTAATAAAATTGTAGATTAAAGAAACTAAAAAAATACACCTTTTTAGTAATACGACCTAAAAAATTAAAAATAATCTTTACATAAAAAGATTTGAGTCAGGGTCAAAAGGGTATAACTACTTGGCATAACTTTTTTTTTAAAGTACTAAAAGAAAGAACACAGTGATTGACAATAAAAATCATTTTAATGTAAAAAAAGTGTGGGGTGCGTGTCACGAAATGTTTATTGTGAACATCACACGCTTTTTTCCATAATTCCATTGCATGTCTATATACTACTTCATACTCTAGTTATATTATTTGCAAAAATTCTGAAGATTCAAACTCTGTTCTAATATCTTGAAGCCAAAAGCATATTTTCTAGATTACAATAATTTTTAAATCTATTCTAAACTATATCATAATAATTTTTAATCTCTGAAGAATTACATTTGTTAATAAAAAAATTTTTCAAGTTTAGGTCCATCGCGTAAAGAATTGATCCCGTCAAATAAAGCAGTACAGATGTAATTTTACTTTTATTCCTGCCCAGCAATTGTTAAAAGTACTTTTGCTTGTTTTTCATAACATCAATCGACTATGAAAAAAACTTGTTTGTATATTAAAGAGAACTAGCATTTTTATAGTTAAGAGAACTAGCATTTTCAAAATTCATTAAAGAGAATATTAAAAATAATCCATTAATGCCTCCGAAAGGGAATGCCTCCTGTGGTATTTATTATTTTCAAATGGTTCCACTATAAAGGTTGAGAATCGTTTTTTATATAATTCGACTTGCTGTAAATAAATCGAGTGACTTAAGATCCCTGCAGTGTTTCTACGTAGGTATTAGGTTTGGACAATTAGATTCGCGTATGTTATTCTTGTATTTGTTTTGTTACTATAGAATTGTATTTAATAGGGTTCAATCAATATATTTAATGCTATATTTAGAAAATTTAATTGCACGAACTCGATAGAACGTACTTAACAGCATAGTTTAAAGATTAGGTGAACCTGTTTCTTCTAGGTATCTATCAAGAATGTCAAGAAAAATTAATTTACTAACATGTGATATAAATGTTGATCATATATAGTGTATACCGTATTTAATATATTGCATATTTCAGTATATTAACTGAGTATAAAAAACGAAGAAAAATTTCAGTATGGCTTTCCTACTTTTACGTTATTGTGACACTTCTAGACACATACACAATATGCTTTTTCACTGTGCCAAATTTCAAGTATTCACTTCGAATGATTTCTTAGAAACATGGTTGTAATAGACAGATGGACAGACTATAAGAACTGGGAGCTTTATAAATAATTTTTTGTTTCTTAATTTTATTACGCTAAAAATTAAATAATTTTGAGATGGAGTGAAACCACATGTTAGATAGCTTCAGAAAATTTCCAATAATCCCCAATGTATATATAAGAAATTTGCTATTTTTTCAGATGCCAGAAAACCTAAGACAAATAAAATAAATAATGTAAGATAAAATAAATTTCTTTGGACTAACATGAAACTATATGGCTGAGAAATAGTAAAAAAATAAATATCAGCGCATCAATAAAAGTAATCAGTTTGAAAAAGTTAGCTGTCCGATTTTATTGTATACAAAAAACAATACCATGAATATATATATATATATATATATATATATATATATATATATATATATATATATATATGTATGGATACCGATATTTACTCTACAATGTGTAACAAATAATTATAATTAAAACTATTTATAAAAAAATTATTGTTGACGGATCGGACGGTTATTTTAAGATGATTCCGCGCATAGACTGATATGCTTCCACAGTGTTAGGTTCCATTTCCTGTCGCGCCACCGTACGTCTACTCATACTTCCCGCTCAACATAAGCGACTTCCGGCCAGGACCGGCGCATTTGTAAATAAATAGAAGATAATCTTACCATTTTTGGCTCCATGGCACCTTTTGGGTTTATAGCTTTTTCTGTGATATGGGGTTATACTCGGCATTATCAAGGTTTTTTTGAGTATTAGGTGGTTGGTAAAGTAGTTTATAAGTGGAGCGAAATTTATTTAAATTAAATAAAATAATATTTCTTCATATGTATTATATAAAATAAAATATTTATCTCTTAATATTTGCTTATAATTTGAAGAACATAGTAATTTTTTATTCCTTTAAATGATGTTCTTTATTTCATATAATGTGAAGAGAAAATAGTGAGAAAAATAAACAGTTCAAGAATTATTTTTGGTCTTTCATTTCTGAACCAATATGTTTTTGGTTATTTATTTCTTTACCCTACGTATAAAACTTTACAATTACCCATTTAGCAACATTAGAAACGAGTGGTAATGTAAAATATGCAAATAAAGAACGTCAAATTAAAAGATTTGATTTTGTTCATTCATTTTATTTAACCAGCGGATACATTAAAGTTTAGTAAAAATATTTGTTCTGAATTGCACCTTACTATACTTACATTCCTTCTTTTTTAACATCGGTGAATAAACACCCCCGTAACTACATGGGGTTTTTTTTGGGTGTTCATTTTTAAATTAATAATGTGTTTATTGGCTCAATGTTGAGAGATTGATTGATGATATATTGAAACCATTACCTATTTAACCTAACTATGAGACACAGGAATACAATATACTTTACTTTTTTTCTAAACAATTACCTTTAGTAACAAAATCATTTCCAAACGCTCCCAGTTCTTATAGTTTTATTCTATTGGTTGTTTCAGGTAGCTCATAGTAGAGCAATAATAACTTTCCTTATTTTCATAATGTTATTTAAAACTCAGTGTTCTACAAAACGTTGTTTAAAATTTTAAGATGGTTTCTGTTTTTTGGTACTTAGATTTAAAGTCTATGTAAACGTGTGTATTGAGTATAAACTGTTTAATAAAGAACTATTAAGTTTTTACTCTTCCATATTATAATGTATATCTAGTCTTACAAAAATAAGATGTGAAAGTATTATTTGGAAAAAAAAATATGGGAATTCTTGATTTTTTTACAGTATTCCCTCACTAGTTTGTCGGTTTATCCCAGATTAAGAATGATTATAATAACTTAAAAGCTATTATACTCACTCAGGTAAATAGCATGATTTAAGTAAATTATGGATCGATTCAAATTATACCAAATTTTTGAACAGCCTTTATAACCATAGTTAGGAAAAAATATAAAATCAGTAAATATTTTATTGCAATAAGTTAATTTGTCAAAAATGCTTATTATATGTGCACGCAACATAAAACATCGTAAACCTACAGAATAACGTGCAGTGATGTGTGCAAGCTTTATATAGTATTTAATAGCAATAAATTATCGCTATGAAAATACGTATAACGCAACCTGTCGAGGGAGAGTAATGGTAACACAACAAAAAACACTAATACATTATTTCAAGGAAATACTTCAAATGTTGACATTTATTTCTGTTACTAGAAAAATATTATTATATTATGGGTAATTTTTAAGGAATGGCGAAGTTTTGTATATAAACGGGACAATAAAAATTAGCATTAGGTAAAATGGAGTAAGATAAATAATAGATAGAAGCGTTGGTTAGGGTAATTGCGATACATATGTGTTAACTCAATTGAAAAATTATTAACATTTACCCTTTGATTAAGCGAATATGTATAAAATGTTCTTCAGTAATGTGGTAAAAAATGTAGTCTCGGTAATCACAAGTCTGACAAAAATTCTGCACAAAATAAAATTATCTGCAAGTTTTAATAATAATTTAGGAACAGTAGTTAAAATTTAATGAGCCGGAGAAGATAAAAAGTTTGATTTAACAAAAAAATTAAAATCTTTATTTTCGTTTTTAAGAAAAAAATATACTAATACTTTTTTCTGGAGCATTTCAAGAAGAATATCTTAACTCACTTACTTTTCACTATTTTCATGGGTAAATCAAAGAGATAAATCAAAAGGTTGAGTGATGTATATACATCGTAAAAAGTGTCCTTATCATCATATTTCACATATGCGTAGTTGGTAAATCAAATACGTTTTGATTTAGAGGAATGTAAAAAAATATATGCGTATTGTGCACATCGCTAGCGAATTCCTTGCGCACAATCCTATGTGTATATAAATATATGGCCATAAAAGGATTACTTCATTATAAAATTAAACGCACAGTATAAAATGGACTACTCATCTAATTATTTGTTTACACGCACTACTACATTTGACACTGAATCAGCTTATCAGAAAATTACTGAGTGGGAAAATATTGTACATGCAAGGAATCAAATTCTAAATCCAACATTTTGCTATAACCGGTTAGAGATTAGTCTAGAATTTACTCTTTTTTTAAAATATTTCTATTAAATAAACATAATTTTGTAAATGCACTCGAAAACATAAAAATCGTAATTGGTGAAATGTCAGCCGGTTCGAAAGACCTGTAACAGCTTTCGTGACAGCGGACACATTGACGAAAACATCGAACGGGTCTGTTGTTTGTCGACCGCAAAGAGAGAATACGGGTTTTCCGGCAGCAAAATGCCACAGACTGCCCGGTTTTACTTATTTCTTGCCTAGACTCCTTGTTATAACACAAATACCTTTTTTAATTAGACGAGTGTAGCAAAATTCTGCAAATTTAAGTCATGCATATAATTAAGAACAGTTTGTATATAAATATAATCTAGTAATACGATAAATGCTTTTATTTCATGAAAGTCCTAAACACGTATTTTATTTAAAAAACACTTTTGTTTTTTTTTATAAATTTCTATGAAAACACAAATGTTCCTTTTTCAAAATTTATTGGTCAAATACTTTTATATTAGATTCTTTTGCGTCCTTGTACTTGGTACCCTTATAATTTTTTAAAAGTACTTAACATTTTTTTAGGTAAACCTCATTAAATATGAGTAGTAATTGCAATTGTTCCGTATATATTAAGGTATTTGCAAACATATGAATATATTCTAATGTTTACATATATTAGTTTAATTTTTTGCATGTAAGCACGCGAAATAAAAAAAACTTGATTTTCGCAAAAGCTATGAAATTTAAAAGCATGGTTATTACTGTGTGATAAAAAATTTTAGCATTTTTTCCTTATTTTTGTTAGGCAGTTCCTCACTTTCCTCAAAAAACTATTTTGCAATGCATAGCCCAACACAAATATCTCACAATGCAACGAGAGCGCGTTTTATAACAAAACTTTAAAATGTTTACTTCAGGGCTGCACCCATTTAACTCTTAACTTTCAAACAATTTTATAATATAGGCATACGATCCAGAAATATTTTTATAACATATTCTTTTAAAAAAATAAAAATTTTGTTTTGTACTTAAATAAATTTACTATTGTTGAACCAAATGCTTTGAACCGTCTTCCGAAATTTAATTCGCTGTCGACCGTACAATATCGCCAATGTAGCCAAATCGGCTGTTTTCAAATATTGAATATATTTGACGTTAATTTTGTGGAAATCCATTATTCACATTTAAATGAAGCAACTTGATGTAGTATTATTTCCACTTTATTTAAATTCTTTACCACGACCTAGTTTTCGTTGTATTAAAACATCTTCAGGTGGACTATTACCAAAGATTATTTATTAGCAAAAAAATTACTATTCTTAAATTTTGCGATTTTGTATTTCTTTCCGATTTCTTTTTATTTATTTACGAATCTTAATTAATTTACAGTCAGTAAAGCATCAATGAAAAATGAGGTGAAATTTATTTTTGCCTACGAAGTAAAGCCATGTTTGGAAATTGCGTCACGGTGTATAAAATATTTTATAATATTACAAGTTACTATAAGAGGTGATAATGAGAAATTTCTATTAATTTAACAAAAAAATTATTGTTAAATCATTATTAAAACTATTTTAACGACGAGGATCATTTTCAGATACGAATATGACATTAGAAAGATAGACGATTTTCGCAGCTAGGTCCAAGTGTATATGAACTGAAAAACAGAAAATATTCTTTTTAAATTGTGTAATTGTTTTCGATTCGCAGTAACGCAAATATGAGCGTTTCATAATTAATATATTTTGTAATTAGCAATCGTAAATAATAGAGCAATAGCAATAAAAGCTTCATTAAATATACAAAATTGATTGCTGACATATTTTGTTTAAATTTATCTTTATTTTCTTTCTGGAATTATGATAAGAAATGGGAATGGTAAATGACAACAAATTATATATATATATACACACACACACACACACACACAAATATATATATATATATATATATATATATATACGTATTAGATCTAAATTAGAAGTAAATATTTATGTATTGAAATATGTAATTTTTTTTCGCATTTAATTTTATAAATATTATGTTTTTAAATACCTAATTAATTTTTTTTCAGAATCACGCAATTTTTAAATAAATTTGAACTAAGTGTTTAACAAAATCTTATACTGTCTTTCCGGTGAAAGTATTTAATTTTACCACACTACATAATATTCTTTAAATATGTTCTCGATTGATGAAAATTGGTTGGGATTGAAAATGATTAACATAAAAATTATATTTAATTTTTAAGTTGCTTTAAATAATATTGATGGAGTTTTAATTGGATTCACCCTTCTTTATTATTTAACCTATAAGTAGTGTATACTAGATATGTGTTTGTATACTTTTTATGTTTCCAATTTGCTAATGCTATTTTATTATAATAAGGAAACGGAAGTATAATTACGTATATCTAAAATAGAAACAAAACAATTACCTTGTACTTTTAGTACCCCTTTACAAATATGGAAACTATTTCCCTTCGATCGATAACAAACACAATGTCTATTCATTTATTTGCTTTTTATATATTGATTTATTTCAATATTTTCATGGCCGTGTTAGTCAATATACGATATTGTCAATAACATGGTTTTTCTTTGTATTTTTCAAATATTTATTGACTATAATAATTATAATTAAAAATTACAAAACAATGATGACAAAACTGAAATATGAACAAAAAGAAAATTCAAAAGATGGCAATTCGACGTGCATTCCACCTTATAGCGTACAAAGTAATGCTGCTAAATTTGTATAAACTTATATTTGGGAACAGATAAAATTCTTCTAACATTTAAGTAAATAAATTTACCATTTTACAAACATAAACTCGTAAATAAATAAATAAATAAATATTTTCCTATTTTACTGCCTCATTTTTTCTGTCCTATAAACTGTAATTGCAAATTTATTTATCTACTTCTAAATAATTCAACAAATATATTTCGTTTTTTTCTATTTTGCCGTAAAAGATAATGACCAATATTAGTTGCATCAGCTGTTTCAAACAATGTCACAAATAAATAGAATTTCGTACGGGCAATATGCTAAAAAAGGAGTTAAAATTTTTCGCGCCATGTAATAATTTGTAGACATAATATGTACAAATTTTAGCATTGTATTTCTTTCCCATATAAACTTTACCCGTACCAAATCTCAAATTCCCCCGTACGCGCACTATGTTTAAAAAAGTACAAAGTATTCTCTTCACGTGTTAATATATAGATATTAAATAAGTACGTACCTATACTAACATTTCATCACAAAGCATTCCCTATATTATGCTATGTTTGACATTGGTGGTATATAAATCCGATCGAAACAAAACCCACTACATTTTGAAATGAAAACTTGCCATTCTGACGAAACAACATTTGAATTTAAATATTTATTATTCTGCCCTTTAAATTCTTGCAGTTTGCTTTATTAAATGGTACTTCCTTTAACACAATAATAATAAATATGATATTTCCTTTAGGAAATATTTACAAAAAAACACCTTGCGATCATATATAGAAATTATATGATTCTAAGATTCTTTGATTATGGTCGTAAAGCATATAATGAAAAACCATTTAAACGAGAACTTACTTGCAATTCAATATAACACAATTAAAGTCATTAATTGTGTGTACCCAAATTTATTATCCGCTGTATAATTTTCTAATTTTTAATTGTTTTGCTCCCTAATTCACAAAAAATATTTATGTGCAGGAAATTACTTGGAAATAAAATTAAATAAAACATATTGCACGGAAATAAATAGTTATGCTCATTCGAATTTCACTGCTCATTTAAAAAAATTGCTAGCTCATTTTTACAGCAAGTTTCTTTTATTATGATTTAAATAGGACATTTATTTTGTTTTCCGTCTGCCTTCTATTTTTAAACGTTTAGATATAACAATAACAAAGTAGCAGAACACAAATGTTTTGAATACAAAATATGAACGTATCGAATATGCCAGCAATTCTTGAAAATAATGTGAACTGTTATTGTGGCAAGATTTTCCAAATGGACAGTTAGATAAATAATTCAACAGCCGTAGAAATATATAGTATATAAACCTTTAAAATTTAAAAACCTTTGAAATATATAAACTCTTTCAAAATAATAATAGCCGTAGGAATATATAGGCGAATTATATATTTTCAATCGTATTTTCCATAAATTTCCATTAAAAGAGGATTTTTATTACATTTATTTGGACAGAAAAGAGTAATATATAAATAATTATTAATTATACCTACAAGAATATATCATGCCTATATGATACATTTGATTTTTTGCAGTATTACCTATATCCATTCCGTTATCCATTACATACCGGTCAAGATATACCTTTTCAAAATAATAATAGCCGTAGGAATATATAGGCGAATTATATATTTTCAATCGTATTTTCCATAAGTTTCCATTAAAAGAGGATTTTTATTACATTTATTTGGACAGAAAAGAGTAATATATAAATAATTATTAATTATACCTACAAGAATATATCATGCCTATATGATACATTTGATTTTTTGCAGTATTACCTATATCCATTCCGTTATCCATTACATACCGGTCAAGATTAAACTCGATAATTATCATAGTCTTTTGTAAGACTATTTATCATAGTCTTTTATAAGTCAAAATGGTTTATTTTGCACGATTAGATAATAGTTATACAGATAATTGTTTCAAAATTATATCAAGCTGTCCGATAAAAGCGGATAATATGATACGGGGGCGAGAATGCTACCGAATTTCTCACAAAGGGTGGACTGAGATTGATATCTATGTGGTATATCCTTTGATATGTTTATGGTTGATCCTTTAATTTGATTTAAAGTGGTTTTCCAAATAGTATGTATTTAATTTTTTAATTTGATTAAAAGTTATTTTCCATTTTTGAAGAAACCCTGCGTTTTTAAATCGAGTTCAGATATTAATCAAACAGATTATAAGTCAAAAATATAAATATTCTTGCCAAATTGTTAGTTGCAAAATGTTGTCAGTCAACTCAGCACAGAGCAATTTTTCCTCAAATTAAATGGCCAAGATATATTCAAACTTAAATACAGGAAAAGAAACATCCCTTGCCTAATATTTTCGACTTTAATAATGGCGTCTACATTGATAACCTTCACTCAGTCATAAAATTTTTCTCACTTTAGGTACTTTCCAAAAATGTTGAAAGATAATGCTTGTTAATAAACATTGTAACTTGAATAATATAGCTTATAACGTTCCTGTTTCTATCAGTTTCTGTCAGTTTTAGTAAAATTTACGAGTTCTTTATTTATATTGCTTTTACTTTTTCAAGAAACTTCAACCAATATTTAACAACCAATAAGGTTTCCTACCAAATAAGTTAACTTGTACAAATATGACTATCAGTCATAGAGGTTACAAAAGCTCTAAATATACTAGACCGAAATAACTCTCTCTATATTGAATTTAGCAAGGTCTTTGACAAATCGAAGACTTTTAATGCACAAACTGCTGCGTATCGAGACATATTGAGGCATCCTAAAACTTACGGATATGGTTTTAACATAATTTGGCAAGTAAGAAGTATAGTATTATAATTATAGAGTATACACATCACCAATATGAATGAGATTCTTTTGTACCATGAAACTTCAATGTAATTCTATTATATATATATATATATATATATATATATATATATATATATATATATATATATATATATATATATACTGGTTTCGATAATAACTTTTTATTAATTCGATTTGCCGTCAACAATTTTTATTAACATAATTAAATCTTCCATTAAATTTAATTTATGTATGCACCATTATTATTTACTACTTGTCGCCATCCAGTTGGTAGTGACAATATTCCTTTATTGTGAAATTCTGGTGACTTTCATTTGATTAAAGAAACTGCAAGGTCGTTTTGGAAATCTTCTTTAACGCCTCTTTTTTTCACGTAAATGGTTAATTGGAGCCTTGAATAAATGGCAATCAGAGGACTCAATTTCAGCAAATGTGGTGGATGAGTGGAAAAAACCTAGCCCAGTTCCTCAAATTTATCACGAGTACCTTTTGCAATACGTGTTCTAGCATTATCCTAGAAAATACACTTGATCCTGCTGACTTCACAATTTGTTAGCTAATCGGTTCAATTGTTCACAGTAAATATCTACATTAATTATAGATCCCTCTGGAAGTAACTTCCACTAAATAGTGCCCTTGATATTCCGCCAGCAGTTGCACATCACCTTTTTGGCACTTATTTCAAGTTTGCATACTGAAACTCCTGTTTCTTCGACACCCAGCCATTGACGTTTGCATGTATGGTTAACGTATGTAACTCATTTTGCATCGCCAGTTACTAACTGATTCGATCAGTCTAAGATACATTTCAATGTCAATAACTGTTGACAGTACCAATTCTGCATTGAAGGTGATATGATGACAACTCGTGGGGTATCCATACAACGTATTTTGAAACATTTCCCGATTCGTGCAAAGGTGTATCTATGATGCCATGCCTGCAGTGTAGCTCATCTGCCAATTGATGATTTGTCATTCGAGGATGCTCCTCAAATTAGACGTCGTAATCGTTGAACGTCCAATTTAACAGGACGTCCAGTACGGGATTCATCCTCAAGACCACAATCCTCATTCCTGAACTTTCTGAACCAAATCTTTGCCATCGCAACACGATGGACTCACCCATCGCATGACATATATTATTTGTGGCAGTCTTTGCATCGTGACCCAGACGAAATTCGTAAAATTATAGAATTATCTTTTATGTAAATCACTTAAAGCTTCTGCGCTGACTGTTGTCAACTGACTGCACTTTGGCCTATTTAGGTCCCACAGTAAAACCTTCTGGATGTTTTGAGAATCTTTCTAGAAAAGTCCCGATGTTATGGCTAAAAACGTACTAGCCAACATAATATATTGGGTTCTTAGAAGAGTAACGAGAGTTATTTTAAGATTTTAATTTTTTTGGGAAGCGATAAAACCACCCAGATTTCAATATGTTAATGTAGTGGCGGTAAACTATATATATATATATATATATATATATATATATATATATATATATATATATATATATATATGAATGAAAAGCTGCCGGCCGCTCCAGTATTTTTTAGAATATGGAAGCGACCAGAGGGCATATTCGTTATTGCCTTTTTACGAGTTTCCTCTAGACCTTTCAGCAGGTGTAACCTCTCAAAATATAGAAAAGTTAAGTGAAGATGAAACCTTTGATGTAACTATAAATCGTTGATTTTAGAAATTCAAAAATATGAAGTACTCGTATGATTTAAAAGATTTTGACAATGAAGACCAGTGGAAGTTAACATAGCAGATCTCACTTGCTGTTAACGAATCTCAGTTGCAGTCACGTGCAAATATTGGAACACTATTTATTAGGATAAAGTGTATAAGCTAGGAGTGTAGATCCACATACCCTATTTACCGCTCAGTTAGACCAACGTAACAATTAATATAAGAATCGTCTTTTCCTGAGCGTACTCAACACTGGTTTGGCCAATCGGTAACTGGAACTGAAAAGTAGATTTTGTATGTAAGCTATACGCGAAATCACCAATGGCTAAGCTCATACAATACCTATTCTAAAATTTGAATTTTTATTTATTTCAGCCTTCAAGAATAAAAAAATTGATGATGTAACATAATTGTCAGATTTTCTTAGTCACTTTTTGAGTCACCGTCCGAGTTTTTTACTTCGAGTTTTACATATTTATGTCCATATGAAAAAATTTAAGTGATAAATTCAAACTTGTAACAAAGTAAACTGAAATAATATTTGCAAAGTGATAAAGAAAATTATTTGTACATTATGTATAATTTTCCTTGCCACTTTGCAATATTATAAAAAAGAAAATTTATGGCGTAAATTTCCTCTTATTTAATTTCTTTTATATACAAGCATAATATCACGCAAATATTTAATAAAAAGTTATCGTGAGACATAATCTCATTAATAATTTTTAAGTTTGAAAGAATTTAAACCCAAAAACTTAGTCGCGTTTGCTTAGCCCATATGATATAATAAAGCCTATTTTTTTCTCGTAGTTAAGCAGACATTGATCGTAATGCTCTAAGCATTAATCTACCAAATTTCATTGTTAATTGAAATACCAAGGACCTTGGCAACTAACTTGTAAAGTATTGATAAAAAGATTAGCTGAGCAACACATATACGAATTCGAGTCCTTTATTTGCGATTAAACATCGTAAAAAGACGAAGTTCTGAAATTAAATATCATTTGGTGATACATATGTGGATAAAATTATTATAATATTTTTCCTGTAGCGAAAGAAAAAGAAAATAAAAAATATGATTTAAATATTTATTACCAAAACAATATTAAATGCTTAAAAATATTTTGATTACGGACCGACAGAAATTTAGCTCATATTGAACGAAATTATAATTGTAACAACCTATGTGCTATATCATTTTCAGTCATTTGTATTGATGGGTTAAATAAACTGTTTTGTAAAATCATTAATCTAAATCTCGATTACATAACAATTGTTTCTTTCGCGACTTTTAATATCTAAATTTATTTCTCTCTTTCGTTGTAGAAAAGTATGCTATGTTGCAGACGAACTAATACGAAAAATCAGACCAAGGTGCACTGAATTAAATTTAAATTAAATATTTCTATAATCATTGATCTGATAATTAGTAATTCCAATCAATGCCGAAATAAAATAAATAAATCTACCCTTTACTAAACTGTATCCCTGTAGCTGTTTAAGGTCGACGATAAACTGAAAGTCAATCAATTTATGTTTACAGAGCGATATCAGTCTTCGTCGATTTGGGTTTAGAAAGAACTGATATATTTCTTGGCTTAATAATACTAACAATAAATAGAAGTATCTGATAGAGAAAATGATTCACTGAAAGTATCAAGCTATTCTTGGATGACTAATTTAAAAGTTGAGCCATATAATAATCACAATTTACCATCGGGGCTAAAAATATTTCAAACTACTGTTTTCATGACAAAATTTAATTTTAAAAGTGGCAAATACGTCATATTACAAAACAAATTTAAAATTAGAGCGAACGCTTAATTAGGATATGTTTTACATGTTTTAGAAGTGTAAGTCTTAGGAATGATTTATTTAGTACTTTGTAAGATGTGTAGACCGTCATTCAATACAGAGGCAAATCTAATCTATGAAATAATTAAATATATTCCATTAATACCAAATATACTTTGTAATTAGGATGGATCGTAATTTAAAACATAGTTTCATAGGTTATCTTATGTTTACTTACATTTTATAAGTCTAATATAGTACTTTAAAATTTTTGAAATCATTCATTAATTTACCTCATATTCAAATATTGTCCGACTCCATCTTAATTTTTAGAAAATCTTTAACACATCAATAACGAATGAGCTGAAATTTCTGAATGTAAACAAATGTAGATATATTTAATTGGCAAACTATACAAAATGGAATTAGAATATATGTAACACATTCTTTATTAAATAAAGTTGTATTTATTTATCTTGTGATTTTTTTCTTGCCCAAATGTCCATTCGAACTTTTTATTAAAAAATTACTGACAACTGTAAATTTAATATTATTATTAGCTTTGAATAAAAATTAAATTTAATTTAATATAAGCTTTGAGACGTCATCTCATAACTTCCAATATCACCCAAGGAAATATCTAATGTGACTATATAATGAATTCTATTAAACCAAAACGAAAATGGAAAAGAATTCACATGGTCTCAATTTTTATCAGGATATCCAACGCAGACTATAAAAAAGAAATCTTGATTTATATTAAGTATTTTATTATAAAAGAATTTATGAGGCCGATCGCCTTACCGATTCTGGATTGAAATAATTTGCACATAAGCGAGAGAGATGTAAAATTCCCTTATAGTGAAATTTGACATTTTATGGATACTAAGAAACTGTCGTTTACTAAAACTCAGTAAATAAATAGGCAGTTCAAAAAAAGAAAGCCTCCCGGATTATCATAAGTAGGGATAATAAAAAGGGCAATCCCCGTGAGCGTAGGTGTAAATGCGTGTAGATGTGATCCTAAAAATTTAACATATCGCATATCCACCTAAAGGAAAACATTTTTTACCGTGATATTTTTAGCAAGTTTAACGAAAATGATAAACAATGTCCTGATTAAATTATATTTTAATCGGTTTACTAGGTATGGTATCACGTCATTATAAAAAATAAATATAATGTTTGAAGCAAATTTATTGGAACCTTATTTTATTTCGATTGTAATACATTTTCCGTGTGTTTGGTATACCTAAAATTTTACTTTCATCTATTAATTGGTCAATGCATTAGTTTTAATGTTGTCCCAAAATTGGCGAAATAAAAACGAAAGACAATAATATTACCTGATCTTTGTGGATTCGATATGCATGTGTGTTCTTAGTTAATGTGTTTTTTGCAGTACTAGGAATCAAAACAGGGTTATACAATCAGATAACATAATAGTAAAATAATTAAGAATCCTTAATCATTAGGTAATGTATTTACTTCCAAACGCAGTCAGTACTTTAATAGCCAGATCACAGTTATCACGTTTGTTCATTTTAAGAAGTTTTATTGCTGAAAACCTCTTCTATGCACGTGTGGACATTCATATGTGCATGACACATGATCAAACAGCCTCACATATTTTTCATGGTGTTATCATTCTCCGTAAGAAAATTCGCTGGTAACAACCCGTATCATGTGTCGTGAGAACTGTACTCATTCTAACTTTGGAAGGAATTCGTTGTGTTCTTGTAATGTAACTAAGCAAGAAAAGAACCTAATAATAATAAAACCATTCAAATATATGATGCTAATATCCAGTGTGCTCTCACTACTAATAAAGAATTGACAATAATATGGAAATTTTACGATTTATCACGAACTATCTTTTTATAATTATATAAAAACCTTTTGTAATTTCTTGAAATTATAATTTGTTTAATTTATAAAAAAAACTAGTGAAATAATTATTATACCATACATGTATTTTATTTGTTTATCAGTATATTATACCCTTTAGTTCAATAATTCCTGCAAACTAAGACAATATAGTTATTATAATTTATAAATCTATGGGGTAAACTAAAAATACCTAAATAAGAACAACACTTCGTGCATATTTTGGTTAATAACATACAGTTGAATTCGTGATGTAGTCAGTAATATTTTATAAACCTATTAACGTGTATTAAATGCTTGACCTATTCGGAAGTAACGATAATATGTTAAAACGTATAATTCGCTCTGGTACGCTAGACGGATGTACCAATAATTATTTCAACAAATAAAGGAATGCTTCATGAAGTAATTCCGGTTCAAATAATTATAAAACGTAATAACAATTGCTTCGCTAAAAAGGTAAAATTTATTTACTACTTGAAATATGCATACAAGTTAGCAGCATTTTCATTATAAGCAACTGGTATATAATACTGACGTATGAAACCTATATTTGGAAATATTTTGTTTTGTCCTAAGATTAAAAAGTCTGATAATAATACTGACATTAGAAAACATGTAGTATCCTTCTCATATTTTTTAAACAAAAATGTTTTCCCTTAAGAACTGTTGACTTTTTTAAACATCTTTCATTGAGATCAGGGTAGCACACATAGTCGGTTAATTTCGACAGGGGTGTTTGGCTAAGGTAGATTTTCATACTAGTCGGATTAATTTTCTGAAGGCGTTTGAAAGAATGTATCTTTTTTGAAAACACAAGCTATAACATCATTTACTTGAGGCTGCCAAATTATATTTTAATTAAATTATAAACTCAGGTTTTTGAAACTTGACATTTATGGGATTAATGTCTTATTTAATTAAGGTAAATTACTCAGGTTTAGTGTTAGACCTGTGTGCATGAAATTTTGTAAGCCAATAGAGATCTCAGTTAGTTTGTAAGAAGTTAATAAAAAATATTATATATATATATTGTATAGATATATGTTTTTCGAAATTAAGACTAAATTAAATTTTATTCCAATTTGTTTCCCGTTTACGAAATATAAAGGTCCAAAATAAAATACAATATGCGCTCTCTCCTCTATTATGACGTTGTTGTTAGGTAAATATTAATCTGAGTATGTCAAAACACAGTTATATTTGTCTACATTCAATAAAAGAAATATTTTTTTAATTTATTGTATTAATAGGTATGTCGCTCTAAAATAGATTAATTTCCCAATAAAAATGTGCCATTTGTTCAGCAATATCACGTAAAGTTACTAATTGTCGTATATTTAGGTATAACTGAAGTTTTGACAGTGATAGAATACATTTGAATATTTAAGTTAAGGACAAATAATATTTTTCCGCTTTCTTTTTTTAATTCAGAAATATATTAACTATTTTATTTGAATTATTTATTTACTTCGTAGAATGGTGCTAGTTTTTAATAAGAAATGAAAATCGTAAAACGTCCAGTCCAGTTCATGAGCTGACGGATTAATATTTATCTAATACCGCTTTTTTTAAATTCCTCAGGATGATAAGTTTTCCTCTTTGTTTTTTCGCTATTATCTGAGTTAAGTTTATTTTCAAGTTTACTCTTTCAACACTTTGTCAGAATATGTAATTTATGTTTGATATGTATAATAGTAAATAGAAAAATTTGTTTTAAAATGCAGAAACTACTCATCCTCTTAATATCATATCTTAGTAAGTCTTTCCCCATTCATTCTTTATCGGAAAATTTTACTTAATTAACAAGAAGTTTTTATTAATAAACTTATATAAAGTTGCAAATACATTATATTTAGGCATTTATATATATATTAGTAACGACAATATGTATAATTTCATGACATATACAATAACTTAAACAAGGATAAATCATAATATAACGATGACGTACGAGTATTTCAGCGAACTATGTTACTCATTATAAATAAATTACATTTCAGTGCAGTCGTGATGCCGGAACACAATAGGAGTTTTAATATGGTTCGAATCCAGATAGTAGAATTGTAAAAATATTATGAATGTGAAATTATTATTTACAAAGAAGCAAAGCCTTTTCAATAATACCGAGCAAAAGGTTAACTTTCTGCTCAGTATTGTTGAAAAGGCTTTGGTCCCTTAATGCTGAAAAGAATTTGGTATTGTTGAAAAGGCTTTGGTCATTTACCAATGATAAATAAATTTCATAAGAGAAATGTCTCGTCTGAACCGCAAAAAATTGGTAACTTAGCAAGAGACTAGGAAAAAATCTTCAAAGAATAAAAGACGAAATAATTTATTAATCGGGTAAATAACTAATATATTTATTCGTCATCATTTGGACACATCAGTGTGACTGGCCTTATGCGGACTTCAAATTTGAAAATGATCTTTCTTCTTATTCATTGTACATGAAATTAAATTTGGTCCTAAAATTTATAAATAGTCCAACTCTCAACGTATCATCTCATACCAAAAAAAACCAAGTCATATTATGATCTGTAGTAATACCGTTACCTAATATCTTATATCTACTATACACACGTGACATAAGATGTCACCCATCATGATTAAAAAAACATTACACTTGTTATTTTTTTAAGGTTAAAAATATTGAGAAATATAGGGACCGATAAAAAGTTGTAATCTCCGTATTGAATGTGTTAATATTCTGATATCGCTCCATTGTACCTTAAAAATCTGAGGCCATAAGATGTGACTACTCGAGACCTTCGAGTATTTAATCTTAAAGAACAAGAAATGTTAGCAATAAAACAAATTCGTCCATCATAAATGTGGCACAAGTTTAATGCTAATTTATTATAGGTATCCATTATTTTCTATATAACCAAAAATTTAAGCAAAGTAAACTCTAGGAATATGTTTCAAAAGAAGCCTAGGTGTTTATTAAAAATTTCTTCGTTGCTCTTTTGTTATCCATAAATATTCCCAATTAATTCCCTCATTTTTACGGCAATACAATATACAAACATGTTAGAATATTAAATCTAGATAAAATAATCAATTACCGAGGGGGAGTTTTATATTGAAACACTTAAACCTTATTTCATTATTGATCAATCTTCATACTTATTACTCATATGTGTGTATGTATATACACATATATTGGTGTATGTGTTTGTGTATATATATATATATATATATATATATATATATGTATATATAT
The DNA here is from genome assembly GCA_039881145.1 of Druceiella hillmani. Taxonomy (NCBI): domain Eukaryota; kingdom Metazoa; phylum Arthropoda; class Insecta; order Lepidoptera; family Hepialidae; genus Druceiella; species Druceiella hillmani. Next base: position 5,635,023 of record JAYKKI010000093.1, read on the forward strand.
ATATATATATATATATATCCACAATATACAATCATTCATGAGTGCGCCACTTCAACCCTTTGGTCATTGCTCAATCTTGCGTAATCCGCTGAAATGCTTTTTAATTAAGTCGTCTAATATAAAAAGTTTAAATTTTACATAAGCCATGTTCATCCACTCAGTGTAAATAGCAGTATTTATGAGTTGAGAAAAGTGTATTTTTTGTCTGTCATAATGACAGATGGATTTTCTTTTAAATGTTGCGAAACGCGTATAATAAAAAGATAGTTGTCGTTTTTAGGCCGGTAAGATCAATCATAGTTTGAACAACCGATGGAGTGCAAACGACGCTTTAATCACATTGATGACGGTTTAACCTCATCGAAACTTTAAACTCGAGATCATTTTTACTGAAGGGAATGGTTTAACTCCTCTTCGTCGTTTAACTGCGACAATATGGTCACCTGGCTATCAGCTGTTTAAGTTTTAGTTATTTTATCGAACTGTATTTTCGTAATCTAATGATATCAGCTATTATTTAGAATATTCATTAGAATATAAACGTATTACAATATTATTACACAGGTAGTAGAATTACATTAATCGTTTGTAGTTTTACATTATTAGTTAATCAAAACAAAACTGAAAACCCGAATGGCAATTGCGGTGAAGAAATTTTTTTATTAATGAAAGGTCTTAGTAATAATTCTCAACGCCCGTACATTGTTAACGTCCATGGTATGCCTCTATTGTAGACGGAAAATTAATAGTGTTTTCATAGAATCCCATATATTTCACTTCTCAATTTAGTAATATATTGTGCTGTACCGTTAAGCTGTAAAATTGAAAAAAAAATTCATCCTTTTTTTATAATATACAAAAGAAAAGTATATGTAAAAACTAACTTTACGTTCGCATCTCTAAGAAGGCTATTTATAAAAGATTGCAACATTTTTTTGGTCTATCAAAATAAAAGATATGAGTTGATATATTTTCTACGTTATTACATATAACAAATATTTAAAAAGGCATTATTTTTAGTTAAAAATATGTTCGTGACCAATAACGCACAAATATGGATCGAAGTGGTAAAAATAAAGACAAAATTAAGTGTCCTTCAACTTCAACCTATATGTAGGAAAACTGTAATGGCCATTATTCTCCAAAAACCATCAGTCAACTTTATAAAAATTATTAGAATTTATATCAATAAACATTTACATAAGAGTGCAGATCGGCGAAAGTAATTTTTTTCCTTTTAATTTTTAGTTAAAACATACAATGTTTTGAATAATTAAAAACGCCAATCGTAATTTTATTTACCAAACATTTTATTTGAAAGATAGTTTTGCTTTCAGGCGGATGTGTGAAACAACTATCGCTACCAATGTCAAATGTGATTTCAGCGATGTTTTTGCACAATCTTTTGTAATTTGTATCGTAAACTCCGTTTCAAATCAGTTCATTAACAAAATTTGTCTTGAGCCGTATTTATAATTAAATAATTCATGGTTTACGGAAGTTTTCTTTCAAGAAAACTTGACCAGTTACAACTCAAATTGAATAAAGTGCATTTGTATTGAAAAATTTTTATTTTATGTTTTTTTTTCAATTACTTTTATTACATTAAAACAATTTGCATTTTAATGAAAAAAATTACATGCTATTGTAATAAATTGTAATAATTTTATATCCATATACCGTAGTTGTTCCTATGATTCCTTTTTCACACTCACATCCATATCGGCATTAACTCTTAGCACGTCTCTAGTGTGAGCTTTAACAAAACATTGGTTTATTTTTATTTTATTTTTTCTTGCCTTGTTTTTCAACAGTTATATCGAATAGTGCGCAAATGCAGACGTAATGAAATATTACTGATGAAATGACTTGCGATGCTTATTAACGTCGAATGATTCTGACCTACTTTTAAAAACAGCATTCATTTTGCATAAATTATAACTAAAACTTTGAGACAAACGTTAAAATTTCTAATGAAAATTTTACTATTACTCTTTCTGTATGGTTTTCTACTTCATTAATAACACATTATTGAATTAAGGGTTGTATGCGTTTACAATCCCCATCCGTCAAGCTATTTTTTAAAAGATTTCAAGGTCGTCCAAAGAAAAAATTTATTAGTATTCAACTTTAGCCTCTGTATTGCTAAATAGATAAATACTTACACAAATTAGTAGAAAAGTTACAAGCATATTAGCAAGATTATTTAATTATTAGGTAAATTTAATATAATTAAATTTTATTGTTGAATATTTATACCCTAAAAAATATTTAGTGTTGCGAGAGTATTTAGTATTGCTAAATAATTTAATCGCCGAGTTATGACTGAAGAAACCAATATAAATATTGTATTTCTTTCTTGACATAAATTCATAATAAATAACTGATACGAAGAGTGACAAGTAATCCTACATACAATAACAGGTAATAACATCGAAATATATTCGGCAGTGTGGAAACAAGAATCATTCAATATACGTAAACTGCCTGTTACTAGTCAACCACAATGGTTTGAAAATTCACTTCGCCATTTAAATGTTGCTTAACTACTCATGAATTATAAGTTTTGTGCCATATTTTTTAAATCGCATTCTAATGTTTCACTGTCTTATTTATGGCAAATTTAAATACATATTTTTTTTTATTTTCATAAATGTAATGTAGTTATACTTGAGGATAAACGTAAAAAATATTTTCAAATTTTGCTCTCATACTTATCACGTGTAAAATTTCACATCTATTTGTTATGACAAAGTTGAAAAAATGGATTATAAACGTTATAGTTCCACACAATCAGGTGAAGTGCGAGATAAGAGCGTGCTTAAAAGAACTAATTCTCTACGCCAAATAAAAAAAAATTCAATGGGTAAAAGAAATAATTAACGTAATACCCAAGTCGTAAAAAGTCTTGAAATAAAGTTACTTCGGTATTGTAGCTTAGTACTATAAACACTTGAAATGAAACCAACAAAATGCTGATTTAAATCCATTTCATGAAAGCATAAAGATTTGTGTCTCCTAAGTTTGTTCATTTTATATTCTTACAAAAAATGTAATATACAACAAAAATTCTATCACAAACCGATGTAGGTAGTGTACTTTCTATAGTGTATTTCCTAAATATCTTAAATTTGGATTTAAAACCGGTTTGATACCATCTATAAAAAAAGTAAATGGTATATCCATTTACATACAACTGCAGTTACTGACGAAGTTTTTATTTATATTATTAATTTACCACGAACCACAATTACCTTGTTATTTAGTACTATGTTAAGTCCCATATGATATTGAAACTGTTTACTATTTACCCACATTATTTAAAGAAGATATCATTCTTAGTATTGGGATCATGATTTCTTCCATACTATTACACATTACTTTCTTACAATTTTATTATTTATATATCAACTTGTTATCCATTTCTTTATGTACATCTCCGGCAGATAAATACACTAATCATTCTTTTTTCCTAAATCATATTTTTAAGTCGGAAATGTAAAAGTAATGTATAAAAAGAAAGGTTATCGCCCAGTATTGTTATGTAAATATGTATTATTACAGATTCAATTAATGAGCAATACTTTGTGTTATATATTTTAAAGAAATACAACATATTTTAGACGATAATTTTAAACCATTCAAATATTATATCGGTAACTAGAAATACATAGAATTAGCTAACAGCCTAAAAAGGAAATATACGACACTACCGTGTGCTGCATAAAAATAGAAAACTTCCAAGAAATCAGTGATCAAAAATAAAGTGCAAAATTGTTATAACTTTTCGAGATATTATATATATATATATATATATATATATATATATATATATATATATATATATATATATATAATATATAAAATTTCGCTATATTTTATACAATTGTTATAACATTTCGAAACATTTCTCTGAACACATACTACTAGAAATTTATTTATGATATTTCTATTTACTAATAGCTTTTTTTATTTCATAACCGACGACGACGACGACTACAAAGCATCCATGTGGTCCCTTCATATTTTATTGTAATTTCGTTCCACCCTGGGTGAAAAACAAAACATAATAAAAGCATTATCTGATGTGACAAATGGTCTCCGCTAAATATTGGAATGATATTAATTGTCGAATTTTGACTTTATATGTCCAAATTATTGCTTTCTTTTGCAGCTGAATTGGAAGAGTATTCGTTGATAACGGTGGCGTGTTTAAAAAGAAGACTAGGGAAATTTTCAGTATTAAGTAAAATAGTCAGGTATTGTATTGAGTAAAGTATTAAAATAGTCATATCAGGATTAAAATATATCAATATTTGTGATTTTTGTTATAGGTAGTATGGATATCGTACATTTGTTTTAGACGTAAATTTCCAGCTGTAAAATTTTGGTTATTGTATTCATTTTTGAGTATTAATAATTAAGTTGGATCATATATTATTTTATTAATATCTCAACTTTCTGTACAATAAATTTGCTATATAATACTAAAAATAATACATTTTTTTCAAACTCCCAATTGACTTGTTTTATATTCTAGAAAAATATTTTAAAATTGATGGTCATATATCATCGAATTAAATACGTTACACATTTATTTCACATCACACATTTCATTTCATAATAATTTGCATTTCCATAGGAGAATAAGGCATATATTTAAAAATGTTCAATATTATTATGTAAATTAAATGATACAATTTCATTCAAAATTATTTAACTATTTACATAAAGTTTTACCAAATCTCATTTAAAGACATTGTTATTTAAACGATATTGGCTCATGAGAAATATCTATCTCCTCTATTTTTCGCAGACTTCATAGTGAATTTATCATTAATTCATAAAAAATTGAATAAACTTGAATTAATGAAATTAAAGAAATATTAATGATCATTTAAAATAAGTTAAAAAAATTACAAATCGTATATATTTGAAATCTTTTTAACGCATTTTAAATTGTTAGTTCTAATATATTTAATTTCCTTGCCAATAAAAATCTTCAATTCTACTAACTTATTATGTTTCACTATATTTAAATACTTAATTTATGATAATTTCTTTTTGACAATTTTTATATCTTTTCATTCATAATAAAATTTTAAGTAACAATTATTTTAAATTATTTTGTTAAAATGAATTCGTTATACATTACGTATAACATAAAAATACGTACATTGAAAATGATATTTTTAAATAAAATAATTAGATTACAAATATTTTGTTATCAATATTTTGAAATAATTAATATTATTAGTAATAAAGTATAATAAGTGCTTAGCAATGAAAAAATAATAAAGGTTAAAACATGTTCCCTCGCAAACAAAATCATATGATACTGAGTTTTTCACATTGATTTTTATAAATAAATAATTGTGAGTCAATATTTTATATACGTGCTTTGTCATGCATGTTCTTTCATTTCACATCAAAAAAAAATTCAAAATATTACTGGTACTAAACTGAATTGATACCATGTGTTACTATAATTTAAACAATTTTATAATGTGAAATTTGTTTTTAATAACTTTTAATTCAGAGCAATGCCAAGGAATGGTCAACTGGTTAACCAGTTTGTGGCAATGCCACGAACAAGTTAACTGATCGTAAAAAAACGCGAACATAAAACAGTTATTTGATACATGATGCAAGGAAACAACTGAAAAAACGAGGTAATGAATTGCGTTGCTATCGAGATGATGCTCATTATTTTGAGTGAATTGTTAATTTTGAAACTGACCTGAACAATTTTAGAATTAAAATTTTATAATGTGTATCATTGGCGTCGGTTCGATTCACATATTAAAGAAGATGAACTTGGTACTTTGCCTCAAATTTCAAATATGAAGAGAATAAATTTTCCATAGACAATATTATGGATCCCAGTCCGCGACCCAATGTATTGAAAATATTTACTTTTATTGAAGAACAATTATTCTCTCAAATTCTTACAGATTATTATAGTTTATCGAATTAAAGAGGGTCAATTTGTACATAGTGAGCAAATAATTAATTTTCTTCTAGACATTACGAATTTTAAAACTGCTTTACCTCATTCTATTGATACTAATTCGAAATATATTTTTATTAGAAGACATGATGGTAAAGGGTATAAAGATTTTATTGACCGTTGGGATTGCTTTGATTCCCGTTATTGTGATATTATAATTGATGAAAATAATTTAAAAATTAATCTTACAATGAAAGTATTTTTCAACAAATTATATTGAGTTCAGAAGGTTTTCCGGATTTTTAAAAATTTTATTTAAATGGAATATTTTCCATTTAATTAGATTATTTTTTATTTAAATTAGAAAGTAAAAATGAAGGTTAATATTTATTGATAAATTATGAATATGAAGTGCCAATGGTGACCTTTTAATATAACTGAGAGGCAGTGAATAGTGTATTGGACATTAGGTGTTTTATTTTGTTTAGACTGAATTTTGTGTTAATGGATCAGTTAATGAATTTATATTTAATGCATATTTCTGTAGAACATTTTTAACTTATTTCTGTCTTGTAAACGTAATCTTAGAACTGCACGAATAAGTAAAATTTGTAATAATATGTATTTTTAATTTCTCTTGACGTATGACGATGGGAAATTCGATAAATAATATTTCGATTTTTTGCTTTTATTAACCTAATGCGTTGGGCGGCTTTGAAAATGGGAGCATTTGTTTTAGAAAAAAATCACTTTGTCTTAATAGTTGCAACAGTTTCAAGAAATACTAAAAAGTAAACCGAGGTTGAGTTTATAAATGTTATCATACAATGTTAATTTGAAATCATTGAGCTCTTATTGGTATATGACATCTTGAGAATTATTGGACATGGTGAAGAATTAGAAATCCAGACGATTTTATATGGTTAAATATAAATGATTTATAATGGCTTTAGATTTTTTTGTCCTAATTTATGTCAATCCCAATTAGAGTACCAAACTTATTCGTGAATCAATTTGAGTAAACTAACCCTACGATTATAACTCATATTTTCATATGAGGTTAGATTCTATTATGGAGCATTTCATTAAAAAATTTTTTTTTGTAAATTATCCTAAAAATTTTCTTAATAATATCTGCTGAACATGAATTCGAATAATTGGGATTTTAATAGGTTGGCCTTTTTATCCATCTTCTAGAAAATTTGTTACAAATAATTTATCAGGTAATATATAGGAATATTACATATGAATAGAGAGGATGGGAGTTATTTTTCTTAATTTTTTCGGAGAAATATTCGAAAAGTAACTTATCTAACCTAATAAAAGAATTTTTATTCAAGGAAAAGTCGGTTCTGGAATGAATACTTTAAATATTTATTTCACTTATCGATTGAATCAAATTTTGGGATCATCATTTTACCAATTATCTGTGCTAACCGATGCTGCTAATGTTAATATTAATGGTTCGACAATTCATTCTACACATTAATTGGTAATAAACGAAATATTATATATGAATTTTAATAAAAATAATTTGCTCAATTTTAAGAAATAAATAATGGATGTCGATTTTTGGATATAATATTAGTGACACGAGTATGATTGCATAGTCTCTTAACGAAAATTGATCTACAATTACGCAGAGCAATTTCCTCAAGGAGAGATGAAATATTTGCTGGATAATTTATGTATATTTCTATATATTTAAATCAGCTACCTCTTAATGACGGACCGATTTTTTTTATAAAATTCTAGGTAGGGAATTTCTTTGAAAATAAATATTTTTATTTATATAATATATCCAAAATCGTAATTTATCGTCATAATTTTGACAAAACTAATCTCCACAAGTATTTCACGATATACTCTAGTTTTAGTAACGGTGAATTATGAAAAATTAATGAGACGGAGCATACAAATATTTTCATCAAACGAAAGTAAGTTTTTCAACTATATTTTTAGATTTTTACCACAATATATATTGTGAAAAGAGTAATAATAATAAAAATTAAAAGTATTCGCTGAACTTGTTGCTTTGATTCCAGGTAATTACAATTATTTTAAAGCAAAATCAACAAGTGCAGAAATATTTTAACCATTTATTGGATCTAAAGTTATATTATAGTCTAATTTAAGGGTCAAAAGGATTAGTCGATGCAAATTTATTTTACGCTGAAGATATAATTTATGAAGAAAATCGTGGTCTCAATGACCAAGTGATAATATTTTTTTACAAAAATTATCCTCATTTAACTTGCAAAAATATTAGATATGTTCCAACATTACTCATAACTACATTTTTAGAAAAGTTCCAATACTATTTGTTTAGGGAATCAATTTCTATAACAACTAGCTTTTGCAATCACAAATCTCAAGCTTTAATATTAAATAAAGTTGTTGTAGACATTGAAGAAAATTCAATTTAATTTAATTAAATATTCGGTTAAAGCATTTTTTCTATCATGAGAGGAATAAGTTAAATAGAAAACTTTCTTACGATAAATATTTTAATATTAAAAACTCACATGTGTTAAAGTACAAAAGACAAAAAATCGTTTGAAGAATTTTGTATGCAATTAAAAACAATTTTAATTACTTTTTCTAAAATTACACTAGATATATACCTAGCACTTTTTATTAACTGTCTTATTCGTAAGGCGTGGTTATTGATGGTAAGCATTTCGTGAAAATTAAATATTTATATTGTAATTTTTAATTGTTATATATTATTTTTAAAAATAAAATACGAGCTCTCACGAAACCGTGTTTTAGCTAATTTTGTTAATTTCTCGATGATCTCGCAAAAAACGTCAATTTTCAAAATGTTTTCATGCAAAAAACATCCAATGTTTTTTATCTGATATACCATTAATCTAAATATCTTTTAAGATAAATTTTAAGTCTTATTTATTACTCTTTTTTACGTAGTGGGATTCAGATTATTAAACATATTTTTGAATCGCATATTTTACAAAACATTTAAAATTTGTTGTACAAGACAGAAATATATTTTATACCATTACTAAAAAACTATGTTTCCTTTAATTGCATAATCACGACACAGAATCGATTAATATATGTCAAGATATGAAAAAATCTAGTATTTTTGAAATAATTTTTTTTTTAAATACTTCTATAATATGCAATTTTGTACAAATCTATTGTTTAATATTTAGCTTTGAATTTATTGCTTAGAAGGTTCTGTATCCATAAATTTGTTACTGATGTGTTACTGATGCAAGGATACCTATACAAGATTGTTAAAGAAGCTTTTCATTTTAATTTATTTTTAATTTATTTTTTTAGAATTTTCTATCAATATATTTGATAACGATCAAATATGTGATAATTAATTTTTTAAAATTTGAACACTATTTTTCAGGAACCTAATTTTCATGTATTAGTTAAATATTTTTTTACTATCAACTTGCAACGAGATAGTAATCCAAGCTTATTTCATAAAATGGTTCATGCGTAAATATTTGTATTATGGTTAATTTCATGGACTTTAAGATTATATCCAATAAATTTCGATCCAATATTCCCGAAAATGTAAATATCCCGAATATTTGAAACATAAATAAACGAACAAATTTTCTAAATCAAAATATGTTATATTGCTAACCATTTTTTATACTGATATTTTTAGATGACTGAAATAATTACAAGTTCATATCGGTTCAAATGACAATAACAGTATTTTTATTATAAATGTTTCATACATATATATATATATATATACATATATATATATATATATATATATATATATATATATATATATATATATATTATATTATATTAACTTATTAATATAAACTAACTACAACATATCATTAAGCTTTATATAAACTAATTTCATTATAAAATGAACCTAAATTCATTATGAATCGTTAAAACCATATAAACTTCTATTACAATCACTACTTGGAAGATGGAAAAAATATTACCAGTTTGCACTAAAAGTTAATGAACTATCAGTAGTTCTAAGATCATTATTTTGCCCTGGAAATTCGAAAAGCTCTCAAATGCTTTTAGAGACAATATCCAGGCAAAGCCTTTATCGGCGTTCGTAGTACATACTTGGAACTATGTACTACGAGTTTCGTAGTACATAAATAGAAGTAGATTAAATTAGGATAGAAGGAAAAACCAACACAAAAAATGTTAATAGAAGTTTATTAAGAATATTTATTTATATTCTCTCATAATGTATATTGTATAGGTTTCCTTGGGAACGAGAACTTTATATATTTTAGTCAATTGTATTAAATCAGCCTTACGTTGTATCATGTTACTTTATCCAGATATCCAATCGTTGTACCTTAAAATGGCGCCTTATTTCATTTTAAGTAAGAGTAGTTAACAGTATTAACAGTGGGCCTTGTAGTATTAACAATGGGCCTTGTGGTCAACTTTACAGGTCATTCACAATTAAATGAAACTACGTGATGTAGTATCATTTTTACTTTTTTAATTTTTTTTAGAAATTAATAGAAATATATTCAGTATTGACAGGTCATTTAAATATAATTTTCCAATAATTTTGTCAATTTAGATTTTCCAGTAGAATGAACTGAGCGAATCGAAAAGCAAAATAATAACTTTTTCTAATCAATTTATAAAAATTATGTCACGTATCAAAATAAACACTAACAAAACATCATTACATATATCACCTCATAAAATGTATACTTCATTTGCAGAAACACCAATGAAGCCCACACTCAAGAATTAAGGGATATATTGGATTCATTTGTATTATACAAACAAAATCTTAATAAAATACTTTCGTCTGTCTGAAGAAATAACAAAATATATAACTGATAATTTGAAGCTGACGTTGAAAGTGATCAGTAGAAGGAATATAACTTGACGAACGACAAAACAAAATACTTTTAAAAGCATCTCTTTTCATCGATAGATAAAGTACAGAAATGTCGTCCATATTTCTAAAATTAAATGATGCTATTCTTTTCTTCTAAACCAACAAAAAAATGGTGTCAGAATGCGGCCCGTTAACAAACAATAGAAATTACAATAATAGCGGTTATAACAAAAAGGGAAACGCTGCTACAATACAACATGCCGATTTATAAAAGGGACTTTAGAACCACCGTGATTATCACGCTTTAGCTAACGTTAATGATCTATTTAACTGAATGATCCAACTAAGTCTGAATGAGTATGTTCATGTACGCTATTCAAAAACTTTCGATTGTGAAAGGAAATAATGCAAAAAGAATTTAGATGCAATGAAATATAAAAAAAATAATCAGGTTCGGGGAATTAAAAGATATATATTACTTGATAGAAATCTGTTTCTCTTTGATGCAGTTGACATTTATAAATTAGGTGGAGTAAGTAGATAAAATAGATTTCACGATTATGGAAATCGGGAAATCTGTTTTACCTGTTTTTTGCACTTTTTACTTCTAATTACTGAGCAAATTTGAATAAGATTTTTATTATTAAATAAGTTTTAACGAAAGGGACTTTTCCTTCATTATTTATCGTTCGTTATTTAAAATATTTACATAGCATAAATACGATGATTCTTTTTTATGCTCATGCCATCTTACAATATTTTTTGAGTAAACGTAAACGCTCATATTAGACTGAACCCATTTATGCACATAGGTGACAAAGAACTTCAGAGAAAACTCCACACAAATGAATAACAATAAATATTTTCCATTAAATTCTTTTAGTCAATAACAACTATTTTTTTACGCTAACGTTTCTTTTTAATTTTATATTTGAAATAATTTTCTAGGAAATTAAATAAATAAATTGTTCTACCACAAAATTAATAATATTTTTAGATACTTAAGTAAGGAAATAATATATTCAGAGATGAAAACAGAATTCTCCTCCTCAGAAGAGGAGACAATTACTCGTTTCTTATTATAGTATAATTTTATCGTTATTCTGCTAATGTTGAATAATTTTATAAGTCAATAAAAAGAAGTACTTTTCAAAAATCCTTGTTCAAGAAGTTTTAACAACGCTCATTACATGTGCTAAATATAGCAAATTTTCTAACAAAAATTGTCCTTGTCTCAATAGAAATATTGCGTGTATTGTTAAAAACGAATACACATACTGTAAAAAAACAATTTCGTTATTATTCATCTTAAAATTTTGCACTTGAGCAGTTATTAAAGCCGATTCATATAAAAATAACTTGTACCATCATAAAAGAGAGGTTGTAACTAAAAAGTATTTTCGATGGTAGTGAATGTATTTAAATAGAAATGTAGTTGTCAGTAAATATCTTGGTTAACTCTTTAAGACATTCAAGCAATCTTATACAGACAGATAACATTTTGTATTATTTCGTTTAGCGGAATTTCCGTACCATAGATAAGTTAATAGTTTGTTAAAAGTGATATAGTGTGGTATGCCACCTTATGTTTGTTTTCCAGTAAAATATTTAAAACGTATTAGTGTAGAGGGAATGCTTTCAAATTACGCTGATAAAACATGAATATAAAAAAAAAACTTTGGTTACCTAATCAGAAGAAAAATATAGAAGTTATGGTTATTGAAAAATATGAATGTCTAGAAAATGGGTTAATTAAATTTTAATGAAATTGATATGAGTGACTAGAAAAATTTAATTTTTATTTTTTATACGAAGATAAAGTAATTTTTTATGCCACCTGATTCCTATATCAAAAATTCCCAAAAATGTTTTCTTCATTGTATTAATAAAACAAATAATTAATTAACACAAATAAGAAACACATCTAATACTTGCACGCATATATTAAGGATATAATTAATATCACATACTCATAATTCAGAAAACAGCTATGCAATGAAGTCACCTATTACTATTTTTAAATCATATTTGTTTGAGTTTTCATCGCAGACCAAACTTTAGCGGCCGTTGAAAGAAACTTTTACGGATACATGTAATTTTAAAGTTTAATAATTTCCAAAAAAAGTTTCAAAAAATCTTAAATGACCACATCACAAATACCACAATTTGGATTTGAAAGATCTGCAAATAGTTATATTGTTGAAGAAATAAAATTGAATCCCTTTTATATACCCTTCTTTATTTTGCGACATAAGTATTGAGATCTCCACATGAAATATTTATCTACAAAAGAAGAGTACCCACTTTTAACCTAATCATGAGCAAATATGAAACAAATGAAGAATTATTTTTACCATAATTTGCAATATTTGTTTTTTATTGCATTGCCCCTCAAACTTGAGGTTGAAAAAACTATCTAAATATTTGATAGAATGGAAATAAATGATCCCATTTTCTCAGAAATAGTTTTGTTTACGTGAAAACGTCAATTAAATTAGAAATGTGACTAGCGGCAATTGGATATCACGATGTTGTTAATATTTGCACTCACTGCTCGCTATTGGATGTAACTTGCTTGCCGTAATACTAGTATGAAAATGTCGACCATTCACTGATGTCAAATAGAATAAAAAACTAATTTAACGGAACTACAATTAAATCTATAAGTTATTACTTACACTTATAACTAGACAGGAGATAGATTATGAAAAGCCAAAGCAAAAAGACAACTACGTGTGCAAGAAAGGTTAATCAGTTTCCATTTTTTACTTTGCATATTTTAATATTGCACTATTTTGCTTATTCCAAAGTCGTTGATATGTACATAGATAAATACTACACTCGTAGATAAATGAAGTTCAGTTACGGATTTAGCGGAACTATTTTTACACATGTGTTTATATCTATAAATTACTAATTATACACATTACTTTTATATTACATTACTTTTTAACATATTTTAAAAAGTCAATAAGAAATTTTAAATACTTGATTTGCGGAAAGAAAACAAGACAATATTAATTATATCTAGCTTTTAAGAGACAACGGTAATACAGTCAATTAAACTTTTACAAAATGGAAGCCCTTCATATTCTGACTAATATTGTCAAAAAAATAAAATACATTAAAATAGACTATAAATAAATATGGATAATAGGGTTTCAGTGAACGTTTTCTTTGTTTGTACATTGATTTTCTAGTCGGTACTTCAGATCAATTGGAAAATAAATTTTCAAAGATCGAAAATAGAAATAATTGACTTCGTATTTAAAAGAGTTTTATATTAATATAAAAAATTTGGCTGCGTTTTAAATTAATACTCAAAATTAGTTCTTTTAATTTAACATAAAAAAAATTGTCCCTCTTAATAAAATTCAACTCTTCTTATATAAGTTTATAATCGGTTCACAATGCAGATTTTTATCTATAACTATTTCACACGTCTAAATAAATTGGTCATGAAGACAAATGCGCGTATCAGATAAACTGACAGATATGAAGGTACTTTCATAAGTATTCCATTTTTCCAATTTTGGTGTTGAACATTGAGAAAAGAGCCGATAAATTAATTGGTGATAAACTTAAGTAAAACCTATACTTGTTAATAGTATAATCACATTAAGAAACCTACTCTGAAAAACAATGAATTATAGATATAATAAATAGTATAAAAAAAGTTTATTCATAATTTATGATACATGTTCCGTTATTATCTAACAAATCATTTTGTCATTTTCTCTACTTCTTTTTGTCATTTTCTTTGCATATTACCGATTAATGATCATTACTTTTCTAATAAATCTAATAATTTCGAGCTAGAATAGCTAGAATAATCCTAATATTGGTCCACTGTTGAACATTACATGAGGTAAACATATTTTTCGTATACCTATTACATGTACACTTATTTTATTAATTTTAATCTAAAACACTGTAATATCTGAGCTTGAAAAAAAATTAAATATTTCTCCCGTGTAAAGGGGTTGATAAATGTGGCACTTCCATTACCGTAAAGTAGTAAACTACCTCCTTAGCGCTTTAATTTTTTAAATGGAAAAATATTACACAGTACCTAATGAAAAGATGTTCTTTACAGCTACGGTTTGAATTGTTCCATTTGCGTGCTCTCGTTCAATTCATTCGTTCAATTTGAGTTTAAAATACTTGCTTAGCCTAATTTATTTTACAGCAGATTATGTAAACGATTCGGTGAAATAAATTCCATACTTTTATAGCATGTAAAAAATATACAAGAAATAGTACATCTTCCTCGCATTATATTTGAAGTTAAAATATCGACGGAAAAAGTCTCGATGTTGCACACATCACAGACTCAACTAATAAATATGTAATCAAATTTATTGGTTACTGTTACATCTTCATATTTATATATGTATATATATATATATATATATATATATATATATATATGTATATATATATATATATATATATATATATATATATATGCGTGCGTGCTCTGTCGGGCGGGCGGGGGGCGTGGGCGTGCGTGGGTACGTGCGTGCGTGCGTGCTTGCGAGCATACGGGCATGTGTGCAGGAGTGCGTGCGTACGGGCGGGCAGGCGGGCGGTCGGGTGTTCGGGCGTGCGTGCGTGCGTGCGTGCAAGCGTGCAAGCGTGCAAGCGTGCGAGCATGCGAGCGTGACATGAAATTCCTCAACACGGAATAGCATACGTGAGGTGATCCGTGCCCGCGCTGAATAGCATACGTGAAGGAGCCGTGGCCGCAATTTCGTGGGCGTGGAATTTGTGGTAAGAACAGTTATTATGCATTTTTTATGTCAATAATTTCTGTAACATGACGTAATACAGATGTCAACACGAATGTAGGATATTAATATAATCTAAGTTTTTTTTCGTAACAGATAACTCAGGCAACAGAGTTAGAATAAGATAGAGTCCTATATTTATTTCATGCACTTGAATACAGTTACAATTTAAGCCGGAGAACTGTTAAAATATAAAATAGAACTAATGGATACGAAGCCTCTTAGATTTTCACTATGCGGATAAAAGTAACGATTTTACCCACGACGAAACGAAGGAGAGGTTGTTTGTTTCTGTGTGCAATCCAATTTATCTTCAGAACGGTTTGACCGATTTAGATACGGTTCTCTGTAAAATGTTTGTGAATCATTGGCAATGGTTCTCAGATACTTTTTCGGTGATTACTCACCAGGGGACGCCCCAATAAATATTTTATTGCAAACTAACGTTCCCATTTATCTCCAAAATGTTTTGACCATTTTTCCAGACATCGTTTTCAGCAAAATATATGGAACTAATCGACAATAGTTCTCAGGTAAGTGTTATGGTATTGACTCATTAGGAAGCGCTGCAACATTTTGTTGCAAATGAATGTTCCCACTTATCTCCAAAGTGGTTTGACCGATTTAGACATGATTTTCTGAAAAATATTTGAAACTAATCAGAAATGGTTCTTAGATAGGTCTTCGCTTGCCATGGGTCGCTACACAATTTTGTTGCAAACGAATGCTCCCATTTCCCTCCAACACCGTTTGACCGATTCAGACACGGTTTTTGGTAAAAAGTTTATTATTTAACGGTTAAGGTTATTAGTCAGTTTTATATGTTATGTTTTTAACTTGTCAAGGGCGCTGCAGTAAACATTTTTGATTGATATTGATTAATTATTTTGTGGCCTTTCTACGGCTTCATTGTTGTATGATCCACGTAATATGATACTCAAGCGCACTAATTCTTCAAATACTATGATATTGTGTGGATTGTTGAAGAGCTTTCTTTGATTTAGATCAACTGTTATAACACCGACTAACCATTGTACTCTACTAAGAGCTACATAAACTTACCCTTTGGCTAATGCTTTTTAGAAGCTTAGTTGTTAGGATTAATGGTACAAAACAAAATGAAAATTGTTATTAAGCACACAATAGATATAAACGTTTCAATCAAAAAAACATAAAATAAGAATTAAAATGATTTAGTCGTTGTAATTGAAAAACGAAAATTTTTTTTTGGAAACCCCCTGATTAAAACAAAGTAAAAACGTATAAATATAAAGCCAAGAAAACCCATCAGCGCTGCCATCGGCATTTCCGATCCCAATATTCATATATTGTAGCAGCATAAAAAAGCTATTTGAGCATCTAAGAGAATCATAAAAGCTATTTGAACATCTAAGCATGTATACATATATACCTCAAATAAGTAGTTAATAAATTTAAAGATTAGAAGTAGCATAGTAAATTAAGTTTTTATTTATATTATTTTATATTTCTTTACATAATCTATATTTAATATTTTTGATATTTTCATTACGTGGAAATAAGAAATGATATAAGCTATAAATTACTGTATCAATATTTATTTTCTTAAATTAATTATAATAGCATTAAATTAACTTAATACATGAATAGATTACACAGCCCAAGTGTTACTGAACTAGCATGTGAATTATGACAGAATAATTTATTTTTTTCTAATTCATCGCCAGCTCTGAGTATCAGTGGAAAATAACTTAATTATGCATGAATATACTACGTTATTAAATACGCAGTTAAATTAGTGAAATATTACTTCATGTTATAAAACGACATGTAACATAAGGAAGCGTTTATTTATTAAAATGTTCATTATATACGACCCGAAGGTCAGAATTAAATTTACATTCGATATGGAAACTAAATTGTTTCTAAAAGCATTTTCGCTTCTTTCAAAACAAGCCCCTTTGAAATAATTTGCGTGGAATGTTGTAATTTATTCTAAAATATGTTTCAATTATTGTTTATTTTTATCAAGAAGGGATGTTTTAGTTCGGGTGTGAGTATGATTTCGTAATTATGAGCGGGCAGTTCGGTAAAGGGTATATTTCTATTGAATAATTCTGGAATACCTCTAAGAGTTATTTCCTCAAGAATTACTATTCAAACCATTAGTGCTAAGCATAATACATACTGTCATTCATGAACCTGCACAATTCTTTTATCTAAAAATTTACAGCTTTATGCAATATGCATACGAACATACAATATACATTTTTTTGATTTACGATTATATCACTCTTAAAAACTAATTTTACAAATGAAATCAAATCATATAATTATTTCTTTCTACTTCAATCGACTTTTGAATCAGATCATCCGATTGGTCTTACGTCAGATGAACTTTGAGTTCTTTGATTCTTCACAATTTAAAATATAATTGGTAGTATATTATCCTCAAAACTATTGCAGGTTCTAACATTCTTTAACATAGTTATATATTCTCTGCTTTCTACGGGTATGTTATAAATAGTAACGGGTTTCAACTTAAGTTGGTAATAACAATATTGTCTTATTATTAATTACATTATATTTTACAATACAGACTGCGAACTTAAAAAAAACTAAAAGTATAGGGAGTAATACTACAGAAATAATAAAATACTAAATGCACTTCCATCATTAATTGAACTTCAACTAAGTAAATTATAATGACGTTTAACAAGTGTGCAGGATTACATATTTCTTCTTGGTAGTCGGAATTATTTTTAGTTTATTTTGTAAAATAATTACTTGAAGTAAAATTTTCCGTTCTCTATTATAATCTCTTAACAGGTCCGAAACAGGAAAGGACAAGGAAAGATTTATTTTGAATTTCATACATTTCAATGTGAAATAGAAAGCGGTATATTTAATAAAATACTACGTTCTTAGTTAAATTAAAATATTTTGATGCATCACTGTTTATCAATAGTCATAAAATGTTATATTTATTTTTAGATTTTATGTTCATGTAATACGTTGTATAAATCTCCAGTTGCGTGAAGCCGAACGGGCATTTATATTTTTTTTTAAATCCCAGTTCAATAGATTTGATTAATTGCTATATTATTTTTATTTAAATGTTTGGTCACTGTTCTAATAGTTCAAATCAAATACGCTTTGAATTTATCTTTTAACTAATGCAAATATTTGTATTGCCTAGCTAGTATATCGGTTTTGTAGTTACAGTCATATCATAAGAAAAATTGATCACTGCGTTATTAACACATTTTAAATTCACACACACAATAAATTCACAGATTATATAATTTTATCTCTTTACTTTAAAATTTAAGGCAATGTAAAAATGTCTATGTGATTAGGTTCTAAATATTGGTAAAATGTGTATTATTTTCTTCCACATCTAAATTCTCATGTCCTCTTTACGAATATATTAAGGTAACTGATGATGGTTTTGCCATATTCATTCTATTTTCATCTCATTTTCTGTTAGTTATTACTTTATAAATATTCTACTTAAGAATTTATAATCTCAACTTATGTGTTCATGATTATGACATTAAGTATATTTTAAGAACATTGCAACATTATGAAAATTAATATTAAAAAATCTGTCCAAATTGATTTCATATTTAAGTCCCCAATAAATTTGTCGTTAATATCAAATTAAAAAGAACTAGCTAAGAAATACCCCGGATATATTAAGTCATTGTAGTACAAATGTGTAATCTTCAATAATAATGTTATGTTAAAATAAATGGCAAAATTACTATTTCAAGAAACTCTATAGCTTACATATGAACCGTAACTCATTGCTGAAAGTTATTCATTATTCTCTAAAGGAAATAATTAAGTATTTAATTTATACACATTCTCCAAACCATATTTAAGTATATGTTTACTTAACATTATTATTCATAAGTAAATAAAATAGTGATTTTGATGTGTGATTACAAATATGCTAACAATAATAATGGTAGAATATTTTAATTTATTTTAGGCTCTCTTTTCACAATATTGAACTCCGAGATAAGCCAACAGCCTTACAGTCAATATGTCTCTCAAAATAGTTATGATATATAAACTTTGTGACAAGTAATAAATTTAAAAAACCATGCAGAACTTGACATATGACTTTCTAAATTATAACAATTTCCTAATATTAAATATTAAATTAGTAAGCAATTAAAAGTCGACGTCAAAATACACACACACACACACACACATATATATATATATATAAAATTATATGTATATACCCTAGGCTTTTATTAACGTGCTAGCATATCTCATCAAAACTTCATCCATATTAATCTTTGAATATTAATGAATAGCAAAGAAAGAAATTTATTTAATTGTATTTATCTTTTAATCCTTGAATACACACTCTGTTGCAACTGTTGGTTGAATAAATTATAGCAGGATTAATATGTTTAAAAGTACCACAAATCATGATACAAGGGAAATAAAATTTCAAAATTAAAAAAGTGTTTGTGTAAAGAAAAAGGATGTTAAAAATAATTTAAAACAAGGTGATCCAATTACAGTAGTCTAATTTTTTTTAGTTAGAAAACATCGTAATAAGTAATTGAAAACAACATTAGTTTCGCAAAGAATGATATTTTTTACTTTTTAAAAATCTTTTCTCCAGTCATCCAGTACCCAACTACCATAACAAAGAATTTCGGAAATAATTCAAAACGAATCTTCTTTCGTATAATAATTCAATAATTCTTTTCTTTTGAGTATTTATTTGAAAAGAGAATGATTGAACTATTATGGGAAACAAGATTGTTGACCACTTATACATATATATTCTTATCATATTGCATATACAACATTCATCCTCATATTACTGAAGTTTGAAGATAATTTTTTAAGTCTACATTATAACAGTTCACCAAAAGGTGAACTGTTATAATGTATACTTAAAATCTCATCTATGCTATATAATTTGCAATAGCAAGACAAATCCAAAGACATTTCAAAATCTGTCCAGTTATTTTAGTGGAATTAACTTACAGATCACACCGAAATATACGTACAGATATACGAAAAATGTTACCTTTTTTCGCTTTGCCGTATTTGTCGTAATACTCTACCTTTTGTTATCTGGGGTGCTATGACAAATGAAACGATATTTAATTTAATAAAATCGGTAAATATGTTTAAGCTTCAAGATGTACGTAATAAATATCATTACATGTACACGGACATGGAAATACATGACCACGATTTTGTTTCGTCGTTGTGTGGTAAGAATTTAAACTTAAGTAGTTATTCCAAGAAGATAAATTCCTCTAAAAACGTAACAATATTAAGTTTTAAGATCGCAAACTAATGTTATTCGAATAGCCTGACTCAATAAAAACTAAATAAGATAATAAAAGTTTACGTGTACTTAATTATTTGTACTTAGAGAAATTGAATAATTTTGATGACTTGAATAGTTCAATAACACAATAACATATCGCATTACAAATAACAATACGTTCATAATTCATTTGATCCAAACAATTTTCCAAAAAATTTCCAACCCAATATTTCGATTGCACGAAGACATAACTACATATGATGGAAAATTATTTGAATTTCGTTGGTTTTAGGAGCATGTATAAGCCTCTGTATGCGGCCAAATATTCATAGCAGTCTGTTATTGTTGTAAATTTCTAGTTACTATGAAATATTTTAATTCAATAGTTATTTGTGTTTTTTGCCATATTATTTAGTTATTTATATCGAAATTGTAAACCTTAATAAAAGAAGTGTTTTTTTAAGCATAAGTAATATCACGGCAAATTTTTATGGTGGTAGTGGTTAGCTTATTTTTGGAATATTACAGAGTTCTAAAATTGAAAATAAGTGATAAATTATTTTTCCATACTTATTTACGTTTCATGTTATCAGAGTTAGGATTCCTTGATAATAACTATGCTTTGCGATATTTGCATTTTTACTAGTATCGATAGTAAAAGTATTCATTAATAAAACCTATAAAAATTGTTAACTTGCAAATAATAAAATTATTTGAATCTTATCAATTATTTAATCTGTAAAAACCACCAGTTCCAGTTCCATTCTAAACTTCTGATTTTATAATTAATGATTAGATAGATTAATGATTAAAAACCATGGCTCATTCACCGGACTCCCCTTTTTAATTCATCTGCTCTGGGACATCAATAGTTGCATTGACTATTTGTTCGGATTCCTGATATGGAAATATCTCAAGAAATATTCACTCGTTTTCAGCAACTCAATATTAATTCAATCATGATATAACAACAGACCCCTGTAGTGAACGTGTTTGATTCGGTTCTACCCATTTTTTGTTTCCGTATTTAATTAAGTTTGACTGCAAGAAAATTCCCTAATTACGGTTCCCAATTCAATATATAAATATCAGTTTCAAGATATGAATGTGGTTAGTGTAAATTTCCAGGTATATAATTACGGTGAATCTTTCAAAAACTGTACGATCTGGAAGTATCTTAATAGTTTTCGCATAAACTTTAACTCGACTTCTAATGAGTTTACTTTTATAATTTTAACATCATTATGAAAGGTAAAATTCTAAAACAATAATTTTGAAATCTTTATAATTCGTCCGTTCATTGATACTTCACAGGACTGAAAATAAGTTTCCAGTTCAAACTTTGAAATGAACAGTTTGAAGTGAAGAGACAGATGGACAGACACCTGAGTTATCCTGTAAGGATTCCGTATTTTCCTTTTAATATATGGAATTTAAAAAAGAAATGAAATTGTTACAATAATTTAATAAAAACAAATATTAAATTATTTAATGATTTTCATTGAAGCTGGAAAAATTTGTGAAATGGCAAAGTTTAAAATTTTTAAGGTTGTTCACTCCTAAATTCTATTATTTCTTTTAAAAGCTTCAACAAACATTTAAAAAATGCTTAAAAATCGTTCGGAAAAGTCTTAATTATTTTGGAGCTTTTTCTTTTGTTTTGTTCGATGTGTTTATTAGAATGTTTTGTAATGATATTATCTTTCCTTGCTATAAAATGTAAAGCAGTTTTGGGAGGCATTATCTGGTATTTATATGCGTTCTCTCCTTCGTTAAATGTGCAAACTAATCCATTTATACCTTATATGGCCAGACTTTATGTTCAGAAAAATTATTTTAATTTTTCTACCCACCTTTTTAACAAGGTACTGGCAAGTGAACTCTATTTGTGAGTGATCTCATTTATGCGGATCCACAACTTACATAATTAAGGCAAATATAAGATTACACATGTATCATATAAGATTACACACGTGTATTACACATGTATCATATAAGATTACACACATATAAGATTACACACATGTATAATATAAGATTACACACGTGTATTTTTTTTCAGATTCCCCCAGTATTTAATTCATGGACGATCTGGACTACAACAATTGGGTACTTCGTGAAATATTTTCTTACATTTATTTAGGGACACTTATTGAAGAAACTCTTAAAGATATATGCGAATACAATTTCATACAAATATGATCAAAATATTTTTAAAAAAATATGTGAAATACAAATTTATAAAAAAAATCGTTAATCCTTCATTGGCTTTATCTATGCAAGAATGAATATATTCTCTTAAATAATATGTAGTAATAAATGAAATTCAAATATATACTTTTTTATATCTCAGTCAGATTGCTTGACTGAAACTTTATGCAAAAAATCTTTAATCGCAAGTTCGGATAGAACATACGAAGGTCAACTTTAACAGACGTTTGCGATGAACTGTGCAGATAAGTAGATGAGTTTCTCCAATTTATTGTTTAAATCCAAGATATGCCTCCGCTGTAAAACTTACGAGAGCGCGAACAACGAGTCTGACTCTGAGCTTTATTTATGTGCAAGCCCGTCTTTGGGCCGAGGCATTATCTTTAATTTAAATACGCTATTGTACGAGAAATATATTTCTGGCTATGACAGCGTAGTATTTGGTTTTTTATGCAATTTGAATATAAAATGGTAATGTTTCTTAAACTATTTGACATCCAAAAATTATTTTCCACGCTTTGAAGTGTTTTCTATAAAAATAAAGAATTCCAATTGTTGGGGTTGTCCCCCGAGGTTAAGATCCGCGGTTAAGATTGCCGCGTGTATCGAAAGATAAAACATTATTGTTATCTCCTTTTTTTTAAATTATTTACAATTTCGAGGATATATGTTTACTAGTGTATATTTTATATATTTGTATTCACATATTTGTATATTTCGATTTGCACTATGTGCTGAATGTATCCGTAAAGTATGACAATGATTTTAGCACGAACGTATGAGCTGAGCTAACTAACCAGTTTCACAAAAGTTTTAATCATTTTTTTTAGGGTTCTGTAGCCAAATCACAAAAACGGAACATTTAAAATTTCGTCTTGTCCCTCTGTCCGTCTGTCTGTCCATATGTCACAGCCGTTTTACTCGAAGACTATTGGCACTAAATCAATTAAATTTGGATGGTACGAGTATGTGTGTTTTATGAACTACTACACAATGAATGGTACAATTATGAAAGCGATGAAGGACGAAAAAAAATCCAGTGCACATAGGCGTGTGGGGTATTAAGTATGAGATATACGCTTGTAAAACCTTGTAAAGTGCCCCCCCTCTAACTTTTTGAATGACGTGTGTAAAATTCTGAAAAAATGGAGGTAGTAGAAGCTAAAATAAACTTTCAACGAAAATGGGTTGTGTAATTTTTGAGGTACGGGATATTATCTTATACCGATCGGAGCAATAACTTTGTCTCCAAAATGCCTTTGAAAAATATTAACTTATGAGTTTCATATTGTTTCTTGTTACTGAACCTTTCCTACGTGAGTCCGACTCGCACTTGATGACTTTTTATTTTTACTTTACTTGTGCTGTGTAATAGTCTAATTGATAGAATATGCTATTATATCATCAGTGCAATGAAAACTGCATGGTGACATTTAAGCGGAACCATCATTTTAACAAATTTTTGATAATGTTGTTTCTATGTGTCATTCATTTTTTTGCTGGGTTTGTAGCTTTATTTTTGTAAACTAATTTGATTTTATAAAAAAAACGTTGCTTATTCTGTTGGATAACAAGAGAAACAATATAAATATATGCTGTTCTTTACAATATTAAAAAAAACTAGTATGTTCTATATTGCTATTTTTCAGTATACTATTCGATTTCGTTTGGACATTTTTAAAATATATTTAAAACAAGCTAGTCTCACAGGCAGCTTTGCCCATGAATATTTTTTTTCTTTAATAATAATGCTATCATTGCAAAAGTCTCATTCCCCAGAATAAAAATGACAGTAGAGTTTAGAAATATTCTACCAAAAATTAGGGAGAAGCTTATTAAAATAGGATTTCATATTGCATATGAACCCTACTACACAGAGACGTATTATTTGCTGAGAAAAAAATAACTTTCTATACTGTATTTGATAAAAATACTTTCTAACCATCAACTGCTTGCTAACAATGCAAACCTAATCTATCTAAAACAAAGCAACCTAACCTAAGCTTACATAGCCCAATTTCATTTACACAATATATTTCAACCGAACTAAATTGAACCCATCTTAACCTAACCGGACTAAGCCGAATATGAACCAACATAAACTCATCTAACCCAGTATAACGTAACTCGATCTAACTTTACCCAATCTAATCCGATATAATCCAATTAAAGCCAATCTAACCCAGTTTTAACTCAAAATAATCCAATCTGTCCCAATCTAACCAAAACTAGCACAACCTAACCCAGTCTAATCTAATCTAACCTAATCTAATATTGAACTAGAATTAAATATTTTCTGAAACGACTACATGCCTCCCAGCCATCTTTCACTCTATACAAAATTTCCACCCGGTCCAAACGTGTTTTTAGCATTATTAATCAACGCAATAACGAAATTTTCGAAAATAATTTTGCCAAAAATAGTATATACCTCGGGATGGAATTCTATCCTCCTTCTATACCGTTATCATAGAGTTCAGGTAAATACGTTTCAAAATTTAAACTAAAATTGCTTGAATTTTACCTTAAATAATACTTGCACCTCAAAAGTACACTTGACTGGAATAAAAGTTTAGCTTACCTTGAACTTTGAACCAATTAATTCTAATCATTATTTTTAAATATACGTGGTCGGTCCTACTATTCGACGGTTAGTAATATAATTTCAAGTTTCTTAGGGACTTTTCGTTTAAAAAATGTACTTCAAATTTTAATCTGTATCTTACATATTAGCTAAGTGAAAGCTGAAGTCATGTAAGTCTAGTATTTATTAATCAGTGCTTTAACAAATAGATCAACTAATAAATAAAAACTGACAGAAAAACAAAACGTCATAAAAAAATATGACTTCATTAGTAATTGAAAATCCAAGGAATATTATCGTAAAAATGACATTAAATAGCTTTGGGATAATACTCCAAAAAAGATGATAAGATGAAGAGGAAAAAATATAAAAATATAAATTTTGGGTTCAGAGCACTATCTTCGATATATAGACATGCCACGATTACAGTCTTATCAGGATACATAAACTGAATATTGAATGTTTACTTCTTCCACGGCTGAAATCAATGAAGGGCGAATTACTAGCGCAGCGAAGCGAGTCTCCTCCACGCAAAACGTTCCCCAAAGGCTCACATAAAGTACCCCGAAGACTCCCAAAATACGCAAATATCAGCAGACAACTGTATACTACGAGTCCAGCATGGAGATACCCGTACACTTAAAAACGAGTTTTCAATCAGCCAAAGTGTTTATTCGCCAAATATGAGTGTGAAAATTCGACACTTGCTAACATAACATCGAGATCAAGGAAACAAGAAGACGTTTCAAAATAGTCAAAAGTAAGGCCTACTTAAAATAAAACGAAAGTATGTTGACTTCACTTCACTGAAATATAAATAAATTCGGCTTTATTGGATGCAAAACTGATCCACATTCAAGTCGGTGATAAAGTGACCGTCTACCTGAGAATACGGAGACCGAAACTATGAACAGAAATGTTATTAAATTCTTTGTAAATCAAATAAATAAATATTTACACAATCAAAATGAATCACAAATTTACACAATCAGTAAAGAAAAGATCTAAAATAACTCAAAGGACCCTTACGTTATTTACCCAATGCATACAATGCTAATAACATTTTTTCACCAGATGCCCAATAATTGGGTACGCATTCCTCAAGAATGGAGCCGCTGTTATGTTGTTGAAGATGGCTATGTCTACCTTGTGGTCTAAAATGAGTTTAATTAAAAAGTTATGTGGTTAAAATTTAGTAACCAAAGCGCTACAAATGCATTTAAAATGTTGAGTTCCTCAAAAATATAAACTGATGGAAACTGAACCGTTATGAAACAGACGGAATATTTAATAAAATTATGATAAATATAGATAATGTAGATTTAGTACTCAACGTGCTGATACATTCACAAAGGTTTTGCAAAGAAATAAATTAAAATTTATAAAGAAAATATTAAAAAACTAGAGTTTAAATTTAATTATTTAAACTCAAACGAATTTGTTCTTTAATTTGTAAGGTCCTTTAATTTACAAATAATGCACTATATCTTAATTTCTTAATTCCCAACAACTATTATTGTTCGATCCTTTTTTTGTCGATATAGAAGTGATATTGTTAATTCTTGATCACCAATGTTTTGTCGATATTTGTTAGCTGCGATTAACACCGTTAATTTTGTGTGTGTTTTTTAATATTAAAGAAAATAGTTCTACTAACATTTTTGTTGGTACATGTTAACTGTAGTATTAATGTTAAATCTGTACTGTCATTGTCCAATGTTAAGAAGGTTGTTTTATATGAAAATGTAAACTACGATAAAAGCAGATTCATTCTGAATAAAGGTTCCAATATACGTTTAGTTTAATGCAAATTAATACATGACATGTGAAAGTGGCCTCAAGGTATATATATTTCTGTGTGCGTGTGTGTGTGTTTATGTGAGGATAAATATTTTATCTTTTCTGGGACCTACGCCTGTTAGAAATATAATTACGCAGTAGTGCTGATGTAGGTAGTTCTATCAAACTGTTAAAACATGTCTGGTATAATGTAAAATGTGAATTGATAAATGATATATAAAATGTACATTTAGGTAAAATCGGATTTAGGTCCATATGAATTTTGAGTGGGTATTGCTGTGTATATTTAATAGGTATATAAGTTTATTCTGGAGGGGGAACTTACATATGTGAAAGAGTCTAATTAGGAAGAAGGCTATAGTAATAGAGACATAGTAATAGAGACAGGAAGGGGGGAATCCCTTCCTGTGTAATCCTTATAATTTATTACAGGGTGTATAAAACCCCCTTTAAATTCTTCTGCTCTGGGACATCGAGAGTTGCATGCTATTTGTTCGGATTCCTATTCAAGAAATATCTCAAGAAATACTCGTTTTCAGCAACTCAACATGAATTCAATTATGATATTACTACAAATCTCAGTAGTGAGCGTGTTTGATTCGGTTCGACCCATTTTTTGTTTCCGTATTTATTCAAGTGTGACTGCAGACAAATTGGTTAATTATACTTGCCAAGACCTCATTAATAGGTGGTAAGCAAAAGCGACGTTGATATTGATGGAATATATTTGTAAGATATCATAACTATAAAGGAAATAAAACGCCCATAATTAAATTGCTGAACACAAATTTCTGTAATAACAAAGAAAAATGAAACTAAATCAATTCATGCTCTTTCACTTGCTTTGAAACCTTTCAAGAATTAAAATCAAAACAATTGTTCTTTAAAATATTTTTGTATCATTTATATAAATGAAATTCTTCAAAAATGTTGCCTTGGGATAATGAAAGTTATTATAGAATTCGATTATATAAGCATTACACTGTACTGTGATCGAATGGTATTATTTTCACTATTTAATAAAATTTCATAAGAATTCTGTTAGACCAGAAATCTCATTATTGTGATTCCCTAGGGTCATAAATGAAAACATGTTCTTATGAATAGTTTTTCAAATATATTTTTTAATTATAATACGGGTATTCATATTGATTCACATCATTGCTACATGATGACTACCCTTTGCGTTCTCAGTCAAATTAAAATAAAAAAGTTTGTCAATTGTTCCTGTTGAAAAAATTTGTTGGTAAAAACATAAAAGGTAATTATTAAACATACAATGAGAACTTCACATGAACCAAAAATTAAAATTAAAATGACTTATTATTTGATGTATTTATTTCAATATATTTACTAATTTTAAAGCTTTTAATGAACATTTCTTTCAACTGATACCCAAAGAATCTAGGTGTAACCCGATAAATACAGAATTAGAAGTCATTAATTTATCGATTCTTTTTAATTAAGAGAAAAACATTAATAAAAAAGTCTCGAATATATCGGAACAATGCGTCCTCGATCGTTCATTTATCGTATTGTGTCAGGAAATGTTATCCAATAGCCAAATTAACAAACTTCGCTCTGTTTAAAATAAATAATAATAGAAAGAAATTCTAGAATGAAATGCAACAATTAGCACCAAACAATATAAAGAGAATTATTCCAAGGGAAACGAAAACCCTTTGACGAATAAAATGATTGGCATTTTGCATTTGATTTTATTTAAGTTTTCACGAAGTTTTGAAAGAATTACATTTGAATAAATTAACGGTTCTTTATTTTCCTTCATTTTATGATTATTTAGAAAACTTTACAAATTGTTTACCAATTTCATTTATTTTATATGACGACCTGCGATAAACGTTTTCACTTTGTTGATGGTTTTTGCGTTGTATAAAATATTACGGAAAGGAAAAATATATAAAATACAAAATAATAGTATGATATGGTTTTCCAAGATAATATATTTGTAATTATATTGTAGATATTTTACTTGGCAATTTTTTTTGCTATACAATAGAAAGAATTTTACATTATGTTATATATTTTTACCCAATCTGGCCGGTGGTTTATATTTTTTCTTTGTACGAAGTGACCATGGCATTAAGAGACTCGAACAATTATAACAAGTTTTAAGCAATTTTTAAGAGCTAACTTCCGAATTTATTCCAAACCTATGAACCTGATTGCATCAGAACGCATTCTGGGGTTAAAAAAAATATTTCTACATCTTTAGGTTACGAAAATATTATAAGTTTTTCTGTGGAAATCGTTTATTATTAGTGTAAGGTAAATTTTAAGTGTTTAAATGAGTCAATCAGAACATATTTATAATCTGCTAAGCTCTTTTATTCTTACGTTTACTTGCGTATTAAAATTTTATTGCTTTAAGTTTCCGGCCATTTTTATGATTAATATTCAGAATTTTATTCTGCATATATAATTTTTGGCTAATAGCATTTACACTATTTTCACTGGTGTTTTTTTTTGCCTCTGCTTAAATAATCTAATTTTAAATAATTATTAATAAGAAAATAAAACCATATTTATCGAAGATAGAAAGAAATGCTATTTCTCTCATTTGTCTATTTTAATTGCATGTCAATTAAAATGGTCTCATTGATTTTTTACCGTTTCTGTTTATTAAAACTAAAATTCTCTTTAACGAATTGCTTATTTAATATATACCATTTATAAATGTAACATTTTAAATTTCAATTATATTAGTTTTCAGTACCAAAACAAAGAAAATATATAAATGCAAGGAGATGAAAAGTATAAATTATACATTCAACTCTGCATAAATACGTTGACTAGCATATAGACCTTAATTTTTTTAACCTTTATTGTTATTGTTATTTATGAAAATACTTACATTGATTTATTAAAAATTGGAAATAAAAACCGCTAAATCAAAGGGAATATTATTATAAGCAAAGCTGCATATATTTCTCATGGCGCGAAAGTCAAAAGTTAAATTGAAATATTTCGACTCAATACATTCTAAGTAAATATCTCAGGTTGAATTGAGGGAAAATTGATATACAAGAAAGGACCACTTGAATGTTTCTAGATCAATCAAGGAAAACCGAAACGTATAATTAGACTATCTGGACCGTTTCTTCAGTTCCGAATACACAAAACCTTTGATAATATTAGTGAATAATTAAAGTCTATTATTGAATATATTTGGCGTTAATTTTGTAGAAATTCATTATTCACAATTAAATGAAACTACGTGATATAGTAATATTTCTACTTTCTTTAAGTTCTTTACCACGACCTAGGTTTCGTTGTATTACTCGTTGTATCTTTGCTAATATCCCACCTGAAGATGTTGTAATACAACGAAACCAAGGTCATAGTAAAGAAATTAAAGAAAGTAGAAATAATACTACATCACGTGTTGAGAAAGTCTATTATGTTAAAAGCTGCAATGTCAACCACTATTAAAAGTGAAATAGCTACCAACGAATATAACGAAAGTTTGGTTAAGTTTATTCACTCTGTGGTTTTATAGGAACGGGGTAAATAAACTTCAACTAACTTATGTAAGTTCTGCCAAAAACTTTAAATAATTGGTTAAACATAGGATTACTTCTTATGCAAATAAATTGGTACCTATTACTTGTGTTTATTTATAGCGAATCATTTCGTGAGTCATATGCTATATGTTACTGGTTCCAACTGCATGTAACCATAATTGATCAATATAATTTCTTACGATTACTCTCGCTGGATTTTTTTAATCATTAAAGCAAATCCATACTTTAGTTTTCTTTATTATTGTAGAAAGTATTTAAGACCTACCTCCAAAACCACAAATAAGCAGCATAGAAATCTCGATTTTATTTTTTCAACTGATAGAAACACGTATAGATTTACTTTCAAAGATTGGAATTTTTTTTTATTAACACTTCTTGTTAGGGTTCTATAATAATATAAAGAATTATAAAATTTCATCTTATCCGCCATTTACTACAGCTTTCCAAATTCTGCAGATTTAAACTTATGCTTGCATGAAATTTCCTCCGATATGAAGATTTCAATTAATGATTGAATACCTCAAAATATTAAATAAATATTTTTCAATATGAAAGAGGTAAAGTGGATGCTATTTTTTCCAAGCATTTCATTGAGTTGGAAATAATTGGGTTAGGCATTTAGATTTAAATATAGGTTCAATTTACTATCTTTATAGTTCTATAGACAAATTAGGAACCCATAGGAATTATTATAACATCTATAAAATTTTTAAAAAAGTTTTTTGAGGTACTTCCCCTTAATGCACAATGAGGGTGAATTTTTTCCTCATGTATCCCTTTCCCTACGTTGGGTATCGTTAAATATGCGTTTCAAAAATATGGGGGGTGGGTCGTGAACATATTTTGTCGTTGACGTAATTCGATTATGACATATTAAGCTTTGAACAGGTCTTTTATTATGTGGGGTACAGTTTAAAATTTAACATCTATTTTTGAATATGCGGAAAGTATTCGCAATAGTAATATTTATATAAAAGAATTGAAATGAACAATTATTACAGTTATATATATTCTATTAGTTTACAAGTAATTGTCTACGTCTATGTCTTAAGACATGTAGTTGGGTCTATAAAAGTTCATGGAAACTTCTTACAATTGACTTAAATCAACTGCAAAAATAACTTTTCATCCTAAAATCCATTTTTATTTTATCTATGAAATATATATATATATATATATATATATATATATATATATATATATATACATATATATATATATATATATATATACATATATATATATATATATATATATGTGTGTGTGTGTGTGTGTGCGTGTGCGTATATATATATATATATTACGAAACATATTTATATAATGATAAATCAAGTTACCACCATGTGTTTATGCCAGCGGATATCATAGTTGGTAATATCTTAAGTTTGCGAAAAATTACGATTTTCTAAATAATTTAGTAAGAAGACTATGTTTTAAGTACCTACGATTATATTTATATTTGACAGGTTTTTAATAATTTTTGGTACCCGTTTGCTATGTAGGAATTTATTTCTGAAACGACATGTGATAAGTCTATTCTTCCTCTAAAATCTGCGGATGGATCCGAAAAAATAGACACTACCACTTCCTTGGATCTCTCGTATTAATATTTCATTTACCTTGTAATAATAATTTCAAAGGATATAGACAATACCGAAATTATATTTTATGCATGTTCGCCATGCTATTGGCCAATTTTACTTTAGTATTACATTATATATTATTTAACTGTATATTTATTCTCCGCAACTTATATATTAGGCAAAAATTACTAAATTCATAACACGAACAAATTTTCCCATGTATAGTGATAATATCAATACACTAAACATTGTTACGTAATCATCTTTTTTTAAACTGCTATAATTTTTAGTTTCTCATATAGAAATGTTATCTGCTAATAGCAAAGCCATAGATTGTTTGCAATATACAAAAAATCAGTAGCTTTTTTTGGTATATTGCAAGTAATTTGTTATTTTGCTAATATATTTCATGCCTTCCTCCCAAATGTGCTAAGGGATTTGGCTGCTGTTTTAAATGTAAATTTCTAATTCTACCATTTTTACTTTTGTTGCATTATTTGGCTTTCAAATGTTTAAATAAGTTTCCAAATACTTGCTATCATCATCACAGTTTCCAATAGACCGAAACTGTTGAAAATCAACATTATACCAATATTGATTATAATTTTTCTTGAATTAACATATAAAATAAACGGCATTTTTAATAAAAGTATGCGTTCCTTATAACAAGTGAATAATTATTTTTTATAAATTTTTGTTTTTGAATTACTAGTAAAAATCATTACAATTATTTAGATTTATAACTTTCAAGCATTGACTTTTTTAACTGACCCAAAATTGTTAGTATACCGAGTTACATCTATGTTTTACGCACATCGCCTGAAAATTCCTAACCCAATTGTAACCAATTTTCAATAAAATGATCCGTAAATTATGGGCTTAGAAATAAAATATGATGTATGATGAACTTCAACTTTCAACTAAATATTCTTTTCTCAACTTACAAATAGAGAAAAAAATATATAGTTGCTTTAAATTATATTAAAAACTCTGGTCTGGTCCGCGAATCGGGAGTTCCGTATAGTGTTTCCTAATATATATTTGTATACACACACACACTTACGCACGCATACACATACACGTACGCAGGCTCGCACACATGCACGCATACGTGCATGCACACGCGTGCCCGCATATTCACACACACGCAAGCACGCACGCACACGCACATACACGTGCACACACCCGCCTTCACGCGCACGCAGACCCACGTATGCATACTCGAACACGTGCAGACGGACGTGCGTAGACGTGCACACGCGCATACGCCCAGACGCACGCACGCATACACCCACACATGTATATACATATCACCTAAAAGTATGAAACAAATTAAGAGA
Organism: Druceiella hillmani; assembly: GCA_039881145.1. Taxonomy (NCBI): domain Eukaryota; kingdom Metazoa; phylum Arthropoda; class Insecta; order Lepidoptera; family Hepialidae; genus Druceiella; species Druceiella hillmani. The sequence goes on from JAYKKI010000093.1 coordinate 5,668,944, forward strand.
AAATAGTTAATACCCTTCTTTTATTTAGAATCCTTTCAAACGATATTATACTATACAGGTGGAATTTAAAAAAAATCCTCCTTCGCCCAAACTACATATAAATATTTTTCAGTTTGAGTTCTTGAGATAGACCTGGTTATTATGAGCAAAATGTCATGTTTCTACGTCAAGCAGTTTCTGAGAAACACAGCTTTAACGCTTATACGAACAGACACGTGAATTATACCATAAATATTAAATTTTTTTTAGAGGCGTGATACCTTCACAACATGTACTTATAATGTTTTTGTGTTCTTATTTTTTTGTCACTAAGCAGTATGAAAAATTGTTAAAATGTGTCGCTTTTCAATGGATTCAATAGACGGTGCTAGAAGTATTTTAAATGGTGCTTTCAAATTAGCTCAAGCGAAATTAGCTGTGGACAAAATCTAATAACATAGTTTCAACAGAGAAAAATAGTAGACAAACGTTTGTAATAAATGTAAAAAGGAAGCTTCTTCTCTTTCATCATATATAAAATGTCCTTGAATTAACAGTGGAACTTCCAATTAATAACGGTTTCAAAAAAGATGAAAAATTAAATGGAATAAAAATAAACATAATAAAATTACAAATTAAGATTAATAAATTAACCAGTAACAGCTTCAAATGAACTATTTGTAGATCGTAGTATTGTCTTATCTAAAATATGTAAATTTTCGAGACGTAAACACTCTTATAAAATTATTTGACCGGTCTTTATTAAAATTTAGCGTTCTTGATGTTAGAAATTATGTAATTTTAGAAATGGCAAAAAAATTATTTTCATTTAATATTGAATATATTTGGCGTTAATTTTGTAGAAATTCATTATAATTTATTTCTCATAAATAAATGAAGCTACGTGATGTAGCATTATATCTACTTTATTTGAATTCTTTACCACGACCTAGGTTTCATTGTATGACAACATTTTCAGTTGTGCAATTTGCCCCAATTGCCCATCTGAAGATATCATATAAAAAAACCTAGGTTGTGATGAATAATTTTAATAAAATATAAACAATATTACATCACGTAGTTACATTTAGTTCCGAAAAATTAAATTATAGTAGTCATTGGGAATTTTTAAACATTTCAATTATTTTTATTCGTAAAAAGGGTATATTTGATACTTGGTTATTTGATTTCGAATATAATTGTTTCATTCCTATAAATGCCAATAAACAATTAAATTAATTTTTTTAAGGGGAACTTATCTTTTATATTACTAATTTTTGCTGCGATATTAAACAAATCCATATCACACATTATACAAATTAAAAATGTGTCTATATCATCTGGATTTCATATCGAATATTTAATTTAAAAATTCGGATAGGTTTGATAGTGGGTATCATTTTATTTCGTTTCGTTTTATTTTATGTACGGAACAAAAATAAAAAAAAGTAAGAATAGTAGTTATATAACATAGTGAAAAAAATATGAATACTCTCAATGGACAGTACATCTAATATCTATTCTTGATCAAATTGATATAGATATTCATTTGTCAGCCGTCTGGTACCACAATGCTGGCCTGATCAAATCAAGATACTCACTAATTTACATATTACTATCGTTCTAAGGTATTCATAAACTCACAGCTGTACGGATACGATTCATTGAAGACGGCTTTTCAAGGCGGATACAATTTTAATAGTGAACACATTTTAGTTGTAAATTATTGAGAAAATAACATGGATCGAATTCAAACCAGTGTGGGCTATCTTTTATTGAATTTTAATTACAGTTAAATTACTAAATTGGTAAGTTAAACGAGATAAAAATGTAAGTTGCAGTAGGAATATAAGGAATGTTGAATGGGTACATTTATCATTAAATAAAAAGAAAAGAAAGGAAACGCTTCAATTTAAATTAATTGGTTGAAGTCAATTTTAGGTGCGTTTTTAGGAATTATTTTAAAAACCAAAATTTAGAAGACGACCTTTCGAAATTAGTTTTATGCTCTGATAAAAAAATTGTTGTAACTGTTATATTGAATTAATTTTTGGTTTGTCATGTCAGTGATTAAATATGAGCAATTTAACTGAACTACTTAAAAATGTAAATTGAAATTATGACAAAATTTGACATATAAATAACTACACTTTCGGAAATAGATTATATTTTACATAACCGTTTTCCATTTATATTAGAATGTAATAAATAAACTTAGCAAATAGTTGATGTCCAATTCAGTAAATCGAATATACGTAGCACCGAATGTTGCATATTACCCTATGAATACATCACGAGTATTCAGTGAAACACTTGATAATTTGGAAATAACAAGTTAAATATCCGAAATTTACGTTTATGTGTTGTCGTTGGTAATATGGTTTATTTTTTAAAAAGATAACATATTTCTAGATAATTTGTGTATATTTATATTAAAAGCATGATAAATAATAGTATAGTTCGCATATTTTTCGATATATACATATAACAATTCGGACACTTCGGAGTGTTTTACTGTCTCCATGTACTGCTTAATATAGAATATTTATTGAATGACTTGTTTGTATATGTCCCATGTTTCATTGATGCAAAATTGCAGTACTTTCATAAGAATTCTACAATTTTTCATTAAACATTTACTCTAATTTTTTTTAAATCAGAATGCACGTCACAATATTGTGTACATAAGTGACCTTCGGTGCTCGGGCGGTTTAAGTGTATTTTTGGTTATTTTTACTGTCATCAAAGTTTGCAAAGTGTTTCCAGTCTACCTACAATCATAAAAATCGGCGTAACGGGAAGTCTTAAAATCGTGTGAAGATAAAAATGCAAAAATCAATGAACCGATGAAAGATTTAGTAGGCAAAATATCTACGTTCTAAACAATTTAAATTAACTGGCGTAATAAGAATGTTTTATAACATTAAATGATTCTAAATATCTAAATGTGAATGAAGCCCTCTCATAAATTTTAAATTTAATTTTAAAGACTTTTTCGATGACACACACTTAGTCGGGCCAGTGAAATTTTTCCGTTTCAATATACGGAGAGGTTACCCCAAATATACTATAATAATTCTTTTACTAAAATTGACGTTGTTTTAGCATGTTTTCTCCTAAAATGTCATTTAAATAGGCCCTGAACTGAGAAATTTATGATGCTGTAACCTATAAACGGATAGGGGAACATGGCGATATAAATTATGTGTACTATCGGCGTCCGATATAAATTAACAAAATACTTACTTTATCTGCGTTTTGAAATTCAGCAAATTCTGCAAATTTTAAATTTCTGAATAAATTTAACTCTGGTGTATAAAGTGCTCCATGTGAATATGCTTTCAAACATCACATTAAAACTTACATCCTGCTTAACTTTATTTTTCCTTTGCTTACTTTCTTTCCTTCCCATATCTTGTACCTCTCTTTTCTTATGTTTTAGTATATATATATATATATATATATATATATATATATATATATATACATATATACTTATATCTATTTATTTATTTTGCGTATATCGAAGTTATCTACGAAAAAAATATTAATTTATTAGGTAAATAAACCACAGTTTTGACGTTCTTGTCTGATCTTACGTTCGTTTGAAAAAGCATTACGTAAAAAGCACTAAACCAATTATTATGGAGTTTTGAAAAAATATAAAGGTAGACCATTTATTTTTTATTTTATCGGAATTGGTTTACTAAATCAGACTATGTGTGATTCTGCGGCACCATACCTTTATTATTCCATTTCCATAGTCTACGAACTCCTGTTGGTTAGAAATTTTAAAAAATTAGAAGTTTATGGAGATTTATTATAATATTTAGCAGTTACAAAAAATATCATCCCCTTATCGATTTGGAGTTTCAGGAACAAATGCCTTTTCACGAATTGAAATATGTGTTCCTTTTACGAATTTTTTGTGAACAACTTTTCACATGTTTCAGCGAGGGTATATATTTTGCCCTATAACTAACCATATAGATTTAAGAAAAAATGTGTAAGTATTGATTACAAAGTGCCTAAATCAATCTTTAATTTTACGTACGTACTTACGTAATTTGCTAGACGTCATGTATTTTAAACTGTATTTGTCTTGATAACTGTTTTTTTTCATATGATTGTAATTTAATTTCTCTGGGCCAAAGTAATTTTATTGAATGTTCAGCATCTCGTTCAATATTATGAAACGAATGTTATATCTGCGGCATTGAATAGAACACCTTGTTCTTGTTAATGTTTCCAAGCAGTGGAAGTGATACAAACAATTGCGCACGGTACAAGAAAGTCGTATTCGTTAAAAATTCAGTAAATTTAGAACTGCTTGATAAATGTTTATGAACTGATCCAATGTTATTATTATGTGTGTGTATATATATATATATATATATATATATATATATATATATATATATATATATACATATATATATATATATGCGTGTGCGATGTGAGGATTTTTACTCTTCCTATTTTTTTAGAAAGCGATAAAACTACCTTGAATGAAACAATGTAATATGGTGGTAGAAAATAATATAAATACGTGTCAATTGCTATGGACCGCTTTAGTATTTTTTAGAACATGGAAGCGACAAGAGAGCATATACATTATTGTCTTTGTACGCGTTTCGTTTAGATCTTTCAGCAGCTGTAGTTACTCGATATATACGTAATGCAGAACGTGAAGATATGGTTGCTGACGCAATTGTAAGATGTTGATTTAGAGATCAAAAAATAGGAATTATGATTTAAAAGAGTTTATCTATGAAGACTAATGGAAGTAAACATAAGACTTTTACAATAAATAATTATAAGAGATTCCCACCATATCTCAAGTTGCCTAGTAGCAATATACTACAGTGAATTTTAAGTTCTTCACACATAAACGCAAAATAAACGTAAAGAACACTCAAAAGTGTATTTCCTCCACATTAACACCCGGCCGTCCACAGTTAAAAACATCCACCAGAAATACTAGATTTTTACTGTGGATTCTAGCAAATCCATCTTATTCCCCTGACGTAGCACCTACAACTTTTTATTTATTTTGGTCTATAAGTAATCACATTCAGAATAAACAATTTGATGACAGTAAAGTTGACAGATTTCGTTAATAAGTTTTTGAGTCTCAGCCCGAAATTATTATAATTTATTACATAATTTTCCTCTCATTTAATTTCTTTTAGATAAAAGCATTACATCACACACATACTTAATAATGAGATATTGTGAGACATAATCTCATTAATAATTTTTAAGGTTGAAAGGATTTACACCCAAAAACTTTTTCCAGTCTGCTAACCACATATGATATAATAAAGACTAATTTTATTCTCTAGAAACATACTTAAAATAGACATTTATAGTTATGTACAAATCCATTTTTGGTACAAAGCCGACCGTTTACCGACTAATTTATAAAGTATTGGTAATAATATTAGTTGAACAAAACATATACTAATTCATGTTCTTTATTTGAGGTAAAGAACATGAAAAGAGACGATCTTAAATTAAATGTATTTTTCTGATTCATACGTGAATAAAGAATTATAATGATATTTATTGTATGGCGAATGAAAAATAATATCCTTTAAATATTTACAATCAAAAACAAGATCAAATAGTTTTTTATTACAGACCGATAGAAACTTAACTCATAATAAACGAAATTATAATTGTATCAATCAGTGATTACATAAGCCAATTAAAATCGATTATATTTAATTTATATCGTCATACTTTTTTTGACACGGAATTTTGTAACAACCTGTGTATGTAACAACCTGTTCTATAATCAATATAAGCACTCAGTTTCAATTCATTTCATACCTCAATTTCATTACAAATATTTCTTCCGCGACTTTTAATAACTAAAAAAAAATTTTTTCTCTGTTTCATCGCAAGCATATTATATGGAAAATATTCCATTTAGCAAATTGAAATTTTCTTGTTGTTTTTTCAACTAATACGGAAGATCAGACCAAGATTAACTGAATTAAATTCAAATTTTATATTTCTATAATCATTAATCTGATAATTAATAAATCCAATCAATACCAAAATAAAATAAATAAAATTGATCTTTCACCAAACCGTACCTTCCGTGACTGCTTAAAATCGACGTCAAACCGTTAATCCATCAAATTTCTGTTAACAAAACGATAGTAGTCTTCACCGATTTGTGTTTAGAGAGAGATAAAATGCTTACTATGCTGTTTTATTAAATGTTGGGATTGCTTTGAAATATCTTTGAAATAGTAATGCTTGGCATCGTGATGTTATATTTAATAAGAATAATTTAAAAATTTACTTTAGAATGATTTTCAACAAATTATATTTAGTCCAAAATTTTCTTTATTTAATTTTGAAGGTAGAAATGAAAGTAAAATATATTATCAAATTATTTCTATGAAGGTGAGGTACCAATGGTTGTCTTTCAATGTAATCCACAGAGAGTGAATAATGTATTGGACATTCAGTGGTTTAACCTGATTTAAATGGAATTTCATATCCGTTAATGATATTATGTTTAATGCATATTTCTTTAGAGCATTTTCACCTTATTTCTTTGTATTAAACGTATGACTATGTCTTAGTCGATAAATAATGCTTCGATTTTTTGCTTTTATTAGCCTAATGCTTTGGGCGGCTTTAAAAAAATGGGAGCATTTGTATTAGAAAAAAGACATGTTCTCTTAATTTGAAATAGTTAGACAGTTTTAAGAAATACTACAAAGCGAACTTAGGTTTTATGTATAAATTTTACCATATAATATTAATTCGAAATCATAAAACTCTTGTTGGTACATACGATCTTGAGAATTAGTTAACATCATTGAAGAATTAGAAACTACTTAAATTTTGTAAAGTTAAGTGTAGGTGACTTAAATTGGCCATAGGTTTATTGATGTCTGGATTTATGTCAATCTCATTAAACTACCAACATTATTCGTGAATCAACGTGAGTAAATTCTAACCCTACGTTTCTTCCTCATATTTTCATAAGAGGCAGATTTTTTTAATGGAGCGTCTCCATCAAAAAATACTTTAAACTGGAAGATTTTTGCCTTTATATTGAATTCCAACATATAATTAGTTCTTATGTGTGTGGTTTGAATAAATTCCTGATCTGAATAATTTTAATCCAGATGATATTGCAAGGTTATATGAAGTCACTAGCTATTTTAATGAATTCGTATTTTTTTGGCATCCAACTTCTTCTTAAATTTCCAATGTACTGTATTAATTGCATTTTTCTGGCGTATTTGGTTTAAATTTAAATTACAATCACTTAACATCTGCAACACAATTACACAAATGTATTAAAGCTTGTCGTCAAACAATGAAAATAGTTTCTTCTAAAATTATTTGTCGTTTTAAGTAGCCTAAATAATGTATGAACGAAAATTAGATTCAATATATTCATGAAAACGAATTAGAATATATTTTATGTAATAATTCATTTTTCAATATGAATGGTGAAATGCACCAAAAATTTTAAAAATTTGGCGATAAAATATTTATTCACCAGCCATTACTTTGTATCGATCTTCTCGGCAAATTATTACAAATAATTTATAAGGTAATATATGGGAATATCGGAATATGAATGGAGAGGATGGGAGTTGCTCTTTCTTAAATTTTTTGTAGAAATATTTGATATGCAACTTAGCTATCCGCAATGTCATGAAAAAGAACAACCTGTTAAAAGAATTGTTATTCACGGAAAAGTCAGTTCTGGAAAGAATATTTTAATTAATTACTTCACTTTTCGATGGAATCAAACTTCATTTTAAGAAAAAATTCCTGTGTGTAAATTTCTGGACGTAATACTTATGAAATGAGAAGGATTGTTTGTAGTCTTTTGAGGAAATTTAGTCTACGATTACGCAGAGCTATTTCTTCAAGGCAAGATGAAATATTTGCTGGATAATTTATATATATTCAGCTACCTGTTAATAACAGGCCACTTTTTGTGATAAAATTGTAGATAGGGAATTCTTTTTAGAAAGAAAATTATTACTTACATAATATATCCATCGTCCTCAGAGTGACAAAATTAATCCCAATAAAGAATTCAAAATATACTATAGTTTTAGTAACGATAAATGTACAAGTAATGACTATGCAAAATTAATGACATGGAGCATACAAACATTTTCTCCGAAAAAACATAATTTTTTCAATAATGTTATTAAATTATTTACCACAAAATTTTCAAAAGTGTATAATAATTAAAAGTTGAAAGAATTCCACCAACCAGTTGCTTATATTCCAGATAGTAATTATTTTAAAGCAAAATCAGCAAGTGCAGGTATATAAGGTGAAATTTAACCATTTATTGTTATATCAATTCGATCTAAAATTATAATCTTATTTATGGGTCGAAAGGATTAGTCGATGGAGTTTTAGTTTACGTTGAAGACATAATTTTTGAATCTCTGATCAGGTGATAATGTTTCATTTTGGAAATTATTTTCATTCAATTTGTGAAAATATTAGACGTTTTCCAATACTGGGTAGTATTGGATAATGAAAGTTTAGAAAATTATAAATACTACATATTTGAGAAAATAATTTTCGTTACAAATCTCAAGATTTAGTATTAAATAAAACTATTTTAGATATTGAAAGAAATGAAATTTAATTTGGATAAATGTTAGGTTAAATAATTTTCTAGTATAAAACGTTAAAAGAATTAGCATTAAATAGAAAACTTCCCCACGATAAATATTTTAATATTAAGAGTTCACATATGTTTAAGTGCAGAAGACGAGAAAAAGACGAGTTTGAGGAATTTTGTATATAATGAAAAACAAATTTAATTACTTTTTACAAAATCATACTACAGATATATCTAGCACTTTTAATTAATTGTCTTATTCGCAAAGCATGCTTATTGATGGTAGGTAGTTCTTCAAATTTAAATATTACAATTTTGGTTTTTAATTTTTATGATTGTTTTTAATAATAAAGTTGTGAGCTCTTACGAAACCGTACTTTAACTAATTTTGTTAATTTCTCGATGATCTTGCAAAAATGTCAATTTTCAAAATCTTCTCATACAGAAAGTACATTAAATTTTTCCTATTTATTAACGTATAAATTATTTTAAAATATAACTCGCTTTTAAGATATTTTATACGTCCACTTTATTACTATTTTTACGTAGTGAGGTTTAGAATGTTGAACACATTTTTTGAATGGCATATTGAAAAATATTAAAGTTTAAAATTTTTTTATGAATTTATTGCACAATACAAACATATTTTACAGCCACTAAAAACATATTTTTTCATAGTACACTAAAAAACTACACTAAAAAATTTTACTTTCCAAATTTATTAGCTATGTATTAAATAATCTCGACGCGGAACCGATAAATACCTCTAAAATATGTAATTTTGTATATATATTTTTTTGTATTTATTACTTGTACCCATAAATTTCGGATGGATTACTGATCCAAAAATACCTTTATAACTGTGTAAAAGAAGCTTTTCATTTTAATTATTTTTAGTTTATATATTTAGAATTGTCTATCATTATTTTTTATAACAATAAATCACATATTTGACCTCTTCTCTTGAATATCATTTTTCCGGAATTTTGGAATCTAGTTTTCATTTATTTGTTCAAATAATTTTTTCTATCAACTTGCGATGAGATAGAGGTTATAACAAGGAGGACAACGGTACTGCAAAACAACATGCCGATTTTTAAAGGGGACTTTAAGACCAGCGTTATTATCGTGCTTTAGCCAACGTATAAATTAACGGTCTATTTGATATAACTATAAGATATATACTATAAGATATATATACTATAAGATACAACTATAAGATATATATTACTTGATTGAGATATGTTTCTCTCCGATGCGATTGATATTTATGAATAAGTAAAACAGATTTTATGATTATGGAAAATAAATCGTGAGCTTTTTTACCTGTCTTTTGCACATTTCACTTATAAATTATTGAGCACACTTGAATAAGATTTTCATTGTTGTGTATATTTTGACGGGGAAGTAAAATTCTTCCATCTCAAAATTAATAACCTCGTTAAATACTGAAGTAAAGAAATAATAAATACAATAGTTAAAACAAAACTACCAAGTTGTTATTCTACCACAGAAAAGGAGACAATCGCTCGTTTCGGCTTTATTTCCTTTTAAATAAAACATTATTAAAAAATATTACATATTAATATAATTTTTTATAGATATTTATTTTATTGTTATTCTGATGTTGAATAACTTTTTAAGTCAATATATGTCTTTTCATAAATCCTTGTTCAAAAACTTTTAACAACGCTTATTACATGTACTAAATATATCAAATTCCCTGAACAAAAATTGTTCTTGTCTCCATAGAAACATTGCGTGTATTATTAAAAACGAATACGCATACTATAAAAAAAACAAATTCGTATTATTAATTCTTGAAATGTTGCACTTAAACAGTTACTAAAGCCAATTCATATGAAAATAACTTGTACCATCCTAAAAGAGCGGTCGTAACTAAAAAGTATTTTCGGTGGTAATGAACATATATAAATTGAAATGTAGTTGTTTGTAAATATCTATATTCAAATATTAATATTTCTATACGCAAGTAATCTTGTACTGACAGATAAAATGTATTATATCGTTTAGCGGAATCTCCGTACCATACATATGTTAATTGTTCTTTAAAATTGATTTAGTGCGGTATTCCACATTATGTTCTTTTTCCAGTAAAATGTTTCAAAAGTATTAGTGTAGAGAGAATGCATTCAAATTACTCTGATTACGTTGAGAAAGCACGAATATAGAAAAGGAAAAGCTTAATTACATAATTAGAAAAATAATATAGAAGATATCGTTATTGAAATTTATGAATGGCCCGAGAATGTATAATTCAATTTTAAAGAGCGACGAGTGTTTAGAAATATTTATTTTTTTCTTTTTTACACGAGGATAAAATAGTTTGTTATGCCATCTGATTTTTGTAAAAATAAGTAGAAATTTCCACATGAAAAAATCTATTTATGACTTTGTTCTTCATTTGATTAATATAAACAATTAGTAATTAACACTATTAACAGATACATCGAATACTTTCACCCATATATTAAGCAGATAATACATTTTTATGCCCAGAATTCAGAAGACTGTTATACAGTAAATTTGTATATTGCTATTTTTTAATCATGATATTTGTTTAAGTTTTTTCTTACAGATAAAATTTTAGTAACTGGAACAAGCGGTAGGCGGATGGAGCAGTGTTGGAAAGTCACCGAGCCACCAAGAATCCACAGGCTGCTGGTGAATAATTAGAAGAGCTCGAGCGCCACAATGTTGTGAGGATGCATATTGTCACGGAGAAGATAAATATTTACGTCTTTTGGATCTTTTTTTCAACATACATCGATAGCAACTCGTAGGAGAGGGAGCATTTGGCATCACACCAAGCGCAAAGCAGAAATTTTTTCAATCGGTGGTTATTTTTTTACTGCACTGATGGTACTGTATTATGAGAATCCTAGACTGTGTACCACGTATTGTTATTGTAAAGGATTCAGTTCTCGGCGCCGATTATCAGATCCTTCAATGGGGTAAGAAGTAAAGTCATTGGCAGATTTTGACTCTGACTCTATGACGAATGTCAGTCAGTTTATGTAGGATATATCGAGTTATCAATTTGCGATAGCCAAACATATGAAAATACGACGTAGTAGTGCATTGATAGCAGCAAAACACTGTTCCTAATTTCCAATGTTGGTTCTGAACTAGTTTTCTAGCAGCGGTTTAATTCATTCTCGACAACAAGGAATTGTTTCCTAGACCTAAAAGTACTTTTCTTAAAAATCGTTATATAGTTAATCTCTATTTATAAAGTTTAAATGATAAGTAATTTATTGTAATTATTTTTCTATTTAAAAAGGATTCTTCCCTTATAAATTGTTAATTATAATTTTAAATAAAATACGTGTAGCTTTAAATTTAATATTCTCGTTATATATATTATTTATAGTAAACTAAAATTTTTTTGTGAGTTATTCATATACCTCAAATTCGGACCTCCATTTGTAACTGTCTCCGTTTCTCCATGGTTATAAAAGTGGTCCCTTAGTTGTTATTTTTAAATATCGTAAATTTCTTACTCTATTTAGGGGTTCGTGTATATAAATGTATTTTCATAAAAAAAAAAATTAGTTTAATTTTGTCGCATTTAAATTTTTAATAAACGTATAACTATATTAACACTTAAATATTTTTTTTAGATCCTAGTTACCTATATATCGTTATTATTGTTACGTGATGAATACGTTGCGGTTAATTTATAGTTGCGAGATAGTTTTCGTTCATGAGTTATATCAAAGTATAATTCCCAACTTTTGTACTAATTTCATGCAGATTTCAATGAATTCAGTATTTATGTTAATAAACTTATATGAGAAATATTATGATACATTGGAAAAAGGTAATTATTAATGACGTTTGAATGTACTATTTTCAATAAAATAAAAAGAATTTTAGAAATAATTTGAAAATATTAAAATTTAAGTTTTAAAATATTAAAGACGGAGGAATACTGAGAACAGTTTCAAACTAAAAATTGTTGATGCAAATTAATCAAAATAGTTTTAATTGAAAATAATAAATATTGATTCGCAAGAAAGTTCAGGGGTTTAAGTTCACGTTTAGACAATTAGAGATTGGCGGGATGCATCTAATTGTAAAGTATAATATATCCCGAAGAAACGTCTCAAAAAATTTTAAATGACCACATCACAATATACACACATTACAATTTGATTTTTAAAGACTTTTAAATAGTTCCATCAATAAAAAAATAAAATTTAATAACAATTTAAATTATACTTATTATTTACTTTATATTTTTCTATATAATTATTGACATCTCCACATATTTACCTACAAAAGAAAAATGCTCACTTTGGCCTAGTCATGAAAAGATTTGAAGAATGTTTTTTTTCCATCATTTGCAATATCGTTTTTTCTTCATTGCCCCTTTAACTTATGGTTAAAAAAACATATATAACGTATATAAATAAACGTAAACAATATTTGATACAATGGAAAAAAATAACCCATGTTCTCAATATAGAAAAAAAATTTATGTACGTCAAAATGTCCTAGAAAATAGAGTGACAATTCAATATTAAAATGTTGCAAATATTTGTACACATTGCTTGCCTCCATCAACATCCAAATGTTAATATTCATAGCATAATACTGTATGAAAGTGTCGACTATTTATTGATATCAAATAGACATACAAAACTAATTTAACGTAATTGCAAGGAACTCTAAGGAATGTTATCATTTACAAACATAATAAAAACAGGAGATAGATTTAAAAAAAAAACAATTTTTTTGAAAAGATATAAATGTAATTACGTGGGTAAGAAAGATTTATTAGTTCCCACTTTTCTTTTGTATATTTTAATAATGCACTATTTTACTTATTCCCAAGTCATTGGTATACGTATATATAAATATTGCACTTGTAGATAATTTAAGCTCATTTACGAATATAGCGGAAATATTTTATTTACATGTTTATATCAGTAAATTATTAATTATACTTTTATATTACGATTGGATTATCAGCCCAAACAAGATTATATAAATTCGACTGAACTGTAATGAAACCGCGTTAATTTGTCTACAAACGATTTCCAAATGAGCGCTCTGTTGGAGGTTTACGTAAATGTAATTTGAAAGTAATTCAAGCACTCTATATAATTTATTATAATGAAGTCAATATGTCATTTTGAATACTTGATTTGGAGACAGAAAACAAAACAAACTAATTAAATCTAGTTTTTAAAAGTAGTGGCAGTAAACAACGTAGGTACTCAATTAATTTTTTACAAAATTGGAGCACCTATGAAGAACACATTACATAAAAATAGGCTATAAATTAATAGTATAAATAAATTATAAATAATAGGGTTTCAGTGAACATTTTCTATGTTTGTAAATTAATCATCCGTTCTGTACTTGAGATCGATTGGAAAATAAATATTCAAAGATCGCAAATGGAATTTTCAATTAATTGATATCATAATTAGGGATGCAACATGCATAGACGCTGTCTATCTTTTGTCGTTGCCCGACAAAGCAGCCGACATCTGTAGGTCAATATTTTAAGTGCTATTTTGAATTAATTTTTTTGACTTAATTTTACTTGAATTTTAAAAACAATAAGTATTTTAAATGGAATGAATCACAGTATGCAATACCTTTTTGGTAGATATTCGGTAATATAAATTTCAAATTTACTTTAAACATTTATATTTGTTCTTTTGACTTCGAAAGTTCCGTCGATTTAAAACTTGTAGGAATTATTTTACATAAAAATACTCTAAAACAGAACACGTCAGCCATTCGTATGCATAACTAGGCCAATTATTCCATTGAAAGTGGGCATCTAACCTCCTCTCATAACCACAAATCTAAAATGATAGATATATTGAATCTAAAATGATAAATAGGTCGTTAATAAGCACACGTTTTTCACGGGATTCTCATTCTTATACGGAACCCCGAAATAAATATTTATACGATAGAAATTATGTTAAAAGTTACCGAAGAATTTCTTGGATTAGATAGAAAGTTTTACGTTAAAAAAAACAATTCTTATTCTCATTTTATATTATCTTTAATCATCGACATTATCATCACAGGAATCTACTCCTTTTTTACCTAATCATCATAGGATCCTACTACTCTTCGTCAAAGGTCAGGCAAAAGAAATGAACCTTGCTTGTCGAAACCACGTAGTTTTTCATCGAAAGTTTGAAATCTGTTTTTCTTAAATACTTGCTCACTGTCAGATCTTTTGTTCTTCAAATGATTCTGACTTAAATAAATGATTGTCGGTAAGTAAAAATTAAAAATATTAAACTTAGATACTAATTTAAATAAGTGATTGTCGGTAGGTAAAATATCCGGAGTGTATGATAACTATAATCCACCATAAATTTGTTATTCTTTATATAGAGTTGCCCTTAAGAAGATTGCTTTTGCGTTATTTGCCACAAAGTTTTGTAGCAATGATATGTAAATGCGCATAATAATTGACGCTATTAATTATAAGTCCTGGTAGCAGAATGTTTCAATGGATAACAAATTCCTGGGTCCCCGAGCAGGCCATTATCGCTTTTATTCTAAAGTGGTTAGGATTGTGCGTTCAAATTCCGGTTTCAATTATATAAAGCCACTAGTAATTATGAGAAATGTTGACAAAGAAAACCCACTTCTTGTCCATAGTCACTAACTATCTAAGCTATCATTCGTTACCGTGTGCTATTAAAAGAGTCATAGAGATGTCAACACGCAGTTGCTTCTGTGTTTCATTCAACTAATGCGAGATCCACGGTTCCAAGACTTCCTCATTTCGTCAAAGTAGGACAAAACCGTGCTTAAAGTACAGAAGTTGTTCCGTTCAAAATTGTGCCTTCTGCCGCGGGTCTTCTCCAATAAGAGTCTAAAAAGCACCGATGCCTAATGATGGTGGTCGACCAGAGCGTGGAGCATTTTAAAATTGCAGATTTCACATACAAAAGCAAACCGACTATCTAGAAGTCATCGCGTAAGAGATAATGCCTTCTCCCGTCGTTTGGTTAATTTTCGTTGTAGCTCTTCATCCAGAAGTTCCCAAAACTGTATTCGTGAAGAAAAAGCACTCGCAGTAATTCACGGGAAATACCTATTCCTATCGGACATATTTTGCTGGATTTATGATTTCGACTTACTGATTGCTTTCATCAGCTTATGCTGCGTGTATTACCAACTGAAGGAACATTTCGAATATTCGAGCAGCTTTTTCCGATCCAATAGTAATACGACCGATTAGGGTTTCAGTAACATTCGGCTGATTGTATTTATTGAAATACTTATTGGCGAATAGTAAACTAAATTTCAGATGTAATTTCATATGTGGAGTAAATATTAAGTATACATGGTGATGAATATAACATGTTTCTTATTTTAACATAATTCTTTATATTTTATGCCACTAAATATATGAAAGTTATCTGAAATTCAATGCAATCTACAGAGAATCAATATATTTATCTAAATTTGACTAAATGATAAAACGGTTACAATTTTTTATTATAAAATAATTTGGCAACTATTTTTTTATTATGTATATTTCGCTACACAAAATTCAGCTGCTATAATTGTCTTGACGTTCTGAATTTATTCTATATAACTTCAAGGACATCCTGATATTATCTGTTAAAGAATGACTCTGCTTGTTATCGGCAAAAAAGGAAACTGTTTTAATATTTGCTTCAATAAATCAATATTTTTTGTAGAAGTAATCAAGGGTAATCAACCAAATCTAAATTTTACTCCAAGTCTAATATATTAATATTCATTCAGCATTTTAACTTTTTATTACGAATTATTTTGGTTGGCGGAATAAAAATATCGTCTGAAATTGTAATTAAAGAAAAAGGAATTACTTATCCTTAACAAAAACGAAACATTATAAATAAAAATTAACTTTTATTAAGATGACAAAAACTAATCAAATCAATACACAACCCGATAAATATTCCGTATAAATTTTAAAATGCAATTAAATCAGGACAAACGCCGTTTACTTTTTTAATATTATTCCTTCGAAGAAAATTTTTCAATACTTCCGTTGCTTAAACCTAATATTCAAACAAACTATTTTCCTTCCCAATCTACGAACTTACGAAATCTTTGAACATATTCACATACATAATAACATACATTATAACAAAATCTGGAATTATATTAGTTTTCTCAATAGTACAGTTATTTCAGTATTAAATTATATTATAATTCAGTATTACATTATATTATTATTTTGATGAAAATGAAGGTCAGGAATTTCTAATGAGCGACATTCTTTTGGGTCGCGTTCTATAACATGTACGGAACGTGTGTGGAATGCGAGGCTGTTCAACTCTGTAATTACATTCCTCGGGTATTTATTAGAAGTTCCAATTTGGTCATGAGTAAAAAAATTCATTTACCGCTTCAATCAATGCCATTTGTTTCTACAGGCTGTTGTTACATATTCATATTTTGATATATGTTTCATTTGTATTAATTTACTTCGTTATGGAGGGTTTGTCTACGTTCAATATATGAAAGAGATACACGTTAACGTTTTAAATTTACGCTAGATATATTTGTCAATATCATTATGAATTTTGTAATCATAGAGGATAAAGATATATTATAGTAAACATATTACAGTTATATTGACAAGGTTCAATTTAAAATAAATGTAAATTAAGGAGATGTAAACATTTCAAAAAATATTGGAAAACGAGGACATAATGTAATCAAATTCCATGTGAAAGTGCAAAAAAATAAACCTGACAGTTATTATTGGGAATCTAGCATTGAATATTTAGCCTTTAACTATTTTCTAAACGCCAATTTTTATTTTATTGCAATGTTATCTCGCGAAGAAGACGTTTTAAATATTACTTTGTGTTTTAATTGTATTGTCAAATATCTCTTTAATAATACTTTACTATATGGCGACAGTGGGAAAAATATTTTAAATACCCTCAATTATTTCCTTCAATTATATAAATCTTTCCCAAAATAATTAAAATCAGTCTTTGATTTTGCTGAAAAAGCAACGACGCCGTAACCTATTAATCTATAGACTGATTAATCCATGCGACAAACATTATTTAAGGGTTCAATTTTTGCCATTTTCGTTCAAGCCATTTGAAAAATGTGAGGTGTTCAAAGATATATGTAAATAGTATTTCTCGTTTTGTATATTATGTATCTCCCCAATAATCTGACTCTTTCTTTATTTATATAAGGACATGAGTATCCAGTCTGTGTCAGTTTAGTTTTGAATAATTATCTACACATTTAATTGGTGAATGTTGCAAAGATTTTTAGATGTGATTATTGCTCCATGTCTTATGAATATGAAGTTATTAATAATTCTTTTTCATTTCTATTTTTTTGTTAAAATAAGTATATTATCGCATGTTGCATTTAAAACCGATTTATATAAATGTTAAGTAAACAATTTTCACAACTTATTAAAACAAATTGCCAAGTGCTTATCCGAAAACGCAAAAAGTTGGTTTTTATATTTGCCTACATCTCTTGTTACTTTTCTACACCTCATATTTGCCTATATCTCATGTTTGTGACTGCTGACTATGGATCCATAATAGGTATTATTTTTGTTCAGTATTATTATTTAGACACATGCATTCAACAAACGTGAGGTCATTATGAGTCACGTGTGTTAACATTGAAATAATTTCGAAAATAAAAACTATGAAAAAAAATTAAATTCTTCTTTTGTTGGTAATACATTTGGCTGTAATTAAGATTTAATTAATTAAACCAATAATGATATTGTTGAATATGTCTAATTACTTAACTTGAATATTTTTTCACATTTTTCTGATTATTTATTTTTGAGAGAATGAGGAGGGAAAACAATTTTTCTGTGATTTTCAGGAAAAAAAAAATTATGTTGGAAAGCTTTTAAATTTGCATTTAAAAAAGTTTTACTTTATATACGAAATAAATAAAATAAATTCGACTCTTACATAAGTGTCTAGTTGAATTACAAATTTCTACAACTGTACGTATTTTTTTTCCATAACAATTTCAAAAGTGCAAATAAAATGTTCGTGAAGAAAAATTCGTGTCAGAAAGATACACATGTGGACATCTAGAAGCTTTTGTAAACGTTCCATTTTTTCGATTTTGGTGTTGAACACAGAAAAAGAGCAACTACTAATAAACAAAATAGCATTAAGAAACTTACTCTGAAAAGCAATGTATCACGTCACTAAGTAAAATGAAAATAATAAAAATAAATAAATGAAAATAATGGAAATAATTTATGATACATGTTCCTTTATTATATAGGCTAATAAATTATTTTTCCATTCTATCTTCTTTATTAAGAGTAATTTCTCTCTGCATATTACTGATTAATGATCATCACTTTTCTAATAAAATCTAACAATTTCGGCCATAACCCTAATATCGGTCAGCTGTTGGACATTATGTAAAGTGACATATTTTTTGTATACCTGTTACATGTATATTTATTTTCTTTATTTTATTTATTTTAACCTAAAGTACTAACATATCTCTGAAATGAACTGTGCTTGAAAAAAATTTAATGTATTTTGTTCATCTGAGTGGTTTAATATAGATGATACTTCCATGACCATAAAGTGGTAAACCACCTCTTTAGTGCTTTTATTTATTAAGTGGACAAAATATTGCACAGTACTTTTATGTATGAAAATATACTTTTTATGACCATGATTTGAATTATCCACTCGTTCCATCTGCGTTCTCTCGTCCAATTTGAATTTAAAACACTTGTTTAACCTAATTTATTATAGAGCAGATTTAATGAATATGTTTTATAATATACATATGTATGTACAACTATCTGTGTCTGCGACTTCGTTTGCGTGGAATTCGAAATAAAAAAAAATTATTGGGGATTTTTTGTGTTCTTTTTCTTTTTTCTCTCAGAACTGAATGAGTATAAATTTTACTAAAAACGCTAATAGACGACGTTAGTAACCAAATCGTATCCACCGTTTCTGATATTGGCGTGCACAACAAACATAAATTAAAGATTGACGATTGTTTTTCATTTGTAAATCGATTGAAATAAAACCAAGTGTAAATGTTTGTCCAAGCTAATCCAAATGCATCACTGACAACTGCATCCAAATTTCAGGCGTTTCTGAGATTAGCATGCTCAACAAAAGCTTGCATAGACGATCGATAAACCAACAAACCGACAAAATAAATAGACAAAAATTCTTAACGCTCTTGTTTTACGCTTAGTGGCCTGTCTTTAGTAGGTTACACTTAGATTTGTTTACAATTATTCACTGTGCCCACTCATTTTTTCAGGATTTTATAATGTGTATAGATTTTATTTGGATATATGTAATAGTTTCACATGGATTCAGAAATTAATGTATTATACGTTACGAAATGAACTTGCCTGAGCCTTGATTCAATATATATATAGCAGTTTAGCAATCAAGTATATTTCGTCGAAAGCAAACGCGATTTCAAATAGCAAAAGATAGGATGATGGGCCGTAAAGCAGAGTTGATATTTTAACATTTTTTTAAATCTTTTTTTTGCTGTTTCTCGTTAAGAGTAACTGCTTAAATTTTTTAAATTTATTGATATACTTTCCTTTATAGCAAATATGGTATTCAAAATAAGGCAAACGAATATACAGGAATATACTTTTAATTCTAATGACGTGAAGAATTTTACTACAATAACTTTTATAACATGATGTGATTCAGGTGTCAACATAAATAAAATATATTATTATAATAGCAAGTTTTTTTTCGTAATAGATAACTTAAAGAACTTTAGATAACTTAAAGACAAAGCATCTTTTCAAGATTTGCACCATGCGGTTAAATGTAATATTTTAATTACTTTATTTTTATATTCCATCGGTTTAAACAGTTATTTCCATTATTACAATTTTTGAAGGTGCTTTCCGATAATATGTACATTTACTGTCAAATGTTCAAATGATCGCTTTTGGAAAATGGTTTCAGTATATAGGAAATCTCATAGTAGCTTTTATCGCGCATGGTAATAACTTTCAAAGTAACATTACAAAGATAACGCTGTTAAAATTGTTTCGTTTTATTAGATGTTAGTGACAAATTATTAAATAAACTATTTTTAAGATAGATTTTTTATGAATCAAGAATACTCTAAAAACTTGACCTAAATGATAAATGAAATACAGATACGTAAATATGGCAACGATTTGTTATGAATATTCTACGACTACAATCTTTCTAGAACATTTTTTCTAAATGGTTTACAACATCATTCTTTAATACTGTTATGGTCAGTATTTTTACTCTTCTTTCTTACTCCGTGAAAAAAGTAGTTAATAAGATTAAGAATTAAAACCAGCAAAGGAAATAACCTTTTTCTTTATATTATTTTACATTTCGTTACGCGATCTAAATTTTATATTTTTTGTATTTTATATTATGTGCGGGTCGTTTAGAAAAAAATTGTTATATCACTTTTTATTTTATTAAATTATTAATAATAACATAACATTATCTTATTAAATAAATATATTACTCAGCTCAAGTTTTGCTGAAATAGCACGTGAATTATGAAATAATAATTTTATCTAATCCTAAATCATCGTCCGCTGTATCAGTGGAAAATAATGTAATTATACACGAATATATTACGCTATCAAATACGCAGTTAAAATAGTGAAAGGTTATTTCATGTTATAAAACGACGAGCAACACAAGGAACTGTTTATTTATTAAATTGTTATTCATTATATAGCAACCGAGGGTCAGAATTAAATTTAAACTCGAGATGGCAAGTAAATTGTTTCTAAAAGGGTCTGTGCTTCATTCAAAATAAGCCCTTTTGAAATAATTTGCACGGAATGTTGTAATTTATTCGAGAATCTGTTTCAATTATCATTTATTTTTGGCATGAAGGGATGTTTTAGTTCGGGTGCCGACTATGATTTTGTAATTATGTGCGTACGGTTCGATATAGGGTTTATTTCTTTTGAATAAACCTGGAACGCCTTTTAGAGTTATTCCCTCAATAACTATTTAAACCATTAGCCTTGCGCGTGAATGTGTACAGTTTTTTATCTGAAAATATAATTTTTTCTAAAATGTGCATACGAACATACAATGCGCATTTTTGGATCTACAGTTATATAATTCTTGAAAACAAATTCTACAAATGAAATAATTATTTCTTTCCAATTCTTTCATCGCATGAACTCGCATATTCCATTTCTTGGTAGGGAGAATAGTAAAATTGGGCATATTTCACAGTTTAAAATATAAATGGCAGTTTATTATCCTCAAAACTATTGCAGGGTCAAATATTTTTTAACGTAGTTATATATATTCAACATTTTCTCTGCTTTCTACGTGTATGTTATAAATAGTAAGTAATTCCAAATGAATTTGGTCACAACAATATTATTTTCTTTTTAATTACATCTCTTTTTAAAATATGGACTGTGAATATAAAAAACATAAAGTATGTATAGTAAATAATATCGTTAAAAAAAATAAACACACCTCCATTAGTTATTGAATTTCAACTATAGAAAAGGTAATTACACTCATCAGTCGTGCGTTAGTTTGATACGCGGAGGGCTACATATTCCTTTGTGTTTCTTAAAATATATGCATGACAACAACTGTATTATATTAACCTCACACCATTGTGATAATTAATATTAAAAAATTTGTAGAAACAGATTTCATATTTAAGTTCCCAATAAATTTTCAGTTAATATCAGGTTACACATAATTAGAAAGGGAATATCCTGGACACAATAAGTTATTGCAATACGAACGTATAATTATCTATAACAATGTTAAAGTAACATAAATTGTAAGAAATACTGTGATAAAAAGCTTTGTTCCTTACGAGTGTGTCATAGCTCAATGGTGAAAGTGATTCATTATTTACTAAAGAAATTTATTGAGTGTTTAATTTACATACGTACTTTAATTATATATTTACTCTACATGATTAATTAAATGTTGATATTAAGTTCCAGAAGCCTTAAAATGAATGACTAGGAGCGTCTCCTCTTATGTTTTCTGTTACGACAAAATTTATATTTATATATATATATATATATATATATATATATATATATGTGTGTGTGTATTTATTTTTCAATTCTTGAATTCTCACTGTTGTAACTATTGGCTGAATGAATTATAGCAGAATTTATATATTTAAAAGTACCAAAAAGCATGATTGCATTAATTAGAACATTTTAGTAAGATCAAAACAATAATATAATATAAAATACAATAATACTATATTAATATTATCCTAAATATATATAATATTATCCAAATATTAATGTTATGCTTGTCATTTTTAGATAAGCCCAATTTTTTTCTAACTGCTAAATTATAGAAAAATCTAAAAGTATCTAAAAGTATATCTATTTCTTAACTTGTATTAGTTTTATAAGAAAAAAGCAATAAAATATATAAATAACCATTTTACCTAACCCACCATATTAGCAATAAAAACCTTTGTGATGAATTTTAATTTAATGTTTTTGGCGATGATATTCAATTCGTTGTCATTTATTCAGTATTTTACGAGGGCCAGTTTACTGAGGAAAAGGCGTTTGAAAAAGATATGGAAATTGGAAACTTCAACACTTATCAATGGTTTTAATTTTGTACAAGTATTCTTGACGTGCATAAGTACATTTGAAAGTTTAAATATTTAAGTAAATCTAATAAAAGTACGAAATGATTTGCAAGTACTTATTATTTGCTAAACTTTCAAGTTACAAATGTGATTTGGAAGCATTTATATAGTTTTCGGACAAACTTCAAGTCGACTTCTAGCAACTTTATTTTTATAATTTTAACATCATAGTGAAAGATAAATTTTAAAAGAATAATTTTAAAATCCTTTTAATTCATTGATATTTCACAGGGTTTTAAATAATTTTCCAGATCAAACTACTTCTAAGAGCAGGAGTTCAAACGAAAGGACGGATGGACAGATGGAGGGACACCTAAGTGAACTTTTAAGAATTTCGTATTTTTTTTGGGATATGGAATTTTAAAAGAAATAAAATTGATAGAATTAAGAACAGAAAACAATTTCGCAAAAACAAATATTAAATTACGTAACAACTTTCATTAAATTATAAAAACATTTTTAATATTATACACCTTTAGAAATATGCGTATCAGGGGTAATAAACGAACTGACTGGCCAAGTCTGTTGTGCAACGCGGCAAATAGGGTTCCCTATTTATCAGCATCTCCTGAAACTGAGAAGTTTTTCCGATTTTTCCAAACCCATAAAGGGGAAGTTGAAAAACGAGTTCTGAAAATTTAAAACTTAATATTACCTTATTTTGGAAAAAAATCGACCGTAATTTACTTGTATGAATTTTCGGATACATTTTTTTATTGTATTTTTATGTGTTAAATTTTAAAAATATAATTCACGTAGAATAAAACTACAGAAAATGTAAGATTGTGACAGATGAAATTATGTTCCACAAGGAAACTCAAAAATTTATAAAAAATACAGTTTAATAATTTCAGAAAAAAATGTTCATTCCTAAATTCTATCATTTTTTAAAAAAAATCATTAACAGTTTAAAAATACCAAAAAATCTTAAAGCGGCTATTTTTTAGCGTTTTCTATTTTTTTTATTCGATTTATTTATTACCATATCTTTGTAACGATATTATCTTTTCTTACTACAAAATGCGAAGCAGTCTTGGAAGGCGACATTATCTGATATTTGTGAAGGTACACACTTTTTCAATAAATTTTTTAATTAATCCATTCATTACTTACATGGACAGACTTTATTTTCCGAAGAATTATTTAATTTTTGGATGCACTTTTTTAAAAAGGTGAAGGCAGATGTAATCTCTTTGCGACTGATCTCATTTATGCGGATCAACAATTTACCGTTATACCGTAATGATTACCCAGTTTTTAATTCCCCTGTTTTTAATTCATGGACGATCTAGACTACCACCCGGAATATATTTAACAGTGACTATATCTACATTTTTCTTAATAATATAAATAACTGGGTCATAAGACACTTTTATAACTTTATTTGGAGACACTTATTAAAGAAACTCTTAAACACATAAACGAATACATTTTCATATAAAAATATACCAAATATTTGATATTGAAAGTTTGGACAGAGCATCCAAAATTTAACTTTAACAGAAGTTGGCAGTAAACTGTGCTGATAAGTAGACGAGTTTCGCTAATTTATCTTTTAAATCCTAGATATGCCTCCGCTTTAAAACTTAGGAGAGCGCGAACAACGAGTCTGATTTTGAACTTTATTTATATGCAAGCCAGGCTTTAGGCGGAGGCATTATCTTTAATACGCTATCGTACGAGAAATATATGTCTGGCTAGTACAACGCAGTACTTGGTTTTTTATCCAATTTGAGTATAAAATGGTTTTGTAAATAATAAAACATTATTGTAATAACCTTTATATAAAATTATTTGATTGTACGAGGAAATATTTTTATCAATATATATATTACGTATGTTTTTATATATTTGGATTTGCAGTGTGGGCTAACTGTGTCCGCAAAGTTTAACAATGATTTTATCACGAACATATGAACCAAGCTAATCACTTTCATGCAGCAAAATTTTAATTACAGGTGGCTATGTCTTTTTTTTCTAAATTCAGTCCTTATCGTTTTTAGGGTCTCGTGGCCAAACGGCGAAAACGGTAACTTTATAATCTCGTCCTGTCCGTCTGCCCATCTGTCTGAGCACATATCACATCCGTTTTACTCGGATACTATTGGCACGATGTAGATGAAATTTGGATGGTAGGCGACTTTCATGAACCGATAGGAAACGAATAGTGGAACAGGGAAAAAAATTATATTTGGGTGATAATCTATACATGTAACTGAGGGATGAAAAAAAAATCCAGTACACATAAGCGTGTGGGGTATTATTAAATATGTATTAAAAGTTCAAAAGTAATTTTTTTACTTAACACAATAATTGGTGAGGTATGCACTTGTAAAATTATAAAAAGTGTCTCCTCTCCCTTGTAACTTTTTGACTAATGTGTGTACAATTCTCAAAAATTAAGGTAGTAGAATTTAAAATAAATTTTCACTGAAACTTGGTTTAAATAATATAAGCTGTGCAGTTTTTGAGATATGGTATACTTTTCTGCACCAGTCGCTGCAATAACTTTGTTTCTAAAATGTCTCTGAGAAATACAAAATTTATAAGTAAATGTAAACGTATAATATTGTTTGCTGTTACGGTATTTTTCCTACGCGATTCCGTCTTGCACTTGAAATGTTATTATCTTTATTTTACTTATGTTGTAACTGATAGTAAATTCTATTTTATCATCAGAATAATGAAAACTGCATGGTGGCATATTGTTGTTTAGCCTAAGCTAAAACAATTCAACTTAACCTAAGCAAACATAACCCTAAATCACCCAATATCATTTACCCATTATATTCTAACCTACCTACATTTTATCCATATTAACTTAATAATATAAATCAACCTAATCTGATCTAACCCAGTATAACTTAATCCGATCCAACTTTACCCAATCTAATCCAATATAATATAATTCAACCCAATTTAACCCGACCTAACCTAAAATAACCCAATTTGTCCCAATCTAACCAAAAGTAATACAACCTAACCCATTTAAATTTCACTTAATCTAATATTTTACTAGAATGAAATATTTTCTGAATGAATTGGAAAGTACATGAGTACTCTGAGTGGCCCTCCCCCTATACATCCCATTTCCACCCGGTAAATACGTTTTTTTGGCATTATTAACGAACGCAATACAGAAATTTCCAAAATGAATTATCTCAAAAATTGTATATCCTTCGGATAGAATTCTGTCCTCCATCCACATCTTCAATTCCTAGAATTCAGGCAATATGTATCAAAATTCAATCCAAAATAACTTGAGTAACATTTGCATTTCAAAAGTTCCCTTAGGAAAGTTTCTTCATGAAATGTATTTCAAATTTTAAAAAGTCTCATTCCTGTTAGCTCATTGAGAGCTGAAGTCATGTAAATCTGAATTAATATGAATCTAATATTTATTACTACGTGCAAAAATAAAAACAGACGAACTAGTAAATAAAAAGCCCATTGAAAATCAAAACTTTTCTTGGGATATTCATTTATTAGATTTTACTTATTAGATTATGTATATTCCAAGAAAAATGTAGCTAAATTGGATTTCCAAGGATTATTCTTGTGAAAATCACATTAAAGCAAAACCAAACCTATTTAATTTTCAAAAACCAATGACTTTCCGGACCTTCTTTTATTTGTATCATCGTTTGTTATCGAAGATTCTTATTGCAGATTCAGGTGGTTTTGCGCAACCTATGGCTATTCTTCTTCCTCGGACTCCGAATCATGACCACCGACCAAATGTAAGTCGGGATCAACCACATCATCATCAATGTTACTAAAATATTCAGTAATCTCTTCTAATCAGCTTTCTAACGTGTGTTTTCGTAGTTGGGATTGTCAAAATTTACTGAACGTTTCCTTTTACGACTACTTCCGGTTGTTACAGGTTCTGACACCGGAAAATGAAGAAGGAATAAATATATTTGAAGGTAGAATAAAAATGTTATAACTTCAATACAGATACATTAACACCGTCGACCTTACGTCACGGCGACACCCCCTCTACAATTAAAGGTTAAGAAAGTTGTTTAATACTATTAATCTCTCAATATATATTTTAAAATATGTAAAAAGTAAACGCAAGTAAAATCAGATACACATACATACATAAATATATATATATATATATATATATATATAAATATACTTATATATATATATATATATATATAAATATACTTATATATATATATATATATATATATATATATACATATATAATAAAGTAAAGGAAACAAAATAATTTTATACACTTTCACTTGTTTTGAAATTTTAGAAAAATTTGAATTAAAATCAAATATGAAATGCCAATTTCGTGTCCCGTATATTAATGAAATTCTACAAAATGTTTTGTCTTGAGATAATGTAACTCATTATAGAATTCGTTTATTTAAGCATTACACTTTTACTCAAATCGAATGATATTATTTTCATTCTTTGATGAAATTTCATAACAAATCATTAGATCAGAAATCACCTTACTGTGATTACCTAGAGTCACAAATAAAAATATGTTGATGTAAATAGTTTTGTTCTATTTTTTTATTGTAACATACGTATAGCTATTGGTACACAACCTTGCTACATTAAAACTACACTTTGCGCTCTTAGTGAAATTGAAATTATAAATCTTCTCAATTACTCACATTCCTTGTTGAAATATTCCTTGGTAAAAACAAAAAAAACAACTATTTAAAAAACATTGAAAACCACATATGAACCAAAATTTAAAATAAAAGTAACTTGTTTAATATTTCCTTTAGATTTGTGTATTAATTTTATTATTTTTTTATCTAATTTTAAACCTTTTTATGAATATTTCTTCGACTCGGTGTGCAAAAAATCTAGTCGTAATCGATAAATCACACTATAATATTTGTTTATATATTAGAGAGTTGCGATTCGTAGAATGAGGTAAAACCCTCGATTTGAACTCACACCACAAGGGTTTCATTCACATTTAAGCATATTGTATGTATATGTATTTAAAGGTACATAGTATTTCTACTTAAAATATTTTACGGGCATAGAAACAAACTAATTATAAAGTATGCAATTCCCCACGGAATTAGAAATCATGGATTTTTTAATTTTTCTTAAAGTGGAAGGAAAAATCGTAACCGAAAAGTTTCGAAGAAATCGGAACATTACTTCCTTGATTGTCCATCGATGTATTGTGTCACGAAATTTCATACAATAGCCAAATTAACGTGCCTCGCTCTGCTTAAATTAACTAATAATGGAAATAAACTCGACAATGGGGTGCAACATTGTGCATGAAACAATACAAAGAGAAATATTTAAAGAGAAGCGAAAACCCTTTGAGGAACGATTTGCTTGGCATCTTGCATTTGATTTTATTCAAGAGTTTGCAAGGGTTGAAAACAATTACATTTGAATAAATTAACTCTTCTTTGTTTTCCTTAATTTTGTCGTTATTCAGAATTCTTTAGAATTTGTTTAACAATTTATTCAGTGTATATGACAGCCCACGACTAAATTTTTCGGTTCTTTGATTTTATTTTTTGCGGTACTTCGCAATTTTTTTTGAACAAGAATTTTACATTATATTATAAATGTTTCTCTATACCTAGTCGTTGAATTTATTTTTTTTGTACGAAGTGGTAGTATTATTGGTATTAAGTGAAACAGACACCAAATTTTTAACAATTTATTAATTGCTAGCTTCTGAATCTATACTATGCCTATCTTCTTGATTGTATCAGAATCCATTCTGGTGTCTGTAATGATCCGTCTCATGATACAGAGTTGTAGAGTAATGGACTGAGTGTTCGGAGTGTGAACCAAAATAGTGCAAGGAGCATTCAGGAGCAAACAGAGTATTTAGAATTCATGTATTCGTTTAGAATAAATGTAAGCTTTCAGCCAAGGAGCGTGATGAAGGAAACAAAGTTTGGAAGGTTCCGATAATTCCACTAGTTCAGAAGCTACACATATTAAATAGCTCGAACAGATTATAGTCGCTATGAAAACTAACAGTCTAAACTTATTCAGTATTATTGCAATATTAACCCAATTACTAGTCGTGTCAATTTAATGAAAATAAATGGAAACTAAAAAAATATCATAAATTGAATAGTGTAATGAAATAATTAGGTATAAAAGCCTAGATTTCCATATTACCCAACCACAATAACTTTTCAATTCATTAAAAGAGAAAGTATTATTTTTCATCTTTAGATTATGAAAAAATTACAAGTTTTCTGCATGGAAGTAGTTTATCTTCAATGTAAGGTAAATTTTAAAGAGTTTAAAAAATAATTAGTAAATATTTATAATTTACTAAACTGTTTTTTTTTCCTTACGTTTACTTATGTATTAAAATCTTTATTATTTTAAATTTGCGGCTATTTTTATATTTAATATTTAAAATGTCTATCTGGATATACCAATTCTGGCAAAATAGTATTCACGTAATTTTCGCTGGTAGTTTATTTTTCTATTTGTAATAATTGAACTTTAAACAATTATTAATAAGGAAGTAATATCACGTCTATTAAAAATTTAAAACAAACATATCGCCTTTTTTACTTATCTTGTGATTATAGAACTCTTAGTGATTACTTCTACCATTTCTATTTATTAAATATAAAATTCCCTTAAAAAAGTTGTCTATTTAATATATAAAGTTAAATTCGATGGTATTATTTTTCAATACCAAAACCATGAAAATTTATGAATGCACGGAGTTGACAAGCGAATATTACATATTTAACTCTATATTAATATATTAAATGAGCAAATAAATTTTAACTCTTTCAGTCTTTATGGTTGTAACATTATTTATATTATATTTACATTAACTTATTTAAAATGTAGAAATAAAAACGGTTAAATCAAAAGAAATATTATTATAAATAAAGCTGCATATGTTTTTTGACACGAAAGTAGACAGTTAAATTGAAATATTAAAAATCCATAAATTTTAAGTTAATATCTTAATTTAAATTTAGTGAAAACTGACCTATTGTAAAGAACCACTCGAATGTCTTAGGATTATTCAAAGAAAACCGGTTAATTAGACAATTTGAACTGTTTCTGTAGTTTCGAATACACAAAACCTTTAATAATATTAGCGAATGATTAAAGTTTACAGTGTTAAAAGCTGCAACGTCAACCACTGTTTAAACTAATGTAATGAGACTTCGGTTGAAGTTTATTCGCTGTGTGGCTTTATTTATCGATAGGGTGAGTAAACTTCATCTAAATTATATAAATTCTGAAACACAAAATTTAAATTTGTATTTAAACATAGAGTTACTTGTTGTAGAATTAAATTGGTACATATTACTATTGTGTTTATTTATAACGATTCATTTCGAGAGCCATTTGTTAAAATGTAACCATATTTTCGCTTTTTTTCTTTACTCATTTAAGCAAATCTATGCTTCAATTTTATTGTTATTGTAAAAGTTATTTAAGCTGTTATATAAGAGCTGCCTCCAAAATAACATGCGACAAGCAAAAACGCTCCACTTTTATTTTTGCAACTGATGGAAACACGTATGGATTAATTGTGAAAGATTGGAATACTGTTTTTTCGCAACACGTTTTATTAGGGTTTTATAAAAAAATATAGAATTTTATATTGTCGTCTTATCCTCCATCTAATATATCTTTCCAAATCCTGCAGATTTAAACTTATGTTTGCATGAAATTTCCTCTTATATGACAATTATAATGAATATGGGTATATAAAAATAAATAAATACTTTTCAAGATGAATAGGCAAAGCGAATGCTATTTTCTTTCGAGCATTCTATTGAACAGAAAATCGTTGGGTCGGTCATTTATAATTAAATTCTGGTTTAATTTACCATTTTTATAATTCCTTGAATAAAGATTTTTTCACGTCCGTCTGTCAGTCTGTGGATCACTGTCGTTTTGTTGACAAAGTATTAGTGCCCAAAAGCTGAAATTTAGCATAATTATACATTCTCATAACGTCTATATTGTCATCAAATAAAATCTTTAAAAAGAAATTTGGGATCAAATTGAGGGTGAATTTGTTCTTCACGTAACCCTTTCCCTATATAGGATATCGTTAAATAGGCCTTTCAAGAATAATGGGGATATATCGAAATTTTTTTTTAAATTAATTCGTTTTTGTGGATGTGGAAGGTGAGGGAGGGAAATAGGAATAGGAAGGTTAATGGAAGGCGAACGAGAGGTCAAACGCGAACGCCTAGGCAAAGGGGAACGCGAACGCGAAGGCGAACGCGAAGACGAGAGAGAAGGTGAGACCGAAGGCTGAAAGCAAAAGGAAAGGGGAAAGGGACGGAGAAGGGAGAAGAAAATGTAATACTAAATCTAATATCATAGGTTATGAAAAATTAATATTTGTAAATAGCTTAATAGGAAATTAACTTAAAGGCACTTAAATGTTTATAAGTTCGAATTACACTTATACGTGACATGATTTTATTCATTTTTAGTCCGCATTTGTTACATGAATATTCAAAATGACGTGTCTTATGTCCCTCTCACTTCAACGGATGGATCCAAAAAATCTAGACTCTAAGATTAATATTTTAGTTATTTTACAATACCAATTTAAAAAGTTGTAAACAATTCCGAAGTGCTATTTTATGCATGTTCTCCTCGGTCTTGGCTAAATTTACTTAAATATTACACTACAACGATTTACATATTAATTTGTTACAATTTATATATTAATGAACAATTATTAATTTCATCAGATAAAAACATTTTAACTCGTAATAATATAAAATATACTGAACATTATTTGTTATACAGTCATTTTTTGCACTGCTATAATATTTAGATTCGACATTAATTACACTCGCACGTTATTAAATGTAACGAAATCATTCTCAAATAGAAATGTTATCTGTCAATAGCTAAGTCATAGATTGTGTACAATATACAAAAAATCAGCTGCTTTGTTTGGTACTTTTTACTTTTACTGCAGCCAAATAGGCTTTTAAATTTTTAAATAAAATTCCAGATACTCGCTATCATCATCATCACAATTTTCAATAGGCTGAAGCTGATGTAAATTAATTTCATACCAATATGGATAAATTAGACAAATTATTGTCTAAAACTAAAAAAACAATAAACTGCATTTTTAATAAAAATATGCATTATTTATAATAAGATAACTATTATTTTTCATAAATTTGTGTTTCTGTATTACCAATAAACATCATAACTATTATTTGGCTTTACAGCTGTCAGGTGTTGGATTTCTCAGTTGATCCCAGTTTTTGATATACCGAGTTATGTCTGTGTTTTACGCCCATTACATAAACTTTTTTAAACGAATTTAGCCTTATTTTTAATATATTCACAGGATAATATGTCATACTCTGTGAATATATCATTACCAATATTCAGAAAGTACTCGAGGGTTCCGTATAGTACTTCTATGAATATAAATTATAGTACATATAAATATATATATATATATATATATATATATATATATATATATATATATATACATAAATGATAACTACATAAAATTATGTACAAGTTATATACAATTTTATTTTTTATTTCTTAAAGTTCTTTTTAACGCCACACACAGAATTTAAAAAAATTCCAGTGCTCCACTTCCCTCCCCCCTCTCCCCCAATCGACATATAAATATTTTTTAGTGTTATTTATTGAGATGAGTGTGGTTAATATACCTCAATTTTAAATTTCCTCTTCACACTCTGTCTAAGAAAAACGACTCCAACAGACGGTCACGTGAATGGTCTCATAAATGTTCCATTTTTGCTTGCACGATGCAAAATTTTATCTGTACTTTAATTTTTTTGCCTTGTAATTATTTTATCAGTAAGCGATTTAAAACATTGTTAAAATATGTCAGTTTGCTGATGTTATATCGTTTTCCTTAGCATCTAATTAACTACTTTAAATTAGGCTATGTAAATTGGTCTGTATATTAATAATTCAAGCAAACTTAATGGTAGATAAAATCTATTAAAGTAGTTTTAATGAAAATAAAATAAAAATACTTACATATTAAAGAGTAAAAAGGAAGTTTTTACTATTCCACGGTGTATGGTTATCACAAACTTAACAACTGAAGCTATTATTAATAACGTTTTCAAATTAGATGAAAATTAATATTTTAATAATAACAAACAATATATAATTAAGTATAAATATTACTATATTAAATAGTAACAGTTTCAATAGGAATATTTCTAGATCATAACATCTTCTTAACTAAAATAATGAAAATATTAACGAAATACAATCATTGTTTTTCAAATTATTGGTTCTGTCTCTATCGATATTCAATATTTTTAATGTCAGAAATAATGCTATTTTAGAGATGATATACATTTATCTTCAAAAGAGTTAGAAAATTAATATAGACTTTTTAAACATTGCAATTATATTTATTTCTAAAAACAGGTGTATTTATTACAAATTTATTGGGTTTTAAATATGATTTTTAATCATGTGAATCAAAAAATGAATATAAAATTGTTTATTTTTGTAATGGGAAATCATTTTTTTTTATGTATTTTCGTGGTAATATTAGACATATATTTCATTATACAAATTAAGAATACATCAGTATCTCTGGATTTTATATAAATATATTTTAAATTCGGGGAGGTTTAATACTGGGTATTATTTCATTTTATTTTATTATTTTTCAGTATAAGAAATTATTTTTTATATGTTCCGTAAACTACAAAACTAACCTTTAATTAAGTAAAACTGTATCATATCGAGAGCACGAAAAACGAATTAAAAATGGCAATATGTTAATTTATTTAACACAATGAGAAAATATAAATATATTGACAGAATATCTAACATTTATTCTCGGTCAACTTGGCATCAATAATCATCCGTCAAAAATCTAATACCAAAAAATTATTAGTTATTTTATCTTTAAAAAGTTGTAAATAACGTAACTTTATTACATTTGAAAAAATAGGGGAAGATAATAAGACTAAATATTCTAACCACTAACCGCTAGTTGCTCACAGGTGTCCCGGAAAACTACCATTCTAACACATTCTACAGTCAGAACTGATAATGAAGAATTCATTTTTCGTTTATGTATGTCGTGTAAATTATTAAACACGAGTGATTTAACTGAAATAATTAAAAGTTCGAATCGAAATAATAACAACAATTAATACATAAATAACTGTATCATCAGAAATAAATTAAAATTTACGTACCCATTTTCAATTTCTATTTGGGCGTAATGAATAAATTTGGTAAATGATTGATAATTTCTAATTCAGTAAATCTAATATGTAGCATGGAGTAATAGTCGTAATGATATATTCACAGGGTAATATGCAATTCTCTGTGAATATATCATTACGAATATTCAGAAAGTACTTGAAGTACGTTTACCTGTTGCTTTCCATAATTCGGTTTCTTTGTTAAAAATATAACACTTCTACGGAAGTCGTGTACATTGATAATAAAAACCTGTTGGGTACGAGTAGAGCTCCAATAGCGGGGCTTCTATATACACTTAGGTAAATTAAATATGGAAATTTTAAACTTTCAGAGTACACAGTATTTTTGTTAATTTTTTTTCAATTATTAATATTATTTTTACTGTCTAAATGTACTGCCTAATATATTTTCTCTAGGCGTAAGACAAATTACTTGGTTGTTTATTCTCCGTATTTATTTAATACAGATATATAAACATAATTTCATTAAGTACTTTCAAAATAATTACATAATTTTGAATTAAATTTTCACTCTATTTTTCCCGATTTTGGGGGTTAGGTTTCTAAAATAAATAGCGGAAACTTATAGAAAACCTTAAGAAGCTAAGTGCAGAAACAACTTAAAATATCAAGTATAGCAGATTATCGTATATAGAAGCATATAGTTTTACATTGCTGTAAAAATTTCGTATTTTGGTTACCTTAGATACCGCCATGTCACAACATTGTGTACATAAGAACTCGCATATTGTGACCTTGAGTGCTGGTTATAGCGTATATTTTGTTATTTTTATTGTTATTAAAGCCAAAAAGTTGTTCTTGTTCGACTTACACTCTTAAAAGCCGGCATGATGGGATTTATTATGGCCAAGTGAAGAGAAAAGTCCAAAAATCAGTGATTTCTAATGCTGTGTAAAATTATAAATTTTTTTTAAATCTGCGCCTCTAATAGATATAGCAGGCAGAATATTTGCATTTTAAAAAATTCGAAATGTTTAATTAGTGTAATAGAGATATTACGTAGCATACAATGTTTAAAAATAAATAAATGTGATCGGAGCCCTCTTATTGCGAGTTCTATTCGTATTTAACAGGTTTTTAACATATATGTTTAAATAATTAGAGAGAGGTAAGGGGGATATACTGTAGAAAGCTTTTGAAACTCATATCTAGGCATCATAGATTGGAATAAATTTTCAATTTGGAATAGGTCCTAAATTTAAAAATCTATGCTGTTTTGTCCTATGAACGGACAGACGGACATGGTGATATACATTATATATCAGATCCGCGTCTGATATAAATTCAAATAATATTTATTTCGTCTGCCTTTTGAAATCCTTTATATTTCAATCCGCATTATTTTATGATATTCGCAGTTCACGTTGATTTTTTTAATAACTCTCTATGAAATGCTTCGTTTGGATACACTTCCAAAGGTCGCGTTTAAACTTACACCCTTCATAATCTTATTTGCTTACTTTCTTTCCTTCCCATATCCAGTACCTCTTCTTCCTTATGTTTTAGTATATATATATATATATATATATATATATATATATATATATATATATATATATATATATATATATATGTATATATATATATATATATATATGTGTGTGTGTGTGTGTGTACTTACTTCTATTTATTTTAAGTATATCTAAGTCTGCCTCAAAAATACGTAACGAAAGTATATAAGTTTTTCCTTAGTTCACATAACTGAGTATAGGCAGCTAGACAGATTGCTGTTTTATTAGTTGACCGTCTTATTATAATTTTTACATATAATGTAAGAATACATCATTTTTTCTGCGTATGTGACATCTGATTATTTTTTCTTACAATTAATAATAAGTATTATTTTCTCCTTATTTATTTACACGTTGCGTTACTAGAATAAACGAAGTTAATACAAATCAGGCGCATTAAAAAAAATATTAAGTTAAGCATTTACATCGGATGCAGACCGGTTTAAAACACAGCATTACTTTGTGCAACATTAATCGTAAGCGTATAGATTCAATAAACAGTAGCATGACGTGTATGTATATTTAAGTTACCTACCGAAAACATATTTAAGGGAACATAACTAGAGAAATATAATACAAAAACTACAGTTTTTTAAATACTTGCCTGTTTATTTATTTTAATGAGTCTCAATTAAAAACCAATAAACCAATTATTATGGAGTTTTTGAAAAACATATATAAGGACTAGTAATTATTTGTAATTTCGTCAGAATTAGTTTACTAAATCCGACGATATGCGTACTTTATATTGTAAAAAACGCCCGTCTATTAAATTCCGAAAACAGCAACAAAGAAACGCCTAGCTACTCGACGTGTAGTTGTTACGCAAAGGATCAATATTTTAACTAAGCTGACTACATATGGCAACACACCTGAACGTAAATTACTTCATTTTGTACATTATGCTTTAAATGTTACAATGTTATTTGAATTTTGTATTTGTCTAACCGAAATGTTAATTAATACAAGGAACTCGAAATATTGTAATTATTTCTCTATTACTATTTTAAACACTCATTCTAAATAAAGGCAAATTACTTCAACGTGAAGAATTTTACATAATTCAAAATAATGTAAAAAGGGAAAAATTAATTAGGCCTGAAGGAGTATTCATGCAAAACAAGTGCCAAACATTAAACCGTCGCTGGGCTACAATAATGTGTGAGCGAGAAAGCAAGAAGGTATTCTTCAATCTTAGAACTTGTTCATACAAAATATATTTTATTTACGTAAAAGCGTCTGTGAAAGCGCGGCAACTTGTCAAGTTGTCATTTTTTAAATTTAGTTTATGAACATTTTTACAAATTATAGAATAATTTTGAATATAAAAAAATACAATGTTTATTGCAAAAATATACCAATAAATACAATATAGATCTTAAAACAATAAAAAATTATTAATTAAATATGAAACATCGATTATGTTAAGGATAAGTAAAAAAGAGTATAAATATCTGGTGGTGATAAGAACAAAAAAATCATGTCATAGAATATGTTCAAGGAGCGAATTAATTACTTAGGTCTGGCAAAAGAACAACGTATGTCATCACTATTATTGCCCCTTACCTATGCTTGTTTCGAGATTATCCATAATTATTAATAGATAAATACTGTTCTTTACAACTGACACAAATTCCAGATGTTAAATTCAATCTTATTTGTGCGGCATCAAAATTCACTAAAAATATATTTGTTTATTTGTGTTTACGGAAAAAAATATTTTCTGATAAACACCTTCAGTGTATTTAGGTAAAAGTAACGGAAAGTTTTTTCCGCGCATCAATGAATATTTACGGAAAAATGTTTTCGCGTATCAAGCAAGAACAACTAAATCGATTTAGATTAAGTGTTACTGCTACATTATATTGAGTCTTGTATTAATATATACGCTATATTTTATCACCATTGTATAATTAATTAAATAAATGGAATTTCGTGTATTTCTTGTTGTTGTCGTAGCATTTTCTATAAGTAGACACTCAAAAGATATCGTGAGCACAGCAAGCCTATACATATGTTTGTGTGTGTGCTTGTGTTTATGCGCGTGAGCATGTGTACGCGCGTGTGCATATGCGCACGTGGGCGCGTACTCTAGCGTGCCTGCGTGCGTGCAGTTAACCTTTATTATGTCAATTCAGTTAATTCTACATAATCAATTAAAGTCACTTTGTTCTAAATTGAATCCCGTAAATTGACTGAGGTTCAAAAACACCTTAGTGCTAATTGGTGCCATGAAATATCAGAAAAAATCGACGGAGATCACTCAAATGCTACATTCAATATTGGCGTGGGTGAAGAAAATTGACAATGAGTGTAATATTACAAACCCAAAACTAAGAGGCTGCATTTGTAGTGGATATTTTTATCTGTAGAGTCGTCTACATAGGTGAAAAAAGGAAGAAGTGCTGGAAAAAGCATGGCCACCTGGTTTTTTACACGGACATGTTATTTGGTATCGGTTGTCGTAGAAATTATAAGAATAAGCAATTGTTTGCTTGTTATTTGGACAAAGTTCGAGAGCAACGCTCTCGTGGCACATCTCTTCATCATCGCGACAATGGCCCTGCACATTCAACCTGGTGGACAACGGAATATTTGACTGTGTGGGTTTTGAAATTATGGGAACACAGTTCCAACATTGCACAGTGTGTGCAATGTTGGAACTGTGTACCTGTGTACAGTTATTTCAAAGGATAATAGATAAACTGCGAGGAATACAATTTCCGGAAGCCGAAGAAGAGATTATTGCTTCGAAAAGGCATGAAATAACGTCCGAGAAGAATGGGCCCATGGCTTCCCTCAGTTGTTTCATCGAATGAAGTAATCATAGCACATCACGCAGTTTATTTTTACAAACAATAAATCAATTCCACAAATGCTGTTGGTTCCATTTCTAACTCTAGGATTTCATTGCTAAGTGGAAAAACTTAATTTTGAAAGTAAAAAAGAGGCTAGTTGTCCAAAAATAAAGAAAAGAAAAAAAAAAAAAATTTGTGACAATGTTCAATATTACAAAAATTATATTGCTTTCTGTAATCCAAGAGCAAGTGATGATTTTTCTACTGCTATCCATATAATTAGTGAAAATATTTTAACAAATTAAATTTCTTAAATTTTCATTTTTATTACGAAGCAATGCTATTCTGAAAATAAAATTTTATTTTATACCGTTAATTTTCATATTGATTATTAAAATCAAACTTGAAAACTTGCTACATGCTTTTATCTTTCGGTAATTAACGCCTCATAAATAGCTCTGTCTGAATTATTTTAGGAAAATTTGTTTTTATAAATCATTTTTTACATCTCTCCGCAAATCATAGTATTTTCACTTGAAGTTTAAGACAATTGTGCCGGAATTTTAGACAAATATGTACTTACAAGATCGCAATGAAAAAAATATAAACAAAAATTATTCCAATTTCTTTTAACTTCCCTCCATACATCGAACTTCGGGTAAATTTTTTTCTGGCGCTGAAATACAATTGAAGAGGTCTTTCAAAAAACCATATAAAATATCCAGTGATATTATTGATTTGATATTTCCTTCCCGAATAATTTTGCTGTCTTCACCTTACCCTCCGTATTTTGAAGACATTTTTAGAAAAAAAATTGTGTAAAGGCATTTAAAAAGTATTTAAAATTATTTCGTTTAGTTTACATTAATATTTAAATAATAAAAAATAATTGAATAAATGTTGCACAAAATCACGTTAATATTTATAAGAATTTAGTAGAAATATTTAAGAAATGTTTCAAATTACATATCTACCTGAGAGAACGCAAGTTCTAATCGTACTATTAGTACTTGACAAGTTTTGTATATATCTATACATATACATATGTGTAAAGTCTGTCAAATGAGAATAGTATGAGGTTTTATATGTGTCTATGTTGACCCTGTCCATTGTTACAGTTCCAGTTATAATAACACGATACGTGGTGTTTGCAACTTCAACGTGTTCGTTGCAGATGTAGTTCAAATGATCTACAATTAACAACATTGTAGTTCTTCCATTGATCACAATTGAAAACTACCATCGATCATAAATGAAAACCGATCCCAAATGAATTTTATATAAATAAAAAACAAAATTTTAAATTTTATGAAATTTTCCTTATATGAAATATGGGGATGAAAAATGTTTTTTGCGGATATCGTCAAGCAGGGTGTTATAGAAAAGGTCTTTCAAAATGTAGTCATATGTATATAATTTTTTTCTCTATTATAGAAGTGTTCCAAGTTAGATATATACAA
This sequence comes from Druceiella hillmani, assembly GCA_039881145.1. NCBI lineage: Eukaryota > Metazoa > Arthropoda > Insecta > Lepidoptera > Hepialidae > Druceiella > Druceiella hillmani. The sequence goes on from JAYKKI010000093.1 coordinate 5,709,231, forward strand.
TGTTTCCGAACGCCCGTCCCCTGATCTTTTTACTATGCCTGTGTAAAATCTGAGTATAATTCATGATAACGGCATTCAACAATATTAAAACTAATTAATAACTAACTATTTTATTTGTTTTGTCAACTATTTATTTATTTTGACAATCAACTTATTTTTCAAAAGCCTGAGAAATATATTTAATACTGAAAAACAACATTAATATCCATAAAGGTTTAATAAAATGCTGCGTATTCTTAGTAGTTCGAACTAAGTGAGTTTTACTAAAGGATTGTAAGGTCTGTTCAAACTAACGTAAAAATTATAGTTTATAACGAATTTTAATTTGGAATGAGATTCAGATTAGAATCCAATATTTCTTCCCAGCTTGCCGGACCTAAGGATCAAAAGCTGTAATTTAAGAAATCGTTAAATATTGTTTAACTAGACAATGTTTTATATATACATATATGCTTATGGCAATAAAATTATTTAATTGTGTCAATGCTGTAGCAAAACTACCACCGCAATGAGATAATTAACTAATTGTGTAATGGTACACGTTTCTGTGAATAAAAATATAGGTAGAAATATGTAATTCCATTTAAAAAACATATTTATTCCGTGTCATTTTAAATATTTTAGGGGATAAACCTGTTTTAATCCACTTAAATGAAGCAAAGTTTCTCAATTAGACTCAGACTCCTATTTTATAAAATAGTATATCTTCATATATAATTCTTGAATGAATTCATTAATTTCGATTTAGACTTTCACCGTTTTCGATGTTTTTATGTTGCTATTTATATAATGTCATAAAGACTTATGCTAAATTTACACTAATTCATATTTCATATTCAGAATAAAGGTTCCTCTCTTTTTTCTATTCGTATTGGCTCAAAAAAATTTAAAACTATAGTAACGAAATTATATACAGTAAATATTAATGTTCTCTTTGTGCAACTTAATCTTTCTTCGTCGCCATTTCGTGTTTTCAGACGAAAAGCAATTCGAATTCAAAATAATACCTTTTGGGAAAATGGTGTTAAAAATTGTAAAGTTCGGGTTTTTCCGTAAATAACTGATGCTGGACGTAAACGCCAGTTACACACTTACATATCTATTAATATTGATATACTTTTCCATTTTTATTTATATTTGTTTCTTTTTGCGGTTAAAACTGGTGAAATTGAAATTCTATTAACATATACTTTAGAAGCAATTTTGGACATAAAATTGATTGAAGAGGTTAAGCAAATAATTTGTTTAATGCTGCAACTCTGCAACGGAAACTTGTGTTAGCAAAATACTTTTATCTTTTTGTTTAATTTTCCGTTAAATATATAATAAATTCAATACACTTACTGAAGAATAATTACTGCAAAATAAATATATTTTATTTAATAGCACTTAAATTTTTGTGTCACTACATTATATCCGTGTTATTTAGGAAAGTTAAACTTAATATTTAGTCTCAAATATCAAGGCCAATTTAGTTCCTCGCACGTTGAATAAATTGCAAATAACGACACATCGCGTCTTGTAAATTATAAATAACACGAGCAGGAAGTCGACAATACATGTAATAATGAAATACCTGTTTCCTGCACAGCATGAATTATTTAAAGATATCGAATATTCGATATTACGCGGTTATAGAATGTTCGACGCCTATGAAAATTGTCGTTAACTGTTAATTAATACTGAATTTACCACGTAAAGATTGCACACTTGCGTTAATAATTTTGATCCCACCAAAATCGTACTTAAAAAAAATGTTCTTGTTAGTGTATATAGTTAAAACTGTGAAAGGAAACTAGACGGATGATTAATTTACATTTATTTTAATATCACTTTTTATCCGTGAATAGTAAGCGGTAACAACTTTAAACTACACATTTTTATTCGGTCATGTTATTACTCACCTACACTATGCAATGCATAGACCTTAAAATTGTGGCCTATAAGTTATTCGCACTACGGGTGAACATTTTGAAAATTTGATATATAAGGAATTTTTATGTTATTTCAATTGCTTCACTTGATTTTATACATAAAATCAATTACCATATTTAAAGTTGAAGGAACTAAAAAAAAATTCTTCAATAAAATGGAAATAAATTGAAAGCTTTGGTTTTTAACGCAAATCAATCCTTTTATCTGTGGTATGAGTACTAATAACACCAACAAGATTTTATTTCAGATTTAGATTTATTTTTTGTCTTTTACGCATATTTCGCCTTATTTTTGTGTTTATTAATAACCAATATGCATTAATAGAACTAGTCGAATGGAATTGTTTTTTTTTAAATTCCTAGTAAAATGGCAAATTTTTAAAGATGGTTGATATTTTTGTCGTTTTATTTTTAGGGCGATAGTTGCGAAATTAAACTAATTCTATATTGAAGTAAAATTTTTAAAAGAACATTGTTCTATCCCAATAGTTTCACTAATAAGAAATTTTGCATTCAACATGACTGAATTTTATTAGACTATGCTCATAAAAAACATCGAAACATCAAGTTTCAGCTCAGATATATGGGGTTGAATCTATGCGTATTTAGGTTCTCCATGTCTTGCTGGTCAATTAAACTCCTATGTCTATTTTAACGATCCCTCCAAGGATAATCTTTATTGGATGGGACGAAAAATAAAATAACTTTTCCTCATTTTATTTATATGCACTCAATAAATCCCAAAAAAGTAGTAGTAAGTAAAAGTTAGTAGTTACGATGTTCATTTGAAACATTTTTCAAAAGTTCATATGTATGGATTAAAACAATAAAAACTAATGAGAAACCCTAAAAAATTTTCTCATATGTATACAAACCCTATTTTGTTTCATAATATCATAATACTTGTAATCTTATGACAACAGATTTACATAATAATTTTACTATAAATTAATATTGACTAATTTTATATTATTTGTTTGCATAAAAATATATAAATTTTAATTACCATATGAAATCAGCCGTCTATGTCTGAATGGTTTAAAATAAATATTTCTTTATTGCGTATCACTATAGTTTGGTCATGGCAAATAATAAGATTTTGAATCGTTTCGAATTTAATTAAAAAATCAAAAGCCTACTCGGTACCGAGTATAACCTTTGTAAGTGCAAATATATACACAAGTTCTAAAGTTATTATTTTTCCTCCTTTTTTAACATAAAGCATAGCCAATTTAACCCCTCCCCGTCCCCCAATATAATCACTACATTCTATATTTTATACGGAAGTACATGCAAAGAAAAACTTGTTTTTTGTCTCAAATTAACTTACGCACTTTGCTCATTAAATATTTATAATGCTCGGGTCGTCATCATAATTAATCCATTTTTCTAATCTGAGTTTCATTTCAGCGTTTAAATTTAAAATTGTTGGTAATCGAAATAACTGATTCAGATAATTTTAATGATTATTTTATATAAAATGATATATTATTTATGTTGCTATTCAATATCACAAGATACGGAGACAAAAAATGAGCTTTGTTAGATTACAACCTCAAGGAGCAAAATTATATTTCAATAAAATCTAAACGAAATAGCCATTTATTAGTATAAAAAGGCAAAGTAAAATTTATTATCATTTACTGACGAATCAGTTGTATACGTTAAATGGTCTATCGATAAGTGCAACTTTAGTGTTCTACATAAAATATTAGCGTATTTTTTTCCTAAGTCAAGTTCGATTAGGACTTATAAATTGTATTAATACATGTACATTTATACATACGTACATACACACACACACACACACGCACACACACATATATATATATATATATATATATATATATATATATATATTTGATATCTACAAATTGAAACGACTTCCTATCATAGAAAGGTGATATTGGTGATATTACGATATCATTACTGGCTTAAAAAATTTTATTCATATAATGTATAATGCCAATGAGTATTAATTTTTAATGCCAAAAAATGCAGAGAAAGTATAAGAATAGTGTATAAAAATTCTATATTTTAGGTATTTTACCAATTTTTTATTAAACTAAAATCTTAAGCTTCTTTTATAAATATCGTTTATGATAGATTACTTTAACACCGCTGAACTATTGTTGTATTTTTTTATCATTCTAATCCCATAATCCAGAAAAAAAATCTAGTATGAAAATATAGAAAATCTGGTAGCTTTTCTATTTACTTGATATATTCATGAGTTTAGGTGATTGACCGAGTATATAATTTTGACCATACGTTTTCCTATAGTATACATTGATATAAACAAATCATTAAATGGCCTAATCCATTAAGTACACGCACGTCTATTAGTCTCAAATCACAATCAATTATCCTCATATCGCACGCCTATACCATTCTGTTTCAAGAATTGCCTTCCAGAGATTTATAGTCAGAAGGTCCCAACTGTAAATTTAGTTATCTCGATACAAATTTTATCCCTAATAATTAAGTGAATGTACTTGTGTGTATTTACTATAATTAATAACTATTCATTAACACGGACGAGAGAAGATGTCATAAATTGACAATGAGTAAAAAAATAAGCTGGAATAAATGAGAATGAAAACGTTCCATGACGATTTGACGAGAATGATTTGAGAGATTTAACGAGATGACGTATAAAAGACCACATTTTAAAATGCAACCGAATTGTCTACTCATCCATTATCTTTTTTATCTTTTAAAACCTCCCAACCTACTAATTACGTTTTAAAAATAAATAAATTAACTATAGTAAGCAATTGTCTTCGTAAATTACAATACCATAGCAACCACCTATTAAAGCATGAAAATAAAAACGCAAAAAAATTGTCTACATCAAAATAGACATGAGTACAAATTTTCGTTAAACATAAACTCACTTTACAATTTTAGTACAGGTAAATTACTGTTATTTTGAAATTATATCACTTTTCCTTACGACTTTCTTCTATTTTTCTTAATACTTTACCATAGAATTATTTTTTGTGAGGATATGCCGCCATTAATTAAACGCATCTGGGAACGAATGTGCAACTAAATTATTATATTTATTTTAAAACGGAGAATAAGATTTTTAAAATCAAAACTATTAAAAAGAGTATGAAAAATTCATATTACTTCTACCTCATGACACAAAAGTAATATTACCGCTACATCACTGTATAAATGCTCATAACTACACCAAAGGAGCATACATTAAATCCCATGTTATGGTGATTTCGGTATTTCCTATAATATCTAAATGTGATAATCTATCAATAATTAAGATCATACTTTATTGTTCCAATAACGTCTACTTTTGGTGCCTTTTGGGGCGAAATTAGTTAAAATTCGGTTCAATGACTTATAATCTATCCGAAATATACCTAACCTGATGAAGCAACGCCTTCAAAAGATATCCCATCGACATTTGTTCAAAGTATCGGTTGTGTTCTTTTTCTATATCGTGCTGACTTTATCCTGTATCAAGCACTATTTAACCCAGCATATGTTACCATTCTTTGCAGCACAGAAAAGCTTTAATGATAGAATTCTCTTTTTATTATTAAAAGGAACATTTCGTAATCTAGTTTATTGGAAAAACTCTTACACTCAATATCATATAACTTCCTGCGCTCATGTAGTTATAATATTTTGCACTATTTGTATCTGTTTTCTATTAAATATTTAATAAAAGCTTAATTGTGTTTCAATAAGTAAAACGCATAAATATATAACTTTAATATATTTAGAATAACATAGAAATAGGTTATAAAATATTTCGTCCTCCACTTTCATGCTCAGAAAATTCAACATATATAAATAATAATACTTTGCAT